>CM027585.2:13205482-14407982 GCA_015852605.2 Populus deltoides
CCCTTTCTTCTTAGTAGTAACAAGTTGTGAAAGATTCTTTTTTGTTTTCAGTGTCTTCTTTTTGAACATTGGCATAATTTTAATGAGCTTATCATGACCATTACTTGCAGCTCCACCATGCCTGTTACATCAACAGTTAAGACACCAGAGTTGTTTAAAGGCAGCCTTAAAGAATATCAGTTGAAGGGTCTTCAGTGGCTGGTTAATTGTTATGAGCAGGTAACGGAAACTCTACATCAGTACCATATAATATTTTTCTATTGAATTCATTACTCATCTCGTGGAAGTCCATGTTGTCTCAGGGCTTAAATGGTATACTGGCTGATGAGATGGGCCTTGGAAAGACTATTCAAGCCATGGCATTCTTGGCTCATTTGGCTGAGGTGATTATTCTTGTCATGGTACATTTCAGAATTTTTTTCTTATTAGTCTCATACTAACTTAATTGCTGCACGTAGGAAAAAAATATCTGGGGTCCTTTTCTGGTTGTTGCTCCTGCTTCTGTCTTGAATAACTGGGCTGATGAAATCAGTCGTTTCTGCCCTGACTTGAAAACCCTTCCATATTGGGGTGGGCTTCAAGAGCGGATGGTACTTCGGAAAAACATTAATCCAAAACGCCTTTATCGAAGGTAATTTTCTTGTAACACTTATCTATCGCTTTCACAAAGATAGATTAATGGGTAGTTCAATGGAGAGGATCACATAATTGGACATGTTCTACGTGTATCAAGATAAAAGAGGTACAGCTTGCATGGACCACATCATACTTATTCTTTCTGGATTTTCTTTCCTGTGGATTTCTAGGAACATATAGGGTTCTGTTTTTTCTAACATGACTTGGAATTTTTTGAACTTATGGGCTGAGTTCTGGCATAAGACAGGAGTATCAAAGTAGCATTCTCCTCTGCATTATTTTTGATAGGTTAAAGCCATTGGAATATCACCTTCTTTTGACTATAAACAAATAAAAGAAAACCAATATGCATATAAAATCGCATCTGCAAGCACTTTGGAAGCATTAGAGTTTTGGGTTCTAAACTAATTTCCTACAAACTAAGCCTTGGAGTGTTTTTGTAGTTCACTCCATTTTGTGTCTTAAGCCAGCTTTTAAGATACATCATCCAAATAATTTTTTGTTCTATTTCTCATGTCACTAAATTAAGCACTTGCCACACTTTATCGTGACATTAGTAACCAATCATTTTCTTTCTTGTCAGGGAGGCTGGTTTTCACATTCTCATTACCAGCTATCAATTGCTAGTGTCTGATGAGAAGTATTTTCGGCGTGTGAAATGGCAATATATGGTACTAGATGAGGCCCAGGCTATTAAAAGTGCCAACAGGTTCTCAACTCTATAACCAGAGTTCATTTAGTATAATTTTCTGATTAATCATTGTTTCAAGAGCAATGTCATGTTTGAATGAGTTTGCTTTTTTCTTCCATTCAAACTCTTGATGTCAAAGGGAAATCTTCCTATGATTTTTTATTTTCTGTCTTTCCAAAGCATAAAAAAGGAGAGAAGAAACATGTTATGCTCTTACTCTCATCTGATGACCGGATACTTTTGACAGTATAAGATGGAAGACACTGCTCAGTTTTAATTGTCGTAATCGCCTACTGCTGACTGGTACACCAATTCAGAATAACATGGCAGAATTGTGGGCCCTCCTACATTTCATCATGCCCACATTATTTGACAGCCACGAACAGTTCAATGAGTGGTTTTCTAAAGGGTATGTTTCTATGCTGCAGTCAATGCTTGCTTTTTGAACATGCTACACTTAAAATCGAACTTCTATTTTGTTATCAGAATTGAGAATCATGCAGAACATGGAGGTACTTTAAATGAGCACCAGCTAAACAGATTGGTGAGTATGATTTATTGCTTTTTGTAGGTTTCCATTGCCTCCACGATCAATAAATTGTTTGTTAGATGTGCATTCTGCATAATTCTGTACAATAAGAATGTGATGCAGCATGCTAGTGGATCATGCAAAAAATGAACAACATCAAACTGTTCTAGCATAATGAACTGCCTCATGGATCCTTCAAATTCTTGTGAACTAGTGTGGGTCTTATGTGAGGCTTTGGATGTTTTAGAGGAAGGTACGGATGCAAGTAAATGCAATTCTCCGTTTTTGTTTGGTTTTCATGTGTTCCCAATGTGTCCATGGATTTCATTCACTACCATATGTAACTTCATAACTTTTTATGCTTGCTGGTTAGAGGAATTCTGTGTTGATTGAATGCAATGCAGTGGACTTTTTTTAGTCATAAGAAAGATCTTCCTAGTACCTTTTCTTATCCTTTCTGGAACTTGTACTGCTGTTTTCCCCCCTATGGTAGTTGACTTATGTTTTGTTCTTTACTTTGACAGCATGCAATTCTGAAGCCTTTTATGCTGCGACGTGTGAAGAAAGATGTGGTTTCTGAGTTAACTAGGAAAACAGAAGTTACTGTACACTGCAAGTTGAGCTCTCGACAACAAGCTTTCTATCAAGCTATTAAGAACAAGATATCTCTTGCTGAGTTGTTTGATAGCAATCGTGGACATCTTAATGAGAAGAAAATTATGAATCTCATGAACATAGTCATTCAGCTGAGAAAGGTATGCTACTAATTTGCTGGGGTTTTCTCATATTCTATTACGTAATGTATACATTATGCAATTATGTTATGTGAATATTTGAATAATATGCTATTTTATTGTTTTTGTACCAAAAGTTGAATGTTCTATTTGCATGGTGGTAGGTTTGTAACCATCCAGAGTTGTTTGAAAGGAATGAGGGAATCACATATTTCTATTTTGGAGAGATTCCTAATTCTTTCCTGCCCTCTCCTTTTGGGGAGTTGGAGGACATACATTATTCAGGAGGTCGAAATCCTATTACGTATAAGGTACTTTCTTGAGTTGTTTTGTTTGTGTTTCAGAAAAAAAAATGGTATTTTAACAAATGCTAAAGTTAAAGAGTAAAGTCTCTGTGTCCAATGGTTACAACAACAGTTTCCTTTTCAAAGCAATAGCTATGATATTTGTTGACACTACCATTCTTCTCCCACCCAGATTCCAAAAGTAGTCCACAATGAGATTGTCCAAAGTTCTGAGGTACTTTGCTCAGCAATTGGGCGTGGTTTTGGCAGAGAGTCATTTCAAAAGCATTTTAATATATTCTCATCAGAAAATGTGTATCGATCTGTATTTGCACTGGACAATAGCTCAGATAGCTTGCTTATTAAGAGTGGGACGTTTGGTTTTTCTCATTTGATGGATTTATCCCCAGCGGAGGTTGCATTTTTGGCAATTAGTTCATTTATGGAGAGGCTGTTGTTTTTTATTATGAGATGGGGCCGGCGATTTTTGGATGGAATCATGGACTTGCTCATGAAAGACATAGAAAATGACCATAGCAATTACCTTGAAAAACATAAAGTTAGAGCTGTTACACGGATGTTATTGATGCCATCAAGATCTGAGACAGATATCCTAAGGAGGAAAATGGCAACAGGCCCTGCTGATACTCCATTTGAAGCTCTAGTTAATTCTCATCAGGACAGGCTTCTGTCCAACATCAGACTTCTCCACTCAACTTACACGTTCATCCCACGGACCAGAGCACCACCGGTATATCCGCATTCTCAGATTGTCTTCTTCTTCTTTTTTCCCCCCCTGTTTATCATTAAAGAACTGTTAACCTTTGAAAATTTATTAGTATACTGATTTTTTCTCATGTTGATAGATTGGTGGCCAATGCTCAGATAGAAACTTTGCCTACCAAATGATGGAAGAATTACACCAACCCATGGTTAAGAGGTTGTTAACTGGGTTTGCACGCACATCCACATTTAATGGACCTAGAAAGCCAGAGCCTCCTCATCCTTTGATTCAGGAGATTGATTCTGAACTACCTGTTTCACAACCTGCTCTTCAGTTGACATACAAGATTTTTGGTTCTTGTCCCCCCATGCAAAGCTTTGACCCTGCAAAGTTGCTCACGGTGCAAACCTCTCTGATTCCCGAGTCCTTTTATTTAACTCAAAAATGTATTTTCTAATTATTATATTTGGATTGTATTTGTATTTTATGTAGGATTCTGGAAAGCTTCAAACACTTGATATATTACTGAAACGATTGCGAGCAGAAAACCACCGAGTTCTATTGTTTGCTCAAATGACAAAAATGCTGAATATTCTCGAGGTATTTTTGTTTTATCAGTTATTCATGATAGTGGTTGAAAGGTTACTAGGTTAATGAAAAGTTGGTTGCTGTTGATCTTGTAGAAAATATTTTGGGATTAAGGCATGGTTGAGTTGATTTATTTGGAAAACAGTGAGTTTTTTTTCTTTGTTTTTATGATTTGTTGTACAGCTGTGTTATTTCTTTTTATTTGTTGATCTACAGCTGTACCAATTCAGCCAAATTGGTTATATACTTGACAAGCTTTGTCCACATAATTGGCCTGCATTTATTGCTTTAATCCAGCATTCACTATAGGAAAACAAGTATGATTTTTAAGAAAAGCAATGGTCAGTTGGAACATGGTATAGAATAATCAACAGCAAGACTTCATATTATATGATCTGTTTATGTCATAAATGGTCTGTGGTGATTGTTGCATTCAATGATGACTTGAGTATTTATTTGGATTTCCATGTTCAGAAATAGCTTCTTATTGCCACTAACACACACATATTATGTCATCTATCGCCCATGCCTGTCCTTTCTGCTTTTTGCTTTTAAATAACGTAATTTGCGCTTGAGCTACAACTTTCAATTGTGATCAGGTCAATTAGTTGATATTTCTGTCCCATTTTTTTTTAGAAAGTTTGTTTCGTTGCTAACTCATGTGCAATCACAGGACTACATGAATTATAGGAAATATAGATATCTTAGACTTGATGGATCTTCCACCATTATGGATCGTCGGGACATGGTCAGAGACTTCCAGCTTAGGTTGGTATTTTCTTTGCTGTCTGATGACTGATTTGAAGAACATTCCTTTATTGGTGCTTTCTCATTTTGAAATGTTGTGAGTTCTTAACTCTTTTTGTTTTTTTACTATTGGGATTTGCAGGAATGATATTTTTGTTTTCTTGCTAAGTACCAGAGCTGGTGGGTTGGGTATTAATTTGACAGCTGCAGACACTGTTATCTTTTATGAAAGTGATTGGAATCCTACACTAGATTTACAGGCAATGGATAGAGCACATCGGCTGGGCCAGACGAAGGATGTTAGTTCTCTCCTGATTGTTTTCTTTCTTTTTTTCTTCCTTGTTTACAGAGAAACCCTCTACTAAAATGTGCTTTATGCGTCCACACACAGAATGGTTTTTCTAATTCTAGCCGTATCTATAATTCTTGGCTTAGTTTTATTTAAGTTCTGAATAACACTGAACTCTTTCATGGTGTAGGTCACTGTCTACCGGCTCATTTGTAAAGAGACAGTTGAGGAAAAGATTTTACAAAGAGCAAGTCAGAAAAATACTGTGCAGCAGCTTGTTATGACAGGTGGTCATGTTCAGGATGATCTCTTGGCTCCTGAGGATGTGGTGTCCTTGCTTCTGGATGATGCCCAGCTGGAGCAGAAGTTGAGAGAAATTCCACTGCAGGTGAGGTTTACATCTGTATTGTTCTAAGTTTCTTTTCAAGAACTTGGTTAAGTTGCTGATAATTTTCTCCTGGCATAAGAGTTTTTGCCCCTTTTCTCCCTGCAAAACTGGCCTTTAGAGTATTCAACAGAAAAGGAAAAGTAAATTTAAGAGCTAGAAAGTGACCAACAGAGATAGAAGTAGCC
This sequence comes from Populus deltoides, assembly GCA_015852605.2. Classification (NCBI taxonomy): domain Eukaryota; kingdom Viridiplantae; phylum Streptophyta; class Magnoliopsida; order Malpighiales; family Salicaceae; genus Populus; species Populus deltoides. Next base: position 13,211,278 of record CM027585.2, read on the forward strand.
TTAAATTTAAGTTGCTTATAGAACATGCAATCATCTTTTTATCAATTGCTGTTTTCAGGCCAGGGATAGACAAAAGAAAAAACCAACGAAGGCAATAAGGGTAGATGCTGAAGGGGATGCAACTTTCGAAGATTTGACAGAAACTGTTGCTCAGGGCACGGGAAATGAACAATCTGAGGATGCAGAGAAATTTAAATCACCCCATAGCAATAAGGTATTTTGACTTCTAAGTGAATTTTTTTATTCACTCCCAAAATTTCTCTTCTACAGTTACATTTTGAAACAGCATTGATGTGTCAACTTTGTGGAGATATACCATTTAGTAGCCTTAAGAACAACATCCTCTTCTGAATAAATGTGAAAAAAGAAAGTGGAAAGGAGGAGATTCTCAAGTACCCTTATTATTTGTGAAAAATTCGGGTCAGTGCATGTAAGAGCCTTGATATCTCAAGGTAAAATTTACCTTACATATTCTTTTGCCTCAGACCGTGAAGGTGAGCTGTGTGGATGATAGTCAAAAAAGTTACTGAAGCTGCTGTTTTTGTTCGTGATATTTTGGCTTTCAAAAGTTGGCCTCTATGCAACGTTCTGTATATCTGTTGCTTTCTGTTTTTATTAACAAGCACATCTCTTGTGCAGAGGAAAGCTGCTTCTGACAAGCAGAATACATCAAAGCCAAGGAATTCACAGAAGAATGAACCAAATTCTACACCGATGGACTATGAACTGGATGATCCTTTTCCAAATTCTGAGCCACAGTCACAGAGACCCAAGCGGTTGAAGAGGCCAAAGAAGAGTGTAAATGAGAAACTCGAACCAGCATTTACTGCCACACCCTCAATCGATTCATCACAGATCCAATATCCACCTACAAATAATCTTGCTTCAACATATTCTAACACTTGAGCTTGATAATAATCTGCAGCCAGAAGGTTGAATCCATTGATACGGCCGCGACACCTTGTTCAAGGGTTGGGTTGCCTGGTTGCTCATCTCAGAGTAGGTATTTTGATTCCACCTTTTGCAAATCAGTCTTGCTATGGAAGAAACCGGGGCAGCATTGAGAAAAAGCAAACCCAGCGATATGGTACTGTGTATATACAATTTTTTGGATTTGGGTTCTAGGTCAACTAATTATTTCTACAGATCCGGGTATGTATAGGTGGGTCTATTCTCTGTTCCTTGTGCGGTAGCATGTATTTCAGGTCTTGTAAACCTCTACGCCCACGATCAGAAAATGCTGTTGGCAGGGGAACTTAGCTTCAACAATTATTTAATGAGAAATCATTTTATGGCCCAGTAATGCGCCCTTCCCCTCCTTCCCTCTCTAAGTTCCGTGTCAATGACCCAGCATGCTGCAAACCATTCTGCTTATGGTGGCGGTGGAAAGGAATTCAAAGCCTGGTCTGAGTTTACTCGCAAGGAATCCGTACCTGAGAATAGCAGGAGATAGATGATAACACCGTTCTTAGCTAGAGCTTATGCGTTTTCGTATGGTGTATCGAAAATGTTCTCTACAAGTTGAAAAAATAGGATAAATGTTCATTCATATTACCTGAGATGAGCCAAAACAGGGTGAAAGTGTCTGAAATGTTCCGCTAATCATTCCATTCAATGTGACTTTTTTATTAGAAATTTTTATTACTTCTGCTAAAGTTTGATCCAACTAAATTATCTATAAATTCTATTAAATTTCATTAATTCTTGCTATAAAAATTTGATTTATTGATTTGAAGTAGAATAATTTAGCTACATATTGACACTTTATTGTATATTAATATACATTCTTTTCTAAAATACGTGATAATTTAATAACATTGTACATGGTGAGTAATAGATATATATTACAAAAAAAAAAAAAACACTGCATCTAGAAAAAAATTAATATCCATGGTCATAATGTAATTATTATTTTACCTATCCAATAAAAAAATCAATAAAGTTGCTAATGTGGGGGAGAATGATCTTTTTATTTTAACATTCATTAGTTATTGTAAGATTGATTATGAATAATTCATTTTTTTTTACCTTTCAATTGCACAATGTAATAACTACACTGTCCTAGAAAGCAAAATCTTTTTAAAATTCACAAGAAACTTGTTTTTACATGAATGATTTAGGCTCATAACTTAGTCAAGAAAAGTCCATCTATGTGTGAAGTTTTTCTATGATTTGATCACTATACTTAATATTTTTTTTCCAGGGTAAACTATTTTAAAAATTCAAAACTAGTAATATTTACACAGTGATTTTAAATTTTTTTTTCATGCCTCTTAATATTTATTTTCATTATGCATGATTAGAGAGAGAGATATACATACAAGTTTCCCATGTTATTCAAGAAGTAGGTCCATAAATGGCGGATGCTATAATTAATCTCAATAAATGGGCAACAAAAGTTAGGTAGCCAGTGCTGCATGGCCTCTTGGTTAATTACTGCAGAATAAATAAATAAATAAATAAATAAATAATACCTCCCAAACATTCTATAAGAAGTGAAAAACTTGTTCTCAGTGAAGGAGCTTAAAACATGAAATTCCTGAAGAGGGTTGAAGGTTTGAAACTCCTGCCAGCATGACAGTAATAAATGTATACATTTTGGTTCCAAATTGGGAAGTCTTATGATGTTCTTGAGGTGATAGAATTTTAATGTTAGCTTACAAATAATTACACAAATTAAGAAGAAAATATTAGCAAAACATTAATTTAATATTTTTTTATGCTAAAAATATATATGTTTTTAAAAAATATAAAAACAGAAACATAAACTACGTTAGTCACCCTCTTAAATTTTAACAGCAATAACAGCTAATTTGATTTCTCCTCGATGAGATTGATATGTAAATTCAATTTATCATATATGTGTATTAAATTGATACAAATGTGAAATACATTGATAGGATTAAATTGATTTTCCAATTTTCTACATGGTTAATTAAATTTCTCATAATTAAGTAAGGGACGCGTGGGGGGCAAGTGAAGGCAGACCATGGCAATCCAATATTAATGACCGTTGGGGAAGATGGCAGCGTACAAAATCTTTAATGCTTTCTTGCTGGTGCAATGTCTCCATTGCCAATTCAACTCAACTGTACCCATCCATGCCTCTCTGTCAATAATTTTGAAGCTGCTGCTTTCACCAGTTTCTTGCTTCCCTTTCTCACCTTCCATGCACTTTTTATGTCACTTCACTTTACATCACATTCTTTCATGCATGATTTATTTCCCTTCAAACAATGCAAGTTGAATTCCTTGCTGCCAAAACTTTGTCGGGTCTTAATGACTTGTAGGAACTGAACATGCTTTGTTGTTGTTAACAGATAAGGTCGGTGATTTTGACCCTAAATTTTTTTATATTTATTTGTTTTTTGAAAGTTTATAGCTGGGTAGATGAACGAACTCAGACGGACAAAACAAAGTTATAGGGTTTGATTTTTCTCATTTTGTCATGTACTAATTGAGTAGATGAAAGAAGGGTTCGTGTATTTCTTCCAACTCTTCTCTTGTTTTGTACTTTAGTGTCAAATTATTAGAGGTTTCCTTAATAGGTTGGTTTGAAAATCTTAGTAGAGGAATGAAAAATTAGTTTTGGTTTAGGTAATAAGATCTACCAATAAAGATTTCATTTTTAATGCAAGGTGACAACTTGGTAATCAGGACTTGGTTTTTTCGAGGGAAGATTTGAGTAGTTTGGAGTTGTGAGATCAAAATCCATACCAGGATCAATGTTGGGCTGATTTTAGAATTTGGTATAGTTGATGAAATTTCAATATTGATACCCATTAGAGTATACCTTTTCTATTGGACAGAGTTCGATCTTGTTAATTTATTGTTGCTAGAAGAAGATGGTTGGAAGTATTAAGACAATGAATCATCACGGTAATGGATGGTCTGCTCAAAATTGTAATGGCCTAGAAGAGAAGCTTGATGAGCTTCGAAGCCTTCTAGGCAAGACTGATGGTGATCCTCTGAGAATTGTCGGCGTTGGAGCAGGTGCTTGGGGGAGTGTTTTTGCAGCTTTGCTGCAGGATAGTTATGGTCGGTTCCGAGAGAAGGTCCAAATCAGGATATGGAGAAGGCCTGGAAGGGCTGTTGATAGAGTCACAGCAGAGCATCTCTTTGAAGTGATCAATTCGAGGGAGGATGTATTGAGGAGGTTGATCCGGCGATGTGCATATTTGAAGTACGTTGAGGGCAGGCTAGGCGATCGGACTCTATTTGCTGATGAGATTTTGAAGGATGGATTTTGCTTGAACATGATTGATGTACCACTTTGTCCTTTGAAGGTTGTGACTAATTTGCAAGAGGCTGTTTGGGATGCTGATATTGTGGTAAATGCTGTGCCTTCCACAGAGACACGCGAGGTGTTTGAAGAGATTAGCCAATATTGGAAGGAGAGAATCACAACACCCATCATCATCTCTTTGGCGAAGGGTATAGAAGCTGCATTAGAACCTGTTCCCCATATAATCACACCTACACAAATGATTAACAGAGCGAGTAAGTGCTCTTCTATCCGAGTCTCAAAGCACACGGAAGAAGTCGAATCAGAATATTTAAAAAGAAAAAAATTTCTTGCCTTCTCATTCATAAATCATAATGCAACATTTTGTTAATTATCTCTTGCAATTTTATGATCACACCATGCTTCTTTGTCTGGTTCTACTTGTTTGATCAAAAGCTTTATTAACTAGTTCAACAGCTTTGTTCATACTTGTGAACAATGCCAGCTAGCTTCTTTGTTTCGTTGGTGTCCGTTCTACTCATGCCAACCAAACTTATGACAAACCCTTCTGACTGCAGATTCATTCAAGTTTAAGACTTTACAAATCTACATCTTTAGCATTTGCTGTATGCTGTTAACAATGACAATTTTATGGTCAAACTGTCCCCATCCGCTAGCTTTCGCTCTTATGAATGATTCTATTCAAATGCAAGCATCCTTCCCATCCAATTGTATAATAAATTATTCTTCTATCATTTGATAATGCTTATAATTGAAGTCCTCAAAGTATGAAATTTCAGTGATTCTGTATTCTTCTGTCCACCCTGCATTCTAATCCTTTTCTGTCAGTATTTTCTCCACTTCAGAATAAAATTTGCCCTCATCTTTATGTTGTTTGTGCTTTGTAGCTGGAGTACCAACGCAGAATATACTTTATCTTGGTGGACCAAATATTGCTTCAGAAATATACAACAAGGAATATGCTAATGCTCGAATATGTGGAGCTGATAAGTGGAGAAAGCCTCTGGCTAAATTTCTAAGGCAGCCCCATTTCATTGTGTGGGACAACAGTGACCTTGTCACTCATGAAGTCATGGGTGGCCTGAAGAATGTCTATGCCATTGGAGCTGGTGAGTTTTGACTTTCTTCTTGCTAAAAAATGTTTAAACTCTATTTCTACACAAACCAATAACTCCTATAGATTCATGGCCAGACTCCAGAGGTTACCTGGTTCTTGACTGGTCATTATCTCTAGCTATCGATTCAAGGATATGAAAACATGGTTAATGATGCAATTTGTGTAATGCCTTCTTGAAAGCATCACAATTATTGTCTTTTTACAGAATGGTTCCATAACGTCACACCATAACTCTGTAATTCTACCAATAAATTCTGTAATGAACTGAATCAAGTGTATATCACTAAAGCCTAGCAATTTTGAATCGTATTGGTTCAGCAATTTTGAATTGTTTCTGAGCATGGTGCTGAACACCATGCTGTATGTCTGCACATTATTACAAACAATAAGCAAAATGAATGACAAATGCTTGTAACATTAACCTTTTTCTTTGCATCTGCAAACTCAATTTTCCAATTTGATTTTCGTAGGGATGGTAGCAGCCCTTACTAATGAAAGTGCTACCAGCAAGTCAGTCTACTTTGCACATTGTACATCAGAGATGATATTTATTACTCATCTATTGGCTGAAGAACCTGAGAAGCTTGCAGGGCCTTTGCTGGCGGACACATATGTAACCTTGTTAAAGGGTCGTAATGCATGGTATGGCCAAATGTTAGCCAAAGGGGAAATTAGCCGGGATATTGGTGATAACATCAGTGGGAAAGGAATGATTCAGGTACTGAATATCATTTTGACACACTATCTTCAAATTTTATGAGATGGAATCTTTCACTCTGAGAGATATTGTATGTTCAGATTGTGGTAGTACTTAGGATACATAAGGAAGATAGTTCGTTACACTTTCTCAAACTCAGTTTAAATGTCTCTTTCAACTATGAATGACCTTCGGGTAAAAGAAGAGAAAAAAATCTATGCACTTGAGGTGGCGGTTTAACCTGCTTGCTACCTCAGGATTGCTGTACTGATCTCATGGATTTGCTAGTAATGGAACATTTATCATCATACAATATAACATCCTAAGCTCAATTTGAGGGATATTCTTTACCTCAATCCCAAACTAGCTGGGTATAACAATTCCGAGTCTGTTGAGTTTTTCTCATTGCAGGGTGTTTCGGCAGTTGGAGCATTCTATGAACTCCTGAGCCAGTCAAGCTTGAGCGTGTTACATCCTGATGAAAAGAAACCTGTTGCACCTGTTGAACTCTGCCCGATCTTGAAAACATTGTATAAAATACTGATAATAAGGTAATCTCATACTGCAGTGCAACTTTATCATCGAACACAACAAGTTGGATAGATTTTAAAAAAATTTCAATTTTACGAGGCCTGCAGAGATGGCTTATTTTTTGAAGCCATGGCTGGCAGTTGCGTGAGTCTTGCTTTCTTATTGTACTTAATTGATATACATTCTGGAAATTTGTAGAAAATCTCATTCCTAGACCAGAGCTACATGCCATGCTGATAAACACCTTTTCTACAACAATTTTTTTTTAAAATCTTTTGTTCAAATGGGTACAGTTTATTGTTGTCAGCAATGAATCTAATCTTCCATTTGTGTTTGATATGTGGATATTCAGGGAGCAATCATCACAAGCTATCCTCCAAGCACTAAGGGATGAAACACTGAATGATCCTCGGGAACGCATCGAGATTGCACAAAGCCATGCTTTCTACAGGCCTTCTCTTCTTGGCCAACCTTTGGCTACTTTGCATTGCCAATAAAAGTTATCATGAAGGAATTAATAGAACATATAAAAGAAATTGTTGAATGAGCGCTCTGAATAAAAACACATTGCTGTTATAATGTATTCTGTATTGTCTTAGTATTATGAAAGCTCAAAGCCTTTAATTAGTTGATTGATTTCATCATCTTGCGTTATTTTGTGAAACACTTGCTGAGCTTAAAATTATAACCTCCATGTATTCAGAAGGTTTGGAGCTCGACATTGCACCGACATATTTGACTTGACATGGCCAGGACTTCAAGCCATGAAGAACTAATTATGGCAAAATCCAAAGGGATCCTTGAATACCTCACTATGTCTACTAGGTAGCAGTAGGAAGAGGTTGTACATCATCAAGAAGACAGTCATTAGGAGCAATCAACCTCAATAGTTTAGGATCGACAACTCTCTCTTCTTAACATCGTTTTTCGACTTGGCTCGAGATCTAACCTGGCTCAAGATTTGAATTTATAACAACATCATTTTAGATGTTTTTTTAGAAACCTAAAACATGCCATTTTTGATAAAAATAAAAAGAAATTCTTGGAGTTGACACAATCAAGTTTGACCGAATCAAGTTTTCAGACTGATTTAAAATGAAATTCAATCCAAGTCAGGTTTATAGTAATGAGTAATGAATTATCAGGTTAATCTGCTAGGTTAAACCGGTTTAATAACCATGTTTTGTCTCGAGACAAAAAAGAAAGAAAGAGAGATGGATAGTGCATCATGAGTAGCATTCATATATAATTTAAACGGGGAGCAATGGAAGGATCATAGTTAAAGTTATTAAAGTAGGATTGATCTAATAAAAAACAAGAATACCAAAATCCTAAATGCAGATTTTCATCTAATAATTACAAAAAGGAAAAGGAAAATTCAATCTTGTTGGACAACTGAAAACTCACATCAAAGGTGAAAAGTGCATGGATTAACAAAAACACAGATCATCTTTTTAGGATAAAAATCAAGCTTCAAAGTATAGAATTAAGAAGTAATAATGGATCCTTTGTAGACAATAATTATAATTATATTATAGTTATAAAATAAAAACAACACTAAAAGAGGGTGGTGTTTTACTGAATATCATCATTTGTTTACATAGAGAGTAATGCACCGTTGATTGCATTATATAGCGTGAAAAAATACATTTACATCCTTGAGTTTTTTAGTTTTTTTCATATTAGTCCTTGTAGTTTTAATTTGTTTTGCGTTTTATTCACTTTTTATGATCATATATGAAACTAATGTGTGTGATTTAAAAAAGAACATGCATAATATTTTATTATTTTTTTTATCATCAATTTCTTATTTTATATTCTCCAATTAATTATTCTTTCATGTTTTTTCATTCAATTACTTACTTTATAGATCATGATAAGTTTTAATTTGAATAATTTTTTTTAAAAGCATGTTTCCGCCAAAATTAAAAGAAATAAATGAATAACAAAAATGAAAATTTATCTAAAAATGAATTTTCTTTCCTACTTAAATTAAATTATTTGAGTTTAGATAGATATTTAATTTAATTTCTTTTAAATTTTTATTCAAATAACAAAATTATTTATAAAACAAATTATTATTCCGTCAAATATATATATATATATATATATATATATATATATAAGGAATTTTGACAATTGTAATTTAAATCAACTTTTTTTAAAATATTTGTTTTAATTATTGCAAAAAAAAAAAAAGGTTTTAAAAATCACATCGCGGGGGCACTATAACTAGTGCTATACACTAAAAGAATGAGTTTTCACAGTAGCCATCTTATTATTCACCCCCTCGCGTAAAGATTGCGAATACATAACAATGAAAACTCAAGCACTCCATGAAACCCTAAACTGGACCTGAAAAGAGGGAGGCCTGCCTTCATTCCATATGTAAAACCTCACTTTTCCTATTTCATATACACACACGCCAATATCTCTAGTGAACATTTGCTTGGTCATTATGGTATTGCGGTATACCTTTGGCCTGTTGTGCAGTGGTTTGTCCCAGTGGAGCCATTCAAACATGGTCCAAAGAGAAACCTACAAAAACATGGACAAGGAAGCAAATAATGAGAAGAATGACGGATAGTGATATGTACGACTTGGATGCTCTTCAATTAACAAGACGCTCTGTTATTTGTTCAAGTAGCACCGCTTTCCGAAGCTTACTGAATTTGGTTAGTTTAAGTCGGCCTGCAATGGTCCTCAGTTCAGCTAAAGGCAAGTCCCTCAAGGTGCTTATAGCAGAAGAAAATGATGCCACAACCTCCGAACTGGAATCACAGATTGAGCAAGACTCTTCAACTGAAAGGTCATTCTCGCTTGCACCGTCAATTGTGTCCCCAAGTGAACTAGATAAATCCATTTGAACAGTTGGATCTTCAGTCCCCAGAGGGAGTGGGAAATTTACACATACCTTTTTTTTCTTCTGAGGCTCTGATACTGAATTCGGGGCATTATAAGCTGCAGCGCCGTGCTCTCTAGCCTCACCCTTGTCAGGCCTTGCTGATTTTTTTGTGATCTTTCTACTCAAAGTCTCGTTTAAACTGGCATTTTGTGGGCCGGCTCCAGATTTTCGTTTCTTATTGCTTTCAGAAATAGAAGATGAACTTTTAAGTATCAGTTCAGAGAAACCAATCTCATGGAGAATTGGTGGATTTGAATTGATATGCCTCTTTCCCTTTTCTTTTTGTGGAATCAAGGACAAATTCAAGTTCGACCTTTTCTCATCAGCAGAAATTTCTGTCATTTGAACTTCAACCAGCATAGGTTTTTCTTCCTCAGGCTGCAGCTTGGCTGTATTTCTCCCTCCGTGATCTTGTATCTCTAAAAGTGAAGTCAAGGCACAATTTTCAGTGTCAGTCAGATCAGTTTCTCTAAACTTCACAATTAAAGGAGTTTTCTTTTTGCCAGTTGTCTTCCGAGATGACTTCAATGAAACTACATCATGAGCTACAGCAATCTTTAATTCTTTCACAGTTCGTTTCAGTGCTGATTTTGGAGCAAACTCAGACAATTTTTGCTCTGTACCAGAGTTGCTGCCCTTAGCCTGTTTAAAAGTACCTAGCGCACAATCAGAATTGTCTTTAGTTCCAGGGAGGCCAGCTGGACTTCTTAGAGCTTCTGCACGAATAATTTTTAGAATAGCACCTGCAGGCTGCTCAAAGGAAGTTTGTACGAGTAAGAGGCAGGGATGAAGGTGGACCTCAACATGTGACACTAACATCGGAATGCAATATGTCCAATAATTTGGACGGTGTATAAACCAAAGATTTCAAGTAAAGGCAACATATCATGCAAACTATGAGAAAGGAAGACCTTGTACCTCATCTGTTCCTGGACGATTTCTTCTGCCCTCCAGATTTAAAGATGAACTCGAAGTTTTACTTTTGCCTCTAGCTCTAGATTGGAGTCCTGTGGCTTCCTCATTTCCAATTACTTTCAGATCAGGCGTCACCAACATTTTATTCTCACTGGAGCGATGTGCTGCATTCCTATTACCACTTGGGCCAAAATCTTTAGCAGCTGTATTTGAAGGCTGTTCATTGCAATAGGAAAGAACAAAAAAGAAATCCCCTGTAAGAACTCGGAGAGGAAAGTATTCGGACCCATAACACCCCCACCCCACCCAAAAAAAACCACCGGCATGCCTCTAACCTGATTATAGTTGCATGTAAATAAGCTGACCTACAGAAATAGCTCACTTTGCTTGAGTTATTAGCCAATCATAGCACGGTAGTGTTGTTTAAGTCTATGACAAAATCTAAATAATGGCCCTAAACTAAGGTGGAAGTGCAAGATACTGGTACCTTGACTATTTTCCTGAGATCTGTTTTCTTCACCACAGGCTTTGAAGAAGTAACTGAGGTTACAACATCAACTGTAGATATAGAAATGTGTTCTTCAACTTCTTCAGTTGCAATTGAATCTGAATCATCCAGTTTTTCCTTATAGGAGGGGGTGACTGCATTTTCCAAAGCATATATAGTGGAATTACTTGCACTATTTTCTGTAGGCTGTTTAGTATCAAAGAAAACAGAGTACACATGTAGATTAGCATTTATATAATATTTATCAGGAATTGACAGTCAGCTATGAATATTATGTGCATCTAGATAAGTTCCATTCATGGTATTTTGGCAGAGGAGATATACAGAAACAACTGCAAGTTGGTATGAAGGTTCACACAAGAATAATGAATGAAATGAACAAGAGGATCATGAGAGTTTGAAGCAGCAAATAACTATTTTCGGTATCATTTTAGAGTAAATCATGAAACCGGACAACAACTAATCTCTTGCAGACAAAAATCCCTCTTCATGTCTGGTTTCAGTTGTCATTTCCAAAAGGTGTTAATTTCCATTTAGACAAAAGTTTCTAGGTTATACCACTGAATATGTTACAATCTACAAGTTGCTAAAGCAACTAGAAATCATACTTATTACAAATCCAAACTGAAACTCTGAAAAAGCCATTCCTTGAATTAGTTCTGCAAGTTACATCTATCTACATTCTGGCAATAATATTTTGTATAATTGCTTAATAGTAATAAAAAAGCATCTCTATATTGTCTTCTGATATATAACATTTCTTGCACAGGTACCAGATCCTATCCAAGTAACATGTGCTCCAAAGTTAGGGTAATTTAATAGAGGCCAAACTCCCAATATACTTACTATGTTGTTATCTTTATGTCGTTGATAACCCTCCTAGACATGGAGAAACAAACTCATTTGATTATTTTAATTCCAATAAACAACCATGTTCAGTTCCTCAATAGTAAAAATAAAAGAAAGCTAAGGAGTAAATTTGTAATAAATTTTACTTCTTCAGATGGCATCTTATTGATAGGTGTCAAACAGGTCTGCACCTCTGATCCACATATCTATCATGCATGCAAAAGCTAAAATTTCATTGCAATTACTGTTTATGAGTTATAGCAATAATAAATTCTACCATTGTACTCAAAGACGTTAATCCCATAGACTTTCTCTTGTAAAAGTAGTTACTATTTCCTTATAGGAAAGTGTTATGGAATTAATTTGTCCTAATCGAGCTGCACTCAAATCACACAATATATAAAAGAACAGCTTACAGAAAACAACCTCAACATTGACCGGTTTTAGACTATGTCTTCCCTTGTATGCAGATTTTGAAGACAAACTTTGGATCAGTTTCTCATCTTCTGGAGTTGAGCCATGCTCTCTGGCATCCCCTTTCCCAGTACTTCTTGGAATACACAAGCTCAATGATTTCTTCTTATCAGAGTAATCAGGTGCCACTTCTGAAGACCGTGGGACGGAGACTTTGATAGTAGAACTTGCAAGCTGTTCATTGTTAAAATAAGATGGCAGGAAAAGAAAGCAAATCAGTAAGTGGAGAAAAAAGAAACAGTAGTTCATTACTTATTAATCATTTGACACTGGAAAAACAATGTTATGTTGACTGAACTTTGCAATTTAATTTCCTTTCAAACTCTAGTTTCTACAGAACAAAATATATTCCAAGTGCCATGCATATGTACATGTGGCCACAAGGGAACATGTGTTGTATAGGGGTGTGAAAGGAGGGGGAGGGGGGTAGAAATTCAGGAGCAGGACAAACTTAAACTGTCCAGAAGCAGAACTGCCACAACAGAGAGAGATGCTACTTGATAAAAACAGTTATAACAACGCACATGCATCAGCAGAGCGGACAGGTCACAGAAATTTAATGGAGTTAAAGTAAACTCAATGGTTGTAGTGTATCAAGGCAACCCTTTTATACCCATTTCTTTGAACAAAGGACCTTGATTTGAACCAGAAACCACGGGTTTTCACATATTTCCATCAAATTTGCAGAACAATCACGCGCATAACTAAAGCATGCAGGTTTAGAGCTTCTGGACCTTCACGACCATCGAATTGCCAGTTTTCTTCCCTTGAAGATTCAAAGATGGATTCAAAATTGCACAATGTTCTGTTGGAATAGAGCTGCAGCCCTTGGTTTTCTCACTCGTAACTGTTTCCAAATTGCAGTTGCTCAACCTTTTCTCCTTGTCCAAACCATTGGTTGCATGTTGTGGAGCATCTGAGCTTGAACCCAAGACAATGGCATTCTTATGCTGTTCAATAGGAGATGGAAGAATAACGATCACATATCAGGTCACAGGAATAAAATTAGATGAAAGAAAAGACATAATAGTAAAGGATTATGGTAAAACATACGATCATTTGAGATTTGAATTTATAAAAATCAGAGACATTAACTTCTCTTAATTGATGCAAACACCGGGGTCTTACAAACTAAGGGATCTGATTTGACAAACTACTAAAACATCCTACTCCTCCAAGTGACCAGAGGATGGAAAAAATATTGCATATCATTTAACCTTGGGACCTCCAAGCAGTGAAGAATCAGTAATCTATCCACACAACAAACCAAAACCAGTGAAAGTCTACAAAAATTAGCTGAGTATGTCAGTACAGCGGGGACATGCTACCTAATCAAATGAATGGTAATTTGAAGCAGAAATTGCCCTATGAGTTGCTGAAGAACCAACTCATTGGGCATGTTCATATAAGACTCATTGGAACGTTGGAATTGTGTGTTCAGACTAATGTGAGGTTTTAAACCATTCCCCTATATAATGATTTGCAAGTTCAAAACAGAAAATTGGCAAAATATCTGCTGAGAAATTTCAAGAATCAGACCTGCTTATCCTTTTTGCAGATGTAATTTCTGAAAAGCACCTTCAAAATTTCGTCCAGTGTCTCAACAGGTTGTGTATACATTAGTAAACGAACCTCGATTTCATTCTTGTCTTTACTCGTCAGATTTTTTATTGAAATATCAAGGAAATCAATCTTTTCTCTCAAAGCATTACAACATATATCAGGCCAATCTTCATTTTCAACCCAAGCTAGTTCAGTCTGCAAGGATAACAAATCTTGTTCAAATTCAAGAATTTCTGTATCTGCCTTCTTTATCAAAATCCTCAGCACTTGCACACAAGATTTCTCATTCAGAGCTTCTTCTTCTATCACATCTACGAAATTGTCGAACGAATAAAGTAAGAACTATTGCATGCACATACATCCACACAAACAATAAAAATGTCAGAAAGGAGTTGTCATTTAGGAAAAAGCATGTATGTACCAAACCCATAGCCAAAGTAAAAGTCACACTGGGAATTATCAAAACCGCTTCCTTCTGCTACTGAAGAGGAAAACCATTAGAAAACCATCATCAAAATCAACATTAGAAATCAAGAAGGAATATTGTTTGTCCAAAAAATAAACATAACTGCAATACCTATATCATTTGGTGGACCCCAAAGATCCCAATCCATGAAGTTTCAACGTGGGGTTACCCTGAAATTCACATAAATAAATCACTATTCACTAAAAAATTCACCAAGAAAGTAACAAAAGCAGGTTTAAAGAAAACCCATTATTATATAATAAATCAAGATTCTAAATGGGTTGAAAATTAATGAAAAAAAACAAACAAGTTACATAATCGAAGTAATTAACTATCTGGGACCCGAAAAAGGAAAGATAAAAAAAAATAAGAAAAATCCACACTCTAATCATTTTACAGCAAATTAAAGCCCAAAAAAAGTTTTTTTATGGAAAAAAATTAGCATATATATTTACCAAAGTCATAAACCAGCTCAAGAAGGGAAAAAAAATTATAAAAACAAATAAAACTTGAAAATGGCTTATACTGGACGCTGTTAGTAATTAACCGCACAAACTACCACGCCTATATCCATTAATACATTTCTTAAATGCTTTGAACTTTAATAAAAAGCCAATAATACAACGAAGACTAAAAATGACTTAGTAAAAAAAAAAACACAAAATAATTTCGAGAAAAAAAAAACTCCAGCATTGCACTTTAAAATGAAAACCCATTTGGAAAATGTGAAGGAAATCACGAGAAAGTGGAGACTACGTGGCTTTTTTATTTTCTTGGAAACCAAACAGGAGAAAGAAAATGACAGAGGAAATGAAATAATTTTTTTTTTTAAAAAAACCTGTAGCTTGTACTGTTGCTGCTGACCGCGCGAGAATGATTAACGCTAAAAATTTATAATATTTTTTTTAGTGTTTGAAGATCTCGAGATTAGTAAGTGAGTAACCGGCGAGTGAGAGAGAGAAAGCAAAAAGAAAAGCGTGCCCATGAAAGGGACAAGAGGGAGGGAGGGAGACAAAAAGGTCAAATGGCAAATATCATATCTTGAAAGGGTAGAATGGGAAATATATTGTACTTGCATTGTCGGAGAAAGAGACGGGAGAATCTGTGTCCGGTTTTTTTCTTTGCACGTGGGACCCGCTACATAAGTGAAATAAAGTCCTGTAACTTTGTTTTTGTTACAATATGCACCCTTCCTTCCTATTTTTTGTTTTTTTGCCATTGATTTGAAACTTAAAATGTAATTTGAAAACTATAGTAAGTATTCATTGTTATTTATCTATCTCAACATCAATCTACCACTTTTATTATCGTTATAATTTTATTATTTTAATAATCACCGTTATCATTTTATTAATATAATCTATAATTTCAGCCTTGTTTATGCAAAAACTTGTTAACAATTGAAAAATATGTCACATAAAAATTATTTTATCAAAAAAAGATTTTCCATATACATCATTTTTCATTTTTCAAGCATTTTACATAAAAAAAGTATACCTTAAATATTAAATTTATTGTCTAAGTTAGATGTCGTCATTGCTCAGTGTGTTGTGCTATATAATTTAGTGATTAATTTTTAAAATTAATGGTTTGCTCATTCTTTAAAGTTTAGAACTCGAGCTAGATTTGTTTACGCGGCCACGCAGGGTTTTAAAAAAATAAAATTTTTTTGCTTAGATAAATTTTTTATGTGTTTTTTTTTATCGTTTTAATGTATTGATATTAAAAATACATTTTTTTAAAATTAAAAAAAATATATTATTTAAATGTATTTTTAAATAAAAAAAATTATTACAACAATATCAAACACTACCTAATAAAAATAATTCTTTGGATTCTTTAATAAATAACTTATTTTTTTACAAGTATTTTAAAATTTGTTTGATTTAGATGCAGGAAGACTAGTCTAAAAATATGATCTAATTATTAAAAAAAAATGTTAATGATTGGAGGGGTCTAGGTTA
This sequence comes from Populus deltoides, assembly GCA_015852605.2. Classification (NCBI taxonomy): domain Eukaryota; kingdom Viridiplantae; phylum Streptophyta; class Magnoliopsida; order Malpighiales; family Salicaceae; genus Populus; species Populus deltoides. Next base: position 13,227,513 of record CM027585.2, read on the forward strand.
AAAACAACTTGCATTACCATAATTGATTTTCAATCCATGTTTCTATAGTACGAAAATCAATTTCATGAATATATATATATAAAATAGAGGATCAATACGGTGAATACAGGGATAAAATGCAAAGTTGTTCGCACGTGGTGGGGCCTTTCAAAAGATGATCTCGTTTCCATTTTGACTTCTTTTGACTAACTGCAGTCCAAATGGCAGAATTCTGGGCCATCCATTTGTCGACTCTGCTGAACGGATGGTTAAGAGGAGACCATCGTTAAACGTACATTAGGGCCACCGATAATTGAAAGGAGTTACAGTACTACAAGGAATTAATACGGATTATTAAAAAAAAAAAACTTTTTTAAAAAAATGTCAACTCCTAGAAAAAAATTATTATTAGTGTTGTAAATTTCTCTCGATTTAACCTTTAAATTGTATAAGAATTATTTTAATATAATTCAATTAATTTGATAAATCTAAAAATAATTTTAATAATTAATAAAAATATAATTTAATTTTATATAAAAAATTAAGATAGTAATTTTTTTAATTAATGAGACATCAATATATTGGATCTATTTAAGTTAATCTGATTTATTCCCTCAAATTTATCATTTAGGTTATACATTTCATTAAGTTTAATAATTTTGTTTTTTTATAAAATTATTTGGGAGTTAATTATATAATAAGAGAAATAAACTTCTAAAAAATCCATTATCATCTTAAAAGAAAAATTAAAATGAAAACAAAGTTTTAGTATTTTATATATAATTAAAGATAAGAATATTAATAAATACGATAAAATTATATTAAAAATCTTCTAAGACATAAATTCTATGCTAATTGAATATTCATGAGGTTTTTTATTTTCATATAAAAAATGCTAAGTTTTTCGCAAAAACTTATTATATTATTCAAAAATATGTTAAAATTGAAATATAATGTTAATTTATAGTACATTTAAATCCAAAAACAAATATAAAAATTGGAAAATTAATCCTCTTTCTTGATCCTCTCTTATTTCTTAATTTAATTGGAAAATCGAGATGTCTCGTGCTAAAACAACTCTTTGATTAGCCTTAGAAATGACAACATTTTCGATCCTTTCATTTATGAACTTGAAAAACCCAAAAAAAAAAGGAAAAATAAAATAAAAAGAAAAAACAAAAAAGGAAAACACAAAAATATAAAGCGAAGCAGAATGGAAGACTACCGTCGGCTAGCTAAGTTCAACACTGGTCACATTACTGTAGAAGCAAAAGGTTCCCTGACAACACAACGGAGGAGGAAGGAGCACTGCAAATCTGTGGGTGAAAACACCTACAGGCTCAAACATCGATCTTATTTGTGTTTGTATCTCATGCCCGTCAAAACAAGAACTCGTGGATCGAAAAAACTCTACAATTCCTGGGCATAAGAAAACCCCACCTCTCTATTCATCAACAAGGCTTTGATCCTTGGTTTCTTTATCTAGCCATGAGAGGAAAATCTGATTTTCTCATCTTCCAAATAGAAACCAGACTGGGTTTTTTTTATGGAAAAGATGTGATTTCACAAACTCCTTCACTGGTCAAAGCCCACTTCATCTTTCACTAGTTCTTTGCATACCATAAGCAAGGCTTTGACGTGGGTCGTCATCGTTAGCAGTGTCTTGGGCTCTTGGAATCTCCATCATCCTTCACTTTCAAGCAACAAATCTTTAGACCCTTCGCTACTAGCGGCTCTATCCCCTTGCTGTATCATTTCTTAATTGTTTTGCAGTTATTTTGTCGAGAATTTGATCAAATTCTAGGGCCAAACCACTCATCTTCTTAAATAATCCGATTTTTTTTTATTAATTTTCTTATATAAAAATTAAAATGTTATAAGCTTGTAAACTTCGTGTAAAGTGCAGTTAACCCTTTAAAATAACTTCATCAAAGGTTATAGAAAACAAAGCTGTAATCAACTTAAACTTATGGTAAAAACTCAAGGATTCAATAATAGAATAATTTTTACCACCAATGATTAAACAAATTCTCGCCAGAGGTAGTTGAAACTTGCCAAAGAAGATGGAAGTATGTCTAAGAAGATTCTGTTTCTAAAGTCTGTCCCTTGCAGATTCCATCACACCAACTGTTTACTGTCCCTTAGTATTTTGCACCTTCTTTCCTTGAAGATTCGACACACACACTCTGACCCTATCGCATTCTCATCCCTCAAAGCAAAAGTACAAAGCACCACCTCATAAAAAAAAACACCGAAAACTGCCATTGATGAAGCTCAAATGAGATACATAGATCATCTTTTACAAAACTAAGCGAAATCCAACAATGCCATCATCTAAAAAAGAAGCCCTTTTCATAGCTAGTCTTATAGCCCTCTGGTACTCATCAAACATTGGTGTTCTGCTTCTAAACAAGTTCTTGTTATCAAACTATGGCTTTAGATTCCCAATCTTTCTCACAATGTGCCACATGTCAGCTTGTGCTATACTTAGCTACTTATCAATTGTTTTCTTGAAGATTGTGCCTTTGCAAGTTGTTAAATCAAGACCCCAGTTGTTAAAGATTGCAACTTTGAGTGTTGTTTTTTGTGGGTCTGTTGTTGGTGGCAATATTTCTTTGAGGTATTTGCCTGTATCTTTTAACCAGGCTGTTGGAGCTACTACACCTTTTTTCACTGCTGTTTTTGCTTACTTGATGACTTTCAAGAGGGAAGCTTGGGTTACTTATGCAGCTCTTGTTCCTGTTGTTGTTGGTGTTATTATTGCTAGTGGGGTAAGTTCTTTTCTCTTCTATGGATCTTCAATTGGTTATAGAATTGTGGACATTTGTTTTTGTTTACAAGGTTGATCTGAGACTTTTTGGTGTTTTTGATTTTGAGTTTTTCGAGATTGATTCTTGTATTGCGAGCCATGCCAATTGACAATGGTAATGCAGATCCAGGATCTTGTTTACTTGTGTTTATGTGTGATAATTTATGCGTGCTATTGTGCTATGTATATGTTCTGATCTCAGATGTCACATATGATAAGCTGATCCTTTTATTTTCTTTCTTTGTCGGGTTAGAAAATGGGGGGTCATAAGGGGAATGTACATTTCTTAAAAGTGTAATCACTTTCTGGACTGTGTAAGTTTGTAACAGCAAGAATGCTGATTCTCATTTCATTGTTTAGTGATTTTCACATGAATCACTTTGAGAGTAACCCAGTCTGCTGAAGCAGTGGGAGATTCAGTTGCTGATAGTTTTATGTTCTAGCTAGTCTTTTCATTAGCATATAAAATACTGTGGATTGGTGGTTGCCTACTTGCTGTGATTTGTCAAGGATTCGATTTCTTGTTTGTATTTTGTCATTTAGTTGCAACTTCTCATTCGGCTTTATTTTTTAAGTTAATTTTAATTTACTAGATGGCATCCGACGTTGATTTCTGCTATTAGCTCCTAATTTCAATGAAGGTCTTAGCTTTGAAATTTTTGTCGATGACAGGGTGAGCCAGGTTTTCACTTATTTGGCTTTATTATGTGCATAAGTGCTACTGCTGCAAGGGCCTTTAAGTCTGTTCTCCAGGGCATCCTGCTCTCTTCTGAAGGGTAAATGCTTCAGTTTCTGGTCATGCTCGAAGGATGGCTTTTATTTTGTTTTGTTTTAAGAATCAAGGAGAGTTTTTCCTTGTTTTAGTTTATATGCATGCAATTGATAACAAAGTTATTCATCAAGTATTTATTCAAATTTTGCATCTTCCATTTGGATCGTTAAAGAAAGAACTGCTCTCCTCTCTGTCTTATATTATTCTAGTTGAAAATAATGTATGTGCGTCCTTTTACTTTATTCTTTTCTTTTGATAAACGTACTTGTTCAAACAGCATAATTCTTGCATCCACCATCTTTCTTTGTGTATGTGTGTGTTAGTACTGGATTTTTATTTTTGGGAGGTGGATGATTAGTTTTGTTTTGTTTTATATATATATATATATATATATATATATATTGTGTGTGTGTTAGAACTAGATTTTCATTTTTGGGGTGGATGAAAACAAAACGCTAAACTTCTCCTCTTATTAATCAGCGTTTTTTTTTTCCAGTACCTCTACCTTATTCCTCGCATTTCCTCATTAGAAAAAAAAAAGAGTTTTTAATTTTTTTGTTGTTGGTTGATCTTGAAGCCACTTTTCCTCTATTTTCCGACTTGGGCGAGTGTTGGTAAGTCACTCATGTACATATGGCAACCTGATTGTCCAACTCTTTTGTCTTGCAGAGAAAAGTTGAACTCGATGAATTTGCTGCTGTACATGTCCCCGATTGCTGTTTTGGTATTATTACCTGCAGCCCTTATAATAGAGCCGAATGTATTAGACGTCACTTTAGAACTTGGAAGGAAACATCAGTATATGTGGCTGCTGCTACTTCTTAATTCTACAATGGCCTACTCAGCTAACTTGACAAACTTCTTAGTAACCAAGCATACGAGTGCACTGACACTTCAGGTTTGGAATTGGTTGGCATCTTAATATGTTCCTTTTTGTTAATTATTGACATGAATTTCAGGGTTTATTGCTCATTGCTGCAATAACTGATCGTGAATTGTTTTCAGCAATGATGTTGATGTCTACTCTTGGCCAATCACTAGTAAATTTATCACCCACTCTACTTGTCGTCTTCAATATTTAAATCATGCAAACTTGTCAAAATGAAATATTTATTTGTTTCATAGATTATTTACACCGCTATATGATTTAATACACCAAGAGAAATTGAAATGGCCATCTCTCTGCATGTTGAGATTACCCCCCTGCAGTTTCATTTGGTTCTTGCCAGGGCTTCTTTTTACTAATAGTACTACTAAAATCCTTATCACCTTCTATGGTTGAAACAGAATGACACTTGTCTGTCTAGGTTATGCTTTCTTAATATTTGCTCTAGTGTTAGGAACCCATCCTTGATTGGCAAATTTTTAGAAATCAACCACCCAAAATAAATGAAATACTGGTCAGTTTGAAATTCTTCTGAACCCTTTTGTTTTTTTCCATTTGAATGTAACAATCAGGTGTTAGGCAATGCGAAAGGTGCTGTGGCTGTTGTTATCTCGATCTTCATCTTCAGGAATCCTGTAACATTTGTGGGCATCGCAGGGTACTCAATGACTGTTCTCGGGGTAGTTGCTTATGGAGAAGCAAAGAGAAGATTTAGATGAATTATCTACCTGAGTAACAGATTATTATTTTCCTTTCACAGAGGAATTAGTGAAGTTGTACGGGCTAAGATGATTTTATTCATAGGCACAACTGTACTGTATTTATGATGTGTTCAAAGCATAATCACCATTATATTCGATTATGTTCTCAATATTGAGGGTAAGAAATTCAGTAGTTCCTTTAACATTACCTAGTTTTTTCCTTGGTGATGAAAGAGGAGAAAGAATTGAAAGGTCGCCTTACAGGTTGAATCTGTGATGCATGGAACCTCATCTTTTTGTTCTTTTAAGTGACAATTTCCCAGGGGATTAATAATTCACAAAAGATGGTAGGCTTGCTTGCAATGCACTTTACCTCTCTTTGATATATTTCCCCCAAAACTCAGGTAGCAATGTTCAAAATTATAAAACTTAAGCAGCAATATTCATTAATCACTAAGGTAATGATATTGAAGGAAAAGATTTCAAGAAAAGCTGGTATTGAACAGAAGAGCAGCTGGAATTAACATGTTCAGATGATTGGTTGGATGTTGCATTTGCAGCAAGTCAGTAACTAGACCTAGTAAAAACAATCCCTTCATATCCAAAAGGAGGAAAACAAAACAAAAGACCTGTCATTGTCCTACATGTCAACTAGCCGTGGTTTTTCTTTGTTTTGTTTTGTTTTTTTGTTTTTTTTTTTTCAAGAAGAAAAAAATAAGGAACTGGAGGAGAGAAGGAAAGTTCTTCCCTTTTAAGCCAGGTCTGGACCAGAGGGAAGGGCATCGTAACCATCATGGTGCTTAGGATTCTCTCTTTCAACAGGGATGCACTTTAGGACAACAGCGATAGGCATGCTAACAGCTCCAATTACGATGCAGAGTAGCCACATTTGCCAGCTTAAGGGCACAGTGCTTGCAAAAGTTCCCAGGAACTCGACTATGATTACTTGGAATACTACTGTTATAACCATAACACCTAGAAATATCCAGCTGCTGAACATGCCCCGGACTATGTTTATCTTCTCTATGTCGCGGCTGTTTATTTCATTAAACACCTGAAAGAGAAACAAAATTGAACTAACATTGAGTTTGACAGTAAAATTGAAGATTCGTCAGATATAAGATAATCTTAGTCCACCAGGATCCCATGTACTTGGAGATCAATGCATGTACAAATAGCTCGAATGCTTTCAATGAAATTTAAACAGAAGAAATATCAGGAATTATTGCATGACATTTGCCTTTGTGACAGTACAAGAATATGAATGAAATCATGAACAGATTGGCATCTTGGGAACAGGAAATATTGGCTTCCAAGAAATGTAAATGTACTCTCAGCATAACATGGTTTCACTCAATAATCCAAAAAAGAGAATTTGGTTTGTTCTTGAAAACTAAGGATCATTCTAAGTAGCAAATTTACAGTGGTCTATTAATCATTTTATAGCCAATCGATAAATGTGCTGAAAAAAAAATGAACAGCTGTAAAAGAAAATACTTTTAATATGGAGAAAGAAGAATATACAACGAAAGCAGGGGAGGCTTAATCCAACAACAACGTACCTGGCAAAACACGAAAGTGTTGAATATCACAGTATTGACAATCTCGGTAGCATCTGGGCCTCTAAGTCGTAATAGGCGCTTCCCATCAAATTGGAGAACTGCAAGGATGATCAGCTGATAAATGCTCTGACCAAATATATTCCTCCACATGGTCTTTGTAATGAAACTTGCACCCCTCCCTACAGGAGCCCTTTTCATCAGCCCATCATTTGGAGGTTCTGTAGCTAGCGCCAATGCGCCAAGTGTGTCCATAATCATGTTAACCCAAAGCAATTGCACAGCAGTCAGGGGAGCAGATCCTGAAAATGGAAGATAAAGAAGAAATGAATATAATATTAAATAGTCATATTGATGTTTGAAAGACGAAAAAGCCTCGAGTCACAGACCACCGCACCTGTAAAGCACGCAGAAACAAAATTAATTACAAGAGCAACAACATTAACTGTTAGCTGGAATTGCACAAACTTTTGAATGTTTATGTAGACCGCACGACCCCATTTAGCAACATTTACAATGGTCCTAAAATTGTCATCCATTATGATAACATCAGCATTTTCTTTTGCAACCTGCACATGACATGGAAACGTGAGGTGACTGTATTTATCAGAATAGCAGATAGTACTAATGCAATTCCAATTTCAGGGAAAGAATAAAAAACAATAACTGCTTGAAAATATCTAATAAACATCTACCCAGTTTGAGCTCGCGCTAGGTTCATGAAGAGCATGATATCATACAGAACTATGCAGCAGCTCAGTAGATAGCTGGATATAATTTTAAGAATATAATATGATAATATTTCTAATGAACTTAGTGGCTTGTACGCAGAACCAATCATTAGAGATCTCATATCATTTTCAACTGCAGTGTCAGAATTTAGAACAGACAAATCTTTTCGTTTAAAAATTGATGTCAAGATTGCTGATTAGAAGCAATGGTGGCTCAAAAATCCCTCGAGATTACAAAGAGAGGAGTTCAATGTCAGGGAAATAATTTTCTTTAAGAGAAAAGAAGAAAAGGAACAAAAGAGTAGACACTGAAGACAACTTCAATTGGGTCTGAAAATGAGGCTCGTAAAGTACAGTTTAAGCTTCATCCAGGTTACGAGGGAAGCAGATACGTCAAAGAAAATGTCTATCCTCTTTCAGACCTTTTTTTTTTAACACACTCTTTCAGAGTAAGTAAAGATGATTATAACTACTACCTAAACTAGAATCAACAATTTTGCCAGTACCTCATTTTCAGTTTTGCAAAGGGTAAAAAAAACTTAACAACAAACACCAAGCTGTAACAGGAAGGAAAAATGAATAAAAGAAATCTCATCTTCATACTGTTTGGTTCCATAGAATCCTCATGAAGTGGAAAAGAGAGTAGAAGGGACCCAAAAATCATTTGTCTGGGAGCTAAAGAAGAAGATAACATTTGTAAGATCATCAGAATCACTGATGTGATAAAAAAAATAACAGGAAGACAGACCTCTGTTCCTGCTATGCCCATAGCTAGTCCAATGTCAGCCTCATGCAATGCGGGAGCATCATTGGTCCCATCACCAGTTACTGCTACCACCTCTTTAAACATATTCTTCAAATTAGTTACCAATTTGTGCTTATCCAAAGGCAAAGACCGAGCCATTACCTGTTTCCCAGAAAAGCAGCAAACACAGTTATGCATGGTAAAATGGATATCATTAATTATCAAATTTTACAATGCAGTCGTTCCAAAACCTGAATTTTGGGAATGATTTCCCTCATCTGCTGAGGAGACATGATACGGAACTCTGGTCCTTCTATGGCCACACCATCCTCAGTAAGTATTCCACATTCTTTGGCGATAGCTTTAGCTGTATTTATATTATCACCAGTTACCATACGAACTGTTATGCCAGCTGCCAAACAAGTCTGAACAGCATCCTTGACTCCAGGACGCACTGGATCCTTGATTCCAACAACTGCTACCAACGTATAGCCAAAATCAGGGATGCTGCCACCATAAACTGGGTCATCTAGATCCTTATAAGCCAAGCATAGAGTCCTCAGAGCATCAGAGGCAAAGCTGTTTATAACATCCGATATGTTCAATATCTGTTCTTCAGAAAGAGGAACGACTTTTCCACTGTCATCAAGTATCTTGTCACACATTTTTAATACGATTTCTGATGCACCTTTGCAGAATGCTCGTAGCTCTCCACCTGGAAGTGCCACTAGCACAGACATCTTCTTCCTGACTGAATTGAAGGGCTCAACGTTGAGCATCTGAAACTCTTTGCGTTGTGAATCAAAATCACCACCCAAAAGCAAGCCAAGTTCAAAGAGTGCTTTCTCTGTTGGGGTTCCCAAAATCTTGTTCTTTCCATTTTCATCTTTACTTATTTCACAGGCAGTGTTTTGAAATATAACCTGAAACAGGAGGCTTAATACACTTTCAGATATTTCCATTTCTAAAATGCTTTCACTGTTACCACATTTAATATCTTCAGTTTTTTCACATATCCATATCTTATCAACCACCATGTGGCTTGTGGTTAACGTCCCTGTCTTATCTGTGCAAATGCAGGTAGCAGAACCCATTGTCTCACAAGCAGAAAGATGCCTCACAAGTGCCTTCTCATCCATGAGTTTCTTCATTGCAAAGGCAAGACTCAAAGTCACTGCCAAAGGTAATCCTTCGGGAACAGCAACGACAATAATGGTTACAGCAATAGCAAAGTAGTTAAGAAGCGTCATTGCATCACTTGAAGACCAATCTGTGAACTCCTTATGAATCGCTTTCTCCACTAGGAACCTTCCAGTTAATACCAAAAATGTTAGCACAGCAAATGCCAAACCAATCTTTCCAATGATTGTAGCAACACCATTCAACTTCACCTGAAGTGGGGTCTCATCTTCTCCACCCTCATTTAGAGTTTCCATCAGTTTTCCCCATTCAGTCCTCATACCAACTGCAGTCACTATCATCTTTCCTGACCCATCCTGCACTTTGGTTCCTGACAGAAGAAAAGGTTTACTTTCATATATATTCACCGGTTCACTCTCCCCTGACAAGCTTGACTCATCAATCACCAAGCTGTATCCTGATATGTAAATCCCATCAGCAGGAACTATGTCTCCAATAGATAATTGGACAACATCTCCAACAACCAAGTCATAAATGGAGATCTCTTGTCTTCTCCCATCTCTTATCACTTGAATAGAAATCTTTTTCTTTTCTCTATCCAAGTCTCTAAATTGTAAGGATTGATTGTAATCACTTATAGCAGTAACCATGACTATCAAGAATATACTAAGTATGATTCCCAATCCATCATACATGCCCTTTGGCCACCCTTCGGTGGCTATTCCTACACCTATAGAAACCAAAGCACATATCATAAGGATAATCAATGTCAAGTCTCGCAGTGCTTCCCACACAAACAACAAAAAGCTTCGAGGAGGCTTCTCCTTGTAACGGTTGAAGCCATAAATCTTTTGTCTGGTAGATACATCACTTGTGTGAACACCTTCGTCCAACGAGACAGAGACTTTCTGCGCAATCCCATCAACTCCGCCATTTGTTTTAAGACCCTTAATATCATGCTCACGAACAACGGATGCAAGCTCATCTGGATCAATTCCAAAACCTGCTTCTTTAATCTCATCTGAAATCTTGTATTCGGGTCGACCAGCAGCATTTTGATCAGCTGCCCAACAGAAATGAAGAGAGAGAAGGATAAATATTTATTTGATAAAAAAAAATAAGACACAAATGGTCTACATGGAAGCCGTAGCTCCAAGCATTTTACCATTAAGAAACAGATGAGCTGCCTTTCTGACATAAAGAGCGGTTCGTATCTTTTCCTGGTTGAGAGGGAGATAAAGAAGCTAGTGATGATCAATCACTCACAGCAGCAAAGATAGGGAACTTCACAAATAAAGTGAAAACATAAAAAGCAATGCTCAATGCAGCAAACATCATTCCATGGTTATAATTGAAGGAGAAAGGCTGGCAACAGCGATGGGATTTGGTTTTTATTTATTTAGGAGTTTTAAGTTTTTAACTATATTTTATGCCGCGTGATGTTGCCGGGACAAATTTCAAACTATTTTTTTTTATATTTAATTCTATTGTAATTAAAATAAACATTCACAAAAATAAGGATTTAAATTTTAAATATATATATATATATTAAATCAAATTCGCTAATTTTTTTGAAAAAAAATATATTTTTATTAACAACGTTTGTTTTTAATAAAAACTCAAGGTAATTAAATTAAATATTCACAAGAATCTCAATAATTTAAACTACAAAAGGAAAAAAAAATATTTTTAAAGGAGAAACCCCCATTTACTTATTATTATTATTATTATGGTGATGATGAAAACATGTCTTTTTATTAGTAGCATTTTTTTTAAAAAAAATAAACATTTCATAATCTAAAAAGCAAGTTTCAAACAAAAATTAAAAAAAAAATCATGAATTCATAGTTTTTATGGCTATATGAAAAAAAACAAAGAATAATTAATATGTCAAGACTATATAAAAAACCAACCATAACAAAAAATATATATATTTTGTTCTCATTGAATATTCATATGCAATTTCTTTTTTTACAATTTATTGTATAGTACGCTCGTAGATCATTTAACATAGTTATTGCAAATATAACCAAAACAACAATAGTTTTATTTAAAATATATGACATAGTTGGATGATTTTTACATAGCATTGTAATTATTAATTTATAAAAAAAATTAACTTTAAATTAAAAATAAATGTTTATGGGTTTAGGATGCTAGGGCTGCACACCTAGCTTCTAGAAAAGAAAACACAGGCATGGGCCTAAAAGGCCAAGTCAACATACTTGCTATTATCGCTCAATGTATCATATCTGTTGCTAGCAGTAAGCAGCCACAGTATCATCTTGCTTAATTTAAAACCTTAGTGGGTTTAATCCTGCTTGTGATTTTCTCTTGGTTTGTTTGGAGAGGAAACTTGTGGAAAAATGCATTAAAAGTCGAGGACAGAAGTTTGAAATGATTTAATTCTTGTCTACTTTGTTATCATTAAATGTGCGTTTGGAAACGCGGGTCAATCTATATTTTTTAAATTTTAATTTTTTTATATTTTGTATCGTTTTGATACGCTGATTTCAAAAAATAAAATAAAAATATTATTTTGATCCATTAAAAAATAAAAAATATTTTTAAAAATAACCGTAAATGCACTCTCAAAACAGACCCTAAATAGTTATGCTACTTGCATATAGTTTTCCAAGACTTGATATAGGTTTTTTGACCTTGTTATTTCTTGATTTCATAAATGAACTGTATAGAATTGTTCCAAGGCAAAGACTATTTTATCATGTTAATTAAGAGATTTTTTTTTTTTTAAGACCAAGAAGAAGAAAAAGATTGTTCCCGTACACGTTATCAGTTCGGAAAAAAAAAACAGTTGCCGGCCCGGGAGGAAAAGGAATGTAGACGACGACTCTTGTTCAAGGACAATATTTTAAATATCATAGAGAATATAATAACGAATGGAGAGGTATAATCCTTAAAGAACGGAGAAGCGAGCCCAGCTTAGTCTTGCCGCTTAGATTCTCGTATATTCATTTCTGATGAGGGTATTTAAGAGAATGCATGGTAGTATTTATTCTTTAAAATGTTTTTTTTATTTATAATTAAATATATTAAAATAATAATTTTATTTTTATTTTTAATATTATTATATTAAAACAATCCGAAAACATTAAAAAACTTAATTTGAAACCAAAAAAATTTAAATTTAAAATATTTTTAAAACATGAAAATAAAAACACAGACATCAAACAACGTTGATTAGCAGCGTAAAGGTCTCCGAAGCTGCTAACAATGTTACTTCTTTAATTAAGAGAGAATTGTGGTCATGCTTACACAAGAGATGAGTGTGATTTGCGGATGGAGATCGAAGTTGAGGCAAACGAATCTTATACAAAAAAATAATTTGATGATTCTCTCTTCGAAGAATCCGAACTCAGTATTATAGTTCAGAAGAACATTGATTTCTTAATTAAAGAAAGATGGAAGGTCTTTGTCATGAAGTTTCTTCACGCTATGAACTTTCATGGAGTTTTTGCTACTTCAACAATTTAGAACTCGAAGCCTGAATTTTTTTTCCAGCCAAGAAAGAACGAGAAGACAACAATGGAAATTGGGTACTTATGATTGTTCTAGATTTTATTAATATTCATTATTTAGTAGTTAAACTAGAGTTTTAGTTTTCTTGTTGGATTCAGACTTCTTAGATTTTTTCTATTTTTATTCGATTTAGAGCGTGTAAATAAACACCTCTTTAAATAAAAATATTTTAGGTTCGAAATTTGTGTAGACCTAAACTATTTTGTATTATTAATTTTATAAACTTGATTAACATGGATTTAATATCGTATCAAAGAATCATCTCAATTTAAAAGCCTAAACTAACTACTGAGTAAAGTCTCGAAATATAATTTACATTATTTTTTAATACTATTTATTGATTTGCTGCTATATTTTAATTTTAGGACTCCTTGTTAAAAGTTAAAAAATTAGGAGACTTGCTAAACTAAATAATAAATAAATAAATAAAATATCTCCAGCATCATCAAAAAATTGTCAAACGAGAGCACGCAACAGGCAAGCTAGTCAGTGGACATCTTATTAGTCCATCTATTAAGATACAAGAATGAACATTTTATACGATAAAATAGTAGTTGACTTACTGTTTTGGAAAATAATAATAATAATAATATTTATTTATATCTCTTATTTTAAAATTCACTTAAAAAATGGAAGTTTATAAAAGCTTGTGGAAACTAGAATTACGAAAGAAAATGATGGAGCTTGAAAACAACGGATCGTCAGGTGACAAAGGAACGACGACGTTATTCTATCAAGTATTTCTGCAGGCCACGCGCGTGTACACCGCATCCATAATATATTGTTTCAGAATATAATAGCAACAATAATAGACTGTAGACGTAATGAGCTCAGGACACAAAAATAGTTTTTTATTTTAAATATATCAAAATAAATCAGCTCTTTGACAGTAACATATATATTAAAACTATTATAAAATAATTATAAAATAATAATTTAACATTTTTTGAAGTCAAAATTAATTTTAAAAAACACCTAAAAATATAATTAGACCCTGAAATAAAATAATAAACTGGAATAAGACTGCAATTGAATCAATAAATGGACAGCAGATTCGAGGCAACAAATGACAATTATTTTTTTTAAAAAAGGAAATGGTATCAAGTGGGGCAAAGATCACGGGAGGATGACGTTGAGACACCCATTATTATATACTTCTTTAAAAAAAGATTTAAATAAGCCATCTCTGTCATGACAACCTACAACACTGAAAAGTAGAGGTGACTAAAAAAATTAAAAAATTAAAAAAAATTAACTCGAAAAATATATTATAAAAAAATTAATTAAAATTTTAAAAAAACTGATCAATTTGATTCGATTTTATAAATCTGAAACAGAAAAAATCAAACTCAAACTAAAAAAATGAGCCAAACTGGTTTGAATCAGTTTTTATTCTAAAAACCAAACTGAAACAAATCAAAACCGATTAGTTTAAACCAATTTTAATATTTTTAAAATCAGTTTAATTTTTTTTATAAAAATCAAACCAAACTAAAATTAATTACCTTTATTAAAAAAAATTATAATTTTTAAACCTGCTCGATGATTATTCCAGTTCAAAACCCAAGTCTCGAATTTTGAGATTTGATTATGTATTCTAGAGCCACCGTACATCACTGAATTTATACTTTTGGTTTGGGGAATTAAGGTGAAGTGAATTTTCAGGAAACTTCTTTTCTTGGCAATGCAAAAATCAAATTGTTTTAATAATTTTATTATTAGGGAATCCATATAAAAAAAATTATGCAATTAAAAAAGGGTATGTTTTTTGGATCTGCAAAAAGAAAAAGGAAAGAAAAGTTGCAATTTCTTATGTATAAAAAAAGTTTTTTTCCACGTAGACATTATTGATGGTCTGCAATCTCTTATCTCGACCTATCTAGATTTTATTTCAATTTTAAAAACCCATCCAAATTATACTCTTATAAGATCTTTTTCTTGATTAAAAAATTAATATAAAAGTAATCCCATAATAAAATTTATATATAATAAATTATATGGTGCTTAAATTAACTGCAACAACATGTGTGTTTGATAATATGATTTACAATATTTTTTATATTTTTTTTAACAAAATTCCTTTTAAAAAATAGAAGTTATTACAGTATGATACTATCAAGGAGGCACTAGCAGTAAAAAAGAAACACACATAAATAAAAGAATTCTTTTCACTTTAGTAAGATTGGATGTGGGTTTTTTTTTCTATTTTTCTTCATTTTTTCTATTTATCTCTTTTTAAATATTAATATTTATGAACACAAATTTTTTTGATGGAGAAAATGTTGGTGGCCATATATTTCTTGAAATGGATCAAGTTCATTTCATTTGAAAAACAAAATGCTGAGGGCACTGACGTAAATCCACCGCAAAAACCCAAAAACTGGCCTAGAAAAGAAAACTCAAGAAATTCCATGTCAGCATTTCAAGAAGAAAAACAGTTAACGTGTAAGCAAATCATTGGCCAAGAAATCCAGCGATTAGCATGCGGGACCCACAAATCAAACCTCATCCACAGCCAGTTTCAATCAAAAGAAGAAGCAGCTAGTAAGTTTCCGTTGTGGAGTCACCACAAGATAAAACACGCGTAAATTAAAAAGGAACCTGGATGCTCCGCTTTTTGCCTTCGGCTTCAGATCGTTTATCGAGATCGGCGACCATGCGGAAACGCCGGCTAGGATTTTTGACAATAGAAACAGCTTTTCTCCATCTTCTTAAGGCGACTTCCGATGGATTCTTGTGTTCCACTTCAAAATCCTTCAGTAAATTATCCATTCTTTTCACCGGTTAATCGCCGAACAGCAGCACCGGCTGTGTACTAGTGGTTCTACTTGCGAGACGCTGAGTGAATTAAAAGGAGTTTTGTTACAAGGAGAAGTTGTTGAGAGTTTATTTGCCTTGCATGTAGTGGAAGCCACAATAATGCAAGTGTGACCCAATTAAGAATTGACACGTGGAGACGAATATATTTCATGTCTTTAAACGGACAGACTTATTTCATAGAGAGAAAGCGGCAAGTCATGCTTTTATAGGACTGATCAGTGAAGTTTTTTTTTTTTTTTTTGTCAATCTGTAGTCTTATAAATGGTGGTTGGGGTTTAGATAATTAATTGTTATAAATCTTCATCCCGTGATCCGTATTCAAGCAATTTAGTAATTTGTTGATTTGAATTTAACTTGGGCTGATTAATTAGTGGATAAATCTAATTTTTTTAATCAAAATTATACATTTTTTAATAACTTTTTTGTATAAAAAAATTTAAATTTAAATTGACTGATTAACTCCTATATCGATCTAACTATCTAATTCACCGCTCAATATTTTTTTTTTATTTAAGATGATTTATGTATGAAGTTTTATAACTATATATACATAAAAGCATGACTGGAAGAAGAATATTTTTTATTTTTTAAAATAAAAAAATTATTTTAATATATTTTTAAATAAAAAATATTTTAAAAAGCAATCCCTACTATACTCTCAAACATCCATAATTGAAAACTAATTTAGAGATTTATGAGTTTTGATTTGGAAAATCCTAAAAATTGGTTGGAGAAGTTTAGTTTCTTTTTTTCCTCCAATTATTTATAACTTTTATTTCAATAACTTTTTTAATTAAATATTTTTTTTTAACTCATATGCAACCACAACCTAATTATGTAATTAAAATCTTCTCCAAACTAGCTACTTGAATACAAATACTTGGACATCTTTTATAATATTCCATAGTTTTGATTTGATTGTGTCGATCATGAAAATCCTCATGTCAATTTCACAAACTATACAAGAATACTAGCTTATTTCCCGTACTATGCTGAGGCCAGAGCAAAATTCTTTTTAAATTCAAAAAATAAAATATAAAATATAAGCATTGCTAACGGATTTTCTAAAAAAATAGATAACAATGTACAATATTTAATAAAAGATTTGAGGGTATAAAACTATATAATAAGGATAACTCTACTCCAAAATCTTGAAAGAAAGGCATGGAATAAGGTGATGATGCTATTAATTCTATTTCATATATTCTAAATCCATTTTTTTCTTTTATTAATAGATCGGATCACTCTTCACTTGTAGTGGGTTTTATTTTTCAACAATTAATAAATATAAATGGTAAATACAACAAGATCATAAACTGCTACTTTTTTAGGACATATCAAGAGAAAATCAAACAGTGTTTTGTCAGGATGGAACTAAATCAAACCATCTTATCCAACTGCATAAAGATTGGTAGGTATGACTGCTATCTTAATCACTCGTTTGAAAACGAGATCTTTCACGAGCCAAAAGATGAGAACAAGATCTTGAACGATCTTGATGTTAGAACGACAGAAAATGCTCACAGTCACACAAACATGGTTGCTGTCCACGTCTCCAACCGGCCGGGAAATATCTTGATGTTAGGAATCAGTCAAGTTTTTTGTTTTCAATTACAAGAGATATATATCCTTGAATGAGCTTGCCTGATAATCGAGGATAAATACTTTTCTCGAATGATTTTAAAAATATATTCTTTATATGTCTTCTAGTTAAAAAAAAATGATTATGTATTAATTACAATACTTCACTGTAAAAGAGTTTTTATAAAGTCGAAAATGTTTTATATAGTTAGATTTCTCTACCTATATAATGTTATATTGTGTATTTATAGATAAATTTTTATTTACAGCAAGTTTAAAATTAAATTATATGTTGAATTGAATTCAATTTTAGATGTGATTTTAATTTAATTGATAATTTATTATAATTTTTATGTTTGGAATAAAATATTAAATCACATAATTATATTATCTAAAATATTTTTAAAAATAAATTGAATTAACAATCTTAACTATTTTATCCTGAATTACATAGTATATATTTTTAATGAATAATTTGTTTATAAATAAAATATCAAGATATTTGATAAAAAAAAAAAAAAAGGAAGAAAGAAGAAGCTATTTCATCATGCTTTTGATTCCACCTAAAATGCCATTAAATCTTGATAAATATTCTGAAACTAATTAATAAATAAGATTTCAGGATAAAAAGACAATGTACTAAAATGAGCTTCTTTTTACTTACTAAACTGAGAAGTGCTTGAAAATAAACAAAAAAACAAATTTTGCTATAACATGATTTCTTTTATTAGTCTTGATCAAAGTTTAATTTTCTCAGTGTTCAACAATTTTAACAATTATTTTTATCAAAACCACATACAAAGTAATATTTACCAAATTAAAAGTTTCTTTTGTAATAGTAATTACTTTTCAAATTATTTTTTATTTAAAAATATATTAAAATAATTATTAAATTATTCTTCCAGATACAACATAAACCATGTCCTTATTAACCATGGTTATTAAACTCTACATGGCTGAATTGGGTAATGGGATGTGAAGGTTGTTTTAGGTTGATTTGAATTATTTAATTTTTTTTTAAATCCTAATATTTCTTGTTTTGAAAAAAATATTAGTTTTTAACTTAATTTTTACTGGGTTTTACTAGATTTATAGGTTAACCTAGATTCTAGATTTTAGACCGAATCACTTTAGTCAATAGACTAGTTTATATCCTGTATTGTTAGAGTCTTGGATTGATCTTTCAAATTAGCAGCGGTTTTACAATAATTTTATTAATCTTTTTATGTGTGTTTAATATTACGGTATATAATATTTTAAAAAAATATTTTTTGCCTGAAAATGTTTTAATTTTTTTTAAAATTTTTTATTTTTAATATTAGTGTATCAAAATCATAAAAAAAAATTACATGATTTTTTAAAAGCAAAAATATTTTTTTAAAAAAATCTAATAACATATCTTACCGCACTCTAAAATATGTTTCAAGAATTAAATGATTAATATCGGTCCTTTCTTTGTGCGGTGTCCCTTTTTCCCTTTCCCGTGCATCTATAGAAAGAAGATGGAGACGACACCACAAAGTGTTGAAGTCGAAATAATTGGTACTTTAAACGAAACGAAAGACAAGGAGTTTGAATGGTGCTTGCCACGCAAGGAATTTGGATGGGCTATTAATTTTCTCAAATTTTTATTTATTTTATTTGCGATCCACTGGGGTTAATTAATGGTGATCATGATGACTCAAGTAATAATTTCTCAAATTTATTTTTTATTTTTTATGTTTTATATGCAAGATATTATCAATATTATAACCATCATAATTTCAATTATATATCACTATTATTATTTTTTTAATCACCTCTAATATATTATCATCAATTATTATTATTATTATTATTATTTATAAATAGAATAACAATCATTATTGATTTGGTATTATTATAACTAATATTATTATTATAAATGTCATAATTATAATTATTGTATTGTTACAATCATTGTCACAACTATCATGTAATCATTTCACAATGATGATTAAATATGTTAAATTATTAATTTTAGTTAATGTATTTTTATATTTTTAAAATTAAATAATGTCTCTGTACAGTTTTTTCCTTCACATACTTTTGTTTATAACCAATTTTTTTAAATTAGAAATAAGAAATAGTTAAAAACAAGAAATAGTACCAAAAACTAGGTCGTGGCTCGAAACCAGACATCTATGTCCTAGAGACTAATTACACGATCAATGGAAACCTTAACATGAACCTCAGCAACCAAATGCAGTAGAATATTTGTAAAGGGATAGCTTGATTGTGTTGCTTTGACAGAATTTGTGTGTCTCTTTGCACTCCTCGAGATCACCATCACGGGTCAAACGAATCCATTCCCCATCATCATCCATATACTTGAGGCCAATGCCAGTGAAATCATCTATCTTGAAACGCTTACCAATCTCTTGTAGCAAGTCCCTTAAACCCCAGTTTGGTTGCAAGAATAACCTAACCTTTTCTACTCCAAAAATGACTTTAACTCTGAAGACATCTCCTCCTCGTCTACTCTGGCCAAACTGTGGTTGAGTTTCTAGCAGACTTTGATGAATCTGCTCATTGATTGTCCTTGTTTTGTGGATATATGATCTTGAGAGAAAGTCTGGTTCTCCTTCGTTATTCAAGGAATAAAATTCTGCTAATTCACTACTGCTAGTCCTCTTTAAAATCCCATTCGAGGTTTCTGCTGGTAAACCGCCATTTCCATTGCTTGAGCCAGTTATAACGGTGGCGGCATGCTGTTGTGCTCGAGCAGAACAACAGTTACTTGAACAAGAGCTCCTACTACACGGAGAGGAATGGGATTTTGAGGTAGTGCCAGAAAAGATAGTATCATCAGGTGGAGAATCAAAGTGCTTTGAACTGTCACTCCTCCTGAATGATGAAGAAGGAGCATGACTTGAAAGTTTTGTAGAGCTCAGTTCTGGGAAGGCTGAGTAGAAAGATTCAATCTGAATGGCACCCTTAGCACCTTGGACTGTGTCAATCACCTGCTGGAGTTTTCGCAAGGAATGGTCAACCTTCTTGATCTTTCGAGAAGGCCATCGCGTGATACCGTGTTGTCTGCATATTCTTTTGAGAGTAGTAGGGCAAACTGCAATTAGAACAAGTTTGTGTGATTACACCATTGATTAGCTAACAAATGACAGTCCTCTGATAAAGGATTATTGAAGACAACAACCTAGCTTTACAAACGAAAATGATAATAAAGGTTTCTGGAGGATTATATCAAGTTGGTCTCCAGCAAATGTTTGTCTGCGTGATGATAATTCTTTAATAAAGGATGCCTCAGATCTAAAATTGAAATGCTACTCATTACTTTATATATGAACATGTGATTTCATCTGTGATAGGATATTTGCATACCGCTGAGGCTTTGAGCAGCGTCTTTGAGGCTCCCTGCAAAGTATTGTCGAAGAACTTCCAAGCTGATTGTCTGGATATCTGTCTTGGTCCGTCTCTTCTTACCTGTTTTTCTGCTGCCAAATGAGAGATGTCTGCCAAAAGCAGAAGAAACTCCATCACCCTCGGTATTGCTATTGGTTCTAGAATTTTGCTGAAGTTGACCCAACTCCGAAATTACTTGCTTATGGTCTAATTCCACCGCAGATTCATCCCAATGAGTTATCATCTTGAACTCTTCTTTAGGCTCTTTTGGATAGCCCCATGTGACACAGAAACTTTTACTCTTCTTTTGGGCCTCCACCATACGGGAAATCCAAGATGATTCATCCAATGGAGGTTGTTTCGAAGGTGATGATTCAAAACTCTGATTTTCTCCATTATCAAGCCCCTTGTCCATGACAACCTGTAAACTCCAGCAAACCTGCTGTATGGCAAAAGGCAATAAATCCCACATCTTCTTTTGTTCTTCGGTGTTTTTGCAATCTATTGGCAAGAATAACTCCAACACAAATTCAACTAATCCGGTAGCAATGCTTCGCAGGGGAATCGCTATGGCAGCATGAAGACCAAATATCTTGGCATGGTGAGCCAGAGGATAATCTTTCTTGCTGAAGGAAGTTATATCATTCGCGAAACATTGTTTTTGTGTTGTGAATGCCCTCCCCACAATCCCCTGGCCTAAGAAAATGTATTGCTCAAAACTAGCCATGTGAAAACCTGAAAAATCTCTATCGGCCAAAAAGCAAGCAGAATCCACGGTAGATATACAAGCGCCAGACTTCTCAGCAAACTGCTGGCGTCCACCTTTACCTTGCCGGCTGCATAGAGCCCATGTTAGAGCTAAGGGTAATCCATATGTCTTGCAAACAGATTTCACAATCTCTGATAACTCAGGCACTGCAACTTGATTTAATCCATTGCAAGTCTGTGATAAAAGGAACAGCAGTTGTGGTCTTAGTTATGAACGCTTAAAACTTCAGAAACCTGAATCTAGTGTCTCTGTCTCTAAAAGGCCTATCTACTTACCTTCACACCAGGTGAGCAGAAGTCTTCAGAACTTCTTAGATCAACAGCCTGCAAATCAACATGCATACAAAGAGCGGAAAATGAGCGAAGCTCTCTGCTTATTTCACAGGCTTAAAGAAATTGATAACCATTGTTACTTTTGAAAGGCATTTCAATCATTCAAAGATCTGAAAGTTCAATGCAAGTCAATGGATTTGAAATGAAAGAAACATGAAGCCTATATGCAACTAACAGAACTAACATAAATTATATAACAATAGTCTCATTGTTAAACCTGATAGCTAATTGAAATCCTTTGCAAGATACATGGGAAACGAACAAACCTTGAGAGCTTTGCGGATGTCTTCTAGTTCTGGACGATAGGTTATCTTCTCAGTAGTAGTCACAATCTCAACTATGCCCAGGCAAGTCTCACTGCCTTGTTTGAAAAGAGGGAGTGCAAGAGACCCTCTAATGTTATGTTGTACTGCATGATCTCTACGCGGATATTCTTCACTTCTGAATAGACGTACATCAGGAGTCCACTCAGGCAGCTTCTCCAAGAAAACCCGACCGGGGAACCCTACAGAAAATTTCGCATCCCCTTCTACTTGGAAGTGATAGGCAACTGAAACATTTCTATAACTTGCAAGGCTCTTACAACTCGGATTGACGAAGTATGGCTGATCAATAGTAGCAAGGACTTTTTTCCCTTCTTTCTCCACAGGTAGCCAAATCTGGATAAGACTATCTTTATAACGGATACAATTTTTTAAGTATCTAATGGCTTGCATTGCTCTCTCCTTCACAGAAAATGAAGTCACTGGATTTACCCTCGGCACCATCTGCCATTCGACACCCAATCCAGCGGCTTCTACTCGATAACTTGTAGTGTGCAGTAAAGATGTGGAAGTGTCCACAGAATCCTCAACCTGAGGTTCAGTCTGAACAAGTTCCATGCTTTTTGGATAATCTAGAGGTGGATTTCCATGGCAATGCCTTTCTGTTTCTTCTTGATAATCCTGCTGGTTTGAGGCTATACTGAAGTTATTAGACCCCATAAAAGGCATATATAGTGAAGGGTGGTCATATAGAACATTAGAGATGGAGGGACCTTGCTGCAGAAAGCTGAACTCTCCATCGTTCTCGGCCCATCCTTGATACAAGATCTCATCCATTAAATCCCAATTCATGGGATTTCCTGAGAAGATCCCGAACGTAGAATTAGGGGAAGAGGAACTGTGTTCATCCATGCAGTCAACTTGCTTGAAACTCGCGCCAACCAAAGCTTATATAAACTCCAAATTAGGAATGTTTCCACCTGAGACACAGGAGAATAAGACGAAACATGAGCAAAAGGAGAAAAACCCAGGATTCTCTACTTTCTTTACATTAAAGCTGTACTCTGAAATGCATTTCAAAGCAAATATAGAAGAGATACATGAAGCAAGAAAGAAACTCACTTTCTGAAGACTCTTAATTCAGCTAGGTCCGATTCTCTTCCAGTCTGTGTACTATGCGTTGCTCAAAGCAATGAAATGTGAACCTTAATCATTACCTGATATATATATACGCGTGTGTGTGTGTGCAGTCAGTTTTTGACACAAAACAAGACAAAAGCTGAGTAATCAAGGAAAGAGATGCGTGTGTGAAGAGTTTTTAAATGTCCAAAGTACACAAAATGAAGAAATACATATTATAATAGGTAAATAAAAAAGGGCCTAATGCTATTATTTAAATCACTTGATCATAAACTGAGTTCAATTTCAATGACTCAAAGATTAACTGCCAATCGTTCTTACCTTAACCTAGCCAGGTAATAATTAGCTCAAGGTTCTCTTCCTTGTCAGCAGGACTCAGCATTAATCACTGGTTTGATTTCTATGCGAGCGTTTGGAAAATGGTTGTATTTGTGTTTTTTAAAAAAATTAATTTTTTTTTATGTTTTGGATTATTTTGATGTGCTGATTTCAAAAATAATTTTTATAAAATAAAAAAATATCATTTTGATACATTTCGACACGAAAAACACTTTAAAAAACAACAGCAACCACACTACCCCACAGTCTTGCCCATACACTTCATTCTCTAGAAACAAGGAACTGTGGATGGTTTCTGCTGCTGCTGCTTTGATTATATATCCTCTGCGGTATCATGGATGCTTGTTCTTGTCCATATAAGGGCACAACAGCCCCATGTTTTATGGAGAAATGGCATTATTAATATTGGTTCAAAATCCATTAGTCCTGTAACCAATAAATTAAAAAATTAAGAAAGAGGACATGTTTGTTTATGTTATGTTTTTTGCAGCACAGATTCGATTTAAGGGGAAATGGACCACTTCCCAGATCATTTCAGAAGACATCACATTATAAGGACAGCTCGAAGGGTTAATGACAAGAGTTTTTAGTAATTAATCTCTATGTCTTGCAATTCCCCTCCACCCCAGATCATTTAGGGGCCATGAATTCATTTTTATTCATGGCCGATCGATTTTCTGCATTTAACTACTTCATTAACAATAATTACCAACCTAATTAATTAAAAGTAGTTTAGCGTTAATGGTACTCTGAACATGGTGGAAACTTCATTGGTCAAACAAGACTTGTGGTGCTCTCGTGTAGAGTGCCTGATGGTGAAACCATCATGTGCTGCATCACAGGAAGCGATACAAGGGAGATTGTTAATTACTAACATCAAGAAATCAAAGTTATAATAGAAGCAAAACCATGTTAAGGTAAAAAATATAATTTTGTATTATTTTTTAATATATTTTTTTAAATAAAAGTTTTTAAATTTGAAAGTTATAATACAAGCACGTCTATTTAATAATCAAGATTCTGAAACCAAGAATCTCAATTTAAAAATTTAAATTATTAAATAAAAATTTAAAATATAATTTATATTATTTTCACGGTGCATGACAGTTTAAACAGTCAAAACTCTAAGCTGTTGTCAGGTTATACTATTCCTCAAGACGAGAAGTGCAGCAGCCGCAGTGCTAGCCATGGATAACCAATCTGTTTCGATCATTAGCATCTAGATTTACATGTTGCTTTCCACCATATTAATTTATCTCGTAAATGGATGTCAACGAAGCGCAGAGGAGATCGAAAATACAATTAAACCATGATGAGTAAATCCAAGGTATGACGATAGACTTACATATGCCTTACGTGATTACCAAATAGTGATCTAATTCTTTAATTAGAGCTAATCATTCATTAATCCTATTAATTATTGTGGCGTTGTGTGAGCTCATATATTGCGTGGGGCTGCCATCAGCCCGCCTTTGTTTCATATACGATTCACCTTCAGACAAGTTAGAGCTAGCCTTGAGGTGGTCTGTAATTGACTTTTAATTTTATGTTCAGTCTGGCTTCAACTCTTTGAATCCAGCACCAAAGATTCTACAGAGCTGGTAAACCTCTTAACAACCCTTCTTTTTTCTTTCCTTTTATAAATGAAGCAGTGAATAAATTCTGAAACCAGAAAAAATCTGATGTGAATTTTCTGCCAAGCTGCAATCATGACTCATAAATATAAAACCTACCCTACTTCTGGGATTCTTGAGCTCCAATAGTCATGCAAGCTTTTGCCAGCTGGTGCCACGGCCTCGAGGCCGGCAGTGGCAAAAAAGAAGACCTGAAAGCTCCCATAACCTGTTTACAATAGTATAATCATTGCCCTCCCCGGTCAATCTTGTATCACCAAGAATCCATCACCAACACAGTTGAGAAGCGGATATCCGAGGAGTAAAGCTGTACAGATTCCATGCAAAAGAGTTTGCTTCTTCGAAAGTAACAGTTTACGCAGAAAGAAATGAATAATGGGGACCTCAATTGACAATATTTTTTTAAGGATTTCTAGTAAAAAAATCAGAAAACTGTTTCCTTATTGAATTGGATTACATCATTCGTTAGGTAGGATGCTGTGCCTTCTTCTAATCAACACTGTGCACAACATATTCAAACCAGCATTATTTCCCTATTCAGATAAAAAAAAAAACAAACAATATCAGCAGCTTTTTTAAATCACTCAGCTTATTCGTGAACTTCATGGCGCTTGCGTTAAAGGGCTGCCTTCTTTATATATAATCGATTCAAATCTCTGGGAACGACAAATGTAAGTGTTAGATTGAAGAGCTAATAAAATTAATCGCAACATGGTTCCAGGACTCTATTTTTGTCTGTATCTTCTGCTTGCTTTCAGGAACCTTTTACCTCACTCTTTTCTGTGCTGGTACACCACCAGAAAGTTGAAGAAAAAAAGCAACGACACAGTATTTTATTGTGGTTTACCGAAAGAACATGCAATAGAAGTTCTTCGTAGATGAAAAAATCAATAAAATAAAATAATTTTTTTCATCGATTATTTCTAACATGTCAAATCATCAATCAAAATATCAATAAAAATCCGATAGTAATTTTAAAAGAAATTATAACCTGATGGTAGGCTAACTCAAACGCAATCTCCGCATCATGTTTCTCCCTCTAAAACCCGAAACCTTTGCCTCTTTCTTTCTCTCACTAAAACCCAAGAATCACCTCCACAAATCCAGCCACCATCTACTGGCACATGTGGCATAAAATATCTCCCAAAGCTTAAACAAATTCAATCATTTATGTTTTAAATTAATCTAATAAACATTATTTATAGTATTTATAATTTGCTTGTATATTTAATTTTTTTAATTGTTTTTAACAATAATTTTGTTGTATTAATATAAGATTTGTATTTTATAGTTTGTTTAGGATTTGGGTAAAAAATTGATTTAAATGGTCACTTGATAAAATTGGGTGTGATTTAATTCTTAACTTAAATATGTTAGAATTAAAGAAATGATGAGTAATTTAACAGGTATCAATTATTCTTTGTTAATTTTATGGTTAAGTTAAAAATTTGGGAAAATTTATTCCCTCCCTCTTTCTTCTCAGTTTTTTGTTTATTTAATCAAATCATGTTCTCATTCTTTTGACTGCAATGTATTTGGTCTTAAATACTTTATTGAATTTTTTTTACTTCATCCCTTTACATTTTATTTTTATATCAAATTTGGTTTTTATTTTTTTGTTATTTTTATTTTTTCTTATCCTTTTCTTAATTGAAATCGTTTTCTAATTTCATCTCTTATGATTTGATTTTATTTTCTTTTCATATCCTCATTCTTTTCAAATCTAAATATTTTTTCTTTTTTATCTGTTTTTTCAATTTTATCTCTAATTACTTTGGTTGGTTGGGAATTTGACATTATTATTTTTTTGGGTTTACCTTTTATGTTGTAATTTGGCCTATGATTTGTGTCACAAGTCTTAAATATTAGATTGGGTTGGCTTTTGTTGTTTTTTTATTTTTTTAAAAAAAAATTAATTTCATCTCTCATAATTGGGATCTTTTAAAATTGGTATTCGTTATTTTTTTTAATCTTTTTTTTTAATAGAGTTATCCCAATATCATGTCTTGGATTATAAATTCAACAAGTTCGTCAAGGTTGACTCGATCTTTTTTTTTATTGTTTTTTCAATTATACCCTTTAATATATATTAGGTTGGTTTGATAATTTTATTTGGTCTACTTTCTACGAGATTATCCCGGTCGCACAACTAGTTTATAGATTTGGTTTGATCTTTGCTTGAGACGGATGATGTAAAATCATCATGTTGGTTCCTTGGGAGGATGTATTTTTAAGAATTCATATATGTGCTAGCTCGGACAGACTTAAGTCAGTTTCTTTTAAAAATTGCTTTCTTTTCATTTTCTTCATTCATCATTTTATTTGCTGGGAATTAAGATTTATATTTTTTTATTTTTCTTTCTACGCAATTATCTGATTCTCGTTAATTTTTTACTTTATTAACAAATAAGATCATTAAGATGTTTTAGAAATATTGTAAAGATATATTTTGATAATATTAGCAAGCATTCATTTTTGCATTGAATCGTTATTGTTGTTTTTTCTTTTTATTTGTTGTCATTATTTTATTTTCTAATCATATTATTAAATTATTTAAGCTTATTAAACTCATTAAAATCAATAACCAAAATCTTAGATTTTTTATTTTATTTTAAAAAAAATTTATATCATCTTGATTTTTTTTTCATGAAAAAAATAGATCAACAGCGTTGCAGTTCCAACCAAAACCTAGTTCCTCCTCAACCAAAATTCACTTTAGATAACAAGTTCTATAATTTATTCTTCACTCCTTCTCTTTTCCTAGAGTCACAGCAACCATGATTTGTTCTGTCCTCAGAGAATTTGCCTCTAATCTAAAGAGCTCGTATATAGCAAGATGGGTCACCATGCATGTCCTATTCAACCCTATCATCGGCACAAAGAAACAACATTAAACTGTCAGAATCCTTAATTTTCAAGATTTAATCTTTCATGTCTTAATTAGCAGTTCACGAAATTAACCATTCTACAGTTTTACTTAGTCGATTTTGTTATAAGATAAAACCCTAAAAAAAATTATAGTTATTCTCAAAGACCAAGACATGATAATTACAGGAATACCCCTAAAATACTTATTAATTCTTTCCATCCAAGTCTCAATTGTAAAAATGGTTATTATAAACCTTGATTTAGAAAGGAAAAAAAAAACTAGAAAATCATATTAACAATGAATAGGAAAATAAATAAATAAATAAATAAAAATATATGTATCTTCTCAAAAAAACTCAAAGAACAAAATACAAGTTGTTGGTACCTGGTGGGTAAAAAGATTATACAATACAGTTTACTTTCTGTACATTTTCTCTGCCAAGTCTTCAGTATATACGTTGTCCAAAATACAAGTTGGTGGTGAGTGGGATTGGCCTCAGTGAAAATCTCAAGTCTCTGTAAAAGGGCAGCCAAGAGAAATTGTTGGGCTAAATCCTGTGCATCTCATAAAACCTCTTCAATGATTTCCATAATTCTGCTTCCAGGGCTACTAATGGGTTGCCGGCGCACAACAGGTCTGGCCTCCTCTCTCTCACACACAAACACGTCCACGGACGCGTGCGTTCTCACCACCACGATCAAGGACGTACACTTCTACATTTGCCAAAAATTCATGCCTAAACTCAAATAATCTATATCAGTATTCCAGATTAACTTATTTCTTAATGTATTGCAGATGCTCAAACGGGAGCTTATTGATTATGGAGGTGACATTTAATTACCACCTGCGCAAGAAGTTATAGCTCTTTCCAACCAGTACAATATACAAAGAATAAGAATCTATGATCCAGACCCAGCAACTCTTCAAGCTGGTGGAGGCTCCATCATCGAGCTCGTCCTTGGTGTTCCAGACATTGACATTCCAAACCTCGCTTCCAGTCAAGACAATGCAGATGCATGGGTGCAAAACAATGTGATATGATACACTAATGTCAGGTTCAGATATATTGCTGTTGGAAATGAAGAGAAACCGGCGGATCCATTTGCTTCAGCATTTTTCTCTGCCTTTCAAAACCTTCATAATTCAATTTCTGCTGCTGGTCTAAGGAATCGAACCAAAGTCACTACTGCTACCATTGCTGGTGCACTTGGAGAATCGTATCCTCCTTCACGTGGCCTATTCGACCCAGCATGCCAATCACTTGTAGCCATAGTTATTAAATCCGGCCGGGGTTGACCCGGCCAAGAGACTGGGTCCCGGGTTTTATGGGTCAACCCCGAAAATTTTTTTAAAAGATTAAGTTTTAATATTTCATATGAAAAAATTCATGTAAATATAGGTTATACATATTGTAAACAATGAAGTTTAAAAGAATATTTTAAAAAGTTTTTTATTCCACATTAAAAAGATATTATGTTAACCTTTTAAATTGAAGTATTTAAACCAAAAAAGTTTTTTATTTCACATTGAAAAAACATAACTTTTTTTAAAAAACATAGAGTAGATATACTAATAGGTTTCAAATCCCACATTGAAAAAACATAACTTCTTTCATAGGAGCATAGAGTATATATACGAAAGGGCTTCAAATCTCACATTGAGAAGATACCATGTTATACTTTTAAGTTAAAGTATTTAAACCAAAAAGTTTTTTATCCCACATTGAAAAAATATGATTTTTTTTTGGGAATATAGAGTATATATACAAAAGGATTTCAAATCTCACATTAAAAAGATACTATGTTATTTTTTTAAGTTGAAATATTTAAATCAAAATGTTTTTTTATCCCACATTAAAAAAAATATGACTTTTTTCTTGGGAACATAGAGTATATATATACTAATGGGTTTCAAATCCCACATTTGAAAAAAAATATATCAGGTTTTGTCCAGGTTTGCCCGAGTCGCCTGGGTCATGGGTCGACCTGCCGGGTCGCCTGGGTTTGGCCGGGCTGTTGCCACAGCTGGTTTTTTATTAAACTCGGACCAGTCCCGCCATCAAATCCTGGATTGACCGGCCGGGCTGGACCGGGTTTAATACCACTGCTTGTAGCCCCTGTTATTAGCTTCTTGGTCACAAACCATTCGTTATTACTCGTAAACATTTGCCCGTACTTCAGTTATTCCGGAAACACGCAGGTTCCTCTTATAATTATGCTCACTTTCCTTACATGATCCATCTGTTATGGTACAGGATCCACCGTTTCAATACCCTAATTTTTTTGTTGCTATGTCGGATGCTTTTTACTCTGCACTTGAGAGGGGTGGTGGAGGTTCATTGGAGATTGTTGTATCAGAGAGCGGGTGGCCCTCAGCTGGAGGAGGACCAGAAACCAACATTGATAATGCAAGAATTTACAGCACAAACCTGGTTCAACTAATGAAGAATGGCACTACAAAGAGGCCCGGAAAGCCGATTGAAACTTACATCTTCGCAACGTTTGACGAGAATCAGAAACAACCGGAATCAGAGAAATTCCGGGGGCTCTTTCTTCCAAGCAAACAGCCTAAGTACCCAATTCAACTTAACTAGAAACAGCATGATATGTGTATTCGGGGAATATGCCAGGGCATTTATTTTGTGCAAGAAAAGTCCTGTTTCTGATAAACTTATGTTTCTATAGCATCATATGATCTTCGAATAAATCAAGAATAAATAATGGTTTGTTTAAGTCTAGTGAATATCATTAATTATATAGCTTTGATGATTTTAATCCAAAATCTTTGCTGTACACTTGAAGTTATTGTGGGGTTAACCATTATATGAAACTGCAGAAGCACGACAACGCAAATATCACCTGAAAAGTTTATAAAAAAAATAAAATCTAATTCTACAGGCATGTCTATTTGGCTTGGTCCTAATTGGAGTTATTTAGACAGTTTCACCAGTTCTGTAATTTTTGTTTTTTCTCAAAGGTAATCTTGTAGGTTTGTAAAGTAGACCAATCAACTTCAAGTGAGGCTAACCTATTCAAATTTGTCATAACTTGTAAGCCATAGTATTTAGGTGCTGTAATTGAAAATCCTGCATCACAGAGGCTATGATGCACCAGTAACGAACCCTGAACAGCATTTTGCAGGATACGAAGCAAATTGTACCACAAATATTTTCAATGACAAAACATGAACAAATAACCGTGGAAATATTTAAGACAAATTGTTCATAGCTACAGATATCATCCATGGTCATGAAGCTGTGTTCTTGCAGGCTGAAAGATAATTCGTGTCCAACTCTAATGTAAGTAGAGAAACAGAGCTCAAACAAGTTTTGGCTGGTTTGGAGAATGATCAGACATGTACTGAAAGAGTTTCATTACAAGCTTCTTCTTCTTTCTTTTTTAACACACGTAAAACTTTACATTGAGGATTCACTGACTATTTCTCATGACAACTTGGTGTCAAATGAGCACCAACACACACTTGATCTCCACCCAAAATGGAAGAATAAAAAAAAAGGTGGAAAACCAGATAAGAAAAGGAATAAAGTAATTAGTTATGGACTCCAAAGATTAAAATGAAGTCTACCAGCACAGAGTTGAGATGCTGCAAGTTTTTCTTCTAATTCCAAACGATTCACCGTTATATGTAGACCAAAGATAGAGTCCATTCTTGCATGGCAAGTTCTACTCAAAGCAAGAATCTTGAAATCCTTCTCGTTGCTTTGGTGTGCTCATCGACCTTGCCTTTAACTTTGCAGATTGCGTTGCAGCCATGTAAGTAGGAAAAACTGGAGAGTTTGGCAAGGAATTACCATCTCCAGCCAAACTTGGTCGCATGCTGCCAAATGATCTTCTGGGGAAGGACACTACTGGTGTATTCAACCCTTCTATAAAATCTTGTTTTCGGGTACTTCTGGTCTTAACTTGTGCTGGGCTGAATATATCACCAGTAAAAAAATTAGAGATGGGAGCTGATTTCAAATTCTCCATCCTTTCTCTATTATAGGCCTCTTTGTTCGGCCACTGTTTTATCTGGTGACTCTGTCTACCACTTTCCTTGGCGAGTTGCAATTCTTCCAATAGACCATTTCCTCTCTCCTGAAAGAAAAATCATGTTGCAGAATCTGAACATAAGAAGAAAAGGACTAATGCTTAATTTGGTTGTCAATATATTGAATAACTCTATTTCTTTCTTCTTTTTTTAATTTCCCTACTGTAAGCAGTAACTAAAGGGAGTGCAACTGGAAAGGGAATTTAAGATTAAGTTACCCGGTTGGAAAATGAGTATTTCATCATTCGCTCTCTTTTGATGTTAGCCTCTTGCTTTTTTAACAACAGAGCTTCCACATGTTCCTTCGAACGCAAGCTAAAATTCCAACTCTTTTGGCTGTTCAATACAAGCTGCCCAATGAAAAAATGTTGAAATGAATCAAATTGAGCAGCAGAATTCAGCATCCTACACAAATTTGAATGTGCAGGCTCGTTCATGTCAATCAGGTATTAGATTTTACCATATGATCTGTTTGAGTTTCTCTTTTATCGTTCTTCCCCTGAACAGACAAAATCAAGGATATTGTTAATCACATGAAGCTCAGTCAAAGATCATGTTTTTCATTCTCCAAAGAGAGAAAATATCCTAGACATAACAGAACATAAAATGGCTACTTAATAATCATTTTCTTGTCTACAGATTCTCATTCTTTCATTAATTTTCTTTTGAATAGACTCTAACAAGCATGAGCCACAGGAAACATAAGAACTTTATTCAAATAATCCTCCATACCTTATGTTCTTTCTCAACCACCGCCTTTGACTTGAGGAGCTGCAAGATCATCTCTCCTACCTTAGTTTCCTTCTCTTGCACCTCCTTCCTTGACTTGACAACATGTTTATTTTCACCGCTTTTACAAAATCCATCTGCAGTAATGCCTTTTGCCTGGACTTCTGACCGCATTTTTGCATTTGATGGAAAATGTTTCAATTTGATGAGTGCTTGGCGTCTAACAACTTGTCCACGAACAATGGCTTGAAGCTTCACCAATCCCTTCAGTGCTCGTAAGGCTTTTCTTGCCTGTTTCAATCCCATTGAAAACCCAAATCAGGCAGTGAGGCATGTTTTTTTAGCAGAGCCAATAATTTGACAAATTTCTGGTTTTATAATCAGGTTACACAACTTGCTTAATCCACACTCTGCCAAAACTTTTTGAGCTTAAATTTGATTCATAAGAAAAAAAATATAGCATATTTCTTTACAGAAGTTCAGACCAAAATAGTAGCAAACTTCTCAGAATACGCTGCTGAAAGTGTTATTAATGTAATGAGTGAACTTCGAGAGGTATAATATGAATTTTTCAAATGATGAAATCATTCTCTGCGCAACATTGTAATATACTTGCGGAATATTATTTCCTCATGGGACAACTTTAGAGTTTAAACCGCGACTGGAATTTTCTCATCTACTCGATCAAAATCTCATCCATCTTGCATGCACAAATCATAAAATTGATCTCACGTGAAGTACGTACAAAAGGGGATTAAATTCGACGGTTAGAGAAATAGCAGTCTATCTTGAATGCAATGTCAACAACAACTTATACGAACTCAAGAAGTTTTAACAAGATATAGCATAACCCACAAAAACCAAGATGAAAAACTAATTAAAGAGTTATGTCGCAAAATAGAACTCGGATTTCAGAGAGCTCACAAGATATGCACGGAAAGCGCTTTGTATTTTAATGGCAGCCAAAGTTTCCACTCCTTTGGTGAAATGATGGGAAGGATGTGAGGCACCTGTGAGCCGGACAACCTCAGCTGCAGCATGAGCAGCGGCAACAGCAGCATCAGCTGCAGCTGCTGTTGCAAGGGCAACAGTCAAAGCATACTTTTTTTGTGTTTCTGATGCTTCACTGACTGTTCTCACTTCTCTTCTCTGTGGTGCTGGAAGTGCAAGGCATTGTTTGACCTTGAGCCCTCCAAGAACCCATTTCCACCTCTTTGATTTCTGAATCGGTTAAAATTAAGCAGAAAATTTAACCAGAAAGAAATGCAAGATCTCAGTTAAAGAAACAAAAAGATTCCTTGAAGCATCAACCTTTTCTGCTTTTGGTTTTTGCTCAGAGACAAATAGCCTCCTCACCCAACCAAACCACCTCTTCTTCCTTGCCATTGAAGATATATGAAATCAATCACTTTAACAGAACTCAATGAACACCATCATATTTTCTTCAAGCACACCTAAAATTTCCACACAAAAAAAAAAACCATAAAACCTTGACCAAATTTATAAAGAACTGTCAGTAGTGACATCCCTAGCAGGAAAAGTTAGGGAGGATAGGGGAAAAAAGAAAAGAGAACATAAATTATTTCAAGGAAATGCCCTAGGAAACAAAGCCAATACATCCATTTCCAGCCTCACCTTTCCGGACACATTAACATCAAATTCAGTAACTTCCCTTCTTTTTATTTGTACTTTTCTCGGTTGACAATTACAATTGAAGACTGAAAAACAATATCTTGAACAAATTCTGGAATCTGTTACATCCAACTCTGAAAGGCAAAAGCATCGAGAACTGGTAGAAACAAAAAGAAAAGAAAAAACATACACTAGTGCCAAAAATCTTACCTCTTAGAGCATTATCAAAAATATAAGAAAACCATTGGAAAAACAAGATTGAATCTCGAAATCTTATGGAAAGTTCAAGATTTCCTTACTTCGTGATGTTAAAAAAAACAAATGGAAGCAAAGTTCCAATGGCGTTTTTCTTCTTTGTTGAAGTTGCTGTTTTCAAGGGTTTATCATCATCATTAGCTAAGTAAGAAAAGTGACGCATAATTACGACATTCTGAATTTGTTTTTCTATTTCGAATCAGTTAAAAATTATTAAAAAAATTTATGATTATTAATTTTATGATCCAATTAATCAAAATAATTACAAACTAACTGAAAACTCACATTGATCTTAAAAAAAAAAAATGATGTAGAGGAAGCACAAAGAGAGGACAAAACTCTATTATAATCCTTTTTTAGAAGGTTTACGGTACAATTATAGAAAAGTTCAGGATTTTCATTAAATTTTAAAATTTTTATTTTAAAATTAATTTTTTAAAGTTTTTTAGATTATTTTGATGTAATGTATCAAAAAAAATTTTAAAAATAATATATTTTTAAGTCAAAAACATTTTAAAAAATATATATCATACTTCTAAACAAGCCTATATCTTGTAAAATAAATTCAAAAACTAACCATATTAGTTACTTTTTGGATAAATTGTAAAATTAGCATAGTTATTTTTAAATTTAAGTAAAATAATACACTTCAAGAAAGTTTTGGCGATATAACATGTTTTTACACATCGTTATTGAGAACCAAAATATTTAAATGATATTATATTTTATAACCGTCATATTTAAATTGATATTATAGTTGAGATCATAATAAAATTTTAATTAATATGGTGATCGGTAACTACAGCCTCAATTATAATTTTACATGAACCAATCTATCAATTAATTGGTTGAGTCTTATTCATGTAAATAATCTTACTGAGTACTTCCCAGAGTAGGAATATTGGTAATTGTTGACAAGGAATATACAATTATATTGTTATTTATTTTATTTATTTGTGTTTCAATCAAGCCTGTGCTCCATACAGTTTTGATGAGACTAAGAAGAGGATGTTGCTATGTTATAATCCAGCGACGATCGTGAGCTGACTTAGGAAATATTTGGGACTGTAATAGTGATGGTGGTTTAAAGTGATTTTATTTAAAAATATATTAAAATGATATTTTTTATTTATTTTTAATTATTTTTTAAATCAATACATCAAAACAATTTAAAAACATTAAAAAAATATTTTTTAGTAAAAATCAAAATTAAAATTTGAGGGAACCGCGTTCCCAAACACGCCGTGCAAACCTTCAATTAGTTTTTTGTTTTTCTTAATTTCCTCTACAGATGCACATGCTCTTCAATGTTCATTACTGTGATTTTCTCAACATTTGGACTTGGAACAATGGCTCCTTGGACTTCAGTATGCTCATTGAACTCTAGGATCTCAATTTTCGAAGCTGTTTTCTTCCTTTTCTACTTGATGAAGAAGCAAAGAGCCACTGAGAGGAGTGCAAGAAAGAATGGACCAGCAAGTGAGACAAAGACAACAGTTATAACAGTTGAATGATGTCCTGGTGTTAGTAGTGGAGGTGGAATAACATGAGGGGGAGAAGGTGGAGGAATGTGACGGGGGTGGTGGTGGTGCATGGAATGGATGATTAGATCGTGTTGCTGGAAATACGAATAAGAATGGTGGCTGTGGTGGTGTAATTGGATGATGTGGTGGAGGAACTTTTGGAGAGGAGGGTGTAATGTGTGGTGGAGTCTAGGTACGTTTGGCTCTGCGATTCAACCTGCTTTTCACTGAATTTCAATTTTTTTTTACTAAAATTGAGTGCGGTTTGTATTTTTTGGATCGTTTTGATGTGCTGATGTCAAAAATAATTTTTAAAAATAAAAAAATACATTGGCGTATTAGTCCACTGGTTCATAAAATACAATTAATATTATAGCTCATAAAATTTTAATATATGGTTATAAAATTTTGTTATGAAATGCAATATGATTTAAAATATCACAATTCTAAATCATAACATGTAAAAAATGTTTTATTTCATCAAAAAAAAAAATGTTGTCAAGTTAATTCATCATTTATTTTAATTTTATGGTTGTCCAATTTATTTTTATTTTTTAGATCTATTTTATAGAAAAAGACAAATATAAAAAGAAAAGAGAAAATAAAATTTATAATTCACAAAAAAAAGTAATAAGAATTTCTCACCTAGTATATCTTTCTTCTACTTATATCTATTTAAAAAAAAAAATTGGTCAAGAAAGTAACTAATAAAAAAAATATAGATGTTTTTTTTTAAATTATTTTTTTATATTTTTAAATTATTTTAATATATTAATATTAAAAATATTTTTTTAAAAAAGACACTACTTCAATAAATTTTCAAATAAAAATATTTTAAAAAACTGCTTAATCTTGTAATCTTAAGTAGTTGTGTGAGGGGAAAAAAAGAAGAAGAAGGAAATTGGAGAGAAATGGAAGGAAGAAAAGTAGTAGGCAAGCTAGAAAAGAGTCAAATTGAGGTACGGAAATCAAATGGTTCTGTTAAATGTCAGAGAGTGAGGAGACAGACATTTAACGTAAAGCACATCCATCATCTTGACTAAACCGTACACTGCTTTTCTGACGTTAGAAAATCCACAGATTTTGACCTCCTCCCTCCCTCCCTCCCTCCATTTACTATAGTTATGCCCGCTTGCTTCTTGCTTTTGTCGGTCGAAATGTTTTTTTAAAAAGTTGTAAAATATTTTTTAATTTTTAATTATCTTAATATATTCTATTTCGATTTTTTTTTTAATTTCTAGACTCCTATTCTTTTTAGATTTTTTTTCTAAGGGGGGAAGGAGGGTAAAAAGTTTAACTTAACAATTTTTAATCTTCTTTTCTACT
Organism: Populus deltoides; assembly: GCA_015852605.2. Lineage (NCBI taxonomy): Eukaryota > Viridiplantae > Streptophyta > Magnoliopsida > Malpighiales > Salicaceae > Populus > Populus deltoides. Next base: position 13,265,015 of record CM027585.2, read on the forward strand.
TGTTTGGTATATAAAAATTTAAAGGAAAAATTATGAAGGATAATACTTAATCTCAAAGTAGAGCAAATAATATCCCTCAATGGTTTGATTTTTGTGCATTTCCTTTCTTTAAAAAAAATAATACTAAATTATTCTCTCTTTTTTTCTCACTTTCCATTTTAGATTAGATCACAAATATATATTTTTTAATTTTTTAATTTAAAAATGATTTTATTTATATTGGGATCCCCTCTTGCATATATTTTTTCCACTTTTAGTGAATATTTTTAAAACTTTATTTTTTATTACTTTTTATACCCGTAAAACTTCACCCCTTAATCTATCCTCTTCAATATCTTTCCTTTAAAACTTTTTATTCATGCCAAAAACAATTTAGTATGCGTTTAATATTTTATATATTTTTTAATTAAAATATTTTTCAATTGAAAATACATATATCTCTAGATTTTTTTATTTTTAACATTAATATATCAAAAATATTTAAAAAAACAAATTTGATGTTTTTTAAAGAAAACAACAATTTAAAGAAAAAAAACACTAATTTAAGAAGTCACAACATAATGGATGGGAGTAATTAATGAATTAATAAAGAAGGGATGCTCAATTTTTCTAGGTCATACCACTATAGCTCCTTTACACTCAATTCAACTCATTTCTGCCGTCCTTGCCATCATAAGCAGTATGCCATCGGAAGCATAGCCAGAACCTTTTGATTTCTTGCAGAGGGCTGAGCTAATCGAATCCATGGGCATGTCCTCCCTGTTCTTGCCTGCCAAAATCCTATGGAGTACGGACCCATTTGTCTCTATCAAAAAAGTTGAGGTACAAATTGGCTTTATCTGAGTTTCGAGTCTCGACAATTCTAGCCATGCACTGCTATGATCCCTAGTCCCTGCTAGGAAGTCGAAAGAAAACTATGGTCCCTTGAAAGAAAACTATGGAACATAATGATCCAGATTATATGAATAATCACAAAGTGCAACTAAAACAATTAATTACAGGATAAAGAAATCATAACATGCTTTGGAGTATTTTAATTATTTAATCAATTTGCCCAATCACATCATCAATGAGACATCAAACAATGTAAATGCTGGGATAATTGAAGGGCTTGTTTAAAAGTATGATAAAGGTTGTGTTACAGGGCGTTTTTTTGCTCGGAAATACATTAATATAATGTTTTATATATATATAAATTTATTTTTATATCAACACATTAAAACGATCAAAAAAAATCAAAAATAAAATAATTTTAAGCACAAAAAAATCAAATTTGAGAAAACAGCTTCTTAACCGCACTGTCAAACGCCTCGAAACCCCTAAAAGACAAGGCGATTAGCAATTGGGCCGAGCTTCCAAGTCCTCCACAAGATCTTGAGCTGAGCAAGCCATCCATATGGGAATGCAAAATTCTGATTCTTTCTCAAGCCCATATAATTGTGAGCAGAATTGCAAACTGGGTCATTCAAGATCAAATTCTAGCTCAGATGGGCTCTTAGCATAAAGATTGTATTATGGTGATACGAGTGGTATTTTGGATTAGATTTTGGTAAAGCCCAACACGTAAACCAAAAAAAAGCAAATAATAAAAATAATAATAAATAACCCCAAAGGAATTAAAAATATATTGAATTGTTTTATGGGTTTTTATAAAATAAGAAATCAAAGGATAATAACTCAAGTTAGAGCATGTTTGACGTAGTTTTTGAAAAATAACTTTAACTTAGATTTATAATAAATAAAATTATTATTCATAAATAATTTATATATAAAAAAAAGTTAGAACTGAATCCCATTTGGGAGCAAGGGCACAAAGTCCGGCTAAAAAACAAACAAATGAAATAATGGATAGAGTATATGATCATATGGATGAAAAGACTTTATTGATAAATTATAGAGCTTAAAGATACCCAGTTAAAATTAAAAAATAAAAAATAAATTCTGTACTCAAAATTGAAACCAACCATACAGATGAAAATGCTTCTTTGTAATTGTGTCATCCTGATATGCTAATATAAAAAAATAATTTTTAAAAAATTATATATTTTTATAAAAAAGTGGCCAATTTTAAAAAATTATATATTTTTATTAAAAAATAGTTGACTAGTGATTCCTTTTCATTTCCAAAAATTCTTATACGGTGATGGGAGATGCTAACGTGAGCACCAGCATGTGCTGGAATGATATGCTTGACAAGCCTTTTCCATGTCTAGACGCGTTCATCCATTTTGACTAGTTTAGGGTTGAATTTCTTTTAATAAAGAGGTGGGGAAAAGAGCATTACCACCATTACACACAAGTTGATAACAGGAGGTTTTTTCATCTCCATTGACAGTAGTATTGCAGAGGTAACCTGTCAAGGACTCAAGATAACTTGGCTGTGTTCATTTCCATCTTCCATCCTTATCCATGACTTGATGTAGAAGGGCCGGTCATTAATCTCCAGAATTCTAGCTCCTCTAGGCCAATTTCCATAGCCACCATAACCAGTATGCCTAGCATAACATAGCCAAAGTTTCTTGTAGGGGCAGCACCAGTCCAATCCATGGTTGTGCCCTGCAAATACTGCCTGCCACAATCCAAAGAAGTACGATCAATAGGGACCCCCATTTGGCTTTGTCAAAATTTAAAGCAGATGGACAACTTTATTTGAGCTTCAACTTCCACAAAACTTATCCAAAGGTAGCACGTCCTCTATCTGGGCCCGCTGCCATGAAACTTCTTTAATGGGTTGTCAAAACTCGTTGGAACTGTAAGTTATTTGTTCAATAACCTTCCTTCAACTTTTGAAGAAAGACTATAGAACACAATGCTCGAGAGTTACTCCATTATCCTAAATTTTCAAACTTCCACAATGGCTTGGAAGTGTGAGTTAATTTTAAGCATTGAACATTGTTTCTTGAGCAGAATTGTTAAAGAATCATCTCAACCTAATAGTTTAAGTTGTTAGGTGAGGTTCTAAGATATAATTTATATTATTCTCTAACACACCCCTTCAAATGAAAGCCTTTTGGGCTTAAAACTTTGCACAGACCCACATTACCTTGTGCTTAATTTTTATCAAATAAATAGGGATGGTGAGATTCGAACTCGTGACCGCTTGGTCATCAAGACTCTGATACCATATCAAAGAACCATCTCAACCCAATAGCTTAAACTGTTAGGTGAGGTTCCAAGATATGATTTATTTTATTCTCTAACACACCCCCTCAAGTGAAAGCCCTTTGGGCTTGAAACTTGCACAGATTTATTTTACCTTGTGCTTAATTTTTATCAAATAAATAGGGATGGTGAGATTCGAATTCGTAACCACTTGGTCATTAAAGTTCTGATATCATGTTAAAAAACCATCTCAACCTAATAGCTTAAACTATTAGGTAAGGTCCCAGAAGATATGATTTATTTTATTATCTAATAAGTACCTTACCTTGACAGAAAACCGTTTAACTAGCATGTCCATGATACCCAATTCAGCTTCTTGAGCAGCAACTTTTTCTTTGTTCATGGAACCAACACAAGGCTTGTGGATCCTTAACCTGGGAGCCACATTCTTGTAAGCTTTGCTTGGTATATGCCAAAAGATAACCTCAGGAACCCTGTGAAAAAAGGAAAGGAAAAAAAACACATGATTAATGAAATTCCCAGTTTGTTCCATATAATTTTAGGCCAGCATTGTTCCACATCCCGCGCATACGATCAATAGGGACCCCATTTGGCTTTATCACTTTTACTTATGATGTGGGGCATTTATGTGATCTTTCGGGTCTACCACGACTAATCCTCCTCTGCTTGGCTACTGGCCACGCTAGAACAAGGCAGGCCATAGCCCCAGGAGTCCAGCTCACTTATGTTAACACATGACTGGTACCTTGAATCAGGGTTGATCTCCTCCGATACATGCTGGAACCATTCTGCTTGAGCATTTGAAATAACTTCAGGATAGGATCCGCCACCAGAGTCTAGGAAATACATGAACAGAACTGGTGACTCTTGATCATCTGATGATGAGAGCTGGAGGACATAGTTGGATATACTTGGCCACAAATCTTTCGGACCATTTTTAGACAACGTTAGGAGATTATGCTCAATCTCCTTTTTCATTAGCTCTATCCGTTGTGTGCCTCTAAAGCTACAGTAGCTTTCCCCTGGAACGGAAATTGTACCCCTAAGTAAGAAAAGCTAACATCAATCTCGCTAAAAAGAAACAGCAACAAACATACCAGCCCATTGCCACACACTAGCTCAAAGAAAGACTCTCAATATCAAAAGGAAAAGGAACAATAATCTTGGGAAACAGGAACTACTTAGTAAAAAACAGGCTTAATGGGCTATCAAGAAATTATTAATTATTCCATTTCCATAGCTTGGAGGTTAGAACTCTCCAGTCTCACCTGAGCATGATGATGCGTTAGGTGCAGGGCAATGAATAGGAGGAATTCCAGGAGAAGAAAACCACTCCATCGGCCACTCAAATGGTGCATCATCGTGATTACCAAAGATACTAGCCCATGGAATGCCCCTTGCCCTCGTTGGAGATATTGCTTTATCCCAATACAAGCTTGCGTTTGCAATCGGTATGTTGTTTGCCGTTATTACATCCCCGAGATATATCACAAAATCTGCTAAATGCTCGTATTATATCAACTATAATTCAAATTTAAGAAAAAATAGAACATATTAATTACATTGTGACAAGAAAATTACTATATTAATTAGCCTATTTGTGTGGTAATTCTGATTGACTCTTAAACAAGTTATGCCAACCATTATATTCAAGAAAAAAAATAAATAATTCTAGGCAAGATCATAACATGGAAAAAAGTGGGATTTATCAAATGTTATTATTACTAACAATTATATTATTATTATTTCTATTATTATTATTATTATTATTATTATTATTATTATTATTAAGCAACAATGCATGCTTACATTTGTCATTGTACCCGGCCTAGGATCCAACCCGGCTAAGAATCCGCTGACATGTTAATCTCAAAATGATCTAAATTAAAATTTACCCTATTTATTACTTGTTTGAGGTTGCAATTTTACATATATTTAATTACGTTTTAAAAATATATTTATTTTAAAAGATATTAAATTAATAATTTTAAATAATTTTAATATATTGATATTAAAAATAAAAAAATTACTTTAATACATTTTTTAAAAAAAATACTTTAAAAAATTACATTATACCACAATACTAAACACTCACTACCAAATAATAATATATTAATCTTTTAAAATAATTTAAATTAAAATTTACCCTATTAAATCTAGTTTGGATTTAGCGTTTATTTGATATTATATTTCTAATTATATTTATTTGATATTATATTTCTAATTATATTTGAATTGTATTTTAAAAATATTTTTTATAAAAAATATATCAAATTAATGTATTTTAATATACCAATATAAAAATTAATTAATTTTAATATATTTATAAATAAAAAAACACATGACACCAAATTACTGAACAATCACTATCTAAAATGATGGAGTATCAAGTTAACCAATGGACGGCTGAATTTAAAAGCTATGCTAGCCACATTTCAAAAGAGAATAAGTAAAAAATCTACTTTAGAGAGAATCGTAGCATCACCTGGTGATTCATCGTCGAGAACAGAGGACATGACCTTGATGGAGTTAACGTCCTGTTGTGGGCCCCAATCAGTCCACGCGTTCTCTCCAAAATGCAGGTCAGCAAAGAGCGCGATCTTAAACGGTGCCCCCTCCCGTGCCCGAAGGCTCTTCATCTCCTCTGGTTTTTGGTCTTGCTGCAGCGCCGTTTTGAGCAGACTGGGATTTGGGTCGTATGCTTGTAGACGATCAGCAAATCCGACCGTCAGGATTGGTAGTAAGAGGATAAGGAGGCACGAGAACGACAAGACGGTTAAAGGAGCTGCATGTCGTTTCATTATCGGAGAACGGAGAGAAAAACGGAGAGCTGTTACTGTGAAGGATGATGGGGGTGGTTGCTGGTAGTGGCGTCGAAGGAACCATGCACTTCTTCTGTTTTTTGGTTTTTAGTCTGGTGGGGATTGGGTGTTAAATGTCTGAAACATCCCTCGCTTATCATAATTTGAAATCATTAAGAATGAGATAACTAACGCAAAATTACTGGGGAAAAAAATTTGATGTTTGAGATTTGTTGTTATTTACTGGGAAAAAAAATTTGATGTTTGAGATTTGTTGTTATTTACTGGGAAAAAAAATCTGAATTATTATTCATTAGATTAAAATTAACTTTAAAATTCTTACGAGGAAAACATTTTAAAGTTTAATAAGACAAAACGATATTCTTGGAGAGGGAATAATCCCATTTTTCGAATCCTTAGAACAATCCCTCTGACAATCCATGATGATTTAATGAGCGTTTGGAAATATAATTGTACCTGTATTTAAAAAAAAAATTATATGTTAGATTTAATTATGAGGGATAGATTAGTCAGACAAATGAAAAAAATATCAATATATTTTATCCTCGAAATTTTTGCATCAGCCCCACCATCAACTAGGTAGATGTTGGAATTCGTTATATTTAAAAAAGGTGTCTTAAAATACACTTGATTCACAGGTATAGTCATTGGCATCTCATGTAAGGTTATATTCCCTGGCATCCAAGTTTCTAGGATATCCGGAAATGAGGTGATAATTGTAATTTAAAATGTTTTTTTACTTAGAAATATATTAAAATAATATTTTTATTAATTTTTTAAAAAAAATTTTAATACTAGTATATCAAAATAATATAAAAATATAAAATTTATTTTTTTAATTTTTAAAAAATAAAAATTTAAACCGCGATACAGAACAATATAAAAAAAAATCTTCACGTGGCGTTAACAACAACATTAATTCCAAGGGAAAAACAAGAGGTTAGGCAAGAGAGCACGTAATTAGAAGGCATTATCCGGCTAATTATCGGCATCCATACATGCGAAAAGGAACTGAAAATATAAAATCTGAAGCAAAATAATAAACCTTTATTCCCTTGACAATAGCAAAATGATTATAAAAACAAGCAAAGTCCAAGAGGCCATTCATGTTATTCGCAGCTATGGCATGTCCAAAGATTCTCAGAAAACCAACAAGTTCTACATCTATCATATACTAAAACCAGATCCATTTTTACAGATTAGTTAAGCAAAAACACATCAATTTTATTTTAATCAATTTTTTATTGAAAAAATCAATGAATTTTTTACAAAGTTTTACCCAAATCGATCGAGTCTTGAGTCAACTAAATTGACCTAATATGCTCTTTCCGAACTTAGGATAATGATGTTTAGAGATGTAGATCATTTTTTTATTGAGGTTTTAATAATTTCTTAAACAATAAAAATAAGATGTGAAGTTTTAAGCATGGTTTTAAATTTTAATTTGGAATTGATTAGAATAAGATCAAGATAATATATTATAGAGATCAATTTATGTAAATTTAGATTAATGTAATTTTTTAAAAATAAATAAAATAATATTATTTTAATTAATTTTTAAAAAATTCCAATGGATTTTTTATAGAATTTTACCCGGGTTTGTTATATCACAAATCAATTATTATTTTTTTAATCCAAATCAATTTAAATACTAAATTAGTTATATTTAAAATTAGTTTATCAAATTAATTTGAATTTTTTTAAAAATTTATTTGATCTTTCCAGATTTACTAGGGGAATGATACCCGGAAATGTAGATTTTAGATTATCTGTTAGCTAAATTATTAATATCTTTTAATTAAATTCAAGATAATCCACAGCTGGTTGGCCCCTGGCCGGGGCGCGTACCCGGACAATCCTTTATTTTTCTTCTTAGCTGGTTCAACAAGGAGAAGCTTTTTATTACCCTCCGGGCCTCCTTCCACTCGTCCACCGGCCAACTAGTGGCGTCAATAATTAGAACTTCCTTCTGAAAAGGATAAATATTATTAGTTCTCATCCATTCTTTTTGTCCATTGATGGTGCCACCCACTTTTATTTTAACTTAAAAGCCGTGTTGCCGCAATTAATTCAGGTTCATCGGCATCTTAAATCCCCCGTACCGTTCCCCGACGACCGAAACAGCTGCCAAAATGACTAGATGAACTTCCCCTGTGGATGCATTACTCCAGCACAAAACAAAGTGAGAACAAGAAATATCAGCAGGCAGGACAGCGACTCTGCTACGTGGGTTAAAATCAATCAACGTTCAGAGTCAACAAGTCACTTGTATAACCCAGGAAACCTTCTTGTTGGGCATTAAAAATATAAAAATAAAGAAATCGATAGTGATTAGCATCTCTAAACCATCACCACAGAATTTAGAGAGGGGTTAATTCCATAAAATCAAAGGATTAATTGATAAAAAAATAATAATAATATATATTTTGATTAAAAAAAAACAATTATTTAGGATCAGTTTGGCAATTCAACAAATGAATGTATTAAGTTATAAAGGTTTAGGTATGGAAATTGAAAAAAAGAAGAGAAAAGTACGAGACAATTGCTTGTTGTTGATGGTGGGTGGGGGAGAAATATGAATATATTGCCATTGCCATTGCCATCGTATAAGATAGTGTTTGGCTCTGCGTTAGCTTCTGTTTTTTTTATCAAATGCAATAGCATGATGTTTGGTTATTTTCAGTAACTGTGTTTTGGCCATGGGACCCATGAAAATTTGGCATTTCACCTGCGGTTTTGGCAAGCAATTTTTTCCTGTTTTTCTTGCACTGATAATGTTAATTGCACTGTTCATTGAACAGTGCAATTAACATGAACAGTGTACATCGGTGCACTGTTCACTTAAAAAAAGTGAACAGTGCAATTCTCTCGCACTGTTCACTTGCACTGAACTTAACACTTTTTTTTTTAAATTAGTTTAGACTGAATTTTATACCTGATAATATTTTATCTAATTTTATTATACGCTAAAATAATTATAGAAACTGTAATTCTTATCAGATGTATTTCGTACATAATGGAATTGTAGATGCTTTCATGGAATAATAAAAAATATTTTATATTAAGTATGATTTATTTCATGATGTAATAGCAATAGTTAAATCCATAATATTTAAATTAAAAATTATCAATATTAATATATATTTTTTTAAATTATTTTATAACCTCAATTTTAAAAGCATTTTTAACCAAACACATTAAACTACTTTTTCTTCAACCTCAATTTTAACCACAGTTTTAACCAAACATCTATTTTTTCAAACCAACCTCAACTAAAAGTACTTTTTATAAAACAACTTTTTTTAAAGCACAACCACAACAGCTACCGCAATATCAATCACACTCTAAAAAATAATCTTGTGGAATCCTAAGCATGGTTGCGTGCGTAAGATTGAAAGGTACAAGTGGTGTGATGCATGCACAGCCAACAGTACAAGGACAAACCATTCCTTGGTATTTTATTTTCAATTTCCAAAGACAGGCAGGCCGGTGTGTTTTTTAGTAACAAAATGTAGACCGATTTTGAATATTCTTCGTTTAATTCCTTCCTTCCCACGTTTCTTTTCTCTGTTTTTCATGATGATCATCGTCATCATCATGAGAAGAGAAGCTCGTCTTGGTTGTTGTCTTGAAATCTCTATCTATACACTATTTCATTTTCTAATAATTGTTTTTTTTTTGGTTTAATGTTTGACCTATTTAAATAGTTAGATAGTATTTATTTTTACGTTTTAAAAATATTTTTGAAATAATTAAAATTTTATTTTATTTTTTTCTTTGTTTTAAATTAATTTATTTGAGTGTTTTCACATTGTTTTGATGTGTTAATCTTAAAAATAATTTTTAATAAATAAATAAATAATATTATTTTAATACATTTTAAAACAAAAAAACATTTTAAAAAACAATTATTACTAGAGTATCAATCACCCCATAATCAGTACTTTCTTCTTACGGAAACATTTAGGCTTGTATTATTTAACTATGTTTAGCCTCTTTGAAATTACTTTAAACGAAAAACACATGTTCACATTTTTTTTATTTTTTTATGATTTAATATAAAATCTTAATTGTGTATTTTTTTAAGCATGTATCAATTATGATTACCAACACTAAATATTAAATTGATATTATTTTATTTTTCTTATTAAAATATTGTTGATGTTTATCCATCAAAAAGTTGATCAGATTAATATTAAATCTAGTTCATCTTAAAATTTAATTTAAATCAGTTTTTTAATCAATGATTTTTCAAATCAACCCCCCATGAAATCTAGTTGAATAACTGCGCATAAAAGAAGCGGCAAACTTGTACAAAAATTGTAAAGGATATATTAGTCAATTACTAGAGTTTGGTGTGGATGTCACCTAGGATTGGAACCACAGGTTTCTAGAAGATTTCTCGTTATTAACAACACGACACGACACGGTTCCGATCTAACTTAACGAGTGTCCAAAGTACATTGTATTGGAGGATATTTCAGTCAATTAGGTATTATCTCGTGACAGAAAACCAAGAAGCTAACCCTTGTTGCCGACCGTTAACTTACGAAGGCGTTAGGTTTCATTAACACTGCTACTTCGAGCATGATATCGTTGATGACATTCTCTACCCATTGTTTTTTTTTCCCCAAAAATACATGAAGAGGTTAACTTTATAAAAAAATAAATATTCATTTATAGCTCACTTCTGCCTTTGGAGTTGAAAAGCATGGTTTAATCCAACAATCCAAATATATATATATATAAATAATATTTTTATATATTTTTTTAAATATTTTTTAAAAAAGTGAGCGAATCAGATATGATCCATGGCAAAAAGAAGTTCATCACGGATAAATGTTGGGAAGATCAACACGATCAATATTGGAACCAATAAACGAATGACACTTGACAATTGGAATGGTCAAAAGAGTTTTATTTGTCTACTTCGGGTTATTTTTTTTTAATATAACAAATTTTAAATGTTTCTAATATAGAAAAAAAAATGTAAATTATATGAAGGGTTGATAAAATATGATCCAGTTAACCATGTAGATCTAAAAATAACTCAAGTGATCCATAAAAATATAGCTTGAATTAATTTTTTTTAATGTAACATCTCTCTTTAATATTAAATAACAAACTAGTAGATTGACTTCAATCAATCCGGGTTAACATGTTTAATTTATGATTTAAATTACGAGACTAGGATAACCCCATATAAAATAAATCATGAATCTTTATTCTTAATCAATCCAATGTTAAAATGATGAAATTAAAAAAAAAATCAATTAAAAAAAGAACCTAAAAATGACCTAAATTAACTTGTTAAACTCGCGACTCGAGCTATAAGACCAATATAACCTCATAGAAAGTAAATCAAAACAAATTATAATGTTTAATCCTCAATCATCCCAATGTAGAACAATAATATTAAAAAAAGCATAAAAAATAATCTGAATTAATCTACTAAACCCATGACTTAGGGTCATGAAATCAAAATAACTTTTTAGAAAAAAAAACCTAAATTAATCTTGTTTAACCTGTCAAATCCGTGACTCTAATCATAAGATTGAGATAATTTTAAAGAGATCGAGATAACTTCATAAAAAAAATAAAAATAATAATAATTTGATTTAATATACGTTAACTTGTGAAATATATAACGTTAAACATAAAACTGAAATAATTTTATAAAAATATATATATAATTTAATTCTCTTTTGAAAAATTAACGAAGAAATTTGTAAAATATTGTTTGATACCCGACAATCTCTGATAATAATGCATGGAATTCCATTTCAAATTAGAGATAAGGAATCTTAGTGGTTTTGAGAAAATGATAGGCTACTTTCTCTGTTCCTCGGAAGACGGCCTTTGCAAGGCAAGATTGTGCTGTCATTGGTCCAAAGAGGGAATAACTTTTTGACTTCAAAATCTTAAACCAGACATCAAATCGAAGGCACCGGCAAGTTCTTGCATCAAAAGTTTAGCATGGTCATGAATGATACAGAAAAATCGAACTACAAGGTATCTAGATATACTTTTTTTTTTTTTTTTAAGATGAATATCAAGATTAGTTTTCATGTATTTTAATTAATTTTACAAGTTTTAAAATTAATGATGATATAAGCTTTCAGTAACCCTGAAGAAACTTGAACTCGTGATCATTAGAGAGCAAACCCAAAACCTAATCAGTTAAGTTACCCCTTAGAGTTCAATTTTTTTATTGTTTTTATATCGGTTTGATGTTTCAGTGTTAAAAATAAAAAAATATTATTTTAATATATTTCTAAACAAAAAATATTTAGAAACACAATATTTACCACTCTTCTAAATAGATATTTAGAACTTATTTGTTTTTAAGTTTCAAAAACACTTTTAAGAAAAGTTGAAATTTTTTATTTTTTTTACTTTAAGTTAATTTTATTTCATGTTTTTAAATTATTTTGATGTGTCAATATAAAATATAAATTTTAAAAATTATTATTTTAATATATTTCTAAATAAAAAATAATTTAAAAAATAACTTCAACTTAGAGTCCTTTGCTATCATATTTATTTGTAAAGAGCCTATGAATATTTTAATATTTAAATGATAGATTAGCTAGCTAGTGGATTCTTATTGGCATTCACTATCTTCTTTTACTTTTAGTTTGTCATTGTAGTGATATTATGCAGAGATTATTTTTTAAAAATTATTTTTTAACAAGGATGCTATTTTAGGTTAACCAAGAAAATGCAGGAACAAGAATCGGACACCATTTCTGGTGATGAAAATCCAAGAGGGCAGGTAAAATGCAATTTTCACAGCAAGTTTGGGTGATCAGTTTGCCTCACATTTTCTTTTCATGGGAAATGTTTCCCTTGATTATTTGTCTATGCCCAGCACGTTTTAACCTAATTAATCTCCACTCTTCTGCCTAATTGTGACTGTGACTCCGACAGGATGTTTGATTTCATGGTAGAATGTGTTTTTTTAAATATTCAAAATAAATATATAATTTAAGTTCAGCACTGCAATTGATTAAAAATATGCTTGGTAGTGCGGCTGTGGTTGTTTTTTAAATAATTTTTTATGTTGAAATATATATCAATGATATTTTTTTATTTTTAAAAAATTATTTTTAACATCAATACATCAAAACGATTCAAAACATATAAATTATATTAAATTTTAGTAAAATAAATTAAATTTTTTAGAAACATGATTTGCACCCTGTTTCTAAACAGTTTGTAATTAATAACACTCAAAAGAAAAAATAGCGAAGACTCTAACTTGGATTTCATTTTTTTTTTTAAATTCTACCTTTACAATACACATTTCTCCAATTTCACAAAAAAATATATTTTCTTAAAATTTGGATTATTAATGATGAAATGTGGATTGATAATTGAAGAACTTGCATATTTTTGCTGTAAAATCCAAAAATAAAAAAAATATAACAACAATAATTCCCTTCCAAACAAAATTTACACAACAAGCTAAAGCAAACATTTGATTGAAAAGATCAAGAGTGAGCGACAGTGGGATTTGATTGTGGAGGAGTCCTTGTGCACATCCCTACAGTGACTTGGCCCTTCCATGGCAAGTTTGGGACCACATTAGAAATTCAAAAAACAAAAAAGGGCTATAAAATACTCGAGACAAGGTCAAATACTAGGGGCTTGCCAGACTCGCCACCATTTACAACCAAAATTAAAAACAAAGATTGAAACTTTCTTTCTTTTGAGTTGTGATCACCACCACCACCACCACCCTCAACAAACCTCCCTCAAATTCCTACAATACAATTCTTCAGCCACCAAGATTTATTCTTTCATCAATCAAGTCTCTGAAAATAAATCCACAAAACCCTCCTTTTTTTTCGTTAAAGGGTTTTGATCTTTCACTCCTTGCTGTGTTTTCTTTGCTTGGAACTCAGTTTCAAACACCGTTTCTTGTTCAAAAAACGCTTTTTTAGTTTCTTGGATTTTTTGAGTATGAATAACAGGAGGAGACAGAGAGTTGAAATTTATCAACATCAAGAAGTTCAAGGGACAACAAGATCACGTTGTAGAAAACCTCCTCCTCATCATGGTATGCGGAGCTCTTTTCCTTATTTTCTTTTTTCCAGGCCTTGCATGAGGAGTTGCTTTGTGATTTTCGTTAAAGATTATGTTTTTTCTTTCAGATTTTGTTGTGGCAGCCTCTGTTTAGTGTTATTGCTCTTCGTGTTATGTTTTTTTTATACATATATTTTTGAAAAAAAAAAATAGTATATTTCAGCTGGAGGCTTTGATAAAATAGGATGCCTTGTAACATGTTGGATTTTTTTCTCTAATTTGTGTCATTGCATCATTATTTTGTACACCTTAATTTGTTTAGAATCGGTGGTTGTTTTATGGGGTTCTTGATAATGTTAGAATCTGATGTAGCTTTCCAGATTTCTGTGCTTGTCGGCAGGGTATGGTGCTTGGTGATTTGTGCAGTTTCTGTTTAGAGTCTAATTATGTTGATGTGTTTTACTTTATTAAATATGCGTTTTTTTGTGAAATTTCTGGTGGTCTGGTCTATTTTAGCAGTGAATGTTGATTTAGATACACAGTTTTGGGAATTCGTTCAAGTTCTGAATTTAACTACACTGACAAGAAACTGAACAATTTGAAAATGTTAAAATGTATCTGGGATTTTTCTTAGACATGTATACAAATTCCATAAAAAAGCCCCCGAAACTAGAAAACATGACAGGGAAAGAATGAATGTCTAGGTGTTCCTAGCTAGATTTATACAAGGTTTGTGTCATATTTGTAGTTTTTTTTTTGCTTCTTAGAGATTTCTGTTGTCCTTTCTATGGCTTTCTTCTGTCACTATATTTGGCACTACCTGGTTTCAGCCATAATTCTGCAGTTCTCTCTCTTTATGAAGTTGTTTTTCTTCTTACTTGTCTTTGAAATAATGATGCTTTTTTTCTGTTTGTCTATGAGTAGTTTACCTTATACTTGCTCTATTTTTTCCAGGTAGTTGGCAGCCAACTGTTCCATCATGGGAAAAGAGATTCTGCTATTCAGTTGGTTCAATTCCATGGAGGAAGCTCCTGGAAACCCAAAGATTTATGTATCTCTATGAGAATGTAGTTCAGTGGAATGACTCTGCTGGTGAAGAGGCATTTCACAATGCTAAAAACCGATTTTGGGCAGAGATTAATGGCCTACCTTGCAACATATCACTGCCTGATCCTGATATTTATATTGATCAAATTGATTGGAACTCCAATGTTGATCCTGAATTGCTTTTAGACTTGGAGCGGGAACCGAAAGATGGTGATGAGACTAGCAAAGGGGAGGAGGTTGTGATTATTGGCAATCCTCTACTCTTGAACCAGCCATTTTCATGTGCTGGATGGGGGGAACTTGAGGAGGAATTTCAAAAGGTTCCTGATTTGGCATTGGATCCTGGACTTGGGGATTTCAACCATAAAGTCACCAAAGATGATTTTCCCTGGGAAAAGAGTGTTACTCTTCCTAATGAAGCCATGACCGAAGATGGATGGGGAAATTGTTGGAATGATTCATGCGGTTGGGGCAACAGTGAGTGGGCTGCTAATAATGACCGGAAGAATGTTAGTGATGGCACTGGTGGTGACTGGGGAACATGGGATGGGCAAGGCCAAAAGAGGGAAGGTGCTGTTCGTCACATGTCAAGGTATAAAACCTCCAGGTTTCACGGTGATGAATATCCAGTAGACCGTGGATTGTGGAGGCATGGAAGAGGGAGGAGGAGGGTAAATTTTGTTTATTGACAGCTACTTCTGGGAGAGACTGTTCAAGGCAGTGGAACTCCAAGAATCCTCGTGGATTGCCTGCGTACTTTGGTTGAATTGGGGCATAAAGTTTTGCGAGTGTGAAGTATATAATACAACAACTTAGGTGGTTTGTCTCCCTATTGTTTTATTTGTTGTGTATCGAAGCATATACTGGTAGTAAATATAATAGGATGATAACAACTTGACAAATTCAATGTCATGTTGGATTTTATGCTGCGGTTTTGTAGTTTGCTTCAAGAAGTATGAGAGTGTTTCTTGATATGTTATCAAGTATAGGTATATTTATGCATGTAATGAGGATTCTAATCCTAATTTTAGAGGCAGAATCATGTCCCCTGCCGTCTCTGCATGGATGCTATTGAGAGGTTGTTATTTTTGTTATCCTGATGATGATTCTTGTATTTAAAGGCTGTTTTCTTCTTTGCTGCTGCTCCTAACATAGCTTTCCATGGCATTCTGAAGCTTTATAGTCGTCAATTGTAGTTGCCCTGAAGTTTAGAGTGGAAGCTATATTCTTACTTAAGATCAAGGTTAAGTACTGACAAATCGTAATAATTATCAGACATGGATAAAATTATGCCAGGCATTAAAAACATTTTAGATTAGTCTATTAGTCTCATCAATTCACACCGGTGCTCATTATATAACTATTCAAAATTACAGGCAATTAAATCACGTGAATTCATGACAGACTTTTCTCAAAAGATTAACATTATTCATTAGAAGTGTCTAGAAAATTGTCTCCAGCCCAATACGACAAATAGCTTTGATAATTATGTTTATTGACTAGCTGTTTCTTATTGAATAACAAGGATAGACCATTGGCCTTCGTATTAATAGCGTCATTTTAGTTCTTTCATCTTTTAATTTATGAGATAATTATTTAGCTGGTTTGTGTTTTTGGTTTTGTTTACTTGAATCCTGATCCCAGTTATTAATAGCATTAGCTTTATTAACTGTTAAGTTTTTTGCTTGGCTAGATTGTCATGGCAGCTGAGCATGAAAACCCCAATTCATCGAATTTACCAGCAGAATCTTCTGCTTTTGTCACTGATGATGAACTGATGATTGATAATACGAGTCCTATTCCACTAGCAATCCCACCATCAATACCAGCAGTGCCTCCTAATGCCCTGATACTCACAGTTCCTCCTCGCCCGTTAGTGCCTTTCCCCATCCGACCACCTGGGGTGCAAAGTGGTGAGATGAGGACTAGTAACTCGGATTCTGACCAAAATCAATTACGTCCCACTGGAACTATCCTGGGGTCAACTGGAGGTTATGAAGTTTCAGAAGCTATTCAAAGAAAACAAGTAAGCTAGTAGCTTAACTGATAATAGTTAAGCAGTAAAGAGTTAATTAAGAGGAAATGACATTTCTAATTCGAATTCTACTACTTGTATTTCTCAATCTAGATATAAATATACAATTGACCGAAAACCTCGAGTTGACGGGCTTTTCTAGTAGTTTGGCTTTTTGAGAGTAACCACCCATCTGTGTCTAGGAGTGTGTCCGTAATATATATATAAATAAAAAACTAGTTAGAGAAAGGCAGGAAAAAGCAATGCAGGAGCTTATGATGAAGTGGAGTGCTGCTGCTCTGGCAGTGCCTACTAATGATATGGCGGTTAGGACTCATCGTCGCCGGCTAGGTGAGCCTGTAACTCGTTTTGGAGAAAGGGAGATGGAGAGACGGGACAGGTTGAGGATGCTTATGGCAAGATTGGATTCTAAAGGGCAGTTGGAGAAGTTGATGAAAGCTCATGAGGAAGAGGAGGCTGCATCTACCGCATTAGCAAAAGATGCCGAGGATGGAATGGTTCAGTATCCATTCTATACTGAAGGGTCAAAAGAGCTATTGGATGCTAGAATTGGTATTGCAAAATAATTTATTTCCAAGGCTGCTATGCGTCTTCAACCAACGTGCAAGGAGAAACGAGATGACCCAGATGAGGGTGAAGATGAAGATGCAGACATTGATTTGGCTCTGAAGCAGGCAGAGAGTTTGAGTCTTAATAGCAGCGAACTTGGAGATGAATAGCCACTCTCTGGTTGTACCTTTTCTCGTGATGGAGAAATGCTTGCTACCTGTTACCTCTCTCTATCTATCCACGACCCAATCCATTTCTGTTTGTCATCCTTTTTCTGCTTGTTTTGTAAACAGTTGGTTTTTTCTTCTTCCACCACATGACATATCACATCTGGCAGCATGGTCATTCTTTCTTACTTGGACAATACCCAATAACTTAATAAAGTGAAGTATGAGTATTTTGTTTAGCAAACTATCCCTTTCCTGCTCTCAGTTACCATGATCGTTCCATGATCTGATTCCATGCCTTGTTCAGCTTATGCAGTTCTTTAAGTGGAGTTGCTAAAATATGGAGGGTGCCTCAAGTAACAAAGGTTTTCTACCTTAAAAGGGGACACAGAATGTGCAACTGATGTCGCCTTCTCTCTTGTGCACAATCACTTGGCAACTGCATCCGCTGATCAAACTGCAAGGTTGTGGAACACTGATGGTAAGTTTGAAGGTCATCTAGATCGTCTTGCTCAAATTGGTTTCCATCCATCAGGGAAGTACCTGGGCACTGCAAGCTTTGATAACACATGGAGACTGAGATAAAGATTCTGGTGCGGAGCTGCTTCTTCAAGAAGGTTACAGTCGGAGTCTTTATGGAATAGCTTTCGACCATGATGGATCATTAGCAGTATCTTGTGGATTGGATTGCACGTGTTTGGAACCTACGTACTGGGAGAAGTACAATGGCATTGGAAGGCCATGTCAAGCCGGTTAGAGACTCTTTCCGAATCCTCTTTTTTCTCATGGGAATCTTGTTTTTGTTTGTTTGGAAAGTATAGTTGTTAAGTGGACTGTATTTATCATTCATATCATTTTCAGGTTCTTGGAATGAGCTTTTCACCCTTTGGCTATCATGCAGCAACTGGCAGTGAAGATAATATTTGCTGGATATCATACCAGCCCACTCAAATCCTGTAATCCCAAGTTTGAGCCCCAAGAAGGCTGTTATCTGGTCACATCATCGTATGACATGACTGCTAAGGTTTGGTTTATTTCTAATCATGTGGATTGTTTCATACAGCTGAATGCGTCGAACTTATATTTATTCTATTCTGTAATATACATGTATTCAACAGGTTTGGTCCGGCAGATATTTTAAACCTGTCAAGACATTATCAGCTCATGAAGCCAAAGTTACATCTCTGAATATTAATGCATGCAACTTTCCGAACTTAGATAAGTGTTATATTCCCAAAGTTCTGATTATTTTACCTCTTCGCATGAACTACTTATCTTTTGTATGTTTCACCTTATTTAAACCATAATTGATGTGCTAATATCAATGCATTAGCGCCATTGCACCATTACCAGTGGTCCATGCTCAAATCATCTGTCCCTGTTTACTGTCTGCCAAGTTTTTTTCCCCTTATATTGACAGTTTCTTTTTTGCTAAATAATCTTCGGCTTCTGCCAATTGCATTTACAATTTCTGTGCAACAAAAAAATGGCATTTTAGTTGGTTTTATTTGATTACAAAGATATGAAATGAGGCAGTAGCTATCTGTTGGTATCATACTTGCTGAGCGAGAATGCTTATGGATTTTCGTCTGAAACACCTTGAAAGTTGCTAATGGTCATGTTTTATTTATCCAGTTGTGGGAGTTGATGCTGAGATACTCAGAGGTCTGGAGAGAGGTGCAATCAATAGGATTTTCCTAACCCTCCCTGAAAGGAAGAAGAACGTGAAACTCCTTTTCCTTTCCACAGTTCAAATACCAAGTACTTTCTGATTCAGTGTAGCCCTCATTAAAATTTTGCTTATATGAATTATTATGTTAAGGGCATATGGATTAACTATGTTCCCTTGTCATTCTTGTTCTGCAATTTACTCAATTATAATAAGGTGTCATTTGTGTCTGTGTGCCAAAGGTTGCCTTGCGTTGTCTGGTGATCATTTGAATTATCTTTGAAATGATTAATCTAATTGCTCTTCTAGACTCTGGAAAGCTCATTTTGTGCTGCTAATTTATGAATTACCCGTCGCTTCATTTTGGTTGGATGAGTATTGCTGCTTGGTGTCAGATGGACATCATATTGCTACTGTCTCACATGATCGAACCATCAAGCTGTATACCAGCAGAAGCAATGACAAGCATGCTATGGAGGTTGAATGAGTTGGCTTTGGACTCTCTGTGGCAAACAAGTTAATTGGTGGCAGATTCTAACATTATCAATATAGCACTTCCAACTCTGCTTTGAGTGGAATACCCAACCTCAGGAAATCATTTTTTTTTCATTCTTCTCTCTAAGAGATCATTGCTTATTGTAGGTGAAATCTCACTTCTACCAGATGGCTTTATTGTGCAGTGCTCCTGAAGTCTCCCTCTACGATTATAGAAGCATGTTATCCGCAATATGCTCATGAATTTGTGAGGAATTCAATGTTATTTTGCAGCTGTTCTGTATATCTTGCTTCACTGTAACCATTGAATTTTTTTTTTCGTAGTATAGTTTAAAATCATCCTTGGAGACCAAAATAAGGTTTCTGCTTCCCTTTTTTCCTTGACTTCGCAGTCAATCAATATGTGATGGGATGTTGATGGATTTATTCCTTGTGTCAGCACCCATACTTCTTTTATAGGCCTTTTCTTATCGAGTAAAAATCATGCAGTAAACTTTTTATTAGTACATAAAACTGAAATGTCATCGATACGTCTAGACTATCTTCTCATTCTTGTTGCTCATTTATGTTCATGATTTCACTCCAGGAAAAATCAGAAAGAGAAACGAGACCTCAGGGCAAGGATACTGATAAGCTGGTCTTTGAGTGACGGAGGAAATCGTTTTTAAGAAAAGAAGAAAGAAAGCAACGGGACACGGCAGCTGTTTTCACACATCAAAGCAAGTCTTTCTCAAAGCCAATAGTATTTCTAATTGGATTCTGAATAAAGAAGGATTAAAGAAAAAAATACATGGGGTTGGTGAAGCTAGAGGTGTACCATCCGAAACAATTCAGTGGTAACTTCGAGACCAAGCTTCAACACTTTCTCCATCTTTATCAAGTCTTCCCCGTAAAGATTCAAATTACAAAATTGTGTTAAAAGTCAAATCTCAGGAAAACACCATGCATCTTTCATACAAATTCTGGCATCGGCTTGAAGTGCAAATGTCCTCCATTGAATCATGCCCTCCGCGTAACCAGTATTGCTCTTTACAGCATGATGCCAAGTCATACAACAAACCATGCCGTAAGCAAAACCTTAAGAATGTTAATGAATACAGCTTGAAGATCGCTTCTTTGACCATGTTGCATCATTTATACCAACCGGTAAGTAAATACCTCAGCCCAAAACATATGCAGCATCCGAGTGCCTGTAAACACAGCTAGCAAATAAGTACACACATGCCAACGCCATCACAATGCATGTGCTGACTAACCATCTTGCATGACACACCCATGCCGAAATTTTGTTCGGACCAAGATAGGAAGCCAATGCAGTTCCTAAATCATTACATTCCTAAATCATTACAATTGAAAGCATGGCTAAAATGTAATTAATTCAACCCCCTGGACCAAGAATTCCCTGATTTTTGTCAAACTAATTAAATATTGAAAAGCCATCCTTGATATTAGTGAGGTTAGGGTTTTGCTAACAAGATAACGACAAAATACTGTTTTTTATTTATTAAAATACTGGCAATATTAATTCAATGAAACATATTTGTATGAAAACAAGACTGAAAAATCCATAAGGAGATCCTAATTTCTCCCCAGCATTTTCAGCAACCAACAGATAAAAGAAAATCTTATCTGGTGTGAAGACATTCAGACCTCATTTGTTTCTTTCATAAATCTATTATTTCTACAAAAACCCAACATTGATCACGACAGAAAAAAAAATCCCATGTTGGAGTAATTATAAAATCAGCTCGAACAAGCTAAAAAAAATATCAAAAAGCGGCAACTATTTCTTTATCCTATCAAATAAATGATGTCCAACTGATGTATCGTTCATCAATCACCCTCTTAATCTTCAGTAACAAGACAAGCCTAATCATGTTGCAATTTGTAGTAGCAATAAGGTATTTGGGGTAAGGATGCCTGGTGCTGAGATTGGCATTTGTGATAATGAAAAATGATGATGGTTTTGTAATAATGAAAAATATACAAGGTGGTGAACATGTTTGGTGTGGAGAATTATGAGCAGAACTTATTTGTATATTTTGAAGGTTATTTACAATAGATAGCAGATAAGAGAGACATAGAGTAGAAGGCTTCTCCTAATTCTTTTAATGAATATCTGTAGTAATTATATGAAAAACTTAATGCATAAATATACATAAAAAGTTAATATAAAATAAAAACCTAAATGGATGAGCCACATTAAAAAAATGCAATGCTTAGACATGAAATCGGGGATTTTTAGTTCAGAGGGTGATCTCAGATAGGGAAAAACTTAAGGGGGTTAAACTATAATTTAGTCTCAAAATATTAATGCAACTGCATTTCTATATGGTTTGCTTTGGAACCTGCATGTTTACAATCAAGTGAGGCAAACTTAATTTAAAATGGAAGGACGCAAACTCAGGTATCAATGGTAAAGCTTAGCAATTTCAGCCAGATCTTCCTAGTTATAGCTGAATGAGATGGTTATCTGTATCATACAAACATATTGGTTTATGTGGGTTTTCAGTCAGCAGCCATTATCAAGTGGCTTGGAACTCCTGCTTATGGCCAGTGGTGCTCACTGGTCCCAAAATTGTGAGAAGCATGGGACAGTGAAGTCCAAACCCCACAGCATCAACAAGGGAAAAAGCCCCTTCCCCGCAGTGCATGAGTAAAAGGAGAGAAAATTTAACACAGAAATAAATCACCTGAACAAGAAGAAGATGCATAAAGTGAATTTTCTGACTTCCTGCCGAACATTCTCAAGTAAAAATTAACAAGTGTACCGTCATCTGTTCCTGTAAGAAGTCCTGTCTGAGGATCAAACCTGAAAGATTAACAAAAGTTAATGCAAGTAAGACATCCATGGAAGATTGACAAAGGCCCATGAAATTCCCTAAAGCGCAAGCTTGCAGCAAGANATTAGAAAATTTACCTAGGCAGACGATGTCGTGGACAATGCCTGAAACCAAAAAGCTGAAGCAGAACCACAAATTAGATGCCTTAGTGGGTAATTAGAGTTTAAAAGCTAGAGAGAAGACGAGTTATGAGATCAAACCTGAGGGACTGACAAGAGGAAGTTTAATACTTGTGCCAAAAAGAAAATCAGAAGTGTTTCACTGTTCAAAGAATGGGGGGAATATCAATCATGTGGTTATGAATAGGCATATCGATGAATGCAAAGTAGAAAAACCCAGGATATTTGATGAATGTGACAATTTTTGTCCTAATAGCACAATTGATCAGCTATAATATGATATGAGATTGCATAATGAGAAAAGGAAAACTAGTGCATGGTTAAAATAGGTACAGAAAAGCAATAGGTATTTTCTAATGTGCAAACTGACAAGCATACCTAGTTCTAACAAGAAAGTTATATTTATTTGAAAAACATTTAGTAGAAGAATACGTTGATTCCACAACATCAAGAGTTTGGACAGGTAGTCAATCACATTCACTAGTCAAAACTCTTACCCATGCATGGAGATGAGTCAAATGAATTATTCCCCTGATATATTGTGAAATAAAACAACAAAAGATGAAAAGGTGCAGGACGCACCTAAAATGGCCTAAAATTCCAACAACAGCCATTGTCATCCCTGCAAAGTATGTATATGTATCTCCAACAAATACTGAAGAAGGATACCTAACAAACATTAAAAAAAACATAAACGTTACTTCAATACACAGAAAGAACAGTACAAGAATAACCTGATAAATAGATTCAAGTGTCAATACCAATTGTAAGAAAGCAAGGCCATGGAGGTTGCCAGTAAGGGTTGGACAAGATACACAGAGAATGCATGGGCCTGTTGATACTCAGGATCCGCAGATGCTCCAATTTGCATGACATTATGTATCAAAATCTATAAAATTGCTAAGCCATGTCAGATCCCTAAGAGAGTCAGAATCCAGTTGTTCTACAAATCTTTATGCTTACCGCAGATGCGATCACAACGGTTTGACCAACTTCAAGGCCATTTATACCAGCATGAATGTTAATGCAATTTGTGCAGAAAATTGCCAAAAACCACATGTAAATCTTATATATAAATCCTGTCAAAAACAAAATGAAAAAAACCATTAAGCATATGCTGGAATAAAAGTGTCAAATGCCCTCATACAAACACATGTTACATGGGATATGCCCTTCCGCAACCACAAAATCTGCATTCAGCGTGACAAACAATAACCTGAGCAAATAGTCCCATAATTCCACCGTTAGCAGTTTGTGACTTTTATCCACAGCATTTACAAATACTACTTGATTTTATATTTCCTTCCTGATCAAATTACAAAAACTGAAGTCCAATACCACTCTATGCTAATATACTTCTGGAAAAATCAAGGTTTTTGAATGTATAGGAATTTGATTCGTCTATTCACTCTTTCTCCTTGCTTCACACTTTATACAAAACAGGTGGCATACACACTTTGAACTGTTATTATGCATGGGAGTACCTTACCAATTCAATATCACCAACCAAAATAACAAATTTCTCCAATGAACACTCATGTTTCAGATCTATTGAGTAAACATTTCATTTTAATATCCTGGGCTCTAAAAAAGGAAAAGAAAATAACAGGTAGGCAAGGTTCATAGTTACTGAAATGGTTGTTGAAGCTCAAAGACTAGATGGAGTGTTCTGCAATTCAAAGATGCTTAAATGACATATGAAGTGAAGTTACAGCACGATCATTCCAGTGTTATATGTTGAATTTATCCAGACAAAAGGAAAACAAAATTGTTGGCTCTTCCTCGATAATTGACCTTATAACTCCAGCCAATATATCAAATTTCTATGAAACAATGGTTTCTATTTCTTTTCATACAACTGAAAATGAAATTCAGGTTTTGTGATGAAAAATCTTTAATTTACTATGAAATTAGAGGTATGTTTTCTAAATTAAATATATATTCATGATAACAAAGAATCCTAGCAAAGTAGCTCATGCACGCACGCGCATGTGGGTGAGAGAGAGAGGGGGGGGGGGCAACAATTATGAAAATCAATGATCTCACACTGTTGAATTAGAGGACATACCCAGGTCCAACAACTTGAGCCCAACATATGGAATAAGAGGCTTTGGTATAATGATAGTTGTATGTCCAGCATATGCCATCAACAAAGGAAGGGCAGCAATTGATGGAAGCACTAATTTCCTGCTCTTAGCAAACATAAGAAAAGCCATTAGGATCCAATCAAGCATCAATTTTAAAAATGCTACAACGATGTACTCACACTCTCCATGGAACATCAAGGACATCATCTATGAACCCGAGTAGAGTCATGAAGCAAATGGATGCTAATGCTGCATTGTACTCAACAAGCCACTGCATGATCACAAATCACGAACACAAATCCAAGAGTAAGCCTCCATGGAAACCACAAAACAGAATAAATATTGAGGAAGTACACAAAAACACACACTTTGAAACACGAAATCAGAAATCTGCTATAAAGATATAAAAATGGTGTAAAAAATTGCAGCAAAGATCGCTAAAGATTCTTACAATGGAATCTGGCGCAAAGGTAAAAAACTGAAACACTATTGTCAAAACCATGAAGACTACCGCAACAACAATACCCAAGGACTCAGGCCTGCCGAAAACGAAAAAGTGGGAAATCTGATTAAGAAACCAGTAAATTCACAAAAACAGCTACATAATCAAAGTCAAAGTATTTAATCTCTTAGAATTAAAATACCAATCATTCATTCTCTAACTTTTACTCTATAGTTTGACCAAGTATAAATATAACTAACAAATCAATGCAACATAGGAGACAGTCACAACTCCAAAATTAATTTTCAAATCATCAGAACTTAATCAGTAAGTGAATATAGAAGTCAAATAAAAAAACTAACCATCAATGATGAATAAAAAAGAGCCAACGAAATTTAGCATCAAACAAAAGCAGAATTCACATTTACATTAAACTATAGCAATCAAAATTGAACCTAACAAAAACCCCGCTTCTCAATTTCTATCAAAAACTTCAGATCACAGACTTCCACAATATCAAAAACGCGAGGAGCTGAATTTAGAAGGGTGACTCACAATCAATCCAACCCAATCAAAACCAAACCCGGATCATAAAATCAATAAAAAAACACAAAACCAACAAAAAAGACTCACACTTTAACAGTGCCTTGAGGAGTGCCCTTCTTGTTGATATCATAACCAAACAAATTCCTTCTCAAAACATATTTAGAAGCTACAGGAATCATCTTAACAGTAAGAAAAAACCCAACAAGACTAAGACCAGCATTTATAAGAATAGGTTTTATGAGGTCATGTTGGATCTGGTAGTGAAAAAAGAGCAAGTAGAAATACGGGGCTATTAGTAAAAGAGAGAGCTTGAAAATGAATCCTTTTTTTGGTGGCGCAATTGGTTGGTCATTGTTTGTTTCTTGAGGACGTTTCGTTTCTTTGTTGTTTGTGAGAATTGCTTCTTTTGTTGTTGTTATTGTGTCTTCTGTTGTCGTTGTTGGCTTTGAAGCTCTTTTTCTTGCCATGCTTCTGCTCTGCTCTGCTCTCTCTCTCTCTCTCACTCTCTCTCTCTCTCTCTCTCACTCTCTCTCTGTTTTTGTTGTGAATTTTGTCTACTTTAAAGAAGGGGTGTGGTGAGATAACAAACGTTTATTTTTTTTATTTTTTTTCTCTCAAAATGGTGTCATTGGAGCTAATCAGATGTTGCCACGTCGGATAAAAAGGTCGCCACGTAGGAAGAACAGTCAAGAACAACCTTTTGATCGTTTCAAGCTTCAACACTTCTCGCTAGCAGGGTGAGGAAGTTGTTGGCCCAATTTTGATTTCTAAGCACCGGTGGAGGTCTAAACACTAGGCATCCAGGGCAAAGGACAGGAATCGACACTGGTAGTCTTTGCTAGCCAGTCAGCAACTTTGTTATGCTGTTCTGCTAATACAATGAAAGCTAATTCTGGGATTTACATGTACGAAGGCCTTAATGTCAGCAACAAAAGGATCGATTTACCGGTAGGAGCAGTCCTTGTTCTGCAGAATTTCACTGGCAGCAATTTTGCAATCTGCTTCAATTAACACTTCACCACTGATATGATTTATCAAATATAGAGCTTCCCTTGTAGCCATGGTTTCACCTTGTAGCACTGATCAAAACAATGTTTCCTGATAGTCTGTTTTTATATATTGAAACTTGCTTTCTCCATGTAGATGATCCACATCAAGTATCTATTAATTATAACAATCTACAAATTATTAGATACTTCCGGAGCATTACTTTCATAAAAAAATAAAACGTGTGAATGATAATTAAAAAGCCGAAGTTTCACTAATTGATCATAATTTCAAAGTTGCAGTAGCCTTCAGATCCCACCTGCTTCAAATTTTCCATGAATTCCCTATACAAGACTTCAGTGCTGACAGAATTATGTTTTCTGCACCAACCGAAAGACCAAAAACATAAATACAACAGATTTGCCTCTGATCACCATATAATTGCGTTGTCATTTGGAGTTGCTTGCCAAGACAAACTAATCCTTCTTGTATTTTGATGCAAGATATGGTTCTCGCAAAACTAAACCTTGAGAACAAGGCCAATAGGACAGTGATCACTCCCATTAACATCAGGGACAATGTAGGAGTCATGAACTTTGTCTGCTATGGATTCCGACACGAGAAAGTAGTCAAGCCGCCATCCTGTTTCAAATTTCAGTGCAGCTACATAAATCAAAATGCATTGAGATATGATTTAAACTTCTCTGAGATATCTTACAATAGCTTGGCAATTTTATGAATATTACATAAAAATGAATTCGGGCCACATCAATACTTCAAACATTAGTATAGTTACTTTTACCTTCTACATCTTCTAGAGGTGAATCATTTTTTAAAAATCTGAAGACGTTTAAAAAAAATGGAAGTGCTCTTTTCTGGAAAGGATTTATAGTTTGAAACTTTTGGAATCCAGGTGGTGAGATACCTTTGTTAGTTTTCCGTCCACCATGTCGATAACCCCAGTAGGTATACCCAACAACATTAGGGTGCTGTTTTCTGAAGGTATCCACAAGTCCCTTCGATAAAAAGTTTGACCCAAATGATTGCCTTTCTTCTTCTGTAAACCCAGCGCTTCTTTTATTTCCCTAAACATGTGCAGAAAACAAGAGAAAAAGGAAAATATTATAATGTGATTATAGTTGAAAATTTTGGTGATAATTTTATGATTGTAGGTTCAAAGCTATAAACATGCATTTGAAACTCAACCTAAAATTGGGGATCCAATACATTTGCTGACCTAACCTAATTGAGAAAATTGAAAAAACTTGGTGCAAACATGTGAAATTTAAATGACTTACTGCGGGATTGTAAATATCTATCTCCTGGTGAGCACAATTCAGATCACCAGTCAAAATGACAGGCTTTGACTTTTCAAGCTCCTGCACCAAGCATGCAAAGCAGCACAAGCATTATATCAACCATGGAGATAGCTTAGCAACTATGCCTTCTACAATTAAGATAAAAAAAATACATCTACCCCCCAAAATGAAGTTGTAAGTGTTCACTTGAAAATCATGCTTACTTTCATGTAATTGCTAAGAGATAGATCCCATTGTGTGATCCTGTACGACTAGAATTACAGTAGAGTTGTTAGTCCATGAATAAATCCACCTCAGAACAGAGAGCTTAGGATGATAAAAGTACATGAAATAAAATAATCTAGTATAGTGATGGAGATAGAGGCAAGGCCAATTACCAGTCTTTTCAAGCCATCTCCAGAGTTAGGAACATAAGTATTTACTAAATAAAATGAATCAAACTCTGCTGTCACAACACGTCCCTCACTATCATGGTCTGGGATGCCTAGACCATAGCAGACAGAAAGGGGCTTTATCTGTCACACAAAATGTTGATCTTCACTAAAATA
Organism: Populus deltoides; assembly: GCA_015852605.2. Taxonomy (NCBI): domain Eukaryota; kingdom Viridiplantae; phylum Streptophyta; class Magnoliopsida; order Malpighiales; family Salicaceae; genus Populus; species Populus deltoides. The sequence goes on from CM027585.2 coordinate 13,293,841, forward strand.
AGTACTCACAAGCAAAACTATTATAAGAGCAAATGCAAGTTTACAACTCAAAAAACTGGGGTCAAACTACTTCTAGAGAGGTCAAAAAAAGGATTACAACCCTTTTTTACCATGAAGGCAGAAATATTTGGTATTCAGAAATAGTTCAACTCAAATTCTAGATAAGTAGATCATAATTCCATCATGTTAGCCTTTTGACTAGCTAGAAACAACTCATTACAGTCAGCTTATATTTTCATCTATGATATTATTCCGCAATGTGGTATAATTTTATGACATGAATGATAGAGAGAGTCATCTACATCAGGAAAACATGTCTTTAGGAACAAATTTGATGTTCTATGATTCTAAAAAAGAAATTCATGGACAGAGTCAGAAAAGGATAAGCATACCCGAGAGACAATTGCAGTCCCAGAATAACCAAGTTTAGCATTGCTACATGTCCAGAAGCTATTCTCATAACCATCTATCAGACATTGTTTGATGGAATCAACATCCTTCTCCTGCTTCCAAAATAAAAGGGAACAATCAAGGAACCGTCAATTTAAACAATTTAACCTAGGGTTTGGAATGATTAGGCACCAGATGCTAGATATTTGTTCCAGCAATGAAAACAAATGTTAATCAGAGAACTCTAATTAAACACTCAAGCAATCGTATGTGTAACAATACACTTGCCTGCAGTTTGGTCTCTTGCAAGCACAACACGTCAAAGTTTTCCCTTTGGGCAAGTTTAAGGGCAGAGAATCCCTCAAACTTCAATAATGCTCTTAACCCATTGACATTCCAAGACATTAGCTTCACCGAGTTTCCATCAGTGAGAGGTGCAGGCCTCATGGTTCTGGGGTTATACGGAATCCACCCTTTCTGTGGCTTCTTATGTGAAAGAACTGTCCAGGGCTCAGCTTGAGGCAAAGTAACAAGATCATCGGTTTTAATTGAAAGCTTCCTCTTTGTAGTGACTATTTCAGTATCAACTTTGACAATTTCATCCTCAACAGGGGATTGTTTCATCCTTCTCTTGCTCTTTTTAAACCCAGAAACCTCTGAAACAGTGTTAATGCTTGCAACGCAGCTCTCATCAGATGTACGTTTAGTATTCTTTTGCAGTGAAATATTTTCCAGAGAATTAAAGGAAACACGCTCTTCTAATTCCTGAGAGCTTTCACCTGCATGTGTGAGAAACAGCTAATTATCAGAATTTTGTAAATGAGAAAGATACTTTTTCAATAGTTAGAGAAAGTCCTCTTTCACCCTAGCTAATTAACAACGACCACATCAAGCTCCCAAATTTACTGCCAGAAAACATAAAGACTTATTTTAAAACTAGTATTTGTTACCATCTATCTGCTTACCCATGAAATGCTTTAAAGCAAATACAAGGTCACCTTTACGACCTTTGGCAGGGACTCCAAATTTCCTGAAATTCCAAAGCCAACATTGAAAACCAAGGATCAATACACATACAAATGCAGAGTTACTTTCATAAAAAACTTATGAAATCATTTTGACTCCAGAAAACCAAACAAGTGAGGTTAGAGACAAAAACTATTGCACTTTTCAGTCAAAACAAAACCTATATACAAGTATCGGAATTTCCTTTACCTCAATGTTGCTCTAAGTTCCTGAACTGTCATCGCTTCTATTTTTCCTGGATCATCCTTGATACTTTGAAATTCAACTGACTGGACTTTCCAGCAACTTTCCTAAAATTCAAGCCAGTCATTTATTACTCAACCATCCATTACTCCAAACATCACCAAACCATATCAAATTTATTTATTCTTTTCAAACACTAACCTCCATTAAAACATCCTCACTACAATCACCACTCATCCCCTTAAGTTTACTATCTTTCTTGTCATCAACAATTGAAGCAGCAGCAGATTTGGTTGAACTCGAGACACCTCGTTTAGAACTCATCACCCTTAATCTCAAAGAACCCAGTTGTCCAATCTTCAAGCTCCTTGGCCTAGCTGCAAAACTACAGCATTCTATTTCAATTACTGCTTTCTTATTTCAAAACAACAAAAGCTACAAATTTCCATTCCCTTCACATTCAACTAACAAAACTACCATGTATCTTAATCAAGTTATGAACTTTCAGGGAACCCATTATTGTAAAAGCAACAAAGGTGAAGTATTTGCTAACAAAATCAAACGAAAAGGCAAAACCATGCAAAAAGCTTCAAACTTTGAACTGGGATAAAAGAGAGAAATAAAACTATTTAAAAAAGAGTCTTAAAACCTGGAGAGATTAATGAAAGACTTGACCCCTATTTGCAACGCTTGAAGATTCATTGATCAAGAAATGAATAAACCCAGTAAGATAGAGTGACACAGGGGTGCGTACGTTAAGCTGGATTGGGGCGCAGGTTAGCATTAGCAGCATGTGATAAAGAACCGCCAATGGGGGTTTTGTTTTGCAGAGAGGGAATGAGAAGAGGATATAGAAACACCACGTCTTTGGGCACACGTTCGCTTTTCCGCAGGAATTTCGCACAATTTATGTTTTCCAATACTCTTGACTTTACCTTTTCTTCTCTCGACTGGCTCAGTGATTGAGTCTGAAAGCTTTTCAGTTTGGACTTTGGAGTCAAGTGGTGTTTACTCTAGTGTTTAGCATGGGCAGCCGATATTATTAACATTAACGTTAATATTAAAAACAAAAAAAAAATAAAAAAAAAAAAAAAAAAAGCATAGAGAATTCACTACGGATATTTTTTTTCCAGGTAAGGCATAAACAACGAGAGGAAAAGAAAAACAAACAGAAAAGAAAGAAAAATGGGTTGTCAAAGCCACATCTTGGCTGCACTGTTAAGATTCACCGTTTTATGAGAGAGTTCTTGCCGATATAATTTCAACTATATCAAAAAAACAATCATCAAAGCTGGGAGGAAGGACAGTTTTAAAACCTGGTATTACTGGCAAGTTAATCTGAGATTTGATTGTTCCCGAACGATTCGAGTTTAAAAAAAAAATATAAAAAGTTAAAAATTAGATTGAGTAGATTAAAAATTCAGTTGGAACTCATTAATTATTTTTTAAAAAAACTAAAATAATATCATTTTGATTTATAAAAAAAATAAAATTGATCCAGATGACCCGGATAAAATTCGTGACCAGGCCTTGGACTGGGTTTAAAAACTCTGGGAGGAAGTTGCATGTGATTTTTTTTATTTTAATTTGATCCCTCAACATATTTTTTTTTATTTAATCCTTAATCATTTGATAACTCTTCAATTTAGTTTTAAATTTCATCTTACCCGAGATCAATAAGCTTCTATTGAGAAAAAAAGAAGGGAGGAAAAGTGAAAGAGATACATGATAAAAACGGATTAGCTCATTATAGTTGTGTCATGACTCCAATCATAAATTTAATAAGTTAACACATGTCAACTAAGATAAAATCGATCTAATCACATTGTTTTTTCATTTCATTCTCTATACTTTTTCCTCAATTTTATTCTTTGATAATTCATTGATTCACATTCTAATCTTTAGGCAAAGACTAAAATGATTTTAAAAAAATATTGGAGACAAATGAGATATTGAGATTGCTAATAAACTTACTTAATCAAATAGATCATACCAAGCCAACTTTAATACAATTAAATTTAAAATTCAGGTCATACAAAGAAGGATAATATACTATGAAGCCAGATAAATTAAAAAATCACATTTTCTATTCTCATAATTTATAAATTATGTAACATTTTAAATATACATATGCCCAAAAAAATCAACAGAAATTTGGAATTATTTTTAAAAAATAATATTTTATTTCAATTAATGACTAAAAACTCTAACTATGTTAAAATATAGAACCTCAAATCATCATTCTCCCTTTTCTTTACTAAATATAGAACCTCAAATCATCATCCACCACCATACTTGTCGTAATCTAGCCACCCAAACCTAACAAAAATCTGGATCATCATCATCATCATCAATTTACATATCTGGAGACTGATGAACAAATGCATGAAATATCACTGACAACCAAGGATTTCCTAGAGCTCTCTTGCATTTTGCCAATGTTTTAGTCACACCTTTTATCAAAAACCTTGTGTAATTTCTTAACGAAAGAAAAAAAAAAAAGACTATCAAAACAGAACCACATCGAACTGAGCTGACACTGAAGCTGAAACTGAAGACGGATAAATGGTTGAGCCATCGATCCTCACTGAAGCAATTTCCTTAGATTCATTTTTCGTTCATCGCTAGCATCCCAGTAATTTTGTTTATAGCTTACTGTTTTTTTTTTTTTTAACGAATATTGACACATGTGATGATGACCGATTAATTTTATTAAAAACACTTGTCGAGATTTCAATGTTCATTTTAGATTTTTCATCATCAGCAATGGCACCCACATGTCTTTTTATGCTTGAATTGACTTTAAATTTGGCTTTAGTTGTTAGCAGCAAGACTAAAAAGTAGTAGTTATATATTTTTTTCGTTTATAATATTTTTTAAAAAAACTTATTTTTAATATTAATATATAAAAATAATCCAAAAATATAATAAAAAATTAAATCTTTATAAATCTTCATTTGAATCACATTTTCATTTCAAACAGGACTAAATTATTTCATTTAAATTCCTTTTCAATTATTAGAAAAATATCGAGGCTGAGCTTCGTGTCCTTTTTATACCAATATATATTTGGAAAATACCTCATCACAGCCATGTTAGAATCAAAACTTAAAATATATTACAAATATATAATCTTGATACACATTATTTTTTAAAAATCTTGTGACAAAACTTGAAATTATAACACTTTATCAAGTTTCAGTTTGAGGCAAAACATGCATGTCTTAATTAATAAAAAAAATTTCTTATCATGATTTCTCCTTGGACTCCAACAATGGAGGACATTTCGAGGGTTTCTTTAGCCAAGTTGCCATGATGTTTTTCTCCTTTTATTGTTCTTTTTTATTTGTCCGGTGGCGATCATTAAAGTCGAACTACTACTTGTATCATCGATACATTTGCCTGCAAGATCTAATAAGAGCCGACAAAACTACAAACATATTCATCAGAATAAATGAATAGGCAGCTGCTAAAGTAGAGATAGAGGAGATGAACGGAAAAAGTCCACCTTTCGTATCTTGAATGGGGAACGTATGCTGTTATATGTTTCCCCATACAGCGTGTAAACCAGCAATTGGATTAGCAGGGGCTTCAGATTACAACTGCAGGCAATCAGTTATGGCAAACAGAAAAACTACCACGACGACAAAAATCAAGATGTATAATCAGAATCTCGCTCTACACCTCTCACTCTACAGAACCTAATATCTAAACCAAAATGTACATCAGCGCTTGGGTAATGATCGGGAAAGAGCCCCATGAAACTGCACATCGAAGTGCCCCATCTCAACAGTGATAACTGCTTTTCTTGCTACCTCAAGTTCTTGCTCATCAATATTGTCAAGAACTTTACATACCTCTTCAATCAATAACACGACCACCAAGAAGGGGGTAAGGGTTAATGTGCATGTAATGCGATCACATCTCCATGTAAATACCTTCCAGGCCAGGAGGAGATAGGGGTGGAATTGCTGAAGAAAAAGAGGCGTTGTCAGGGATCTGCAAGACCCTTCTTGCAGTTGCCTTAGATTCTCCATCATGGCCAATCTTACTTGAGGAAGTAACTCCAGCTGTGGAAGAGTTTGTAACTGATGATAAGACCTTCTGTGCCGATGCTATCACAGAGGTAAAAACACCAGTTTCCCTAAGTCTCTGTACAATAACCTGTGAACAGAAAATTAAGAAGACATCAGGAATATGCTCATTGAATTGTGCACAGATCCACACCAAACAAACTCCTCTGCAGTTCAAAGATGGGACTTGAAAAGGAGAACTTTGGATGGAAAATTTGGGCAGTAAAACACACCATGGGAGCATAGATGCGGGTCAGGATGCCTTTTCTCAAGATTTTCAGGTTCAGTGCTTTGTCAGTCCACACAATGCGTTCCCGGTACCTGGTGCAATGAGGAATTGAATATGATGAGCAGTTATTTAGGATGTTTTTTTTTTTTGGAACAACCAATTATTTAGGATACAGATATGCGTTTTAGGGCAAAAACCATCATCAATCACAATGATGGAAGGAAACTCGCTCATCATTGGAATTGTGAGCATAAAATCTCTAATTTTATGATTGCACAATGTTCGGTATTTATGCAACTTCAAGAGGGGTCAATGGATTCACATCAAGACTGTAAAACAAAATGCAGGAAAATGGTAATATCTGTAGTACCAGTGAAGCATTTCCTCCTCAGTTGCTGTTGAAGCAATTATGAATGCCTGTTCAGTATAAAACAATAATAGAGTTGTAAGTGAACATTAATAGAATACCAAGTCTTGTCATGAAATTTTCTCATCATGTTTTTTCTGATAAATATAAACCCGAGAGAGAAGTTGCATCAACTGTGAGGGAAATAAAAACAGCATATATAATCCCAAACTAAGATTATGCTGATTGTGCAGACTAAGGTCATCTTGGCAACAGAATCAGTTCTCAAAAGAATAAGTGGAGCACGAGAAATTCAACAAGCAATATTTCTACCTAGAAACACAGAACAGAAAAGAAATCCATGCATGAAAACTCACAGCTCTGTCGAATTCCAACATGAAGCATCTTTTGACATCCTCCTTTGTAGGCTTGCATCCACACCGATCACGTCTTGAAGTCAAATCAGAAAATTTAGGGTATGTGTAATGCAGAACAGCAGCCTCCTCCAATTTAACCTCACTAGCAAAGTTTACAGAGAAACTTTTAAAGGAGTGCAACAAATAAAGAAACTATACATTCAACTCTTTATGCATGCATCGGCGGCGTCAAGTCAGGATAGATGACCAGAATATGCAGATACATAAACTGAAATACAGGCAATGACTGTGAAGCGGTGACATGCCAAAAAAAGATGCACGAATGCAATAAAATGCATGGTCAGGTCCTATTCATCTGATGGTAAATTTAAGTTCATTTCTTATATGCATTCACAAGCAGAACATACAAAAAGCAACAGAATAAAACAAGAGAAGAGTATGACATGCACATGAAATTGTCAGATAGAATGACAGTACTTGGGTGTTTTCATATAGTTATGCCATCTGTGTGCGCCATTAGGACGAAGATGATCTTGAATACGAGCAGCAGATTTCCCATTCCCATATGTCAGAAAATAGTTTGGATTACCACGGGTTGCTTCCTTATAATTTCCAAAGTATACATCTTTGGGAAGATGGTCATAGTTCTTCTTGAACATTGAGACCTACGTCCACAAAAAAAAAAAAAGATATGAACTAGTGGTGCGTGTCTGAGAGAGGAAATACTACAAAATCCAAAAACACACTGACAAACACATATTAGGCAACAGTTATTGAATTAGCTTAAGTTGTGAGAAAAATAAAAGGTACCTCACTAAAAGGTGCCTTGATATCATCTCGCTCAACACTGCTTTCCTGAAATGGATTTTATGATCATCAAATTTCAAGAAGAATGGTAGTACAAAAGAAGCCAACAGGTACACATTGTGTTGAGCATAAATTTTTTGACACCAAAGCCCACAAATCAAGCTTGCAAGAAGTAATATATATCATATAAATTTTCTAAAAGTAGTTCAACTCACGTAATTTGGAAAGATAACCATATCAACATTCCCAGGCACATCCAAGAGCAACTGTCTCAAGGAATATTCACGAGCTCCAGCAGGATGAATGAGCTCATCGGTGTCAAGATGGATAATCCAGTCCATACCCGCCTCCTAAAATTTCAATGCATAAAATATGTAAAGCTGTCATAAAAAATTTCAATAAGAGATGGCTTATGAAGCATATGAGAATGTACTCTCCATACCCTTGCCATGACAATAGCCATTTCCATATTGAGGGATTGCTTCACAAATAGCTCGTAGTTACATGGTTTGTAGAAGAAGCTTGCCAACCAAGTCTCATTCCAGATCCGACTAATAGCCCAAAACATAATAAAAATAACAAAATTAAATGAGATTTGGTCAGATTAAAAATAACAGATATGTAAGGACAAGAATAACCAATATAAAAAAGATTGGGAAAGAAGGGGCTGGTTTTCCTGATTTTAGAATAGAATAGAGACAAGAAGAACATATAATCGCCACTGAGTAGATTAGGACTGAAGCTGAGTTAGAGTAACATTCAACAATGTCTAAGTGAAGGAAACAGTATCTATTCAAAAACTTTACATCATTCCTAAGCACGTATATTAAGTTCTTGGCCACTGCAATAGAAAAACATTTCACCACATGATGGTCAATATTGTTCGGAAGTTCCCTGACCGAACCACTCTATTAAATCCTTGTATCTTGAATTATCAACAAACATATCCAAGGTTAGCTGTGATTTGAAAGAGTACACAAAGCATAAAATGACAAAACCAAATCACCAACACCTAACCAACATTCTAAATATGGACAATAGAAAAGATGCTGCCATCTTTTCTGTGTATCATATCTATGAAGAGGAGAGACTGGTGTTCAAAGTATTTCAGCTTAACTAACTTCAATAGAGACATCCAAGAGAAAAGAGATCAACCTTTTAGCTTGTTGTTCCTCTAATTCTCTTGTTCTGTATATAACTTTTACCCCCTGCAAAAGACGTGCAAAGCCCATCAAAACAAACATTCAGAAGATACAAACAGAAAAAAGAAAAAACCACAGAAAAGCAAACACACAGCCCCAGAAGCATAAAAACAAGTTAAAGCTATAACACAGATGTGGTATCAGGAAACTGAAAATTAACTCACCGGAATCGTTTCCAAGACTTTAGATACAGTGGGGGAGGCAGCTTTCCCCTCCACAAAAAGAAAAAAAGTTGAGACTCCCATAACCTTGTGATAAAAAATCCATGGTAAAGTCTGCTCTAAGCCAGCAGAGGTGCTTGTTGTTATACATATCTGCCAAGAAGCAAAATTATGAAAGCAAGTGTCTTAATTTCCATCACATAACTCACAAAAGTAAACATTTCAAAAGAACAAAACATCTTAATATCCATAACATTCGATCTGGTAGCTGCATTTATCAACGATCAGTTCAGTTGTTGAACTAACGAACAACTAGGACAGATAGAGAAAGTAGTTAAACTCCGAAACAAATTGCCATAAACCAGGGTAAGCTAAATGAAACTAATTCTAGGACTAATATGCATTCGACTCAAATTATCCACATAGGCAATGCTAAAATAAACGGGTCAATATTCAAACAATTGTTAACACAATCACCCAACAGAAACGTTCTTGTTGATCATATCTTTGCGGTGATCAAACAATTTAAAGCCAAACCCAGACTGCATCAAAATAACTTGCCTCGCTCCTATTTTCAGTGATCAGATAAAACAAAAAATATACATTGCAGAAATCAAAATTTTTTATTTTCCGTTTTTATAATTATCATACACATGATCGACAGAAAATAAAGCTAAAAATATTGAATTTAATATAAAAAAACCAAAAATACAAACTAAGATCATTAAAAAAAAATCCATAAATTTAAATTTTTAATGTCTAATCAATCTTTTAATGGAATCCTAATCATATACTATCGGAATCAGCATTTACCAGATACCCAGATCCTAAACCAGACCCGAAAACCCAAATCCTAACAAACCCATAAAAAATCAACCACTCTTAAAACATCCCAAAAACCCAACCCCACAAAAACTAAAAGAAAAAATAAATCACCTTGGGTTTCAGATCCGACCCGAACCCGAATTTCCAATCACGAAAATAAGGAAAAGAAAGGGAATGACTCTGACCCAGAAGATCCGTACACCCCGAACCCGAATTCCTAACCGTATCCTTAATCGACCCACTGGTAGATTCCATTCCGGGAAACTCGTGGTGATCAGGAGACCACCGGGTGATGGGGTCGGTCAACCCGCCCCGCCATTGAAGAAGAAATGCAAAAGCGGCTAAGGTTAATGGAAGAAGAGTTAGAAGTAATAATAAACGCGAAGTAAAAACATTGGCAGAAGATGTTTGTGATATTGAGGTGGTGGGTCTTGAACCCGCCATTCGAAAGAAATAAATATAGAGAGAGGGGGTTAGTGGTGCATAAATGTGAGCAGATAAATGAATTTGTGAGTAGAGAGAGGATTTACTGAGAGAGAGAGGGTGGGAAACCAGAGAGGGAGGGAGGAGTTGTTCTCAATGGAATGGAGGAAAGATGTGACGAGAGACGGACTTTTGTCGTTGGGTGTGGGTTATTGCCGTCTTTCAATTTTATTAATATTATTCTTTCTTTCTATTATTAAAGTTTGATTGATTTATCATGAATAATAAACGTAAGAAATTCTTTTTTAATATAGATTTTTCCTTGAATGTAAAAAAGTTAATGAGTTAAAAATCTTTTAAAAAAACTTTTTTCTAGACAATTTTATTGTTTTAATAAATTTTATTAGATATTGATTTTAAAATTTAAACCTAAAAAAATAAAAAAAATCTTCATGTTAACCATTTAAAATATAATTTTTAAACTTAATTTAATATTCGACTAAAATGAAGGCCTGAATTGTCAGGTCAATTTTAAAAAAATATTATTTTGGACAAAAGGTTTTTTAAAAAAATTATTAGAGTTAACATTAGGTTAATAAAATCATGAGTGTACATGTCTAAGTCATATAAATTTAATTAAATTAATATAAAATAATAATAATTTGAATTAAGTTATGAATCGATATAAGAGACCATGCAAGGTTTAATAACTCATACTTCAAAGTTGTTAAGTAATTAACTAAAACTAAAAAGGTTTCAAAATCTTCCGTGTGATTATTTTATTATTTTTTAATGATATTATTTTATGGTTTAATTATATAAAATTAAACTCCAAATTAAAGAAAATACACATTTCACCCTAAATTCATGATTATTTTTATTTTGATCTAAAATTTAATTTTATTTTCGGTCACTAAATTAAAGAGATGCGAGATTGTCAAAAATCAATAAAAAATAAAGAAAATGATTGGTTATCTCGATATCAATAACAAAAATAATCAAATTTGGTGTTAATGAGTTTAATTCAATGAGAAGAGTTCGAGTGGGTTTTCCCAATAAACATGTTTAAAAAAGGAGATCGAGTTCCGTTTTGATTCTTTGGGTTCAATTGATTTTGGTTTTCTTTGGTGATTTTGAAGTATCTTGAGATTAATAGATGATTTATAAAAAAAAAATTATAATATTTATTAGGTTCTTTTAAGTGAAAATGGATTGATAAATGTATTTTCAATTCAAAAAAACCAACCTCGTGATCCTTCGACTACACATAGATGGTTAGATCCTGAGCTGGATATAATAGATGAAACATTATTTTTTTAAAAAAATATATTTAAAAATTAATTAAAACCACAACATAGTGCGAGAAATAAAATAGTTGTTTGCTGTAAAAGTACGCGGGATATGATAAATTGTATTAGGAGAAAATAGTTCTCTTAACTTTTTTTTTTTTTTCGGTGGCCATAAGAAAACAAATAAAAATGATTGAGCATAACTTTTCTTAAAACAAGATTCCAAGCTTTATCAAGCATTGGCAGGATTATAGGATCGATAGAAAAAGAAAGACTATCTTGAATAAGCAGTCAATATCCCTTAGATCTCGTGTTAATATATAACCAATATATATATATATATATATATATATATATATATATATATATATATATATATATATTTTCGTAATAACCTCGCCAATGAATCATCCAATATTTGCTGGTGGCAGGCATTTTTCTTAATTTTACCATTAGTTTTTTTCAGGGATTATTTGGAAACGTAGACTAATCCATGTTTTTTAAAAAAATTAATTATTTTTTGTTAAAAATTATTTTTTTTAATATTTTGAAACGTTTCGATGTGCTAATCTCAAAAATAATTTTTTTGAAATAAAAAAAATATTATTTTAATGTATTTCAACATGAAAAACACTTTGAAAAATAACCACAATTATACTTTTAAATATACTTTTAAAAAAATAGCGTACCAACTTTCAATCATTTATTCTCCTCCTCCAAGGTATCATAATTTTCTATCTCCACAAAAATATTACATATCTTCTTATGTTAGGTTTGTTTACGACTTTTAATAATTTATTTGAAAATATATTAGATATTTTTTAAACTAGTATTTTTATCATAATAATTTTACTTAATTATATAAAGCTCGACTCGAATTTAACCCGGTTCATGCCAGCAACAAAGAGGGTATATGAAACATTAAAAACCAAGAGCTCGAACCAACCCATCACCACTCGTAGCATGCCAAAACACAGTCCCGGCCATCCCACAACGTAGACGGGTTCAGACCGTTCACCGTCACGAAGAGCCGGTGGAATAAAGTTTTGCGTTGCCACTGTAGCACGAGTCAGCAAGCTGGTGTGATATTTAATTTACCTAGAAATAATATATTTTTGTACTTGGTTGGTTCTTCGTAGCATTAACATTCTTGTTTTGTCTCTTGGCACTTATTTAAAGGGAGATTGTCGTGATGATTGGGACATGACACCAAGGGAGCTAGCATCTCCGGTGGGCTATGTTTTGATACCAGCGTTGTGATAAATGCTATGGATCATCGCAATAAATACAACATTTATTATTATTATTATTATTATTATATATAAATATAAGTATATTAACTAATTTTCATATATCTCAATTAATTTTATAAATTTTAAAATTGATAATTATATAAATCTCTAATAATTCTGAGAAAACTTGAACATGCAACATTTCATTCTTAATTATACTTGTATGACATGGATGCTTTTTTTTTTTTTAACCTAAGCAGTTTGATGTGTTTTCTAAACTGATCTTTTTTAATAGTAAAGATATTATTAAATGAATACTGAATTTTTTCTACTTGAATCTTTACAACATCATTTACATCTTAAATGATGTTTTCATGAGGAAATTTTTGGTAACATCATGAGGAAAATTTTTGTTAAAAGATCCCCTCATGGACAGGTAATTAAATGCCTTTTTTTTTTTACAGTAAAATGTTTTTTAAATCTTTTTACCTAATTTTTTAAAGATGTTTTTGAATGATTTTGATGGACTGATATCAAATTTTAAAAAAACATAATTTAATGTATTTTTTATTTATTAAAAAGCACTTTTGTAAAGTATATTGCACCACTATACCAAACACACACTAAAATATAAATAGTTATTGAATATAAAATTCAATAACTTATTTTCAAGGTTACATTTAATTTATGGCCAATACAAAAAATAAATACATGATAAAAAAACATTTATTTGGAAACACGGAAACAAACATAAAATAAATATGTTTATGATTTCTATCAATTTTCTTTTTTTTAAAAAATGGCATGTTTCTTTTATTTTAACTATCTTCATCTTTTTTTTTTTAATCTTGAAACAATAATCAAATATTATTTAATAAATTTGAGTTTGAAATCCAGTCATCCCAACATTTGACAAGCACATGTCTGTTAGGAAAAGATGGATCTAAACCTAAGAAGATTTAATAGAAAAACTCAAATTCGTTTCGAATTAATTACACTTCACTTTTTGTTCAAGAATTATCTATGCCTCCACCGAATAATAATAATAATAATAATTCAGGAGAGATGAGCACCTTTTAACCAGATTTCTTCTCAGTGTAGTTCCTTAAATTAGCAAACACTCGAAGGGTAAACACTGACTCAAAACCACTACCACGAACCAGTGGAGCCCGACCTCCGTAGTGGATCAGCAATGGCAACCCCTCAATAGAGGGGCGTGACATGTGCATCATCGTCTTTATCTGAAAACCATTAGCTGAACCAATTGCATCATGGAGACATGGAACTTTACATCGAGTTCTGTAAAAGGGTTTCCACATGTTTTAGATAATGTGAGTGCCTAATACAATCATAATGCTGCTCTAATTATCTTAACAGTGGATGTTTCCAAGTCATACCTTGAATCATTGGCTAAACACAACACCTAAAGAAAGCAACCACTTTCCAAGCAAGAAAAGCAAAGGGGGTGTAAACGGGCTAGTGGATCACAGATGAAAGCTTATCTTCTTTCTAACATGGCACAGGACTGTTGGATAATTCTGCTTTATAAAGCTTAGCAACTTCTAAAGTTTGCTTGCAGGTCACATGGATGATAACAAGCCAAGGGCTCAAAAGTGTGAGATTTTCATGAAGCTTTCAGCTTCATCCTCTGATTATCACCATCATATGGGGACCATCCTCAATGATTTTCCAATTTCTATCAAGGGCACCACACCAACACCGTAATAGTGAGTCGTCAACTAATTTGACCAGTCCTTGCCTATTTGTGATGATTGGTGAAACATTTACAGAAACTAAAAGCACAAAAGGTGTTGAATAAACCTGCATCCTAGGTTTCGAAACCTTCATTTCTTTTCCGTTTGAAATCTAGTTTAAACAGCTGCTACCTTTGTCCAAGCAAGCTTAACAACATTACACGACCACAATTCTAAAACACTTGATATGGCACAATGCCAGAATAGAAACTTTCAAGCAGAAGCCATAAAGAAGTGCCAACTCTTATTGAAAAGTTAAGGCTTCCATTGCAACTAATATCACCTCACAAACAAACCACTCACTTAGCATCAACATTTACTTTCAAAGATGCCTCGGCGGTTAAGATTTGAGGTTTTTACATGAAGGTCCAAGGTTAAAAACGGATGGAGATTTAGGAACAGGAGAAGGTTACCCCATTGTGTAACCTAAAAATTGAGCCGCACTTTGGGCCGCGGGGAAAAAAAAAACAGAAGTTGTTCCTCCGATCCCCAGGGTATAGCATGAAAGAGTAATTACAACAAAGTAAGATATCTAAGCATGCTCTTAAATCTCCAAACATAAATTTATTGATTCAGAAGACAAAACCAGACATATGGAAGCCTTTTGCATATTCCAATACATGAGTTTTTGTAAACGATAATAATGATACAAAGTGTTACTTGCAAAACAAAAAAATAATTATGCCACCCGCTTGAACTTGAATGAAGAACAGAAGAAGCATTATTGGATTGTATGATATACCTTGGCTGCCTTTAAAAATGTGGACGAAAATCAACGTTGAAGAATAGTTAATAACATTTAGGACAGTCCCAATTGGCGCCTCTTCTAATTTACATCATCTCCTTATCACCTTGAGTACATCTCCAACCAGATGCAATGATCCAGTGACAAGAACCTGTTAATGCACCAATACAAGCATATGGCATCCTGGTTAGCACTACTGTCAATATTGACAATCAACGCACTTGCAACAATATTTATCTCTTTCAGAGATGGGTTGCATGAGATAAGGCAGGCATAACTGATTTTTTTTAAAAGCCATTCATGACACAAGTGAAGACACCCGCATCCCACTTGTTTCCTGAATTTTTTTATTTTTTAATAAAAACACTAAGGAAAAGGGTAGAAGAAATTCACTCGGTTCTAGAGCATGTTCTGGTGATCCAAACAATAGTTCACAAAATCTTTCTTTTTTTTTCAAATTGGTGAAAAGGAAGGAATTTTGAAAGGAAACTTTGGGAACCTGTCATTTGTATCTGGCCTTGGCCCTGTCCTTAAAGAACAAAAATTGTAACTCAATTCCAATATCCAAGTGGTAACAGTATTTTCACCATGCACATTTTTAGGTAACGAAATGCAACCATCTAAGAAAGAATTCTTACCTGAAGTCGTAGGGAAGGATTCTCTCTAACACAATCCCTCAACCATTTTATTGTCAATGGCAATGAAGGAATTACAGCGCTGCAAGCCAAATAACCATTTGAAGGACTGCAATTAGAAGCATCCTCGTAAAGAAATTCATGATGTGGTGAGGTCTCTGCACCATCCATCTTGGTACTCTTTTCAAGTAAATCTGTATCTGCAGGCAAATGAAAAAGAAAAAGAAAAAAACTTAAGGTTCTGCCTATTACAAAATGCAATGATCCTAAGCAGGAAGAACATGCAAAACTATATTCAGGGACACTGAGTCAGGTAGACATAGTCTGCAAGCACATAGGCTTTCCATTGGACCTATTAGCGAAGGAGACTATGGCCCTGGTTTCACTTGCAATGATGCTTGATTGGTTAAACAGCAAAAGTGGGTAAATTTATATTACGGTTAAAAAGAATAATGATACATCAAATCCAGGGCCACTATACTGTGAGAGTTCATGCTGCTGCTATGAATGTAGCTCCCTCAGTTCACTCCTCACATATGCTTTTTCTTTCTTGATTTTCCTTCTATATTCCTATAATACAGAGGGAAAAGAAAAGGAGAAAATGCAGTAGCCAGTTTAAGCTGCACTCTTTGCATGGTGTGGCTTGTTTGCTATTTTATGGAAAACCAACCCCTTCGGTCATCATTTTCTGGCATTTATTGATGGAAGAGGAAGTCAAATATGCAAAACAACAACAACAACAACAACAACAATAATAATAATAATAATAATAATAATAATAAAAGATATAAGCATTCAGAAAGCCAAATAAAAGTACCCATCCCGTGGACAATCCTCTCCCAGAGTCTCTGCAGGCTGAATTGCCATGACAAGTCCTTGCTAGAGATATCTGAAGGAATGACTGAAGTACCAGAAGTAACCTTGTTATATGTTGAGATACTTGGAACAAAAATGGCCTTTGAGAAGAAAGTACCTGACAAAGACACAAATCATCTTGAATACATCAGTGCTCTTGAGTGTTTACAAATATGCAGATAATTAATGTTCAGAAGTAAGATGAAAAATAAAGATGGAGCATTTTGTTTGTAGGCACAATTCCTCAGAAAAGAAAACCTGATTCCATTAGATGTGTTTGGACAACAATTGAAAGAAGGGCCTTTTCTTATAACTAAAGAAGCATGTTGAATCTCAATTGTTTGTTTAGAGAATTGATATATAACTGAAATTGGCATCATAAATCAGCTGAAGTTTTTTTGAATTGTCATTCTCAAGCACAAACCGTGTAAATTACCAGACTTTTGGTACTTCAGGGGAAACCCACCCAATCTCTTGTGCATTTTTCAATTAATTCTATTTTTTTAAAAAAAAAAACAAGAGATGATTCTTTTTGCTAGAAATAAGTATATGAGAGAGCATTGATTTTCATGACTTGCCATGTAATAGGTGTTATGGCTTAACCACCACAACAAAACAATGCAGCCACAGACAGCAAGCAAATAAAAAACAGGAATCAATTTAAGAAGCATAAAAAGAAAGTCCAGCATAATTTGAGATGGGCGAGTTTAGGGAGACAATACATAACACAATACCAACAGAGAAACCTGATAAAACAGTACACCTGTTCCTAATGGTTGTCATAAGCCAAGATTGTGTTAAACTAAGATGAAAATGGACAAAGCCTTACTCATTCTTTTAGCAAAGTCACACGCATGCAAGTAAAGACACGCGTGTGTGGAGAGAGATTGACGAGTTTAGGCAAAAGTCCAATATAATTAGCTCTTGATTGAAAAGATAAAAAGATTACAGCAGCAATACCTGAAGAAGCACATGTACTCACAAGCCGTGGAAGCAAAATCTGAGGATCTCTGGCCTCCATGCAATTAAATAAAAGAATCTACATGAAGGTAAGAGTATTGATAAGTGAGAAGCTAATAAATGAAACCAGAATGAACAGTCTAAACAACTTATCAGTAAGCAAAATAAATGAACAATGGTGGAATTAAATGAGCAGCCAGAAAACAGCTGAGTACAACAAGCTCCCAAACTAATCCAGCTGGTTATCATAAATATTACCTTCTTTGATATTTTATTGAATTCTTGAATGTTGCATTTCTCATGCTGCACGTGACCATTTTTCCGCACTACATTTATATTTTCAATGTTGTGTGAAGAAGACAAAACCAATGGTTGTGATTGGTTGTTTCCTTTAACGGCAACAGAAAACCATTTGGCGCATGCCTCTATACTCTCTGGACTGTGAGCTCCATCCAAGTAAAAAATGAGATCGCCAGAAGTTTCAGCTACTTCTGATGATACATGGGAGCTTGAAGAAGAAGAATCATGAACAATTTGAGCCCTCCCAGAGATATGCGCTGTAGAAAGACCTCTAAGAAATGCCTCCGGCAAATTAGCTTCCTTGTTATCCTGTCAACAGTCCACAATACTGGCCAGTCAACTAACTACTGGTGAAACAACCAAATGCTGAATTTAGAGGACAGCTAGCATTTATCATATCCTTAGATACTGGCAATTAACAAATCAATGGATTCAAAAGGTGAAGCAGAGAAAGAGTATCCCATTCAAATCTTCCAAAAAGAAGATTGATATGAGACTAAAAGATACATGAATGACCATTTGGCTTAGAATACGTACACATACATATAGATTACAGACACTCACAAGGATGCACGCATGCGCACACACACAGTCACTCACATGCATCTATTTGTGTATTGTTATTATCAGAACTTAACATGGTTCAGTCCATAAAAAAGAACAGGATCCGTGAGTTTAAAAGTCCGACACTAGATTGATTTATGATTTTATGTAATACATAACAGTGTGATGAAGGGTTGGTAAAACTAACTTTTTGGAATAGCTTCTCCCAATTTCCTGTTCTTTGAAGCCAACTTTTACAAAGGGAAACAGCAAGACCAGCATTAGAGAACTGATGATCACCAGACAAACTAAGCTTTAGTCCATTCAATGCTTTTGCATCAAGGGGTTCCACTACTTTCAGGGGGACCTGCAATCAGAAAGAAAATATAGATCAGCAACGCCACTGGCAATTCATGAATCTCTCTAGGCATGTGCTCAAGCAAGGATACAAGCTTTTGAAGCTTCAATAATTAATCTTCAAACATGATAGTGGAAGAATGAAGATCACAGATACAAGGATAGGAAATCATAAATAAGCATATGTGATTTTATTTGATTTTACAACTCATGGTCAACTCTGAAATTCTGAGATTTGTCAGGGGTATCTCTGTAATTTTCAGATTTGCACAAATTTTACAGGTCTAGATTTCTATTTTAGTAGTATTCAAAGTATAAAATAGAAGTAATATATCCTTATTCAGCAAGCTAAGTCCTTACCAGGAGTACCAGGAACTCTTTATATATGTAATCTTTCAATAAGCTCAATGGCAATATTTGAGAGAAACTCCAGCAAGTGTGACTGTGTGATGAAATCAACCTTAGTGAGAGTCCTAAGAATCCCAGGTAAGATGATAAGTTTTTCATTCAGGGAGTAATTCCTTGAATCTACTAATGTGAGACTGCCAGTTTTCACCTTGTTTTTCTCTTATTTTACGTTCAGATCCATGTTTTGAATCTACTAATGTGAGGTTGCAAGTTTTCACCTTGTTTTTCTCTTATTTTACATTCAGATCCGTGTTCAATTTTTATACCAGAAACTCACTAAATTCCATAGCTAAAAACAATCATCTAGAACTTTCCCTGAACCTGCCCTGCATCAGTTCACTAAAGAAAATCTTTTCCTGAAATACAGTAAAATTTGATTTCTTGTTCCAATTTTAACCTATCCTCTCTATCCATTCAAGATTTATGCAGATGTAAGAAAATTTGAGAATAACAGTCTTGGATAGAACATGCATTTATCAAAAGTAATCAACAATAGTTATATTGGATAAGACATGGATCAGACAAGGATGCTTTTGCATGAAAATCCTATTTATGTGAAAAAAACTAATTTCACCAGCAGATAGTTTACAAAAAGCAGGAAGAAAAAAGAGAATTTGACAGTAACAAACTGAGAACAATGGTTACCATCAGTTCTCGAGCATTCTCCTGAAGAACATCCATTGCTTCAGAAACTTGCAGCACCGTAAAGGCAGGAATTTGATGCTTCAGGAGCAGGGAAGACATGAATCCAATTCAGAAAATACTTGAAAATGAATACTGCCAATTAGAATAATCAAAACAGAACTAATGCTATAAATAACTGAATGGCAGAGAGAATGAAAATTGTGCTAGTTTTAACTGCTAATGTATAAGTTTTATACCTTGAAAACTCCAGCCTTGTGTGAAGCAATCTGTCCAATGGTGTTGCCTGCACATAGCACAGTATGAGGTTTAAGAATTCAATGTTTCTTTCTGTACCAAGCATTAAACTTAGAATGCATAGAACTCTTGGCAAAACAAAACAAAAAACGCAGAAAGTTTCTTCCATGTTAGCGAAGTCTGATTCCAGCAAACAAAAACAACAATTATGCAAGCTAACAAAAATTTGTATCTGCAGACTAAAAATAAATGCAAGAAAACTTGCTGAGAATGATAGGTTCAGAAAATGGTATACCCAATGTTTCTGTATGATCCATTCCCAGAGAAGTAATTCCACAGACAACAGGCTTTTCAATCTACAAGAATTTATCAACGAAATTTCATCACCAAGAAAATTTTGTATTATCATTAACTTCATTATTTCTTTTATCTTAGAATCCTCCAATAAACTGCTAAACTAATGAACAGCATTTTCCTTTTCCATCAGAGTTCTAAATTTTTGAAGTACTCCGTAATAATAATAATAATAATAATAATTTTTTTTATTATTATTATTATTAGATGATTCTGGGGAAAGATAAATACCACATTTGTTGAATCGTTTCTTCCTCCGAGACCAACTTCAATGATAGAAACATCTACCTGCAAAAAAGGAAAAGGAAAACAGAATCATTAACTCAGAAGCACTCAGAAGCAATAAAGATTAACTGTTTACGTGGGCTTAGATATAAAAAAAAACAATTTGATACAAAACACAGACTGTTACAAAAAGACCACATCAACGTATAGATGCAGTCATGTAGCTCAAAAGATTTCACATAAAATTCAAGACTAGCAATGTATCAAGGACATACATCTACAAACATCATGGCAATGACTGAAGAGAATGTTTACAGCAACAGGAACAACTATAACTTGGGTATAATCATTGTTGGAAAATGTACAATAACTCAATAAAGATGCAACAGATTTAACAGTCAAAATGGATTCTTTCACTAGATTTACGATCAGCAAAATGAGATTTTTTACAGTACAAGTGCAGCAACAGCACTGACTAGCAGAGACCATGAAAGAGACATGTATTTCACATGCATAATTTGCAGCTAAGCAGAACACAAAAATATCCATTCACATACACCACAAATGGTTGTGTGAGGGAGAAGATGATGAAACACTTGAACAAGATGATAAAAATACAGATAGACAGCTAAATCAGCAACAAGGTAGCCTCCTATATATATATATATATATATATATATATAAACAAAAGGGGGGGAAACACCATTTAAAGGGCATCCAGGGGATTGCTTGAGGCTCTAGAGGTTCTAAGATAAATAGTAAATCAGTGAAACAAGAACAGATATCCATTGGACATGGCAAGCACTTCTGCTCTGTAAATAATGTATCGATCCAGGGTAATTGGATAATGTTCTGTCTGCCCCACCATTAAATTTCAAAGGGAAAATGACTATGGCTGAAATCTTTGCAAATGAAATTAAGTATTGGGAGCCATATAGGTGTCCAAATGCAATATCATGAGCTAAGGTAAATAGTATTTTTGGGATTTTCCATGAATGCAAGGATACAAATCACTGTGGAGCAATGTTGTCAAGAGGCGCTGAGGAGCTCCAGGTGAGGCAGGGCCCTAGCACCTTTATTAGCCTCGGGCGGTGGATTTCAATGAGGCGAGCACCTTGCGACTGAGTGCAAGGGGCTAAGGCTAGCGCTTGCTTGAAGTTTTTCCTTTTCTGTTGGATTTTTCTTTTTTTTTTTTTTAATGATTTATGCTTTGACCTATTTGTCTTCTTTTTTTACCACAAGAAACAACTTAGAGTATTTTTCTAAAAAACAAAGATTAGGGTAAAAAAGTTATAAAAAAATTCATTAAAGTGGGAAACAAACAGACAATGAAGGACACTTAGAAGAGAAACACTAACCACACTTTCTTTTTTCAGCAATGGGAGTCAAAGAACAACACATCTGTACAACTAATACTTTAATTTTTTCTAAACAAGTGGAATATAGTTTGAGAGATAAGGATTTCGATTATAATCATGAAATGGAGGATATAGAGGATTTAAGTGAAGGAGCGGAAAGCATGGATGGAGATGTCTTTGAAGATTAATAAATAATGATGATGATATTTAATTTTGCTTTTTTAATCTATTGGGCTACTTACTACTTTAAATTATCTTATTTTGTTTTAAGGGTGAAAAATATAACGTTATATGACTATGTTATGGCATTTTATATTTTCTTTTGATTTTCTAATGATCTAATCTTAATTGGAAAGATATATATTTTAGATTTATATAATATAATATATATTCTTTTAATTTTTAGCATATTGCCTTGGTTCATTCGGGCAAGTGAACAAACATATGCAAATAAAAAAGTTAGAGATAAACCACTCATTGCAAATGCCAGGCCGATCATCTAAATAAGCTCCAACAGAAATTCAGATAATGTAGCTGACCTGTTCACAGACAAATATTTTGAATGCCAACACAGTCAAGAACTGAAATAGCGGGGGCATTGGGAGGTCCTCAGTTTCATGTTCCTGAAAAGTCAAATTCAAAGAATCAAGTAACTGCCATGTATAGATTGTAAGTTTTGGAGCATATCAAGGCATCCGATTGCATAGTTAGTATTTAAAGTGCTGACAAAAAGTGACAAAAATGAAGAAGTATCACTGAACACACCAATTTGGACCTGACTCCTGACAATCAAGGCCAAAATTCAGTTTCAAGTAGGCCTGTTAAAACATCTCTTATCTTCCCTTCTGATATTACGTGTTTGACTGTTTCTACTGACACTTTCATTTAGAACATCAAAGAGTTAATCAGGCACAAGCAACACATCTACTGAGTGCTAAAATCCTGCCAATTCCTCCTTCACTGCAAGGTAAAGTTAAACCGGTGAATGCTTCAAATGCCAGAATTTGAAGGGCAGGGAGGCTGTAAAATGAACCAAAAAGCTTGGCAACTGCTTGAGCTAAACATAGGAAACACTTGTTCTAGCTTACTAGTTAACTCAGCGAAATAAGCTTGAAAAATCTCATGCTCGGTGGAAAATTTCATGAAGATTGAAAGTTTGGTTTGGTGTTAAACTATATCCAAAAAGGTCAACATAAAACAATTTCACTTCATACTCAACAAATAACTACCACAGAGGAGGGATAATAAATTGCCAATAATCTTTACATATAAGTAAATGTTACCAACAAGAATAAGATATTACTAAAATAGAAAGGTGGGTACTGATTGAAGATTTATTCAGAATCACATAGATTGACTTCATTTGTTAAACACATGAACAAGTCTGACCTCGTATGGGAAACTGATTACAAAATAATGTTACACAAAAGTGGTTTAAGGACCAAAGTTCACCTTAAGGCAATAATGCAGACACAGAAAAGGTCCATAAGAAGTGATATTAAAGAACAAAGTGGTTTCAAGGTCTATAACTCAAAGGCAAAATGATCTCTTCATAATCCAAAAAATTGCACCTCAAAAGAAAACTAGCTTGTACAATCTGCTTATAGCTCTTGGGAATCAGTGAAAGCAAAGGATTAGTACCTTCAACTGATTCCAGCAATTCCAAAAATACAATAAAAATTTAACTTCAGATATGTCCACTCTGCAAAATTAATCAAAAGTCAGACATGAAACAAGATACTCATAGAAGCATTCAAATCAACCAAGAAAATGACTTCGAAATAAAAAATGCATTAAGATATATTAAAATAGCTATGTGTAAAAAATGTAAAAATCTTCTTTTTTTATAACAGCATTAGATTTTCTGGTACTCTACTATTAGGGGATCTGTTTCATGTAGAACTGCTTCTATTGTTGTTGTAAAATTTATAACCATGGACAGATTTATTTCAATGGAGGTGAAGGAGTGTGGGAAGGGGAAGAGAGTGCGTGTCTGCTCAAGTAATGCACAGCATAATGGATAAGCTAAGATGAGCTCAATCAAATACTAACCCATTTATCCGGAATCTTTCTCTAACATCAATTAGGTGAGGGGAAGTAAACAAGCCTGTTCGGAAACCAGATTCCCTTAAAATAGCCTCGCAGAATGTGCATGTTGAACCCTGGAGTGTGGATCCATCAAAGGAACATGAAACTGAGTTAAAGAAGAGTGTGATAAAATATTATCACAAGTTTTAATATGATTCTCGAATGTAATATTGAATCAAAGAAGGGATATATATATATATATATATATATATATATATATATATATATATATATATATATATTAATGTCATGCAGGACATCCTCAAACTAAAGTCATACAACCTAGCCTACTTTTAACCCTCACAATTATACACAACTCAAATTAGTGAGCTATTCTAAAGTAGCTCTCACCTTTCAGAAAACATAATTGTTTTCAATATAGTAGCAGCCATTAGCATTTTATCACAATGCTTGATGTAAGGTTAAGTCAAATTTCGAGGAGTGGATTGTGGTCTGAACCTGGTTGATTTGTTAAGCAAAAATATTAAAATGGGTATTACCTTCCCTTTAGTTCCAGCAACATGGATAATTTTGAGCCCAGCCACACGCTCTTCCAAGTCTAGTATCTGCAGAGAAAAATCCATTCAACCATCCAACCATTCAATTTCAGGAAATTTCATTTTGGAAAAGAAAAAAACCAATAGGAACTAATGTTTCAATCTGATGAGGCATAGCAAAACCTCTAAGAACCACCTTTGTTCTTACTAACAGGAAATAAGTTGATGGTAAAGGACACAAATGTATCGATCAGTTTCATGTCAAAGATAACATCATTAAAGAAGTTGAATTATACATCGTTATTGATCCAACAGCAAATGGAAAAGGGCAGTCATAATACTTTTGAATTAACTTGTACACAGAAGAGACATAGAGCTAGTTTGCAGGCCCTTGGCTACATAAATACTTGAGCATCTCCAAAACATTGCAAGAATTATAATATTGTTACCTTAAGATACATCCGCATCCTGTCCAATTTTCCATATTTACCACCAATAGTTTTTTGATCTCCACGTTTTTGCTGTCTAATAAGAGAAGAAAGAGCTTCCAAGGCTGCTTCATATGAATCTGAAAGAGGCACATCTTGCAAGTAATCTATGATAGCCACATCACTTTCTGGTTTTTCCATGCTTTGATACCTAAAACCTGAAATGTTAAACCGACAAAGAAGTTTTAAAAACTAATAATCAACCTAACACATCCTGAATCAAGATCATTAATACCTTGTACATTCTTATTTCATATCAAAATTTGTTCAGTTAAAATGCCTATCGTTTTGGTATCAATACATGTTAAGAAGCTGCAATTATGATCTTACCTTTTTCTTGGGAATAGATTTTCCTGCGTCTACTCAGGCTGTATGTGTCAACATAAGCTGGTGGGAAGGATAAGCCCCATGGTGTTCTGATGGAAAACTGGCTTTCTCTCTTATGGAAGAGTGGAACTCCAAATATCCCACCTTTCAGATGAGTAATCGTATGAATAAGTGCAGGAAACATCAACCCTGCAAACAAAAAATAACAGGACAAATTCAACATAATGAACTAAATTTTCATTCAAATAAAAAGTCACAGATATGCCATTTTTCCAAAACAAGACAGCAAGTTTTCCTTCTTATATTAATACTTGATGACATATAACCATTTCCTAAAACAACTATTTGCCTCCATTGTCAGTTTGTCACCATGAATTTCCTGAACAAGGATCTTATTAATACTGAAGAACAACATACAGGAAATCCTTTGAAAAAAAAATGAAAAGAAAAGAAAAGAAAATAAATGCATCTTCCAAACACCCTGAATCTCATCATCCATGTTCTTCCTTGCATGCTGCGAAAAACGATCACCTTTACTTCAATTACTAATAGATTCATGCAATAACAAGTTTCACAGAAAAGTTGTTAATCCTAAACTTTTAACAAGGATATCCCTGAGGGTAACTAGATGCAGCTTGGTGGCAGAACTCTTTCTATCACCAACCAGTTCACATGTCCCAAGCCCGGGTCTCCCATCGGTCTATCTTTCATATCAGCTACTGCGACGAAAATATTACGCACAAAACCCATGGCTTTAAAATTCAACTTCTCTGTTTCAATATAAAAAATCACAAACCTCAATATCAGATCATGCAAAAAAAAAAAAAAAACTCTGTTTGATAAAACAGGGGCCTAATGATGGAGCGTCCAACTCCCTCTGTCTTCTTGTTCCCATGTAAGGGGGAAAAAAAACAATGCAGAACAGCAAAAACTTGGTAAAGATCATCTCTTTATGTCGTTCTATGGCAGCAGATTCCAAAACACAACATACCCAGAATTTAATTTCTCTTATTTTCCCACTTTCTCTCAGCAGCAAATTGACCATACAAGAATAATTTCATAAAAGAACAAATGAACCGAACAAAAAGAAAGTATCTTTCTTTCACTTCAATAATATTTAGGAAGAAACACAGATACGCTCAATCCCAGCTCAAGAAAATAACACTTCCAAGTTCCAAACAAACCCAAAAAACAAAAACAAAAGGTAAATCATGTTCCTTTCTATTTACATGTATGTGGGTGGATGACAATTTTTACATACTTGCTAACAAAATACATGTTTGTAAGTAAAGAGACAAAGAGAGACAGATTCACCTAGGAAGTACTAGGAGAGGAAGCCATTTTTTGGGAGTTAGGTTTGCCCCACTTGTTTCTCAGACCTGTCTCCGAGATTTGTGGCGGTTGACCACAGATATCACATTCAGTGAAGGAAAGGCTTTTTATACGAATCATATGTTACAGGTACATAAAAAGAGGGAAAACTAAGATAAAGGGAAAACCTAAGAGAAGTCCCCAATCTATAGGTAAAATCTATATTAGATCCCCCAATCTATTCTTTATTTCGATTACGTTTTCAATATATGAAAGGAGTTTTCAATCATATCCTTCTATCAATTCCATTTAACAAGATTGTTGAGTGGTTATATGAAATTCACGCAATTTCCTTTTTCCCTTATAAGCCATCGAATTCTCTTTAAAATATAAGGGTTTTTATAAGTGAAGATGGATGGCATCCCTACACTATTCTTGATGTTTGGTCGTAGATTTTCCCCTTTTTTTGGATTTTACTGTAGGAATCGGTTCAAAGCTTGTTTGGTAGAAGTAGCCGTTTTTGGAAGCAATTAATATTTGCTTCATGCCTCCCTAACAAACAAGTGCATAGCTTTTCTTGATACCAATTTCTCTCTGCAATTACTTTCTCGTATTGGCAGTAGAAATGTCCACCAAGTCTTCAACCCTATCTCTTCCAGTGGTCCTGCTGCTCCCCACCACCAAGAGATAATGTGCTACCTTTCATACCAAGAAAAATCAAGGGGAATCGATTACTTGTGAAGAAAATGTGAGTTCATATTAGCATGCCAGGACTTTTTATGATATTAATTATAAGTTGATAGCATGTTTGCCATGATATATGTCTTTACATGTATAATTTTGTTAGGATAAATTAAAAAATCTCATCTATGCTTATTTTTTACTTACAATCTTAAGATTTTATGTTGCATGTTATATTTGTTTAGTTTGATACAAGCATTTTATGCACTTTTGAGTGGGTTTTTTTTTGTTGTATAATTTTATAAAAATAAAAAACTTTATTATTTTAAAGTATTTCAACAAATAAATATATATTTTTATTTTAATTTAATCATAATTATTTTTATTATTAATATAAATGCTCATGCTTTGATTTTATATCAATAAATATTTAATATTTATGTTAGTATTATTTTGTTATATTTATGTTGAAAGTATATTAGGTATGAGTTTTATTTTTGTATATTTATAAATTTAAAATTATATACATTCTGTACTTTCCTTAAATAAATTTTTAATTTTTATATTTAAAATGTTTTGTCTCACTAATCTAATAAATTTACAACCTTGATGGTGTTGACTTTGATGGCTAATTTCCTAAGCGGGCAGCAGAGTCCTCGTTCAAGGCTTGGAAGGAGTCAAGGATGACCCTGGAGCCAGTAGAAAGTTGCCTAAGATTGTTCTTGTGGGTTCAAAGGTTGATCTCTTCCCATCACAAAATTCACCAACTTGATTAGATAGATAGGTTAGGCATCGAGCTAGGGCCGGAGGGGCACCTAAGCTAGGTGGGGTTTACTTGGTGCTCGTCAGGATGTGGATGTGAGGAACTTGTCATCATTCATTGAGGAATTGGCTGGTCCTCGAGGGAACGTGTGGGTCATTCGAGCTCAGAATGCAGGCGAGTCCACTCTAATCAATGCTTTGAAGAAAGGAGGGGCTAGAGTTACAAAGCTTACAGAAGCTTCTGTTCCTGGGACTACGCTTGGGATTTCGTGAATCGGAGGGATTTTGTCGAGAAGGCAAAGATGTATGACACTCCGTGTCTTCTACGTTCATATTTAGACTAATTCGCTCACATTGCTCTGTTCATTACCTGTGTGTATGTGTGACGTGAAACTTGGAGATGAACTAAATGTTTTGATAAATGAGTATGTTTTAACTCTAATATGTAATAACTCAGGCACCGAAAATTTTAATTGCATGATTTTGGCTCCTAGATTGAACAGCTTCCAAATATTTACCCTAAAGTTTATTTTGTGAGGTGAATGGGCTTCTCTTTATATTGTTGAACATTCCCAGTTTGTCATTTGCTTATTGTTCTGAGGCTTCAGTGCAGTCTATGTTGAGGATCCTGTTATAGTTCCTAGGGCGCTCTTTGTGTTCTTAAGAGCAACGGACCTTTTGCAGGAAGGACAAGCTGTGCTTGTTGCGGCTAGACCTCAATCAACTTCTGTGCAAACAATCTATGTCATAGTTTGGGCATCACCAAATGTTTCTCTGCACACGGGTAAGATAGAGAATGCTGACGAGTTTTGGAAGAACCATGCAATTCCTTTGCTGTAGGGGCAATTGTGCCTTGATCCTCTTCAAAGTTAGGTTCATTAGCAGGCTGCTGATCTTTTGGAGCAGTCTCAAACTATCACATTTCATTGATTTCACTAGCTGTGTTTTTTTTTCCTGTTAGTTTCTTCCTCGTTGCTTCTTTACAGAGGAGGGAATGGGAAGATATTTGGAGAAATATTGCAGGAGGAGGATCGCGGATATGGATTATTTGATTACTCTGCTAAACTATATATTTCTTATTGTCTGCCTTCCAAGTTCACTATTCCAAGCTTATATACAATAAACTCCCAGCTCTTCAACTACTTCAACTAACTGTCTTACTAACTTCTAATGGTTTTAACTAACTTCAGTTAAGGGCTACATGGGTAATGATTCAAGATCCCCATTTAATAAAAAGCTCTAAAAATATTTAAGGTATATTTGTTAATTATATTTTATAAAACAAAGATTGCTTTCACTTAACAAAAGATTTCAAATACAAAATAAAAATTGTTCAGGGTTTCCGTTCACCTTAAACCGGCTCCGACTAATGTTTAACCATTTCTTCCATCACGTGCCCTTTTCTCCTTTGAGCCTCCATGGTGACGGACTGTTGATGCTGATGCTAATGAACTGTTTCTGCTATAAGCATTTCTTGGTATTTCTTACAGCCCGTAAAAGCCTCATTGAGTAAAGAAAAATACAGTTTTAATAAACGAAAGAGGAAGGCATGGTAGCTTATTGTTGATTTAACACTCCTGGATCTTGTCAGTGAATAGTCTGTGTATGTTATGCTTGTTCTACACTCATGGATCTTGTTGGTGGGTGAATGGAAGTTTCCATGGTTGCTTCCTTGTGATTATCGAGCAAATGGGATGATGTTGCTCTCTCTTCTTTTCCAGTTTTGTTCCTAGTATTGCAGTCAGGTTCAATTTACTGGAAAGGCAAAGTTCTTCATTTTGAAGCTTAGGTCATCTGCAAGTTTCAGGGCAAATTCTATTTTATTCAAACAGTTTTGTTCAGTAGCTTTTATTAAAAATACATTAAAATAATATATTTTAAAATTTATTTTTGATATCAATATAATATAAAAATTATTTAAAAAAACATAATATCACCCCAACAATCTCACCAGGCCTGTACATTTGAGAAAGGACAAAACGCCCCGGGTGATTCACCGTTCAAACACCTTTTGAAGTATAGATGGATTTCATGAATGCTCCTAATTTTTTTTTATTATAATAATAGAAATTAATCCTCGTGATTTACAGGTGATTTACACGTATGATTGAAATTATAGCAAGAACAAGATAATTCAGGTATCGATGAAAATGGCTGTGCTTCAAGAGATATTTGTGCGGTATAGCCGCGTTGGGCAAGAAGATTATTGAAAGTTGACTGCCAAGTCCACCCACCACCCCAATTAACAAACGAACCAATCAATCATGTGTCCTCTTTGAAGCATCGATATGCACAAGGTAAATCGACCTGCCAGCTTGAAATTAGGTCTTGCTAAATTGCTAGAACATCAAAACCGCTTGTCAAAGTCTGTGCGGAGAGAGGAATATGAAGCAAAAGATATTACCTTTTTTTTTTTTTTTGCATTTCTGACTAAATTTTACATTTTCTTTTTTTACATCTGTGAACAGTTACTTGGTTTAAACTAAAAGAAAGATAAAGAGAATGAACAAGGAGTAATAAGAGAGCTCCAACCTTGCTCTACAGATACCTGCAAAAGCTAGAAACTACATTGATCTACTCTCATTGGGGGTAGCTCCAACTTGAAGTCATCAAGCACTGGATTTCAGACCTGTTTCCTTCTTCGGTGCCTCTGCTTCCAACACAAACCCTGTAAAATTAGAACAAAAACAGATTATATATCAGTTCCAACGTCCAGATTTCTCAATTTATATAACACTGTATCATGGTTAACAAAACCCCACTCCATTTCACCACCTTCTCAAGACATACCATTTGCAAGCATTCCACTGGAAGGTAAAGGAGAAGAGCCTTCCTCTGCGAAACCTGCAAATTTGGATTCCAAACTAGAAAAATAATCGCCAGCATCAAGATCAAATGTATCCGGCAACAGATCAGCTACATTATTCCCATCAAGCCCAAACTCATCCTCAGCGTTGTCATAGAAACCGTTCTCATCTTGATGCTGACTTAGCCAGTAATCCCGGAACCATGTTGTCGTTGTCACCAATTGCCACCACTCAGGAGAGAAATCCTCCACTTGCCGATAAGCAGCAGGAACAAAAAGAGGCGCATCTGGGTTCAACGTTGACCTTCCTCCTGAAACCAGAGCCATCCTTTTCAAACCACAACCTCTGCAGTCCTGTACTCCAAATTCACACAGAAAATGAATGAGATTCAATGCAAGTTATCAAATTATCCTCTTCCAAGAAATTTACTAACTTGTGATTAACATTAATCAACTCATTCAACAAGTTATAACAATCAATGATAATACACAATTTTGTTTTTTAAAACTAAAGTTTGCAAATTATCTCGCCATAAAATAAAGAATTAAAACCTTTAACATCTACCCACAATTAGAAATTTGGCGAAAAGTGATTAAAAATAGTATTAATCTGTTCTAGTATTCAAGTCAGAATCTTGAACATGATTAAGTCAAGTCAACGTTAAATTGACGAATAAACAAAGCCAGCTCAGTTAAAAAAAAATTTAAAGGTGCTAATCACACAATAAAAGACTATATACAAGAAAAAAAATTATAATCACATCAATCTGACACAAAATTCACAGATCAAGCAGACAAACCTCTGCTTGGTTACCGAGAAAAATAGGCAAAAATGAAAGAAATAAATTAAACTGAGAAGAAAATCCGAAAATATAATCGCTATGATAATTAATTGATTTCCCACCCTAAAAAAGACGGATACTAAATTTCATTAAAACTATTCTTTTCTGATTTGAACTTCAAAATCTTCATTTTCCTTCCACTTTCTCAGAAACCAAACAAAAATTCAAAATAAAAACCTAAGAACCATGAATCAAAACAGATAAAAAAAAGATCTGATTAATTTGAAAGAAGATTGAATTTTGAATATATTTCTTTTTTACCTTTGAACGAAGAACGAGGAAATATCTGTTTCTTGTACGGACTAAACAGCGAAAGATACGTGCTCGTGCTAGGATAATATTGCGAAATGAGCGGGTATTTATAGGGCCGACGATACCGAGCCTGATTGGTGCGGAAATTGCGAGCCTTAGGTTCGGAATTACGGAATCATCCCATTGCTGTTGATTGGGTGTGAACTGTACGGCCGGCGCGTTTGTAGCTTTTATATAACCGGTTATTAGCCGGTAATGGGTTAGGTGTTTGTTTTTGACTTTTGACCTTCTGAAGATAAGGAGGGATGGTTTGTGTGTCAGCATCATTCAGCTATTGTTTGGTGTTGACAGATAGTTGTTTTTAAAAAAAAAATTTATTTTAAAATTTATTAAAATAATAATTTTTATTTTTAAAATTAGTAAATTAAAAAAATTAAAAAAATTCAAGTAAAAAAAAATTTAAAAATATAATCACATTACAATAACAAACAAACCCTAACTATAAATCTAAAACACAGTTATATGATTATATGGATTGTTTACTTTGTTTTTTTTTGTTTTTTTTTAATTCAGTTTTTTTATTTTTAATTTAAGTCTTATTAGAGCTAATTATATGACAATTTGTTGGGAAAATGGTGGGATTTAAATATGGAAAACAAAGTGAAAAACACTGATGGAATGGATGGGTTTAACAAAGTTTTAGCAGAATATTTATTGTAGTCCCTATAATTCTAACTTATATATATTTGGTCCTTTTATTTTCCAAAATTCATGGACAAAATCAATTTTGATCCCGAACTTTATTTTTTTTTAATCATTGCCTTGAAAGAGATGAGAGAAAGTCGTCGTAATTTGGTGTTAGAGAGAAAGTTTATGTCGGCAACGATTTCGACCACGTACAGCCGATATTGGTGTTAAATTATTTCATTTAACGAGAAGAGCTCGTGTTAGGTGTTTTTTTACCTTGAAATTGTCTAAAAATATATATTTGAGCTCTATAAGATTTTGGTTTCGAGCTCATTTTGGTTTTTGGAATGTTTTTTTTTTGTTTGTTTTTTTAAAGACATTGATAGATTTTTAAAGTTCCCATGATATTTTCTACATGTTTGGTTAAAATGAGTTGAGCAATTAATTTTTGGGTCGAAGAAACTTCTGCCTTGATTTTTCGGTCATTGTGGTGGCTGAGAACCAAATAATATCAAATAACAAGTCATCTAATTTATTTTTAAAAAAAATACATCGAGGGCGAGTGAAATAACATGTCGCCCACCCCATGAAAAAAGAGGGGCCAAGCACATGGGGCCTTACTAAATGGATCGGATGCACTAGCTTGGCTTGTCAGGCCTAGCAGAGTTTAGTTTTTTTTTTTAATTAATATTTTTTTTTATATACATCTTACAAAATAATTTTTAAATTAATACTCTTTCTTTGTTTTATATTATCTATCTAACCTTTTTTAAATAATGGTTGTTTCTTGGTTATTCTGTATGCATTTGATTTTTTAAGAGATTATTTTAATTTATCTATAAATTTGTTTTATGTTTTATATAAATGAAATTTATTTTAAAAAATAAAATATTTATTTTCAAATAATAGTTTCAATGCGTGTAACCTTGCATGATATTTTTTTACCTTTTATTTTATTCAATCAATTTTATACGTGTTTATTTTTATTATCATTCGATTAAATAAAAAAACAATTATTGTGAACAAAGTCGTCAAACACAACTATGTCAAAGCTCAGCGTTCCAAGATCAATTATCATGGTCTATATTCAACTCTTAATTATTTTTATTTTCATCTCGATTTATTGTTAATATTTTATTTATTTATTTATTAACACACATAATTTTCAATTTTATTTTATTAGATATATATACAAGCTCTTTGATTTTAACTTTTTATATTTTAATATAAAAAAACATGTTGAAAAAATCTATATTTTCATTTTTTAAGGAAAAAAATCAACTATTGACAGAACGCAAGTTAAATAACTAATTAATCATTAAAAACATATAAAATTGGACTCGATGTAAACACGTGTATGTTGAAATAAAAATTATTTAATTTCATTTATTGATTGAGAAAAATAACTGGTTTCAATTTTTAACCATTCACTAATTTATAAGAATTTCATCATTAAAATCTAAATTAATGGCTAGGTATCATTAATAGTTAATTATGCTACTAGCAGGTTGAGAGAAGGCTTGTAACTGAGTTTAGTCTTGTATTTTATTTTTGAAGTTGAATTTAAAGAAAAAGGTTACCAGAATCTTTTTCAAATGTATCAACTCGGATTATATTTTTTTTTTACAGATCATTTGAATTTAAAGTTACTTTTGGTTTTAAATTTATAACAAAACACTACCTTTAAACTTTTGACCAAGATCTTGTTTGATTTTTTTTTTCTAAGGAAGGAAAGCAAAATGGATCAACAAAGGAGATTGAGCGTGAAGTTAGCAACATGGTTATAAGAAACATCCCAACTTATAACTCAAATCCAAGTTTATATAACAAGTTAATTGAGTTAATTTATGAGAGAATTGATAGGTTGAATTGGATATATTAATTTATTTTTAATAAATCAATATTATTTTAAATATTTTTTTTAAAAAAACATTAACTAGATCTACCTGAAGTTTACATCAAGAAGCCAGGTTTAATTGATTCAGCTTTGTAAATAATTCAAAAATAAATTTAGTTCGAGTTAGGTTCCCAGTTAATCCATGAGATCAAGTTTGATAATTATATCTATTTTTTTAAAAAAATAGCCAAGATAAATTTAAAAATACAAACTAAAATTCCTGACTTTATGTATTTTTATTTAGATTAAAGAAACTCCCTCTCTCTCTTGTGCACTCGTAAGATTTCATTATTTAGACAAAGTTTATTACTTGGAATAACTAAGCGGATTAAACTTAGCTGGTTTATAATATTAATAGTCACTAGAGGTTTATCTGTTTGTTAATTTTAGGATCCATGATGATTAGCGGAGATACACACAAACTGATCCGGACACTCCATATAAATAAAAATAAAAACTTAGCTGGTTTATCTATATAGTTTTAGTTATAAAATTTAAATTGGTTGGTTGTCCCATGTCTTAATTGATTTGAGTGGAAAAAAATAATAATTAGAAATTTAGGTCGACTCTCAATCCATTTGTTATGGGTGTAAAACACGGCCTTTTATTTATTGATTTTTTTAAAAAAATTAGATTAATCTCCAATTTAATTATTTTTTAATTTAGATTTTATTCCAAGTTATATACACACACACACAATTATTCTATGATGTCTACGCTTATTCTTTAACGTGAACAAGGCACGATCAGAGTCTTTTTTTTGCCCGAATTGCCCTTTTTTTTAATAAAGAAAAGGAAAAGGAAAAGGAAAAGGAAAAGGTGGAGAGACAAATTATGGAAAATGACAACCAAACACCTTTCACGATTATGATGGAATAGAATTAAAAGTGTGGTGAATCTCACCCGGTCAGTGTGTTAATATGTTTTTTTTTTAATGTTTATTAATTAAAAATATATTAAAAAGTGTTTTTTATTTTTTATATCAACATATCAAAATTATTTTTAAATATTTAAAAAATATTAATTTAATATTTTTTTATTTTTTATATCAACATATGCATTGTATTAAACAATCACTTAATTTTTTAAAATGAGAATTTGATTTGTTTTCAAATGTTCTTTTTAAGGCATTATTTCATCAATTATTGCATGAATTTGACCTCCTCGCGTTGATTTTTTTAATTAACTATTTAAATCTAAACTGGTGTATTAATGGATTTTGTTTCTACTGTAAGATTTATATCGTTAAATTCTATATTAAAAAAATTCTCATAAATCATCTTTTTTTCTGATTTTTTTTCTAGAAAATAACTTGACGTGGCAAAATAAAAAATACAAAATTATGAAAAAACTTTTAAGAGATTTTTAAAAATAATTTTTAATTAAAAATATATTAAAATATTTTATTTTTATTTTTTAAAATTTATTTTTAATATCATCACATCAAAATAATTTAATTTTTTTAAATTAATTTAAAATTAAAAAAATAATTGTTTTTTTTTTAAAAAAAGTTAAACTGCAATGATAAACAGTGCTTAATTATTCAAACCACGACAACGGGCCCACCCATGTGAGCAATTATTGACCTTGCAATAAAAAGCTACCTAATAATTAGCACGGTTTCGATGTAATTTTCAAATCATCAATGGTCAAGATCATCGAACTTGATGACGACACGTACTCAAAGTGGGACCATATTAGGTAACCGAGCACCCGGTTGGGAGTGTCGTACACATGGCGTGCTGGTGGGTAGGATAAAAACATGATCATAGATTGATGATATCTGCCATATCTTGCCAACCACAAGGAATACATCCTAATCATTCCGTCTAATCTCATTATAATTAAAGATAGAATACGCATACTATACATTTATAAAAACAATTTATTTTTAAATGTTAGCCTTTTAAATTAAAAATAAAAAAGGTTCAGAGAAAATTAATTATTTTTATCGCTAGATCAGCCTCTTAAAATTAAAACTTAAATATTTAAAGCAATATTTCTTTTCTATCTTATCACCATTTTTCATACATTGAACATTATTTTTTTATCTGGACCTATAACATATTTTGTGATCAAGAAAAATATACAAATTCTCTTTAAATTTAAATATAAAATCATGATGTGAGAAGTAAATTTAATTAGGCAGTTGGCCATTCTAAAAAAATACTACTGGAAAATACTGCAAGCTGCCCTTTCCATCCATCCTTACTGCTCACTGCATGTTATGGGTGATTATTTTTTATTTGATTTTTATATAAAAAATAATTAAATTAATTTTTTAATAAAAAACTAAAATTAAACCAAAATCAGTTTTAATCGCAATACCCATCTCTAATAATTAATTCGAGTGGTTAGAGAAGTTTATTTTTAACTTTGATCCACGGAATCCAATTTATTTCTTATACATATAAACTTAATTTGTGAATAGTAATAAAAAAACAAATGCTTTTATAATTAAAAACTATCGGTTTTTGTTTCTAAATATTTTCCTTGGTTTTCATTAAATCACTATAGAAATATTATTTTTTGAGAGTCTAAGAATGTGTTTGTTTCGGTATTTGTTGTGGTTTGGTTTTAAAAAGTTGTTTTATAAAAGTACTTTTAGTTGATGTTGGTTTGAAAAAAATCAAACTTATAAAATTGAGGTTGAAGAAAAATAGTTTAATGTGTTTGATTAATAGCGCTTTTAAAATTGTGGTTATAAAATAATTTTTTAAAATATATATTAATATTGACGATTTTTAATTTAAATATTATGGATTTAATCCCATCTCTATTATATCATTAAATAAATCATAGTGGTTATTAAAATATTTTTTATTATTTCGTTAAACTATTTATAATCTTTGATCCAGCGAATCCATAATTTTTTTATACATATAAACTAGTTAAATATTTCAGTATAAAATTGAATAGTAATAAAAAACAAATGCTTCTATAATTAAAAAACTATCAATTTATTTTTTCTAAATATTTTCCATGGTTTTCATTAAAATCATATAGAAATATTATTTTTTATAAGTCTAAAGATAATTTGAAAGGTATTTTAAATATATAGCAACTTAATAACTGTATTATAAAATAGTAACTAAATAATTAACAAAATCATCCAAAATTGGTGGTTCGTGCCTTACCTTGTGGACAATTCGTGGCATTTTTAATATATAGTTGGTGTCATCGTCCTGCTTATTAAATAATTAACAAAAGAACAAAGTTATTACAATGTTTTTGTCCGTATGCCAAAAACCTAGTTATATCCTTAAATTCTCAAAAATCTCGAGGCTACTTAATTTTTCCAGTCTTCTGACTTCCTAACTGCAACTAACATCATGGCTGTGTTTTTAATTTTATTATAAACGTTGCTTCACGATCATGGCTGAATTTATAGATAAAATATGTTAAAATGTAATAGTTATAAATACACATCAATTTAATAATCTTGTCCGACATATTATTTGTATAAATCAATTAATTTAAGACTTAAATCTTACAACTGCAGGAGTCATGACGGCGACACTTGTAAAATATTCTTTCATGTGACAAAACATATTACAGCATAATGAAAGAATAAAATTTACTTTTATTTATTTATTTATTCAGGGAAGAACCAAGGTGTCAACGGTAATTCAAGGGTGGATTTACGTCTCCGTCAACGATCATGTTATGGGAGTTTAGGCTCAGTGTTGGAGG
Source organism: Populus deltoides (assembly GCA_015852605.2). Classification (NCBI taxonomy): domain Eukaryota; kingdom Viridiplantae; phylum Streptophyta; class Magnoliopsida; order Malpighiales; family Salicaceae; genus Populus; species Populus deltoides. Next base: position 13,332,108 of record CM027585.2, read on the forward strand.
AAGAGTTAGGCCCATGTCGTTTGCCAAAACGCAAGCAAACGACAAATTCTTCAGAAGAAAAGGAGAAGGACATCATTCAGTGCCTTGAGTTGTCTGGAAAAGAGCCCGGCACTGCACGGGGTTTGGGTCCTATGGGTCCAATATTTCTCTCTTTTTTAGGTGTTGTTTCGCTTTTAAAATTAAACACGTAACAACATTAAATAAACTATTTAACTGAAAGAAATTATTTGACAATGATTGATCATAAAAAAATAAATATTTGTAAATATTATAGAAAAATATCCTACCAGTATTTTTTTTTAAAATTTTAAAATTTTATTTGATAATAAAATAAAAATTAAATAAATAAATTTTAAAAAATAATAAAAAACTTTATTCAAAGTTAATCTTTTTTTTATTAACGTTGTTGTCCGATCAACTTATGCATACCTTGATTAATTTTATGAGTTTTAAAGTTAATAATCATGTAAATTTTTAGTGATTATGAGATTTATAAAACTCGAACATTTAATTTTTAGAAAGTAAACTTAGAGTCTAGTCAATTGAGTTATAATCCTAGGGTTAATTTAGCTGCAAGATTAGAATAGGTATGTAAAAAATAAATTGAGTAAAATTAATCTCAATTTTAAAATTAGAATTAAAATTAGACAAAAATATTTTTTTTTAAAAGCAATATCATTAAAGAAAAGTTTCGAGAATATTTGAATCAACCTGCTGTTATGCTCGTGACAAGAAATATAAGATTCGGAAAACCCGTTAACCACGTTAGAAAATGAATTGTGTCGTTATTTATTTAAACAGGAGATTCTAGGCTGTGTAAATGGGAAAATGCCGGTGTTTTTACAGGAGAGAGCGACGTTTTCTCTTTTGGGACAGTGTGTTTTGTATGGCAGAGGCAATGGGAAAATGTTGAGGGATGGAATGGAAGAGGGTGATTGATCCAGTGATGAATTGCCTGGAAGTGTTTGGAGGAAGCAATGGAGGGACGAGTTGAGGGTGTGATAAACTTGATGGGATTGTTCAAAAGATGGGCTCTGTATTTGGTTGGTGTGTGACTCCTTTGAAGAATATGGTACAGGCATAGATTGGGTTCCGAAGCTGCATCACTTACATTCGAATGGGCAGATAGTTCTCATTGTGATGTCCACGGATGTAAGTCATGCTTGCTTCTACTATGCGATATTCAGTTTTTGTTTGTAGTTGGTAGTGGTGCTAATTGTCTTTATAGAATTGGAAGAACTTTTTGATTCTTTAATGGGTGAAAAATGTACCTTCCTCCTCATGGCCTGATTTTGTCCACTGATTGAGTTATCCTCTGCTTGAGTTGCTTGTGGAATTTTAATGAACAATTAACCTGTTGAACCTGCATATGATGTTTCATTTCCCAACTGGGGCCACAATTGATGCCTCGATATTCTGAATCTTCTGCTGTCATGAGTTTTTGGAACAATGTTTATTGTTCATTCCTCGTCATTTTGATTATCTTTTTAATTTTACTTTGAAGGTCGCAATCATGTGTGGAATATAAGGAGAATGCTGCGCTGCGCAGGCATTCTATACGGTCAAGTTTAGCTGTTGATCATCTTTTGGGAATTTTGATTGGCTCGGCACTCTTACTTCATGCTGAATCTGTTTGCTTATAGATTTTGACCTTTGCCAATGTCATTACCAATGAGTTGTTGCGCTCAGGTTGTGTGTGGTTGATGGGAGTACCAGCAGGTTTCAAGTTGAATACAGAACTGGCAGGAGTTCCTGGCGTGATTTCTCTAAATGCAATACAAATATGGCCTACCCTTTGGATCTTAATTGATTTCCTCTTCATTTATTTCATTAAGGGACTTGGTCTACTGGGGATTCTTTTTGGAGCAACTATTCCTGCTGCTTTGATCATAGATATGGTTTCCCTAGCAACGTTGCACGTGTCAACTCTTCACTGGGCAATCTCAGTCTTGTATTCCCGGCAAATACAAGCTTTAGCAGCTCTGTGACATCTTTTCAGGTAAAAATTGACCATCCCTTGAAGATTCTATCTACAATTATAATTCAAAATTAGTCTCTGTCAAATAAACTACTGCTCGTGTTGTGTAATTGATGATGACGTGAGTTATGCTACGGGGATGTCATATGACCGACAACAAAGTTGCTTTGGATCCTTGATTTCCACATGCTCATGCATGCACATTCCTGATATGTTTGTTTTGAAGATGAATTTGTTGCCTTTGACATCTTGACACTTTAATGGAACAGATTTGTGAATCCATGAAAAAAACGTGCCACTTTATAGATCAGAACAAGAAATCTCACTTGAATTATCTGCAATTCAAGGATCTTAGAAATAGGCCAATTTAAATGGTCGACAAAGAGATTCAAGTAACTGAGTGTCCTAGGAAAAAGGGCTCTGGTTGTCTTTTTACAGTCAGAGCTGTGTTTCAATATTACAATTTTAATGAACAATTTTTTCTTTATAATTTTAAAGAAAGGCTGACGATTAGCTTCCATTGCAAGAAAGATTTCATGTTACATGTAATGAGACTACTAAATTTGGGGGTTGGGTTAGTGGATATTATATTCTAATGAAATAGATAATTCTTGATAACCTTGGTTATGTTCCAATACTTTTTAGAACAGAATTTAGAAGAAAAAACTCTTGCTTATCTATCTGTGCTTCAGTGTTAGATTTAGCGACTGTAATCAGGGAACTCTTGATGTATTTGATATTATGTGTATGGTTGTGTTGTTTCTTCGATCCATGTTGCTCACGGAGTTCCTCAGCTGTTGACAGGGGTCGAGAGTGGAATCATCGTCGTCAGAGATTAGATAGCTTTCACTACACAGTGAGGCAGCATATTGTGGGTTCCCTTCTGTTCACTCCGCTTTTACTTCTGTTACCAACTTCTGTTTTCTATATTTTCTTCACCATTTTGAGCACAGCCATTGCTCTTACTTGTATATTGATTGAAGTCACAATATACATGATTCATAACACACCATATATTAAAATTTTCATTTGGTTGGTGAGACGGAGAAGATGTCCCTTTGGGGCAAGTTTTGAGATTGCCTCTTGTCAGAATGATTCTCTGGAGCTTGCATGTCATGACAGAGCCTGTTCTTCATCTGAAAAGTCATATCTTGAGAATGATAGGGGCAAAAATAGATCGAGCATTATGGTCTCCATCCTCCACAGCAACTTTTTGAGTATAAGTGAGTCCTCTCTCTATTTTTCATCTAATTGTTTTACTTTCACCTGATGCCTTTGCATTATGGGCAGCAGCAGGGATGTCTTTGCATTTTGAATTGGAATGGGAGGATTGGATTAGAATGCTATATACTGTCGGCTTATTTTGAGAATTGTGTGGTCGTTCTATTCAGGATGGAGCTGTCTAGTAGGTGAACCAAGTAAAGCTCGGAAAAAAGCCCAATTAAGGATTCCTGGGGGGAAAAAAAGAAAGTTCATATAGGAACCCTAAAATTCCAAAACGAAGAACGGCAAATGGGGAAAAAAAAATTCTTCTTTCTTTTGTTTTTTATTTTTAAAAAAATTATAAGACCCAATCCAGAGAATATCAACATATCGTTACAATCCAAGATTCAGGTAGTGAGTAAATAAAAAATAACCCGAGTCAATTCAAAGTTTTTTTTATTAAAAAATTATCACTAAAATGAAATTATGTTTTTGTTATTATATATTGAGTAAAAAATAATTACCCGAAAGCTTTTTTTTAAAAAAATTATCACTGTTTTGGTTAACCCAACTCAGGCCAGGTCATAAACCGGCAAGTTGGCAATTCACGAGTTTGGCTACTAGGGATCAAACTTGCATGCACAGGCATAAACAAGCATATAATTAATCTTAACATGATATAGATTAATAATAATAATAATAATCCAGCATACGTGGGCACTCATGCGGCGAGAAGCATGAGAAAATGCAGGCCTTCCACTTATTCAAGAATTAATGGTAAAAAATAAAAGAATTCAATTATTAAATATAAACAAACATGGAACAAGAATTGAGAAAGAGGTTCAATGAACAAGTATTGTAATTTGTTCCCATTTTTTTTTTTTAAATTCACTCCGATCTTTAACAAGAAACAAGAAACAAGAAACAAGAAAACAAGAAACAAGTGGAGTACTATAATTGACTCTTGAGCCTATCACGATAATTTTATTAAATTACAATGGTCGATACGTATAAGATATATAGATGCATTTTTCCATTAAAAAAATAGATAGATGAAGTTCCTAGTGTCTTGATGAATGGTATCCACTAATAATTTGATTTCCAAATTAATTTCAACAAGAATAATAATCCTCTGTCAATCAATTTTGACCCACCAACCCTAAAAAAAAATGTTAGTTGAAAGCTGACTGCTCTATGAGCAATTTTTTAATCACATGTTTACACATAGTTTATTTGTTTTAGCGGTGTGAACGCGCTGTTTAAAATATATTTGGATTGTTTTCATATATTAATATTAAAAATAAATTTTAAAAAATATAAAAATATTATTTTAATATATTTTTAAATAAAAAAATATTATAAAAAATAATTATTACCGTAATACTGAACACTACCTAATAATTTTAATATTTCAAAAGTCCCACCAGTCTTTGCTAGATTCTAAAGTACGTGGAAATCCAAAAATTACTCTTTAGTGAATTTAATAATAATGAAGGAACGATGTTCAAATAAAATAGTAATGGAAGAACAAAAGAAGTAGACAAGAATGCTTGGTGTAAAATACCTGTCAAATCCCTTTTTTTTATGTATAATTTTTATTCAAAATAACGTTATTTCAATATTGTTTTCATTTTTTTTCAAAATAATATGGTTTCTATAATTTGAAAAACCGAAACAATTAACTTGTTTTGTTTTGTTTTTTTTTTTATATAAAAAAAACTAGAAACATTAATTTGGAATAAATTAAACAAATTATATATAGCTGACAATTGACATCGGTACGAGGAATATGACAGTTACCTTGGGATATTCGTGAAAATATTCCTTTTCATAATGCAGCCTGCGTGTGATGCACGTTGTGTTTCCCAGCCATGAGTGAAAAACAAAGTTTGTGAGATATTGGCCATGTAACATGCTGGCTTTCCTGTGAAAGGGACAAAGTGACCATTGGTAACCATCGATGGAAAGCTACAGACATCATGCATCCCTTCCCACTATGAATCTCATGCAGCAGAAAACCTTTTTTGAAATCAATACCTGCCGCACTAAGGAAAGAAGTTGTTTTTTTTTTTATTAGTTCCCTTGACTTTCTTTCAGTATCTTGCGAGAAACAAATATTGATAATAATAAAAAACTCTCAAGAAAGTGCCATGTAGTTTATGAAAATTGGATATAAAGCTAACATGATTTGATACTTGTGCAAGAGATTACGCCAAATGTTACAATAGTCACAGCATGAAATCCCCTTCGGAATGCGATGTTAATAACAGGGAAAAGCTCATCATCTGCTGGATTTTATCAAACTTTCATTGTATATATATATATTTGGATATCAGACATCGATCAAGTGGAGATTACAGAAATTAATATATAGCTATGTCTAAGAACAGAGACTAAAAGCCAAGAAAAAGAGAGGGTGCATGCTCCTTTCATCATATGGAAACATTATTAATTAGAAAACCAAAATCTGATCCACGCAGCAACCAAGAAGTTGGATTCGGAGAGAATTATCTGAGAAGCTTGCTTTCACCATCTTCTCTTCTCGATCCCACCTTGCTTGATTATGCAGTACTCCTCCTGTTCATGGGGGTATTGGACTTGTTGCCATGCTTGTTGTGGCGTAGAACTAAGCTTGTGGGGTGGTGTTTCTGGTTTAGATCATCAGTGATCATGACTTCTCGCTTTTGAACCTCCAAGGGAAGAGCAATACTTTTCTGGGCGGTGGTGCCGGTGTCTACTTTCACAGATTGTGGACGAGGAGGGTAGAAGAAATCTGTAGGGAAGAATTTGTATTGAAGGCCAGCCATGGAATCAAGAAACTTGATGGTTGTTGAGAGCGAAGGAACTTGAAATCTTGGCAGGAAGTGGTTCCCTCGGCTGTCATATTTATAGAGAGGGAGGGGAGCTGTAATGTGAAAGCATTCTAGATTCTGTTTGGTATTGCGGTAGCTGTTGTGGTTATGATTTGAAAAAAATTGTTTTATAAAAAGTATTTTTAATTAAGATTGGTTTGAAAAAATAGATGTTTGGTTAAAACTGTGGTTGAAATTGAGGTTAAAGAAAAAATAGTTTAATGTGTTTGGTTAAAAGTGCTTTTGAAATTGAGGTTATAAAATAATTTTAAAAAATATATATTAATATTGATGGTTTTTAATTTAAACATTGTAGATTTAACTATTGTCATTACATCATGAAATAAATCATACTTTATATATATAAAAAAATTATTGTTCCATTAAACTATCTACAATTCCATTACGTACAAAATTCATCCGACAAGAACTATAAAATTAGGTAAAATATTATCAGAAATAAAATTGAGATTATAGTACAAGTAAATTTAATTCACCTTAAACTAATTTTAAAAAAAAAATATATTATTCACGTTCAGTGCGAGTGAAATTAATTGACTGTACTAATTATTAAAAAAAAACTTATTCAGTGAACAGTGAAGCATGATTTTTTTTTTTAAAAGATGCAGGAAGCAACTCCTAGCTGCTTTTTTTTTTCTTGTGTTTCAAACACAGTATTTTATGAGCCCATGTATAATAATAAGTATTTATTAATTAACCAAACAACTTGTATAATTTGATCGTAAAAATTATGGATACCACCACGTAGCCGGGTTCTTAGTACTTGGCATATTAGTCTGGTGTGCTGAGAAACCAACATTTACTTCGAATTTTAAGGAAATTGTCTATTTGTGTCCGTATTTTTTTTGTGTTTCCTTTTATTCATATTCAATGTGTTCCTCCCAATGTGGATTTTAATAAAACTAATCGATCCGGCGTAGTTTCAATCGGTGGTTTTTTTGGTTTTTAAAATCTAAAATCAAAACAAAATTGGATTGGATTTTTTTAAAATTTTGAAATTAAAATTATTCAAAAATTGAAAAAAATAATTTAATTAATTTTGGATCTATTTTTAATTCGGATCGATTTTTAGGGACGTTCCTGATATTTTCTCACTCCAAATCAAATTTATACTCCCTTTTTATATGATGGTATGACTCAGTGATGTTCATGTGAGGGATGTCTGCTTCCTGGAGAAGGTCAAGACGGTACCTGATGGGCTAGGCCCATTTTTATTCCCTAACTCGAGTCCAAATCCAAGTAAACCGGGCTTAACAAACGTCTGGGCCGGTTTGGTTGCAAGGACCTAATGGGCCTAACAGGATAAGGTCTTTGTCCAATTCGTACCCAACATCAGAGACATGAACAGAAAACCCTAGCCCATCTCAACGAGACATCTCTCGCCCCTTTCCTCTCAAAACCCCCCAAAACCCTAACCCTATAAATCCGCATTTCCACCTCTAAACCCTTCTCCTTCGCTAGCCTCCGTCAAAAACCCTTGAAGCCACAAACTCAGACACTCCCGGTTTCCACCATGTCTGAAGTCGAGCTTTCTCGTTCCGAGAAGAAAAAACACAAGAAAAAAACCCAAGAAACTGAAACAGAGACGAACCCTACAGACACAGTCAAAGATTTCATGATCAAACCTCAGAACTTCACCCCAACAATAGACACTTCACAGTGGCCAATTCTTTTGAAAAACTACGACAGACTTAATGTGCGAACTGGACACTACACTCCACTTCCATGTGGTCACTCACCTCTCAAGCGTCCACTTGCTGAATACATCAGGTATGGTGTTATGAATCTTGATAAACCAGCAAACCCATCATCACATGAAGTTGTTGCTTGGATTAAGAGGATTTTACGTGTCGAAAAAACTGGTCATAGTGGTACTTTAGACCCTAAAGTTACTGGTAATTTAATTGTTTGCATTGATAGAGCTACTAGACTTGTTAAATCTCAACAAGGTGCTGGGAAAGAGTATGTTTGTATTGCTAGATTGCATGATAAGATTGCTGATGTTACGAAAGTAGCCAGAGCATTAGAGACGCTTACTGGAGCGGTTTTTCAGAGGCCGCCCTTGATTTCGGCTGTTAAAAGACAGCTTAGAATTAGGACAATTTATGAGAGTAAGTTGTTAGAGTATGATGCAGATAAGCATTTGGTTGTTTTTTGGATTTCGTGTGAGGCGGGGACATATGTTAGGACAATGTGTGTGCATTTGGGGTTGATTCTTGGGGTAGGCGGGCATATGCAAGAATTGAGGAGGGTGAGGTCAGGGATTTTAGGGGAGAAAGATAATATGGTTACTATGCATGATGTTATGGATGCTCAATGGGTTTATGATAATTATCGTGATGAGAGTTATTTGAGGAGGGTTATTATGCCCCTTGAAGTGATTTTGACTAGTTATAAGAGGCTGGTTGTGAAGGATTCTGCTGTGAATGCAATTTGTTATGGTGCTAAGTTGATGGTTCCAGGGTTGTTGAGGTTTGAGAATGATATTGAGGCTGGTGAGGAAGTTGTGTTGATGACTACTAAGGGTGAGGCTATTGCTCTGGGAATTGCTGAGATGACAACTGCTGTTATGGCTACTTGCGATCATGGTGTTGTGGCAAAGATTAAGAGGGTTGTGATGGATAGGGATACTTATCCGAGGAAATGGGGATTGGGGCCGAAGGCATCAATCAAGAAGAAGTTGATTTCTGAGGGGAAGTTGGATAAACATGGGAAACCAAATGAGAATACTCCTCATGAATGGGCCAGAAATTTGGTTTTGCCTGCTGGTGGTGATTCCATGGTTGCTGGCCTTGCTGCTGCTGCTGAACCAGTTGTGAAGGAGATTGGTGAAGATGGTGAGGGGCGCAAGCGCAAATTGGATGAAAGCTCTGATAGCCCTGCTGCTCATGTTGCAAAGAAGGCTAAAACTGAATTAGTTAAAGATGAAGAGAGTGTTAAGGTTAAGAAGGTGAAGGAAGAGCTTGTGGAGGGAAGTGATGATGAGAAAAAAGACAAAAAGAAGAAGAAAAAGAAGAGTAAAGAGGACGGTGAGGCTGGAAAGGAAGAGAAGGTTGAGTTGAAGAAGCTAGAGGAAGAACCTGTTGTGGGAAGTGAAGATGAGAAGAAAGAGAAAAAGAAGAAGAAAAAGAAGAGTAAAGAGGATGCTGAAGTGGAAAATTTAGTAGAAAAGGAGACTGAGAAGTCTGAGAAGAAGAAAAAGAAGAAGAAAGACAAAGAGGCTGAAGAGGCCGCAACCATTGAGAATGGCAAAGCTGATGGAGAGGCTGATAAAAGTGAGAAGAAGAAGAAGAAGAAGAAGAAGGACAAAGATGGAGAAGATTAGACAAGAAAGTTAGTAACATTTTGATTTAAGGTAGTAATTCTGATATGCCTGCTTTTGTTAACTTATGGCATCTGCAGTACTGTTAGTAGTTTTTGTAATGTTTTCATGTAGTTTAAGCAGAAACAATTTCCAAAACTGGGGTCTGCTTTCAGAATGGTTTATTTGGCTATAAAAATTTTGTTATATTCTTCACATGTGCAATAAATTTTTATTTTTCTCCTTGAACCATTCATGAAGTTTTTTTATGAAATTTTGTTGCTGTGCTGTTTCATATGAAACTTACATTAATCTTTTCTTTTTCAATGTAACGTTTCTTATCTTTTTCAAGTTTTCCATTTTGTACATCTTTGGTAGCTTATGAATTTGGGGATTGTGTGAGAAGGTTGTTTCATGGAGTATGGGGGGTGATTGGTTCGAATTTGCTATGCTAGCAGCACAGAGATACTTCTGATAGTGGTATTCTTATAGACATATTTAGGTATTTACATCTTGGGTGCAGGCATCATTCTCTTTTCTGTTTCTTTTTTGGTTGGATGAATGGTTTTAGGGCATGAGGTCGAGGAAGCTCTTGGATATTTGCAGATGCAGCAGGATTGGAGCTTGTTTGCCTTGCAAGCCCTGCATGGATTCCAAGTTCATCTATTCAAAATCAAAAGGCCGATTTCTGTAGATAGCTTCAGTTTTGGAGCTGCCTTCGAACTGTTTCATGGTTTATGCTGGTTCGATCCACAACATTCTGTCATTCTGTGTAATGTGTCTTTCTGTGGTTTAGTTAAGGAACTTTCTTAGTATGGATGCTTTTAGACTGTAATGGATTTTTAAGTGTCCACATTTTCTCACCTAGATATGCTACGTTAAGTTTTCCATGACTTGTAGTGGGTTTTGGATTGAACGTGAAATCATCAATTAAGATACATCTTGTTACAGAATAAATACCAGCCCTTGAATGCTCTGCATGCATAGTCCCGGAGGATATATTAACAGAGAACAGATCATGAACCTGCCTTGTCAATTGGATGAAAATGATAAAAGGAAAAAAAATCACGTCAGAAAAGTAAAGAGTTTCTTTTCGGATTACACAGGCCAGGATTATCACCCCGTAACATTATTCAATCAATCAATTTGCGTATACATAAATAAAATTTAGCAGCTCGAAACACACAACTGCTGTGTATTTAATGGGTATGGATCAAATTTGGATGGTAGCCGAGTAAGTTTCATGTAATGGTCTTGGGTTCAAATACAAGGAAGGGCGGTGTGGATGGCTTGTTCAAGACACGATAGCAAAGAGAAGAAACTGTTCTTCTTTACCAGTTCCAGTCTTCATAGTACAAAGAAGAAGCCCGCTTCAAAACTAGTAGTTTCCACTCCAGAAGGTACACAAATGGCTCACAGCTGTCTGTCTATTTACTTGAGGGTTTTTTTTAGAAAGAAACAAAAATTATTTTTCGTGGGAATTTCCTTGGTTTCTTGCTTTTCCTAACCTCACATTTCCTTGTTGAAACTCTTTCGTTTTCTCCTGCTTCACCTGCTGGCATGGTAATTTGTTATCGTTACTTACAGCTGCATCATGTATCAGGGGTCCAGAAAATGATTACAATACCGTTAGGTTTGTAATTTCTTGGGAAAGAAAGTCATTTATAGAATCAAGAAAAAATGGGAGATTTAGTGCGGTAATGTTCACTATTGTTCTTAATTTTTGCTTCTAATGAGAAGTCAGGAAACTAGGTGGTTTATCAGATATCAAGTATTCTGATTGCTGATTCTGCCGAGTTCGAAGAGAATCTGGCCGTAAAAACTTACAGAAAACCCTAATCTGCATTGAATAACAACATAACTCTTATTCATTCTCCACAACAAACATCTTTTGTACACTCACAAGGTTTTAAAAAAGCAAAAATTATAGTAGCCTATACACCTGGACTATCTTCACTGAGTTTTTTTACTTTCGTCTTTTGATAGAATGCTATCCCCTATATGCATGATAAATCCACTGAGTTTATTACTCCTGTGTGATTATTTAGCATGTCTTACTGATACTACTAAATGAATAATTATCGATTAGCAGCTTCTTGTCGCCACACCTGCATATTTTTCAAACACCGAGTTGTTAATTCTTTATGACTTCTAGTATTTCAAAAACAGAAATCAAGTGGTTGCTTTTTGTGTACAAGATTGTTGGCTTTGAACTGATAACAGAAAGGAAACTCAAGGGCTGTGTACTCACCTTAAGAATAACTAGAAGGGCTACTGTATCATGTATCTGACCACTCTCCACTTCCAATAGGGGTGACTGCCTCAAAGGCTTCTACAAGCAATGACACTTTTCTTTTCCGAGCTGGAGTCAGTTTAGCAACGACCTGTCGAAGTGCATAATCAAGCATCCATTCATCAGCATTTTTCCTGTCATCCGTGTCTTGGTGCCTTAGATGAACCTTTTCAGCTTCACTTAAAGGGTCCAAGGGCAGAAATCGTGGCTCCTGTTGATTGAATTTTTTCACCTTCTCCAATGCCTTGACAAATCTCTTGAGGAGGACCACCTTTTTCAGATTGCTCCAGTTCTTTTGCACAGCTGGCTTTGGTTTGTTTCCTTCTGTTGGTATTGGTTTTGTCTTTTCTTGTGCACTGATGTAATCAAAATTGAGCTGCGATTCTTGTTGATACAGTGTGGTGCTCTCCTCTGCTTCTGTGCTGTCAGATTCTCCAAAGCTGTCACTGGTGTGCTCAAAGGAAGATGAGATGAATGGTTTCTCTCCTTCCTTGGGTTTCTTTTCAATATACTCCTGATCCTGGTCTTGAGTTATGTCACTGGCAACTGATTGATAAACAGGCGCGTCATCTTGAATTTCAGGAAGAGGAATTTGGTCAATTGCTTCTTCCACCAGCCTTATGGCTTCCATCTGTTGGAGTTTAATCTTTTGGTTGTCCGCATCATCATTCTTCGATGTTTTCATTTCAGCCAACGTGTTGCCATCATCCCCTTGTTCATCCTTATCTGCTCCCTCAATAAGTGTCGCATTACCTGCTACTATGTGCTTATATATCAAGAACCAGAACTTCATATGTTTCTGCTTTTCATGTGCTACTTCAGTTGTGCAACCTGGTTCTGATTCGTGAAGCAAGGTGGACCCTTGGAGAAACTTATTTGTGAGCTTATTCTCTTCTCCAGCAACTTCAGATGATTCCTCTACCGGTGCAGAAACTGTAGATGAAGAAACCACATTGGTATTGGCAATGGAACCCTCGTTATCTTTTGGGGTTTGGCCGTCAGGTTCATCTGATTCATCATAAATTCTGCTGTTTTGGTTATTGGTGTCTGAATTTTGGCTGCTTAATCCTAAATCACGATCATAAACCTCCGAGGCAGAAACTGAACTTGCTCCTTTGGCATCCTCTGGGAGAACTTCCTCATTTACCACAAGTTCCTCAGTAGAAGCTCGTAGAGCATCAGCTGTATTTGGGAAGGGCCTGTCACATAACTTAGATTCTGTATCCTCAACCAAACAGTGGTTGACAAAATCAGGTTCATTGTCTTTGATAATGGAATTAGTTTCACCATTACCAAGATTGAGAGCAACAAATTGGTTCTTCAAGTCTGCAACAGTATTCTCCAATGACGAAGTGGTTGATGCGATTGTGTCAAGGCTTGATGCCTTACGAAGAGTGATTCCAAAAATAGTTTCTTTTCCTTCTATGGACCCGTTGCAGTCAGAGGCAACATTGCAGGTCTTAACTGGAGTTGTATGAGAAGAAGCTTCTGTGTTGAACCTTGGTGAAGTACAAACTTCAGTGAGTGGGGTGATGGTCTCAAATGCTCGTACAAGCAGAGCTACCTTTCTCTTTTGAGCTGGGGCTAGTGTAGAAATAACCTGTTGAAGTGCATGATCAAGCATCCATTCCTCAGAATTTTTTCTCTCCTCCAAGTTTTGATGGCGCAGATGAACTTTTTCTGATCCTAGTTCAGCCTCTGCATGTAGAAACCGTGCCTTCTGTGGATTGAAGGTCCTCGCCTTTTCCAATGCCTTGACAAATCTCTTGAGGATAAGTATCTTTTTCAGATTACTCCAGCTCTTGGGCATTTGCTGGTTAGACTTGCTTTCCACCCTTGATTGTGCTTTCTCTCTTTCAAAGGCATTATCAGCTTTGAGCCTCAATTCTTCTGGTTCCTGAACTATACTGTCCCCGTCTGAATCATAGGAAGTCAAGATGCTTAATTGCCCATCTTCACTTTGATCCTTCACTGCAAGCTCCTTGTCTGAAGTGTCACCAGTAATTGATTGATCATCAGATGACTGGTCAGGAATTTCTGCCAGTATTCTATCAAATGCTTCTTGCACCAACTTAATGGCATTACATTGGTATTGGTGAATTTTTCCACTGTGTTCATCATGATCTTCCTCATCGTTGCTCTGATCTGTACTAGAAAAATCCTGAAAAGAACCAGATTTGTTGATGCCAGGCAATGTGTTCTCATCTTTCTCTTCTTCCGTGGTTTTTTTATTGAGAGGTGGCTGGGCTCCATTTTCTGTGGCAATACCTGTTGCCATGTGCTGATATATTAGGTTCCACAATCCCATATGCTTCTGTTTTTCCTTCTGAGTTTCGTGGCTTACATCTATGGCGTATCCATGCTCAGAATCTGAACTTAGGAACTGATAATTTTGCACAACATCTTGGTTATTTTCTTCACTGGCTGCTGTTTCCTCTTGCAATGGCTTACCGATGGAAGCAAAAGAGACCATGTTGTTGATGTCTCTAGACTCCACAACTCTATTCTGGTTTAGCCTTCTGGCTTTATTTAGTTGTTCATCGGCTACACTTGTTGATGCATCAGCCTTAGCAGTGTTTGAGTGTGAATCAATTTTGAGCACATCCAAGTTCAAATTTTCAATCCTACCTTCATCAGCTTCTTGCTGAAGAATTTGAATGTCAGTGACACTTATAACATTGCTGGTGTCTTTGTCATCTCCACCATGAGCACCTTCTTTCGTTGACCCAGATCTTGGTCCAGCTGTTTTGCCAATGGAAGAAGATACAGCTATCTTGTCATGAGATGTTTCTAGAACTGCTGAATCTCCACAAGAAGGCAGTTGACTTGTCCGAGTTCCCTTCTTTGCATTGCCAGAACGTTTTACTCTTCGAGAGGATCGGCTTTCTGATTTCATGCTTTTTTGGTTCCTTAACAGACGTCGCCTAATTGATACAAAGCGTTTTAGTGGAGGTACATCAGAATGGTGATGGCCATGAAGTGAGCAATAACTGTATGGACAAACCTCCATAGCTGAATTTCCTTCAGATTCCCTTCCTTGTGGTTGCAGCTCAAGATGGTATGGAAACTTGGAGTCCTTGATAGCCGAGGAACAGGTGGCTTTCTGTATGCCCGAGTCTGGAATTTGAGAACGCTTCTTCATGGATGGTCTCTTTGTTCTTATGCTAGCCACTTTTGTTAAGATCCTTACAGGTCTCAAAGTGGAAGATCTTGTCATGACTCTCATAGAATTGTTACCAGGAGAAGCTAATTTTGGCTTTGAATTCCTTGGTATTTTCCTATTATCATCATTACCACTCAAAGCAGATTCAAAATTGTGGAGACTTGCCTGAAGCTGAACGTTTCTCCCATCAAAACGGTTCATTGCCTTCGAAAAATCAGGTGGTTTATCAGCATCACTGGCTAAAACCATGGAAGATCGATTGGCAATCTTGATTGATCTTGACTTCTTCAGTTTTTTCTTCAGGTCAGTTCCTCCAGGAGATATCCTCATCAAAGGTCTCCTGAATTTTGTACTAGACAACCTCGTCAAACTCTTTGCAGGTTTAAAACTAGATCGCCTCGCCAAAGTTCTTGCTGATTTCTGCATGGAAAAGGTAATAATTTGGCTTATGATATTTAAAATCTCCATTACTTGGAACATTCCTACCAACACTAGTTTTTTTTTTTTAATTTTTTTTTTAAAAGAAGGAACTTGCCTGCAAATTCTCTTTTTTTGCATTTGAAGAAGTGGTGGTCCTCATATAATTTGGTGACATGCGTGAATGATGCGAGCTTGATACATCACTAGACAGAACAGAAACATCACCAGATTTGACTTTAGATTGTCTTGTGATGAGTTTCAAGCTTGGCAATCTTGCAAGCTTGATTGATCTTAGCTTCTTTACTTTCCTCTTCAGCTCTCTTCCTCCCTCATTGCCAACATCTTCATTCTGATAACATGATGATGATGATGATGATGATGATGATCCACTGCTCACAGATGAACTTTCAGACGAGGAGGAATAATCAGAATCAACTTCAGTTCCAAGCTTCGCAGGCATCATGTTCAAAATCTTTTAAAAAAGAAGGAAGGATCTGGTTCCCTGAGACAAAAGAAAGGAATAACAAGAGCTTTTTCTCTCTGTTCTTGAAATTTCAGATGGACAACACCAGTTTTTGGAGGATTTGCAAGGTGCCACCCTGGATATAAGTTGATATGTTGTGCTCAAAGAAATCATGGACATTCCAAAGTTGTGATGTGGCCGTGTTTGGTTGGTTTTTTCTTCTTGACTTCATTTTTTTTTTAACTTCAACTGTTAAGAATGCTTGAATGTGCCTCGACTTGTATTTCCCATTGACTTGGCTTTGATAAATTGACTGATTCTTCCTTCTGGGGGTATACCATTGTTAATTACTTCGTTTTGCTCTTTTTTTTTAATAGTATTTTTGGTTTATTTTAAACTCTTAATATTAAAATTTAAATTTAAAAAATAAAAAAATATATTATTTTAATATAATTTTAAATAAAAAATATTTTTAAAAATAACTAAGCTGTACGGTGCAAAAATACCACAATGAAATCCTAACAGGATAAATAGTGGCTTTTAGATGTCTCATTCAGCTTTTATAGCTGTAAAATCAATTGGGTGGACCCAAAGCACGAAGAACCACAACCACCGCATTCTTTGCCCATCATCATCATCACGAGAGGCACAACGGGAAAAAGCATCATCTCTGGTTCTCTGTGCTTCTTATTTTATCCAAGAGTGACAACCAAACACCGTACAAGAACTGATATACAAAAGAAAGTGATTCCACAGGTTTTGACAGTCATTTACATGTTAATCCCTGGCTGGTTTTGTCATACAAGGAGGAAAGATTCAAGGAAACTGGTCATTTTCAAGATCTATGGCTGTTCTGTCTTTTCAATCAATGAAAACTTAGTTTTTTTAATCGATATCACATCTTGGATTCTTTGAACCGAGGAGAGTGTCAGAAGGTGGGGCCATGAAAGGAAGAAGAAACCGCGTCGCACGTTCCGAAGCTGCTGAACATGGGGCCTCTTTCAAGCCCAACCTCAATTGTCGGAGATCGCACGGTGGTGGTGGTGGCGGCGGCGGCTTGGCCTTCTGGTATTCTTTTTCCACATCTAACACTTCCTCTATGTTGCTTAATTTTCATCTAAGAATGTTGTTAATCTAATTAATTACAGTTTTTTTTTATAGGAGATCATATTTACTTGTAGGTGATCAGATTTTGATCCTCTAAGTTACTTGAGGATTATGGGATCCAAGACTGTCAAGTCAAATTAATAAGAGCAAGAGAAACTATACTATTAAATTATTTTGTTACAATTAGATTTTTATCTTTATTTATTCAAAAGAATATTCAAGTATAATTAAATAAAAGAAATTAAATAGAATGATTTGGCACAAAATTGTGTTTTGTCTTAAGGATTTTGTTAATAATTTTTTATTTATTTATTGACATGTGATTATTAATTAATTTTAATAAATGCTAGCGGTTTTTAATTCACAATTGAAATTTTTTATTTTATTTTTAAAAATCTTAACAGCACCCATATATTTTTTTATATTAAAATTAAATTTTGATTATATTCATAGCTGAACCCGGGCACTAAAACTAGTGCAATTTCTGCCTGTTTAGGAGTGTGTTTGCGGTTGCTTTTCAAAGTTTTTTTCGTACCGAAATACATCATAATAATATTTTTTATTTTTTAAAAATTATTTTTGACATTAACGTATCAAAACGATTCAATATGTATATAAAAAAAATTTAAAAAAAAAATTAAAATTTTTAAAAACTCAGGTGTACCCGTGTTTCAAAATACTAACTAAGTTTTTTTTAAAAAATAAATTTATCTTGAATTTCAAAACTTTGCAAATCAACCCTTTCTTGTTTTAAAATTAGTATTTAATAAATAAAAAAAAACTGAAAAAACCTCCTGTAATCATTGCCGACCCCATGCAAGCAACAAACAACAAGCGCATTAATAAAATGAAAGAAAGAAGAAAAGAAAAGATTGTTTCTTCGTCTACACAATCGATTGCTTTCTGAAATCCAAAAACAAAATCACATCAATAAATAAAACCAGGGAAAATAAACAATACAACACGAACAAATCAATCTTTTTTTAAGAAACTTACAGGCAAACCACCAACCACCCTTTTACAATGTCTTGTATTGTCCGACTATTGAGTGATTGATTATCAGTAAAGTTTTTCTTTCCTTTAGCTCCATTTGAGTGCAACCGCCACATGTCATTGTCAGATCCATCATCCCCTCTCTACTCCCTCTTAACGTAACCGTATCGATTTCCTTATCTTCTTTTCACATTTCCCAATATGTCCCATGATTCCAATCTTTGTATTTATTGTTTTTATTTATCCATCCCTTTCCCTTTCACTCTCAAAGTCTCTGTCTTTCCTTCTCTGTTTGGCTGAGATATGTACGTTCTTCCCTTTCTTGGGTTTCTTTCTTGAATTTAGTTTATCGGGTTTTCTTAGTTTTTGGGTTTGTTTTTTAAGTGGATTTTGCTATTTATTTGGTGGTGATATTGAGACCCTTTTGTTTGTTTTGTAGTTTGATTCTTGAGGTGGATGTAGTTGAGTTGTTCGTTTTTTTTTTCCTTTCATTTGATGGTTCTTAGGGCTTGGTTATTGAGAACCCACTTGGCTAGCTTGGCTGGTGGCAGTCTGGAATTTGAAGATTCTGTTTTTCCTTGTTGAGACAGGGCAGGACACGATCAAAAAGGTTGGACTTTGTTACGTAAAAATATCTCCTTATTTTGTGATAACCAGTTTGTTTGCGTTAAGGATTGCATCCCTTTACTCTATTTGCTCTACTGTCTCTATATTGCTATCTAGACTGAGGAGAGACAAATTCAAATCTTTTATTGTCCTTTTCATTCTCATTTGCCATGTAGTTCCTTCACAATTGTGAAATTTGATACCTGGTGACCATCTATTGTAGTTGCTTCATCTCTGTTTCTTACAAGCTAATTTTGTTTTGAGCTTTGACAAAAGAAGGCCCTCAATTACAGAACTTCTTCTTTTTTCTTTTGGTTTTAGCCAAGATATGGATATAAGCAATGAGGCCAATGTTGATCATTTCAAAATTGGACCTTCATCAATCATTGGTAGGACAATTGCTTTCAGAGTTCTATTCTGCAATTCAATCTCACATTTTAGGCATAAAATCTTTCATGTGCTGTTGAATTACATTTATAGATTTGGTGACTTCGTGGCACCTATGTTTTCGTGGTTTCATCCAAGGAATCCACAAGGGATATTGGTCATGATGACGATAATTGCATTTTTATTGAAACGATATACTAATGTTAAGTTGAGGGCAGAAACAGCCTATAGGAGGAAATTTTGGAGGAATATGATGAGAACTGCGTTGACATATGAGGAGTGGTCTCATGCTGCTAAGATGCTCGATAAAGAGACCCCAAAGATGCATGAATGTGATCTTTACGATGAAGAACTAGTCAGGAACAAGCTTCAAGAGCTCCGCCACCGTCGCCAAGAGGGATGTCTTAGAGATATAATCTTCTGTATGAGAGCTGATCTTGTAAGAAACCTCGGAAATATGTGCAACCCTGAGCTTCACAAGGATAGGCTTCAAGTGCCCAAGCTCATAAAGGAATATATTGATGAGGTCTCAACTCAGTTAAGAATGGTTTGTGACTCCGATTCAGAGGAGCTTTCATTGGAAGAAAAGCTTGCTTTCATGCATGAAACAAGACATGCTTTTGGGAGAACAGCATTGCTTCTGAGTGGAGGTGCTTCTCTTGGAGCCTTTCATGTGGGTGTGGTGAAAACACTGGTGGAGCATAAGCTTGTGCCCCATATAGTCGCTGGTTCTAGTGTTGGGTCCATTATGTGTGCAGTTGTTGCCACCAGGTCATGGCCAGAGCTGCAAAGTTTTTTTGAGGATTCCTGGCACTCATTGCAGTTTTTTGATCAGTTGGGTGGAATTTTCACTGTTGTTAAGAGGGTCATGAGACAAGGAGTTGTTCATGAAATCCGGCAGTTGCAATGGATGTTAAGGAATCTTACAAGTAATCTTACATTTCAAGAAGCTTATGACATGACAGGTCAAATTCTTGGGATCACAGTTTGCTCACCCAGGAAGCACGAGCCCCCTAGATGCCTTAATTACCTGACTTCCCCTCATGTCGTTATATGGAGTGCAGTCACTGCTTCTTGCGCCTTTCCTGGTCTTTTTGAAGCTCAGGAACTAATGGCAAAGGACAGGAGTGGAGAAATTGTGCCTTATCACCCACCTTTTAATCTGGATCCTGAGGAGGGATCAGGTGCACCAATGCGTAGGTGGAGGGATGGTAGCCTGGAGATTGATTTGCCAATGATACAATTGAAAGAACTATTCAATGTCAATCATTTTATTGTTAGTCAGGCAAATCCTCACATCGCCCCGTTGTTGAGACTGAAGGATATAGTGAGGGCATATGGAGGTAGCTTTGCTGCAAAGGTACACAGACATTGCTTCAAGCTTACATTTCATGCTGCCTTAATTGCTCTTGGTACATGTTTATTATTATGTCTGTCATTGAATGTCGAAAGCCTTCCCAAGATGCTCACTTTTCTTTTTTGTCGCTGGGTTTTCCCAGGGTTGTTAATTTTCAGCAGAAATGCTTACATTTGGTTCCCTTGCCTGGATGGTGTATGAGGAAAACGTTTTCCGCCAATTTAAATTATTTGGACCAATGTCTTATGGATTTTAACACTCCAGCTCATCATTATCATTAGTTATCTTTGTATTTCATATACAGCTATTCTATTCAGAGGCTGGCTAAAATTCTTCATAAATCACTCATGACACGTGAACTATTTGCACAGCTGCATATAACAGATTTAAGTAATGTGGCCATGTTTGCTTTGCGGTGGTTTAAGATCTCGTAACTAGTGATTCTAGTGATTGAGCTGAAGGAAGAGGGATTAGCGTTTCAATTGGGGTTGGTTGAATACGTGTTAGGGAATGCAGAGGATTGACTTCTTTCCTCAACTACATGTGTTCTTTGTTGGTGTAGAGTTAATGGTTCTAGATGTAGGTTTTGATTATGACATATATAACAATGCAATACATGTAGCTTTCGTGATCCTCTAAGGGGGTAGCTTTTACAAACATAAGGTGTACTAGCATGGAGATACTTCAGTTATAATGCTTGTTTCTTAGCCCTTGCTTGAAGTTGAGTGCTTCTGTTTCATATGTTTTGGCCTTTTGTCTTTTACAGTTCTGATGAAATGAAAATAACTCATTTTGGTGTTTAACTTTGTAGCTTGCTCATCTCACTGAGATGGAGGTAAAACATAGGTGCAATCAGGTATTGGAACTTGGTTTTCCATTAGGTGGACTTGCCAAGCTTTTTGCGCAAGATTGGGAGGGTGATGTCACTGTTGTAAATACTGCCACTCTCGCTCAGGTACATGTCAAATAAAGGCTTTACAATTTAGTAAGGTGGCAGTTTTAAATAATGATAAAAAAAATTAAAATGGGACCTGGAATTGAGGTGTATATATAAGTTTCTAAAAGGAATGATGATATCGAAAGTTCATCAGTCTGGACATTTCTGATTCAATTCTGCACAACGTACAGCATGTGAATTAATTTACATTTTTCTCCAGCCCATTGTTTATAAAAAAAAATAAAAGAACAAAACAAAACAGAACTTACTCCAAGTGAATTAAATGACAATCTCTCCCATGGTTACCGACTGGCTGCTTGAATTCAATTCTTGTTTATCATGCAGTACTCAAAAATTATACAAAACCCAACTCATGTGGAACTTCAAAAGGCATCCAACCAAGGCAGAAGGTGCACGTGGGAGAAGCTTTCTGCCATAAAAGCTAATTGTGGCATTGAGCTTGCTCTTGATGAGTGCGTGGCTATTCTGAACCACATGCGTAGACTCAAAAGGAGTGCTGAGAGGGCTGCTGCTGCTTCTCATGGCGAAGCAAGCTCTGCGAGCACATTGAAATTTAGTGCATCAAAAAGAATTCCTTCTTGGAATTGCATTGCTCGAGAAAACTCAACAGGCTCACTTGAAGAAGACCTCCTTGTTGATGTTGCTTCCACATTCCATCAAGGAGTTGGTGTGGCTGCAGGAACTTCTACTGGTAGGAGTTTGAGAACTCAACGTAACCTACATCATGATGGAAGTGATAGTGAATCGGAGAGTGTAGATTTGAATTCTTGGACAAGATCTGGTGGGCCTTTGATGAGGACTACTTCTGCAAATAAGTTCATTGACTTTGTCCAAAGTCTGGATGTGGATTCTGAGCTCACCAAAGGTTTTGTGTGTCATCCTAACTCTCCTGGTGCTCAGATGGGAGAGAGGGATTTATATAATCAGATCTCCAGATTGTCAACCCCAGATAGAAACTCAGAAAGTGAATTCGATCCGAGAGATTTTAGCAATAGAATTTCTCCAGGTGGTTCTAGCATTACAGTCACCGAAGGAGATCTTTTGCAGCATGAAAGAATCCTTAATGGGTTTGTGCTGAATGTTGTAAAGAAAGAGGACATGGCGCCATCCAATAGGGTCCACGATAAGGAAAATCACAATAGTGAAGTTCCTGAATGTGTTCAGCTTGATTGTCCTGAAAAGGACATGGATGCTAGCTCATCATCAGACTCTGCTGCAGAAGACGATGATCCCTCCCCATCAAATCCCTTGCAAAGAACAGCTTCTACTCTTAGTCACACAGATGATCCAGTCATTCAGGATGTTCAGGAGAAGCATGTCGTGGATGGTTTTAACTTTGAGTAACTTTTGCATTACCCTACCCAATCATTGAGTGGAGTCGATTCCCAGGTTACTATTAATCAAAGGTTTGCCTAGTCACAGTGGAGTAGAAAATTGATTTTCAGACAAAAGCCTTAGAAGTGAATTATAAAGAGAGCAGTTCAAAGCAATCTGCAAGCATCAAGATGTTGCTGTTGTATACTAAATCTTGAACATGCTGTGCCACAATTGTAATCCTCACACTTTTAAGCAAATGATAAGGTTTTTGCCTACCTCTTCCTCTGCTCTCCCTCACTCTCAAAGCATTCATATATGAATGTGTGCGCACTTGTGTGTCATAAACACCATGAAGTTTATTATGCTGTGAGAGCCCCTTCCTGCCTTTGTTACCTGCCCATGACATGCATCTTGCCAGCTGAGTCCATTAGCTTGTTTAGTTGCCTTAAACTTGATCACTCTTTGCAACATCAATGCTAATGAAACACGGTTAATAACTACAACTTGACCTGGATCCAGGCCTTCGTAATGAATCTTTCAATCTCATGGTATTGTTTACTTGTTGGATAATCTGGATTTGTTGGTTATAATTTCTTTTTTTGTAGTTTCTTGAAATTAGTTGATATAAAAAACAATATACTAATCCCTTGATCAATGTTAACCATCCTCGACCCAGTAATTTCTTATTCTAAAATTGTTTTCTTTCCTTGAAATTCCCTATTCTACCCACTTTTGTTCTAATTTTGTGTTTTTGAAAATAGAAACACGAAAATAAATTGAAAAACAACACAAAATTGATAGATTGCTTAAAAAGAAGGGACCAAGTTTCTTGACTCATTAAAAAGATTAAGTATATAGTTTCTGATTGATTAATTAATTTAATCAAACCACAAGGAGGAGGTCATTAATAACTCCTGCTCTGCATTTGGTCAGTCTCTGGATATTTTCCACAACTCTGCATCAATAAAAGCAACCCATGCATCATGTCTGCTTGTTGCCCAATTTCAAAAGCCCTAACAGGGATTTGTCTCGTGAAAAGCTTGTTTCCAGACAAAGACTCGAAGGAGAAAATTAAGGTCTTCATAGAAATGTCTTCTTGGTGCTCTGGGAGTAATATATATATATATATATATATATATATATATATATATATATATATATATATATATATTTATATTTTGTAAATTGTCAAGCCGACCATAGTATATAAAGTAATATATGTTTTTTCAACTTCTTTATTATTAGGATTCCTATTTTTTTTTTCTTTTTAATTTTAATTTTTTAATAAAAAATATTCCACATCACAATACCTAACATTGCGATACGATTCCTCTTGAAAAGCTGAGTGTGAAGCAAATATAGACTCAATTGTCTGTATCAACTAACAAGCACGATGCAAATCATTGAAGGAGGAAACTACAATAAAAATAAAAAGAGAAAGGAAGAAACACCATTTTTCCTCTAACCTTTATGCACGTCGAATAACTTTCTGACTAACGCAGAGCAAAAAAAGAAAGAAGAAGGAAGAATGTCTTAGTGATCCCTGGTTTTCACGTTTCATTCATTGACTACTATATTATTGGTACGATGCATGCATTCAATTCCCGATTATTATTATTTTTATTTTAAAATATATTAAAATATTAAATATTTTTAATACTAATATATCAGAATAATAAAAAACACGGTATCACCACAAAAACAAACATTATCTTATATTTCTTAAAATATGGTTTGGTTGAGTGTAATAATTTCTATATATGAGACCCATGTTAAAAAACAAAAAAACCAAGTAAAAGCATGTGAAACTTGTTTTTGAATATAATGTTTTTGTGTATTAAATGAGTTGTACATTAAAAATAAAAAAAGCTTGACTTCAAAAATATCTTGAAATATGCTATTTCTAATATCTTAAATCACATTCTTTTTATTTGTATTTGAGCATGTCAACTAGTAATTGGATGGACTTAATCAAATTAAAATGAAATCCAACCAAATTAATTTTTATCTAAGAAAAATATCATTAATGTACAATAAACCCTAAATAGGATTTGATTTGATAAGTCTACTGTTAGAACATGCATCATCGAGGGCATGAAGGAAGGAAAGGAGTGGATATCAACAAGTCAAAACAGAAAACAAAAATTTCCATTTCCCTCTCATTCAATGCATCTTATACCACAAGCAATAGTGAGTGCTTGTGGTCCAATGATGCCCACTGAGTTTACACGGCGAAATAAGCCACATCGTGTGCTGTCATAACCCTAAAAAAAAAAAAAAGAGAGAGAATAAAACAAAAGGAACGGAAAAGATTTTTTATATAAAAAATAAATGTTATTTATATTTATTATATTTCTTTTTTCTTACTAATATATTCTCATGACTTTTTTAAAGGGTGAGACTAGTTATATTCGGGGTTCGTGAATACCTCTCACAATAAATAAGTTTTCTGAAGATCAAATTTCTATTATCATTTGCAAGGATTTATATTTATTATATACTAAATTATTTTATCATCATCTCCATCTCAATGTTATTACCATTATTTTTATTATTATTAATATTATTATTATTATTATCATTATCGTATTCGCGCTTCTGTTCCATCATCTCACTAATTTTCTTTTACCATAATGATCCCTCATGGTGATGGTGGTGGTGGTCTTAATTTTTACTATCATATTAATATCACTACAATTATCTTAAATGTTTTTAATATTATTTTAAAAATAAATTTTATTATCATCACTGCATTCATTATAAATGTATTAAGATTTTTTTTAATTTCTTATTATTTTTTCAAATACAATATTAAAATTTAAATTCATTCATTTTTATTTCCAACCTTTTATTCACGATAACAAAAAACAATACTAAATGCTTTTTTAGATCATGTTTGATATTATAATCCAACAATGTTTTAAAAAATTTTAAATTTTTTAGTTTTAAATTAATATTTTTAATGTAATAATATTAAAAATTAAAAAAATATCTTAACATATTCTCATTCATTAAAAAAAAATTAAATACCATCCTTTATCGTACTCCAAAAAACGCTCTTAAATTATTTATAAACACAAAAAAATTCCGTGTGCCCAACTGTTTCCGCGTGCCTCTGTCAGTCGGCGCCAAAAGTGCGATCAATCTCTGCCGTAATTGTGGAACTGTTTTTGTCAACTTTCCAGCCCCCTCCTACTTTGGTTTCCTCCCCACCTATATATATATATATATATATATATATATATATATATATATATATATATATAATGTCATCCTTCGTCGCTTGCATTTCCTCCTCCTGGCAATCTCATAAATGTGTCAAGTTTGAAGGTGATGGGATAATTTTTCTTCTCTTATGGTTACACTGTGGGCCACCCTCTTAATTTCTGACCTAATTTCAATCGCAGCGGGAACCTATCACGGGATTTATGGTAGTTCATCTTCATCACGGAATATTATATGTAAAAGCTTCTCCAGTTTTAATTTCTATGGATGCAAAGTGAGAGTGATTTCATATCATAGCGGTTAAGCTTGATTACGCTTTCATGTTAAAACTTGTCGTTCAAAGTTTTAAATAAAAAAAATATATCTCGTTGACGTAATTAACACGATTAAATCTAATTAGATTGATTTTTTTAAGAAAATTATAAAATAAAATAATATTATTTTAATAAAAATAAATAACCTAAATTGATGGGGTAACATCTGAGTTGACCCGACAATCCAATAACGTAAAACCTTGTCTAGATGAATACCCAAATCAGATGTGACAAATATATATACTTATAAGTGTTGTAGGAGGAAAATTGGGATATTCTACTTGAATTTAGAAGTTAGTCTGTCGCTGGAAAGATTGAATTTCTTCAAAACTTATCTTTTCACAAAAAGGGTACGAGTAGTAGGAAAAAAAAAATATATAGTCTTTACGATTCTAATAAATTTTTAATATTTAAAAAAATATTGACCAAGAATATTTTGAAAACAATGCTTTGATATAATAAAAATCTCACAATTATAATAATTTTATAATTTTCTTTGCAAAATATTTTTGTCCTATGAACTTTGTTTTTACTCTAGATTCATAAATCAAATATTAGATTCATTAATATAATATAATATGAATATTAAAAATAAATTAAGTCTTTATTAATAATAAATATGTAGTTACATGAATATAATAATGTTACATGCAACCAACCGATTGACTACATGACATATTAAACTAATACTATGATGTTTTCATGTGAGGAGAAAACACAACAAAGAAAATAAATAAATCCAAGGTAACTTAGAAAACACATATGGCGGTAAAGAAGAGTATTAAAAGCAACATCATTTTCTTTCTAAAAGAATAATAAATATAAAGCTAAGATCAAAATCCTATTCTAACTTGAAAACCAAAGGGGTAGCAAATTCTCTTTTATTTCCTAGGATTATTGGGCAGCATTATAAGCGATAAATAAGTCTTGTATCAAACATACAATATTTTCTATTCTTCTTCTTTTCTCACGACAAAACAAGACTTAAACTTATGAGCTTTATTTTTATTCTGTTAGCTCCATCTCAAGGCTTGTTTAGACTTAATTAATAGTTTGTTTTCAGAAAGAATCCAAGACTTGTTTGGATTAGGGTTTGGATTTACTAGTAAATGTTTTGGATCAGTTTTTGTAAGTGGATCAATTCAACTTACAAGAAGGGATCTATTATGGTTAATTTCTCGAAACTATTTAAACACATGTAAAGCTTGAATTTCGGCACCTTTGATGAATAATAATTTAGAACTTTTTAGTTTAACGTGTGAGAAAGACTCTTGCATTATTTGGTTCTTGAACTAACCGAATATGACTTATTGAAGATTAATTTGTTTCGTGGTGTCATTCAACTTCATTGTAATAATGATGGTACCTTGAGACAGGTTTCTATTGTGTTATATTCTTATTATACATCTTTTAACTTTTCAAAATCAGATCTTAATCTTCATCAGAAGCTATGTAACCACGTAATTACGAGATTTACATGTTATCAAAGAACCATCTCAATCTAATAGTTTAAACTATTAGATGAGGTCCCAGGATATGATTTATATTATTCTCTAACACACCCCCTCAAGTGAAAGCTCTTTTGGGCTTGAAACTTACACGGACGCACATTACCTTGTGCTTAATTTTTATTAAATAAATGAAGATGGTGAGATTCGAACTCGAGACCATTTGGTCATCAAGGCTCTGATACCATATCAAAGAACCATCTCAATCTAATAGCTTAAACTATTAGATGAGGTCCCAGGATATGATTTATATTATTCTCTAACACATGTTATATATACTTTTTCACCTTTGTTGATCGTCAATACAAGTCTTTGAAAAAAGTGAAGAGAAATTAAAAGGATGCTAAGAACTTAAGAAAGACATCTGATTTTTCCTTCTTTTTTCCGACAGAAATGAAAGACTTAGTAACTTGGAAAGCTTCCTTGCAATTGCCATTTAGCCAGGGCGGTGTGTCAAAGTTTAGTTTCAGATGCCCGACTTCTAAGTTCTGTCCAAGAAATCCATGAAATGAATCTCCATGCAAGCATCTTTTTTCTTTTTTCTTTTTTCTTTCTTCGCTTTTTCCCTTTTTTTTCGCGCAATTTATTACCTTTTTTTTTTAAAAAAAATCATATTTTGCTAGGAGAAATAAAAATGACACAAATATCTTTCTTTTCCTTAAAAATTAAAATTTTTAATTCCCTCTTTATTGTTTCTCTCCTTTTCTTATATTTATCTCCCTCGTATATTATAAAAATTGATAATTATATTTCGAGCACTATAAAATCTCTTAAAATGATAGAATGTTACCTTGTAAAATCATTTACCAAATGGCTTTGGATCAAATCTTTGTCTATGGAGCTAATAAACTGAAAATTAAACGAGATTATTTTTTTCTTTTTAAAAATATCAAGTAATTAACCTTCTGTTTTACAATAGAAAAAAGAAACCCTGTATCTGCAAAAAGAAAAGAAAAAAACTACTTTCTGCATTCATCTTGAAGAAAAATATAGAAATATAGAGAATTAATAAAACTCGTGATCCGTAAAAAATTATAAAAATATCTTTCTTTAATATTTTTTAAAATAAATTCAAGAAATAAATAACAAGATATCACTAATTATCCCCCATTACCATAAACATTCTGGATAAACTTACAGAATTATCGTTGAAAAATCAATTTCGTTGCATTTGCAAGTCTCTTGTATTACGTAGCGCAACAGCATAGTCAAAATTCATACCCTGCTTTCTTCTGAATTATTGCTTAAATAACTGGAAACTTCTCCGGTCCGCTGTACGCTTTTGAAATTCTAGGTTATCATCATCCATTGAAACAGAAAAAAAAAAAAAAGAGTCATGCCAGCATCTTCCCGGAAAATTAACTCACAAAATCAACCTCACAAATATAATTCAACTGTGATGAAGATGGATTTTGAAGGTTTAATTGTTTGTGATGTTAAAACAAAGAAATAATCACCCAGAAGGTGGTTGGGGAATCGATTAATTAACTCCTAATCTAACACCTAATACTAGACAAAATAATTTCGTAAGCTAGCTATGTGAACAGGTCCTTGTTACTTAGAAATGAATCACCAATTTCTGAATCACTAAAACCATCCCAGAAATTTCTAACCTAGGAGAAGCAGATAGATTTCCTTTAAAGTAGAGTTTGATATTGTGTCAGCTGTTGTTTTTTAAAGTGTTTTTTTTTTAAAAATGCTTTAAAATATTTTTTTATTTGAATTTTTACATCAACATATTAAAACAATTCAAATACATAAAAAATAATTTCAAGCAAAAAAATTTTAAAATTTTTGCCTAATAATATTTCGGCCGCGTTTCTAAACGCTGACCAAATCTAATATGGATTAGATTTTTTATTAAATCAAAAAAGACATTAACTCGATTAAATTTATTCAACCATATTAAATTTTTATCAAATATGTAATGATTTTATTGACCAGTTTAAACCTAGCTAAATCAATATCTTATAAAAAAACAAAATATTTTTATTCTAAGGAGAATAATTAATTCAAATTAATCTGATCATAAGTTATAAATTAACTCGAAAATTCAACAAATCAAACTCCTTTTCATATTAGTGGATGTATTAAGTCTGAAGCTAAATTAATATCTTATAAAAAAAAACAAAATATTTTTATTCTAATGAGAATAATTAAGTCAAATTAATCCGATAAGTTATAAATAATTAACTCGAAAATTCAACAAATCAAACTCCTTTTCAGATTAGTGGATATGTTAAGTCTGAAAACTATGATATTCCCACAGGTTCGAAGCAAACCATTCACACCCATGAATCTTACCAAAGCAACAAGAAAACAAGGGGATCGGTACAAAAACCGTAAAGAGAAATAACTTTCAAGTAGAAAAGAAAGACTCTCTTTCGGTTCCCTTTCTTGTGATTTCCAAGACATGGAAGGCAGGTCCCAGAACCAGCAAATCACATTATAACAAAAACTAAAAAATATCAGTGTTGTACTGTGAACTTTGAGTGTTTTCGGTGTGAATTAGAAAAATATTTATTCGGGAAGAGTTGGTTAGTTTTTGTGATAAGTTGTAGGTGATTTATATTTTGCTATTTTTTTTATGGTGTACGTGGCGTGTTGTGAGTTGCTGAATTGTTTGTTATCAGTAAATGCTTAATGATATATCATTCTCCTAATTTGTTCAGTGGAGAGGGGTTCATAGTTAGATATAGGCTTTACTGCGATGTACTCGGTTGTATGGTAGCTCCTGATTTTGGTTGATTTTGCACGGGGTGACAGTAGTTTTATTGTTGTTTCTCTTTGTCTTAGATAAATATAATTGCTCTGTCACTATGTTAGGTTAGTACAAGTGGCTCTGAGTTGTTTATTTTAATTATTTCTTTTGAATTTTGTTGGATTCAAGGGATAGATGAAGGATTTTGAGTCTGAGATTGGTTGGGTCTTGGCTCTGAGTTATTACTAAAAAAAAACATAGATTTGATTTGAAGAGTAAAATCAATTATTATTTTTGTTATTAACTTGGGTTTGGCACCCCCTTCTAGACCCAAGTAACTTGGGGTTGTGGTTATTGCAACCCTGCTAGGCTTAGGGAAAGGCTCTAGGGTTCGGCGGTGCAGCCAGCCTAAGACTCTTGGGTCTGTCCTTGCAGACCGATCTAAGGCTCTTAGGTCTAGTGTTGCAACCAGATCTAAGACTCTTGGATCTTAATTTTTTTTGATATTTTTTAAGCCAAAAACAAGTTGGCTCACGGCGGAGCATGGCCAGCCTAACTAGTCTCCTATCTAATAGTTTATTTTTAAAATGGTATTAACATTAAAAAAAACACATATAAGAAAAAATACTATTCACTTCAATAGTAAAATTATTTTTTTTACTCTTGATTGAGAAAAAATAATGCCTCAAGTTCCATTGTAATTCAGTTTGTTTCAATGGATTATTAGAACAATGGTATTTCTATCTTTTT
The DNA here is from genome assembly GCA_015852605.2 of Populus deltoides. Classification (NCBI taxonomy): domain Eukaryota; kingdom Viridiplantae; phylum Streptophyta; class Magnoliopsida; order Malpighiales; family Salicaceae; genus Populus; species Populus deltoides. The sequence goes on from CM027585.2 coordinate 13,363,025, forward strand.
AATTTTAGGAAATGTAAAAGATATTTTTGCCCTTGGAATTAGGGGAAAAAAAATAAGGCATGGGTTCATAGGTGTTTTCATCTTTTCATGTAGTTTTTTCTTAAAATTTTGAATTCATTGAGGATATTTTTATCTTTTTATATTGAATAATTAAATTTATATATTCAAAAGTTGTTGGCTCGTGATCACCATATGCCAGGGCATGAGAGGCGTCCATAACCTTTAAACGACGCATGCAATGTCTTCCGGTGGCCGAGCCTGACCTTTCACTGTTTATTTGAAAGTATCATCATATTCTTTTTCTCATGGTGCGACGCGTGTCAGCGTTGGATGAACAATTTGTCATCGGTGGTCATTTTTTTTCTTTTCTTTTCTCCCTCCTCCCTAAAAACATACATATTTGTCTTTTTTATTTTTTGTATTTCAATTTTAGTCCTTTTTCTTTTGATTTCTATTTTTTTATCTTGGCCTTTTTTATAATTTTTTTGTTTGTTTTCAATTTAATCCTTGAATTACAACTTGCCATGTATTATTTTTTTCTTTCAATTTAATCTTTATTCTTTTGATTTTTATTTTTTTCCTTGGCTTTTCTGTTAAAGTTTTATTGGTTTTCAATTTCACCATTCAATCAAAGTTTATGTTATATTTTTTTTTCCAATTTGATTCTCATTTTATTTATTTTATTTACTTTTTTTGAAGTTTTTTTTTTCTTTTTAATTTAACCCTCTAATTGAATATATTTGATTGCCTTCTTATTTATTTTTTTATTTCACCCTTATTCTTTTGATTATAATTTTTTTATTTCAGATCTTTCTGTGTAGTTAATTTTTTTTCATGTTATGTTCTCCTGTGGTTGTTAGCCTGGTCTAATTTTTTTATTTTTTTATCTAATTTTGTGCCTTCACTTTTTTTTTCCAAGGTATCATAATATTTTTTGAAAAAAATTCAATTCATATCATTATTTTTTACAGTCTAATTAAAATAAAATAAACTTATTAATCTCAATTTATATTATAACTTAAATAATTAATTTGCATTAACTTAATTTAGACATCATTTTTCACGAATAAAATACGGAATATTTGCATTACTTAATACCGACTTTTAAAAAAAAATACAGAGCCGTACTGTAGTAGCGCGGGCCCATATATATATATATAGCACTGGCCACAACACCGAAAAAAGTGAAATATATATATATATAGTGTACTACTATTGGAAGCTTCGTGGAAGTTGCCTCATGGCCTTCACACTCCATTTAAGCATCCTCCTTCTGCTATCTTTCGTCTCAAAACCCTTCCATTGCTTCTCTTCTTTTGTCTTAATTATAGCCCTTTCCTCCTCTTGGGTCTCTATCAATCCTTCAGATTTCGCCATGCAACTCATAAAAAAACTCAGCCCGAAACGATGGTTCAGCTCCAAAAAAGACCGATCCGTGCTATCAAGATCAGAACCATCGTCGTTTAGCTCAGGTACCGCCTCCTCCGATGCCTCCGATTCCTCCGTCTCTAACGTCAAGGCCGATTCCGCTGCAGCCAACGCTGGTTTTCGGACTCCTACTAGTGTTTTGCCACAAATATCGGGTGACTTGTCCGATATGTCGACCGAATTTTATTTCGAGTTGACCCAGGCTTTCAAGGTAATTGACAGAGATAACGACGGCCTTGTCTCGAGAAACGAGCTGGAGGCTCTTCTTACCCGGCTTGGGGCCGAGCCGCCCAGCAGCGAGGAGATGGCCGTTATGTTAGGTGATGTGGACCATATTAGTGTCGAGGTACTTGCGAGTCGTCTCGGGTCGGCTTGCGAGCCGGCTGGGGGTGACGAGCTGAGAGACGCCTTTGTGTTTTTTGATTCGGATCGTGACGGAAAGATAACGGCAGAGGAATTATTAAATGTTTACAAGGCATTTGGCGACGAAAAGTGCACGTTAGAGGATTGCAAGGGTATGATAGCAGTGGTCGATAAGAACGGAGATGGGTTTGTGTGCTTTGAGGACTTTTGTCGGATGATGGAACTGCAGAGATGATCATGATTATAAATTACGTGATGATTGTCTGTCGCTCTCGAAAAAATATCCTTTCTTTTTCTTTTTCTTTTTCTTTTTTTCTCTTTGGGTCTTATTTTCTTAACTTGAAGTGTTTGCTGGATTGTGTGGGGTTAGTTAGGGAAATGAGATCACAGAAGAGATCACAGAAGAAGGATCATCCAATCGAACGGTTGTGGTTGGTTGATCTTGCTGAGAAAAATGTAACTTCCCTCAATCGTATATAGGAGAAAAAAGAATTCCTATCATTTTGTGTTTTGTGGGTTTTTTTTTATTCATGGATGATGAGAATTTGTTGGCTAATCATATATTTTACTAATTTGCAAGATGTGGCTTTGATGATCATGATGATTATATCCATCATATGATCAAAGGCTTTCTTCATTTTTTTTTCAAATCCTAATTGCAAAATGATCATGATGATGTGGCTTGGGATTAGATTCAAGCCTGTTTTGCCTTGCATATGATAATTTTTTTAAAATAAAAAAAAATTATTTTAATATATTTTTAAATAAAAATAATTATTACTACATTAATTTATTATTAGTAATGGAAATTCCATCCATCCCTGCTGGTTTCAGTGTTGTTTTTGAGTATTGAATTAATTCTAATGCTAATATATCTGAACTCAAATTGAAATTTATAAATGTTGATCTGTGCAATATTTTAACTTATCTAAAGGACAAAATATTCATCTTTTATTGTAATTTATGGATTGGTATTTATGAAATTATTTGATTTTAATAAAGATTTATCGACATACAATGAGTTAATGAAATATAAGTTAATGGAATGGATAGAAAATAATATAAATTATATAGTCAATCTTATTTACCTGTTTAAATTTTTAAACTTTAAATTGAAATGATTTTTTAATATGGTGTCAGAATTTTGATGACCAAACAGTCAAGAGTTCTAATTTTATTATCCCTATTTATTTAATAAAAATTAAGTACAATGTAATGTAGGTTTATGCAAGTTTTAAACCCAAAAAATTTTCACTTGAAAGAGTAGGTTAAAGAACATCACCTAATAATTTAAGGTTTTATGTTAAAATAGTTTTTTGATAGAAATATTGTACCTTCAATTGTTCGTAGAACAAAATCATAAAAAAAAAACTTTGACTCACCATGTTTCTCAAGATTTCTAATTATTTCATGTTTTTGCATGTTTCGATTCAAATGTAAAATAATCAAAGATGAAATTTAGGTCTTATACAATTACCCCCCGATCGAGAAGCTTTGACTCACCATGAAAACGGGTTTGATTGGTCAAAGGAAAATGCTTGAGATTGCTCTGTGGATATTTTTCAAAAACATATTTCAATGGATGAATTTTAATCTAAATGCAGCCATTTGCTTCTTTTTATTTATTTATTTATGATTTTAAATAATTTACTTATATGAACACAAGATTCCCGTCTTGAGCAGTTTCTATAATTATACTAATTAAGTTGCGTTAATCATCCATTGATTCAATTTTTTAAACATCCATTAATTATTCCAATTAAGTCTTTCGGTTCTTTCATGTCACAGTCAAAAAGGAGGTACGGAGGAATGTCCAAGAAAAATATTAATTTTGTAGTGTAAAGTGTTCTAACTAAGGAGAGAATATTCTTTAAACAAGAAAAAAAATATTGAAATCTGATAATTATTAAGTAATAATTATATTATTATGAGCAGCGTTATTCGTGCTGACAATGTTTGGAGACTTTGATCTGTCCATATTAGCTTCTGTTTTAATCTATCCGATATAAAAACAAAAACAAAAACAATTCCAAAGTAATTATTTTATTATTTTACAGAAACAAGAATGAATGGACGGCGTCTCCCTGACTCATCACAAAATAATTCTAGCATATTGTTTTTACTACAAAAAATTAAGTTAATGTAATAATAATTTATTAAAAAATAATATATATTATATTTTAGAATCTCATCTAATAACTTAAATTATTGGGTTAAGATGGTTCTTTGATATGATATTAAAATATTAATGACCAAGCGGTCATAAGTTCGAATCTTGTCATCCCTATTTATTTGATAAAAATTAAGCACAATGTAATGTGAGTTTGTGCAAGTTTCAAGTTCAAATGGTTTTTACTTGAATGAATGTGTTAGAAAATAATATAAATTATATTTTGAGACCCCCAATAGTAAGCATTGGAGATTTTTGATATAAATCAATTAAAAACACATTGTTCACTTTAAAACTAAAAAAAGTTAGAAGTATTTATTCTTCACATGTTCATATATTTAGATTATAGACTAAAAATTAAGCACAATGTAATGTGAGTTTGTGCAAGTTTCAAGTTCAAATGGTTTTTACTTGAATGAATGTGTTAGAAAATAATATAAATTATATTTTGAGACCTCACCTAATAGTTTAAGCTATTGGGTTGAGATGATTTTTTTGATATAAATCAATTAAAAACACATTGTTCACTTTAAAACTAAAAAAAAGTTAGAAGTATTTATTCTTCACATGTTCATATATTTAGATTATAGACTAGGAATCTTGATGACTAATAAAGAAGCATACTCTCGTGATCATTACAGTGACTTTCTTAAAACTTCTATCATAATAAGATTTATTTATGATAATGATTTAGATAATAAAAAATAAGAAGCTAAATAATGATTTTTAGACACTTGTAAATACCCATTTAAATTTGAAAATGTTAAACGGGATACTCTTTAGATTTATGATGTAATTAGATTAAAAAAATTGAAATTCCGAATTGTTCAATTATTATAATATATTAGTTCTCAATGTATAAGCTTTTAACAAATGTTAAAGGATATTTTTAAACGTAAACTGGATCATAAACAAATTTCATAAATACACACACATACACATTATCCACTGTGGGAAGGTATTTGAGATGTCAGTAATATTTTTGTGAGCATTTTTTTAAACAACAGCCGTAAACTCATCAAATACCAAATTGACCTCCTCGAAACCCAAGCTGATTAAAAAAAATTCATAAGATGATGTTGTCTGAACTTTGTTTTTTGTTTTTTTATATAAAAAAATAGATTCTAAGCAATGTTTTTTTAATGTAAAAAAAGGACAGGTTATGGGGAACTCTTTGATGATCTCGGAACCTTCTAATTTGATTTCTTATCTAGCCCGACTTTGAAATTAAATGACGTGGAAGTTACTATAACGTGATCCAAATGATTTGACGGGTCCAAAAACAACCCTAACTAGTAAAAAAAAAGGATTACTTTTAGAAAAAATTCAGGATAATATTTTTTAAGTATTGAGACGACAATATATTAAATCACCCCTAGTCAACTTGGGTTAACTCTTAAATTCAAGACCTGAGTTTTGAACATGACCATAATGTGTTAAACCGGTCGACAAGTTGTTTCTTTCTTTCCCCTTCTCTCTTTCTCTCCGTGGTTGAGAGTTTATTGAGTTTGGGCGAGATGAAATTCATAATTAAATTGAAGAATTATTAGAAAATCAAGGATTACATTGAAAGAAGAGGGCTTGTGCTTGAGATGAATTCTGGCACTCAATTGAAGAGTTATTATAAAATGATGGACTAAATTGAGAGAAGAGGAAAAAAACATGTCTTGCGCATGTAATACAAGCACTAATGTATGAGAGTTGCCACAACATGACCTAGTCAATTCAGCAGCTCCAAAAGTAACCCGGATGCTTGGTTAAAATATTGGTTAATTTTAAAAAAATTTAGGATGACATCTATTTTGTTTTGTAATATTAAGATGATGACATATTAGATCACTCCGATCAACTTAAGTTAACCATCGAATTCATGACTCGGGTCATGGATACGACCATAATGCACTAACCTATTTCGCCAATTGTCTCTTTCTTTTCTCTTCCCTTCTTCTCTCTTTGTTTGGATGTTCATTGAGTTTGAGTGAGATAAAATTTGAGACTAAATTTAAAAGTTATTAAAGAATTAGAAACTAAATTGAAAGAACAGGGCTCAAGCTCAAGTGAAATAAACTCAGGACTAAACTAAAGAGTTATTATAGAATCATAAACTAAATTAAATGAAGAGGAAAAAATGTATTTCGTATGTGTAATACATGTGCTAGCATGTTAGAGGAGCCGCCACACTAGGGAGACATATGCGACTTCCTCCAAGCTCTATAAATGGTTTATTTTTTTTTGTGCATTTGGAATCATCTTGGCAGAGGTTTCCTTCCGAGGACGCATAAGGAGGTTTTAGAGCTTAGCTAGAAGGAAAAAAACTATAATAAAAAAATCCAATAAATTAAATTTTATGATAGGTAATGATAAAAAAAAATTAAATTTTGATTATTCTAATTACAAAAAGGAATAATTTGTACTCTTAGCTATATTTTCTAGATGTAAACTTAAAATTGATATATAATATCAATTTGTTATGAAAAACATAATTAGAAATGTTTTTATCTATTTAAATAATAAAAAGAGATTATGGAGTGAAAATAATAAATTGGGAAGTAGGAAAAACATTACTTTAAATACATTATATTTATAATATAGATCATGAAATTTAATTTTATCAAATAAATATTTGTAAATTGTTGATTTTTTTTAAATAAATTCTTATAGATTGATACTAGGACTTGAATTTTATATCCGCTTCTCTTGTTTTTGAAAGAGCACCACCAAACTATAAACTTGACTTTTGTCTTCATTTTTCAGGTTCGTTTTATTTTTTAGAAATATTTTTTTTTATGGAAACGGTTTTATTAAAAAATGAGTTATTTTCTATTATTTAGATATATATATATATTTATATATAAATATATATATATATGATTTTTGTGTGTAGAATAAATTATTTTTATTAATGGTAATAAGATGAGAAACGTTATGATATGATATTTATACTGAGATAATAATGATAGTGATGATTATAATAATAATATTTATGATAATAATTGAGATAATAATAATATTAATGATATTAATAATGGTTGTTGTGGTTTTGATAATGTTAGCAGAAATGATTATGAATGATACTAGTAGTAATAATAAATAAAAAATTGCTGCCGTCGTGAAAGTATAATGATGTGAAAGAGTCATTATGAGATAATAATAAAACAATGATTATATTAATAATAAGATTATAATAGATGGTGGTAGGGTTGTAACAGAGAGATGATGATGATAATAATGATTGTAATGATGTTAATAATAATAATTGATCGTGGTTAAATAATGTTTATAAATTAATAGTATCAACAAAAATACTTTTTCATATTTAATAAGGTTAAACTATTTTTTCTTTAAATGAATTACTATTCAAGAATTGACTAAAAATATTTATAATTCATTTACTTTTTAATATTTATTTCAAATAAAAAATGAAGAAAAAAAAACCATTTCCCGCAAAACTAACACACCACCCACCTTAAATGAATATAATTAATCTAATTTCTTTGTCTAGACCCTCGAATTATTAAATTTATGGTCGAGTTTTGTGCAAGTTGTTTTAGGGTTTCAAGTCGATCGATATACTAAACTATCATCGCATCTCTGTCACCTTCAATGTTTGAGGAAAAGGTTAAAAAAAAAAAAAAACCTATCGAAACCTTTTATATTGGCTGATGATTTATTCAAAACAGATAAACGGTGGGTTACAAGACATTATCCTCCATCAGGTTTTTCTTCTCTCTTTCTTATTTGGTGTTTAGAATACGAGATTGACTTCTCTTTGAAACACCGAACCCGTAATCACTTCTTAAAGGGAAAGTGTTGCTGACAGTAGAATCGGAGCCCTATTGGTAAAAGGTCCGCCAATGGAATCCAGATTTAGTTCTTCAGACTCAATCAAGTTAAATGCGTTTATCACACTCATCTCCCTTCTATAGGTCGTCGTTGAGACCCATAGAAGTCGCTGAAAATGGGCGATTTTGGCGTGAAGTGAGGGGCGCGGACATGGTTTCGTGTTTCATGCTTGGTCTGATCAATTCTGGTGGGGATCATGCATGGAAGAAAACAGTTAAAAATGCATTGCAATTTTTTCTGCAAAACATACAATAAGTATCACTATCTTGCTTAAGGATTAGGAAAACGACATTCGGTGTTGATCATTTTGTCTTGTTTATGTTATTAATCTTCGTTTTAATAAGCGAATCAAATCACTAGTCTTCGCTTGGATGGATAAAGATATCGTATGCGTGACCTTTTTCCAGGAAACTTCCTTTGCCTCCTTCAACTTTGGTTAAAGAAAAAAATGGACTTTATCGTTTTATGACCAGGACAAGCTAGTGGTTTCAGACTCTCTGTTCTAAAAGTGATTTCATGCTTACCAGAAGTATTTTTGGTTTGTAAGAGCTTGATATTTTTTTAGCGTGATTAAGAAAGGTAATTAGATCCTTAATATTTGAGAATTAAATCAATTACACCCCTCTATCTACTTTTATGCAAACTTATCGTTAAATCATTGTTTCTTCTCCCACAACGAGAAAAGGTGCCCATCAATCACGAGCCTGGCCCTAGACAGAGCATTAAATATTAGAGGTCCACCATTAACCCAGAGACAATTACAAGCCTACAGTCTCTACGATGGATGTCCACCTAGACTGAGACAGAACACTTTCCTGCAACAAAACCAATTTAATTTAGGAGGTTGTAACAGTAGTTAAGGGCCCTTAATCATTTCTTAATTGTCAGCTTTCAAACTGATGTGCAGATTGGCTGTCAAACCTTTTTTTCTCAAGTTTTTATGGTCTTAGCAACCCATCTGAAATATTTTTCTTTTATTGCAAGTTGTTGAACTTGGAATAATTCACCTCAGACGAGATGTAGGGGGTATTTCATAGCAAAATAATTTAAATAATTTAAACACATACAAAAAAAAAAAAAATTTAAACTTTGTTTTGACCGCGTTTCCAAATGACTCAATGAGCCGTTTAATTTATAATAGAAAAAAAAAGAAGCTCTTTAAGGCCATGTTTGTTTCCCGAAAAGTAGTTTCTAGAAAACCACTTTCCAAACTTTCCTGTGTTTGTTTGCTATTAGAAAATGTGGTCAACGGAAAACACTTTCCGATCAATGAAAAACACTTTCCAGTCAACAAAAAATACTTTGCAGTCAAAGGAAAATTTGACTTGGTTTCCAGGAAAATGTTTTTGAAATTTGACATGGTTTGGTTGTGTTTGTTTTTCAAAAAATGGTTTTCGGGAAACCATTTTCCAAACTTTCATGTGTTTGTTTGCCATTAAGAAAGTTGGTCAACAGAAAACACTTTCCAGTCAAAGAAAAATTTAACTTAATTTTCAGGAAAGTGTTTTCCTGAAAAATTTGGGTGGAAAACACTTTCCGGAAGTTGTGAAAAATTTAGAAATGTAATTATTTGCTGATTATATCAAATTTGATCCTGATACTTTTGATTGCTATATATATTTTGTTTTGAATATTTATTTTTTAATTTCATCTCTTAAAATTTAATTTTTATATTAACTTTGGTCCTTATTTTTATAATTGCTATTTGCTTTTTTCGTATCATTTTTTTATTAAAATTTTTTATCTATCAAATTTGATTCTCATTCTTTTGATTGTTACTTATTTTATTTGAAATAATTTATAAAATGTTAATTATTATTATTTTAATTTTTTCATCATTTAATTTTTTTATTTTTTATTTCACCCCTAAAGCTTCACTTCATAGGCTTAATAGTACTCTTAGTAGAAATTTAATCTTTTAATTAATATTGTTAATAATTAAAAAAACTATATTTTTTATTTTATTATTCAATGTTAGATTTGTTGGGAAATAAAATTTATGAGTAGTTTTTTCTGCTTTGTATAGTTCATCACTATCTGAAACAAACATATATTTTAGGGTTGATATTTGAAATTATGAGCATTTATTTTTTATCATATAATTAAGTGATTTTTTTAGTAAAATTAAGTTATTAAACCCAGTTGATTTCATGAACTAGGTTGTAGAATAACCAAGGTCATTCGATATATCACCATCTCAATACTTTTAAAAAAGTTTTCATCTTGGTGTTTTTTATTTTTTTTAATAAGTTAAGTTATACTTTTACCGGTCATTTGAATTGCCTTTAAACTCATAAAATCATCCGATTTACATCCAGTCAATTCTGATGTGGTTTAATTAAAAACTCGTGTTGAACAAGGAATCAGGTTAAGAAGTTTTAAGATTTATCCATTTACTCGGGTTTAATGACATTGTTAAAAAATCCTCATATTCTTAGTATTTTATTTTCACAATTAATTTTTTTTTAATTTGACCCGTAGTAGAGCACAAGTCTATCAAAGAATACTTTTTAATAATCAAATGCAGATAGTGTTTGATATTTTGGTAGTGATTGTTTTTTAAATTGTTTTCGCTCGGAAATGTATAAAAATAATATATTTTTTATTTTTTAAAATTTAATTTTATATCCGTATATTAGAATAATCTAAAAAATCTAAAAAATATTAATTTTAATTAAAAAACATTTTAAAATTTTATAAAATACAATTTTTACAGAAAAAACAAACATGAACAAGGTAACGACAGATCAATCAAACACAAAACCAAACCATGTCCACTCTTCCCTCTCCGGCAAACCCTTCCTTCTCTCCCTCCCTCCCTCCCTATCTAAAACCCTTATTTCCTGAATTTGGTTTCTTATAAATTCCACTTATTCAATCATTTGGTTTCTTGAATTTGGAAAAGGTGAAGTAGGAAGATATTAATTGTTTTCGCCGGCTCCATTTTGAATACTCATGACATCAACATACGATTTTCCTAAATACTGCTGGAGTTTCTGAAGTAACAAGGCGTGGTGCAGGACCATTCTCTCCATCTAGATTGAGGCTACAAAAGATAGCCATAGAAGTTCGCTCGTTCACTAAGTTAAAAATTGCTCGATGCTCTGTAAATCCCATTACTCACAATCTGTAGAAAGAACATCTTTTTTTTTTTTTAGCAATTATCTAGATCTTATTAACACATGGGAGATAATGGGGGACCTTGAAGGAGTACTCGTTTCAAATCAGACCAAGAGAAGTCCAAATTCGAGGGTTTTGCTTCGTGGGTTTGCTGATTTGAACGTTAGCAGTCCACTCAAGTTCTTGAATCAAATTGGGTCTCCAAGAAAGGCAAAAACTTAGGGTGGCAAAGAAAATAAAGTAAAGACATCATCAAATTAGCCCTAGGCAGGTTTTAAAGGTCGACAATTCATCATGGAGTTCATCCAGGGCAATGTCGAGATTGAGCTATCCAGCATCTCAATCAAGTTTGTTCCTGCTGATTAATCTCCTCTGTGGAGCCAACAAGGGTTGTGGGGAGGTCAGGGGCTCCAACAGAAGAAAACAGCTGTGCCAAGAGCATTCTATCAAAGAGTATTCTCACTAATGTATTTTTAATCCAAGGTGGGGGGTTGAGATTGCATTTATTGATGAGTGAATGATTTCTTTTGACGTTCTATTAGTTTTTTTTTTAATTTTTAAATTGATTAAAAGTTATAATATTTAATTGTAAAGCTCTTTAATCATTAACTCAATTATAACGCAATCCTGAAATCTTTACTAACTTTTTTATTGACTTATTTTTCTCATGTCTGTTATAAACAATGATATATAAAGTGTAATTGCTTATGATTTTAGAAGGGTCAAAGTAATTTTTTCTATTTAAAATTTTGCCATTGTGTGTGTGTGTATTAATATTTTATTTTATGTTAAATAATTAAACAATACTAAGATACCAATATGAATATAAGAAATTTTATGAATATATATATATTAGAAACTCAAACAGTAGAATCTAGATTGAAAAGAACTTGTTTTCAATTCCAAATTATTCTTAACTCTATCTCTTGAATGATTAATCAATAGTTTTTAATCTTTTATATACTTAGCCTTTTCATTAGAAGAAATGATATATGTTATGTTCAACCTCCTTAACAACGGAGGCCATATTAGAGCCTTATGAGAAAGTTTGAAATTCTCCTTTACAACTTTTATAAGTATATGAAATTAACTTCCAACTATGTATGTTTGTTTGGAAGTGTGGTTACGATTACTTTTTAAAATGTTTTTTACTCAGAAATATATCAAAATAATATATTTTTTTATTTTTAAAAAATTATTTTTGACATCAGCGCATCAAAATGATTTAAAAATACTAAAAAAATATTAATTTGAAGCAAATAAAAATAAATAAATAATTTAATTTTTTTCAAAAGCGCTTTTGAAACACAAAAACAAACAGGTGTTCAACATAAATAAATTTTTTTTTGCATATAAATCTTCTCCTTCAACATTATCTTTATCATTCTCATCAAATTTTAGCGATTCATTTTAATCCATAAAGGAACTAAAATCATCAAAAACTTTTAGTTTCAACATCATACTCATCTTGATCAAAAAACTGTTTTCTCTATTCATACCTTTGAAATGGGTTCTTAAAATTAATCATGAATTCATTATCGCTCTAATCACGATCCTTAGACTCCTCACCTTTACCAAATGACGAGCTAGTTTTGTAATTTATCTATGCATGTATTCAATCACTAGTTTTTAAATATCTTTTTGTAGAAGAGAACCTTCTATTTTTTTTTATATGAGCATATCATGTTCTGCTACATCTTCCAGCCATGATTATTTTAGCACACAGTAAGCAAATACCTATCACGATTGTTGGGTTCTAGTACTAATTGACACAGACAAAAACAACATAAGAGAAACAACAAATACAAAAATACATAATTTTGCCAAAAAGAAATTACAAAGAATTCATAATTTAAAATTTTATTAATAAATATTTTCTAAACAAACTAAGAAATCTGAAAATAAAGGATAAATAATAAAAATTCTAAACAAACTAGGAAAAAAAATTATTAAGTATAAATTTAATTTTTTTAATTAAATAGGAAATAAATAAAAATAATTAAGAAAACATTTCCTTAAAAATTCTCGAACATATGATCTAATATAGGGTCATATATTTGGGACTAAATTTTGGTTTTCAAATAAAACAAAAATATCATGTGCCAATTAAAAAAGTCGGTAATAATAACTACCCAAACTATTAACCAAAAAAACTAGTAGTTAATTTGATATAATTCAGTTGGTTAGATTTTAGGTTTGATTTTTAAATGTTATTAATTCGAGTCTCATAAATTTTAAGATCACTAAAGATTTACATGATTGTTAATTTCAGGGCTTGTGAAATTAATTGAAATACACGCAAGCTGATCCAATTACCTATATTAATTAAAAACAAAAACAAACAAGTAGGCGATCAGGCAATGATCTCTCTAGTTCTCTTTCTAACTCACAACACTTCTTGTTTCTTAGATTTGTGTCTGAAACAGCTCCAAGAAGATATCTTTTTTCCCAATTTGCAAATGCCAGTTTAGTTCTTTTGGTTCCTACAAATTGCAGAAGCAAAACCAAGTTTCTATTTCAAGAAAGAGAGAAAAGAAAGATGGGAGGGTACTCATTGGGGTCAGCTTTTGATTCAAAATCAGAGCAGATGATAATGGTGGCTTTGTTATTAATGGTGGGTTCATTTTACACTGGCACTCGTTTTGGAAACAACAATGCTTCCATTTATGCCTCTCAACTCTCTTCCTCTTCTAGTTCCTCTTCATCTTACGGCATGTTCTTTCTCTCTTTTGTGGAGTTTGTGACTTTATAGTTGTGTTTATTTAATCTATTGCACTGCATAGTGTTTTTAGAGATGATATATGTAATTGTGCTGGGGAATGTAACGTTGTTGTCTTTCTTATATACGCTGGTCCCAGTTGGATTATTTAGGCTCTATGGCTGAGAAATTTTTTGCTTGATGAGATTGTTTTGCCAATAAATCCAGTGAGCTGGTAGCAATTGGGAAACTTTATAGGGAGCTCATAAATTTCACAATCAGCATTCAAGGCCACTCAACATGTAGATGTCTGGATACTCCGAATGGAATTGATACCATTTTCTTTGTTAATAGAAGCATATTAAGATCCTGACCAGCCCTTACCTTTTCTCCCCTGTGAGAATGGAGGGTTAGATTGGTTGTTAATAAAATAGATTGACAGATCACAACGAGAATCTACTAAAGCAAAGAAATAGAGTACCGTAATATTAAATTGCAGACACTCTAGGTCTCTGACAATTGATATTGACGGAAGATAGACTTGAAAGTGGCATATTTTAGTGGGGGATCAAAGAAGGAAATATGGATGTTATTTTACATCTGTGTAATGTTTTTCATTTGCATCAAGCATAGTTGCTAGTTGCATACAATGTGCTATTTATCAAAAGGAAGCCTCAGGGGAGTACTCATTGCACTGCTCACATATGGATGTTATTTTGGGATTAGGTCGATGCTGGATTTGGGATTGATAAATGTACATTCCACAGGTCAGTTTAGATGTTAAACCAATCTTTAGACCTGGATTATCACAGCTCATGCAGTAAAAAATGAGATAATGCGACCACGAACATGCACAAACTGTGTCTGTTTCATCCTCGAACTTTAGTTTAATTTGTTTCAGCCTATGACATGTTGCTAATGACTGCACATGAAACTTAAAACCTTAGGTTTCTACCAAGTTTATCAACCGTATCTTCTAGCTTACAGGTCCTTACACATTCACCAACAAAGTTACTATTGCTTATCGACAAACACCACTAGTAATCCCAGAAAGTAGGATGAATGTATGCCCTTAAGTTCAATGAGTATCTTCCTTGCCATGATGTTTCTTATGTGAAAGATTTGCTCCCGGCCTTGGATCTTTCTAGAAGAGAAGAGCTAGAGAGGCACTGTCCTCCACTTGAGAAGCGTTTGTTTTGCCTGGTGCCACTTCCAGAAGATTATAAATTGCCCAACCAGCAGGGATTATGTGTGGAGAAGCAATGTGAATCATACACATCTTGCTGAAGTCAAAGGAGGCTAGAACTGGGTGCATGAGAAACGTCGTACCGAATATCGCAGCGGTTTTTAAAATATTTAATGAAAAGAATAGATTTTTGATATCTTGTTATTTGATGGAGAATGATCTTATTTAAGAAGTCGTCACCTAGTATTATTGTCACTAGAAACCCTAATTAGTCAACAGAGATTTTATGGTACAGGACTTGTTACGTAAAAGTAAATATATTATCATCCCTTAAAAGTTTTGTCCGAGGCAGAGTGCATTGCTGATTTTTTCTTAAATTGCTAAACATTTATTAGTTTATGCTACAATGATTTGCTTATAATATTCCTGACTCTGGTGCCAGTAAATATTTAAATACAGATACTTTGAACTCTGGCATTGATAAACATTACGTAACTATAAAATAAAATAAATTTAAATCAGTATTTTTATTCTTGACTCTAGTATCAATGAATAAAAACAAAAACAAAATTTATTTTTACATATATACATATTTTTTTATTATTATTATTTGGATTGAACCCACTCAGCTCATATGAGCTGGCTAGGCTCAGCCAGCCCGGCTGGGCAAAGCAACACGCGTGGTCTAATTCACGCGTGTTGCTCAGTGGTGCAATGTTAATTATTTGGAGAAATAAAGCAAAGCGGGAGGAGAAAGGTTGCTTACCTGATCTGCTGGAGGTAATGAAGACGACAGTGATGTTGATGTTGGTCCCTGCGTTTTCTGCTTGCGTTTTTCCTTTTGCTTTCCTTGTCTGTCTGAGTTTCTTCCTCTGTTTCCTTTCCCCCCCGAATTCTCTCCGTTTTTGGTCTCTCTCTCGCTGTAAGTCCTCCGGCTTTCTGTGAAATTGTTTTGACTGATTCTGGGTCTTTCTTTGTCTGCAGGGACGAAGGCAATGGCAGAGCCAACTCGTATCTGTGTTGCTCCTCTACTTTTCTTTCCTTCTCTTCTCTGTATATTTGCTTTTTTTACTCTGTTTTTGCCCCCCTGTTTCGTTCCTTTTCCCCCTGCTTCTCCCGCTCCATTTCGTCTTTGTTTCTACTGTGATCTTCTCCTGGAATGCTCCGTTTCTGGTGCAGTTGCTGCTGAAGATGGAGCTCTGGAGCTGCGGTGTGAAAGAGCTGTTGGGGCTGGTGCAGCTGCGGGGTGAAGGTGAAGACGATGACGATGGTGATGGAGGGTTGCCCGATTGCTGCTGCTTCCTCCTCTGTTTCTCTGTTTCTTTTTTTTGTTTGTTTGTGTTTTCGGTCTCCTGAGCTTCTTCCTCCTCTGTTTCTCTGTTTGTTTGCTCTTTTTTCGTCCCTGTGTTTTTTTCGTTCTCTGCCGTTCGTGGCTTTTTCTTCTTCTTCTTTTTTCCTCTGCTCTGCTCTGCCTTTTATGGAGCCCGAGAGCTTGCCAAAACCAGTCCCTGTTACAGTCCTGCATTTAAAGGACTGTTAGTCAATCCACGAGCGGGATCGTGGGCAAAAGATGTGGTCCATGATCGGATCGAATTGCTGCAGTTTTCCTGGTTGAATAGGCTTTCTCCGCGCGAAATGAAAGGGATAATGAACAGCTATTCAAAACGGCGCCGTTTGTGTCCTTGGGAATGACTATTTTTCACTTTGGTCCCTGAACTTCTGACATTTATTAATTAAGTTCCTGAGTCCATTAATTAAATAATTCCAAGTCCAATTAAATTCTCAAAGTCTAAATTATATTGCACATCGTTTGGAAACGTGGTGCAAACCGTATTTCTAAAAAATTTATTTTTTAGCTAAAATTTAATATGTTTTGAATAGTTTTAATGTGCTAATGTCAAAAATGATTTTTAAAAAATAAAAAAATAACATTGACATGCATTTCGACATAAAAGATTATTTGAAAACAACTGCAACCACACTGCCAAACAAATTCTAATCTAAATTTTAATTTATTTCTCATTTTTATCAATTTTTTTTAATAAAATAGAAAGAGTCAGAATTAGGTTATGCCAAGAAATATCAAAATGTTGGTTCCCTGGTGGTGGCACTAATTTCAAGCATGGAGCAGCTGATTACATTAAGAGGTAGATGAACTTAAGCTTCTTATATCACCTATTCTCTTTCAAACTGGTTAATTTATCATTTCCTACAACGGCAATGATACCAGTAATTGATGATATTTCCAAAACCTAAGCATTATCATGTTCCATTTCTTATGATTTTTCTTTGAAGTGCAGGTTAGAAAATATGACAACTGATGACAGGTGATCTGCGTTCAGCTGGGGTTGTTCAAGAGTTGTGTATGTTGGCTGTGGGGTTGCTAGCTTTTCAGCTTATCTTCTTCCTTTGGACATACAAACAATGTCTTTTGCTCCCAAAGATGGTCGTGAAAATCAGATTCAGTTTTCTTTAGAACGAGGAATTGGTGCCATGACTGCTGCCATTGCCACAAAACAGCTACCATATCCCTCAAGCTCTTTTGAGATGGTTCATTGTTCGAGGTGTTGTGTTGACTGGCATGAGAATGGCATGGTGCTTGAACATTGTTATGCATGGTGGCATTTGAAAATTGTTTGTAGGAAGAAACATATCTTTCGGATAAATGCTCCATGCTCTTCGTACATTTTGCTACAATGTTTTCATCCAATTGAAGTGATAATAGTCAGCCAAAAGAAGTGATCTCTGATTTCTTACCTTTTCGGATGGCCTATAGTAACACAAAAGAACAATATTAAAGACTTGGAACTACAGATGCATTTCTATGGAAGTTTACAATTCATGATTCCCAGTATGTTTTTATACATGCCAGTGGATTGCTGTATACATGACTTGCATTAGCTATCTTTTCACCCAGTACAAACTTTTAAATCAGTTTAGTGAAAGTGCACTGTGTTTTGACATGCAGATGCTACCCTGATGTGTTGATAGGAAGTATTGAATTGTTGTTCATTGCATTTGCAAGCGCCTGAACATTTTTTAGGATTCTCGAGTTAAAAAATCTGCTTCATTTATGTTTAGATTTTACATGTTTTCCACAAATTCCTTGGGCTTTTATTTTATTGTTATATTTTTTTTGGTGCAGATGGTATTTTACTCAAAGAAGTTAATCGTCTTTTGCGAGATAATGGATATTTGTCTATTCAGCTCCACGTGTTTATAGAAAGGATAAAGATTATCCATTAATTTGGGATAAGTTGGTAAATCTGACTTCAGCTATGTGCTGGAAACTCATTGCCCGAGAAGTTCAGACCGCAATCTGGGTCAAACCAGAAAATGAGTCATGCCGTGCACGGAACGCAGAGATGAAGTAAATAAACATCTGTGATACCGTGGTTGACATGAAACCATCATGGAAAACTCCACTAAGAAACTGCATACCAAGAAGTAGTGCACAAACAAATTCTCAGAAACTCCCTCCTAGGCCAGAACATCTTTCTGTATATTCAGAGCGTCTCAGAAAAATTGGTGCGCTCATGTGCTTTTTATAAGCTTAAGGTAGCTGGAAATTGTTTTTGTTTATCCCTGCTTTTCCTCCTGACCCCTGGTCATGTCTGAGTGTAGTATCTTTTTCAAATTTACAAACTATATTAGCTTTTAATTTCAAAATTGAGTGCGCACTGCAGTGCATTTGCAATGAGCACAGTGAAAGATATAGATATCAACTATCACATACACTTCAAAGTTTCAAGTAGTTGGAGGCAGCTTAGGGGCTAGGACTTCCTGTGCTTTTCTGTCATCAAAATCACTGGGGCAGGGTTTGCATGGGAAATTTCAGACGATGACCAGCATTTAACCTTGTCTTTTGGAGTCTATTGCTGTGATTACTGGGAAAACTCATAAAACATGCTAAATATTCAATCTGACAAGATAATTTGTGCACATTCTCGTTGCAGGGGTAACTGAAGAAGAATTTTCTTCAGATGCCATATTCTGGCAAATCATGTTGGCCATTATTGGAAGCTGATGAATATCAAGGAGACGGGTATACGTATTGTCATGGACATGAATGCTTTTATTGGCGGATTTGCTATGGCTTTGAACTCGATGCCTGTTTGGGTGATGAATATTGTTCCCATGAGCATGAATAATATACCTTGTCAGCTATTTATGACAGGGGTCTCGTGGGAGCTTTTCATGATAGGTAAGAGACCATCAATCAATTGAAAATGGTGCTCAGCTTTTTCCTCATGCATAGAGGGATTTGTCATATGCTAGTTTGCTTACCATGTGTATTTTAACTTCAGTTGTGAGCCATTCTCAACATATCCACGTACATATGATCTATTGCATGCCAACCATCTCTTCACTCACTACAAAGAACATGGAGAAGGTTGCTTGCTAGAGGATATCATGCTGGAGATGGACCATATCATACAACCTCAGGTACTTCATAACTCTTTCAATAAATTTCGTCTATCGAAGTCTAAAAAGTCAGAGAGGTTATATGTTGAATGCCAGGCTTTAGGCAACTAGATGTAAAGCGATATATGGCCAGCTTCTTTGAACTATATTCCATGTCACCTGCTTTCATAACACCAGTGCAGTTATCTTCCGGCATCGTTCCTAACAAGCACGTGAATAATGGACTGTATAATTCATTATATGACATAATGTTGATACTACTTCGATGTCTGATTCTAAGATAAACAAGTGTATGGATCCATCTGAAGTTGGATGGACAGAGCGTACCTCTTTAGGCCATTATGACTTTGTATCCCGCGATATACAATCTTACTATGACTATTAATGTGTAGGGATTCGTTATCATCAGAGATGTGGAATCCATTACATCAAGAGTCCGTGATTTAGCTCCAAAGTTCCTATGGGATGTCGAATCGCATGTTCTGGAAAACAAAGAAAAGAAGTTAGAAACTGTACTAATATGCAGAAAGAAGTTTTGGGCAATTGTTTTAAGTTGTACATGCATCCAAGATATTTACCTCAGGTTCTTTTTCAAGATAGCCCCCCCCCCATCTTGCATACGCACCTTGTTAAACAAAAGAGGTCAGAAGCTTATACTAATTTATTAATTGCTTTGTCGGGGCATCATTTCGGCTTGTTTTTTTCTTTTCACCTACAACAAACACATCTCAGTAGATAAAGGCCATAGAAATCCGATTTTCCTCCAATTTTCTTACAAAACAAACTGTATCAGCCCGCCAAGCACTATCCTCCCCACCTTCCACCCTTGTGGGCAGATTTGCTGTTTTTGTTTTAATGAAATTCGTATTGGTTCAATACATATACAACCCCATTCTTGGCTCTAGTTAATCCATTTACCTGCCGAACCAACAACTCAAGATTGCATTGTACACTTTCAAGGTGCAAGTACCAGCACAAAGAACTGAAAAGTTGACTTTTTTTTCCCTTCCTTCCTATAAATTCATACATATTAAAAGGCAGAGACCCTTTGCATACTTGCAAAAATGTTATCAGGGGAAACATCTGGGGGATGTTCAAAGTTAAATTCGATCATGAATGGGCTCTCATCGGGCTCTGTTACCATCTGCACCGTAACTGCAACCTATAATGGGCTCATTTAACCTTGTTAGAGCAAACCCAATTGATTGTGTTGATTTCTAAATCTAAAAGTACCAGCAAGAACAATCAAGAAACCCCTCTAAGGTGATCTCCCATTACTCTAGTGAGGTGTTGAATTCAAGAGGAGAGATTTCACTCATCCCCTCAGGAAAACAAGCTGTATAAGTATTTTTCTACCTAGAAAGTTTGTGAATTCATGTTACGAGCATGAGATGCATTCTTATTTTTTTTTTTCAAACCGTTTATATTTTCTATCATGTTTATCTTTTACATTTTTATATGCCTCCCTTCAATTTTTTTCACGGAGAGCTTCGTATACTTAATGAAGTTCTGTAATCATCAATAAAATTCGAATATTATAAATATAAAAAGAGCATGAGACGCTCTGCCAAGCTCCAATATTCTTTTTTTGGGGTAACAATGAATATTGAAAAACAGTAGAGTCCAAGGGAGACAAGCCAGCCAGTACCATCAACTAGAACATTCATACTCGTGAATCAAATCTTTCCTCAACAAAAGAAAAAAACAGGACAAACTGTTACCATATGGGAGTTCACTTTGGAGTCTTTATAAGCATACAAAAGGTAGAGCAGAAAATCTAAGAAATTACTGTTTTTGGTAAGTGGTAAAATAAAAATAGAGTTTTATTTATTTATTTTTGTAATAAAATCAAATATATATATATTTGACTTGAAGTCATATATACGCACTGCTATAAAAGACTTTAGGATGTATAATGGGCTGGAAACACTAGCTAGTTGATGATTATAGTTACCATCAAATAATTATTTTTTTTAGGAGTAATGCTATAAATATTAGTAAATCTAACAAATCTTCATCAGTCATTATATTTTATCGCTACCAGCTAAAACCATGTTAAATGTTCTTATTCTCGATAATTCACAACACCACCTTATTTCTGACTTCTGAGCATATAATTGATGTTTTATAATGAAGCTTTAATGGTGGGAGGGGGGGGCGGGGATAAGGGCTTGACCAGTTAGAGCCCTTGACCATGCCTAGGTTACTAGGTACCTATAACCATAGCCATGCAATATATATACATTAATATTATATAGGACAGAAGTCTATAATGGAGGAGGGAGAGGGAGAGGGAGAGGGAGAGGGAGAGGGAGAGGGATAATCAAGTAAATTTGAAAGAAGCACTAAAACAAGCAAAGGAAGATAAAATCCTCCCTCTGCATGAAAAGAAATGGGCCACTAAAAAGGGAACTGATAAGACAAGACAACCCCACGCTTGTCGGCCTTGCCCCCACCAAAAAAAAAAAAAAACCCTACACCACACAAACACACATTTCATTTGCAGATCAGAGACGATGCTGATGCTTATTGCCAGTGGTTGAGTTGACCCTTTGGCTTCTTCGTCTGATCATCACCACTACTGCTGCCTCCTCCTCTTTCTATCCATACATACTTCCTTCCATCTGGCCTTTTAAGGTTTACTATTGATTGATTTGTGTATGGAAGGCTTCTACTTATTGTCATTTTGCTTAGGATGTTGTGTCTGTTCACGTGCTCTTATGAACCCATTAAAAATTCCATGGCTAATAAGATAGATCTTAGTACTTAGCAGCAGAGTAGTATTATTGATGAAAACTGTTCATCATTTTACATATTTCTTACTTGTATTTCGCAACGTACCTACAGCAAGCTTTGAGAAGCATGGCAATAACTGGAAATTTCAAAATAAAAATAAAAATAAAAATTAGCTCTTCAATTTTTCATAATAATCATGCATTTAGCCCCTTTAAAATAAGATATTCACTCTTCAATCTTATAGTTCTTATGATGACATCTAAATTAAAATTTTCTAGTTCCTTCCTTGCTTCTATCCACAGTTTTTATTTTTTCTTCTGTCCATCCCAAGGCATATGTGTCAAATTGTTCATATGAATGGTCAATGTATGACAACTTCTATTCACAGCTCGCTTAGTACTTACGTACGTATTTATACAGGGCTCAATCACTCATAAGAGATTGATGGTGTTTTTACTTGGAGTTTAATTTTACTATTTTACTCAATTGGACGGAAGACTATGATATATTTTACTGAACGGATTGTTTTTTTAATACATGCAATTTCTTTTATATATTTTTTATTAGCAGCATGTTTCTTGAATTAAAAGTAAAGATAATTAAAATTGTTTTTTGTGTAAGAATTTCAATAATTTGAAATAAGTATGAAATAATGTATCCTTTCATTCTAAAATACATTTTCTTGTCAATGCATTTGTTTTCTAAAGAAAAATATTTTTTTTATCATAATAATATTTTTTAAATGAAAAAAAACCTATCATAATATGAAGAAATTAGAAATAATGTCTCGATATTTTATATACAATTGAAGAAAAAAATAATTAATAATAAAAAATAACAAAATATAAGTTTTGTTTTCATTAAATATTCATGGCAACAAATTGAAATTTTGTTTGTATATATATTAGGTTCATATGTAATAATTAACAAAGTAATTGCTAATATTACCTAAAAATATCATAATCTTATTTGAAAATAAAGGTAAAATTGAATGGTATTTAATGGAATAATATTTTAAAAATAATTTAAAATTTAAGAAAAAAAATCAAAACAAACTAAAGAATAGTCTATAAAAAGGTTAGGAACCCGAGCTTAGGTGGGCTAGCACACTTTGCCCAATATAAAAATGTTCATGCTTACATGGGGCTACAAGGTCATGCTCGTACACCTGTCATTTTCCCCTCTGTTTTTTTTGCTTAATAATATAGACAACACATCGTTCATCCTCCTATATCTTAAGAAACAAAACAAAGAATGTGTTATCTATAGTTGCAAACTATACGTCGTCCATTGGTTTGATGGTCGAAAAGTTGAGGTTCGAGGATTGGGACTTCAAAAACCTATTTTCCAATCACTTTCATTTAAAAACACATAATAATTCTAAGTACTTCAATATACTCTTTTTCAAACTCAAAACATCATTAAATCGGTCAAAAAACAAAAAACTAAACTGAATAAAAAATATTTTTTGAGCCTCAATCTTCTTTTCATCAAGAAAAACTCAATGACATAAAATGACATTTCGTTTGCTAAAATGTGGCTAATGAACCATTCTCTCTCTCTCCCCTCCTTCAATTTTTTTTTGATGATTTTGAACCATAAAAGAATTGAACTTTATGAATTAAACATAAATTCTAAAACCAAAGTGATAAAAAATGTCTGAATGAAGAATTTCTAGATGAAAATGAAATTTTTGTGCAAATTTAAAAAAAAAGCCACTTTGTTTTTCTTGTTTTTAGTTTGGTTCCTTTTCTATTAATTATTGTTTACTAAAAATTTAAATCTTATTTTATTAAATTGGCTTCTATTTCAACTCTAAATCTTATCAAACATCGAGAAAGCAAAAAGAAAATAACAACAAACAAAAGAAGAATTTGAAAAAAAAAATAATTCACCAAAAATAAAATAACGTTGTTAAATGAAAATCCACTCATTGTGAGGTGATGAACAGTACTCTACTGCCAATTACTGTTCTCTTTTATATGTATTATTGATGAATAGTGATGAATAGTGAATTACTATTTTCTTTTTTAGACGTATTGTATACTGTACAAGGAGATATGGTTCCTGTGGCTACCAAGAGGCTTCTACCAGCAGAATGCCTAGCCTATTATCATAGATTGGACCCCTGAAAGAACTCATAATTCATAATATTTGCGTTTGATGGTAATTCCATTGAACCCAATTTTCTACCTATAGATTGTCGTGTTCGAAAGGAGTGTGGGTAATTAAATTATTATTACAGAATTTAAATGGATCATATGTGGTACGTACGGTGGAATTTTGGGCTGGGTAGCTTAATTCCATGGAGATGCTGTTTTTTATTTTTTCAGAAAGTTTTTTAGTCTCTGGATTTTAATTTCTTTATAGATACCTTCTCAATCGGAAGCTTCTCGAACATCTTCTTTTTTGTTATAGCGTTTTAGTCCTTGTAAAGAACTTCTTGCAATTAAGTCCATGCATGCCCTAAGTTTACGTTAATCAAATGTATATAATAAAATAAATAAAAAAACGGGTTAATGAGTATATATATAAAATGTTAAGTGGGTTAATTAAAAATAAATGAGTCAAAGAGAGTACAAAAGTTTAACATTACCCATACCTATCATGATGTTCATTCATTCACTGGCTCTGATTGTCATAATAATAATAATAATAATAATAATAATAATAATAAAGACACAATTACATGGTAAATACATGGTAAGTATATGGTCTATACCTCTATAAAGAAAATATACAATGTTAAGTGTGATTCTTCCCATTCTTATCCACTTTATAAGTCTAGTATAATATTGTTGCTGCAATTATAATAATTTTAATATTATGGTAACGGTTGTTTTTTAAAGTTCTTTTAACTTGAAAATATATCAAAGTAATATTTTAAAAAAATATTTTTGATATCAGTAAATTAAAATGATCTAAAAACATAAAAAAAATAATTTTTTTTAAAATGCTTTTGAAATACCGAAACAAATGAGCTTTTAATATGGTAAATGCAATTACTTTCATTTTAGTAGTATATGTATGTATATGTATATGTATATATGTATATATGTATGTATATGTATATGTATATATATATATTGTTGTTAATTCATTACTAAATCAGTAATTGAATTATTCCATAGTTTCATTTTAGTAGTGCCTGCGGGGGAGGAGTAAAGAAGAAGTTTTAAGGGGGGATTTTGGATTTTGTGCCCTCCCCTCATTTTCTTTAAATCTAACAATAGTTATACCTTTTTTTCTTTAATTTTAAACCATGAATATATATTGTTTAATTTTTTACAATAATTTTATTTTTATATTGAGACAGACACACTATCATCCATAATTTTTCTACCTCATATAAAATATTCTTAACATCGAGTCCCTTCAATCTTTTTTTCATACCCTTTAAACTTCACCCTTAAATCATACTCCCTAAACACTTTTCTCTTGAATGTTTCACTCGTACCAAAAGCAAACTGAAAAAAGAGAGTTTAAATTAATGGCTTGCTATGCTAATTTATTCCAATCAATTTCTCTGTTTCACATCAGTCTAATCAATAAAGCCAACATAAAGTGAAAATGATCACCAGCTATAAAATAGCCAGTGTCGATCTTAGCCAAAAAAGGCTAAGAAAGTTACAGTTCATAGGATACTAATCACATCATCCAAAGCCAATTCTGCTCTAATTTTTACGTGGGGTCTGTCTAATTTCCTCTTAATCCACTTTAAAGGTGCAAAATCTACTCATCGACGAGTCAGGCATTGCAAGGAGATAATTTTAAAGAAGCTAGTGATAATTACTCGGTACATCATGAGAGCCAAAACAATTGCTACTTTTTGTTCCTTGCCTTTTGATTTGCTACTAATTGTGTAATATTTTGGTACTTGTAAGGCCCACTGCCACGGTTGGATGTTGACGAACTTATTCAAGATAGATTGGACTGTTAGTTTTATATTCATAATCTAGATTTAATTAATGACTCTTAATTACTAGTTAAGCTCCATACGTACGTGTGATCATCTCCAATGGACATTGTTATGAAAAGACATTTTCAAATCAATGGCTATGGCAATTTAAACCAGAGGGACTGTAGAAAAAAAAGGCATCTTTACACTAATATTAACAGAATTATTTGGTATTATTAGCTTAAATTCGATGGCATCATTGTACATATAAAGGTGAAAAGATATGCGATAATTCATATATGCTATAGTTCTAAACCTTAAAAGCACCAGTGCGATACAGTTTGAAGCCCTCTCCCTCTGTAGAATATATAGTTTCCTATTTGTTTTCGTCGTTTGGGTCCTAGAAGATTTCATGTCATTGATATTCACTTAATTAGGACACAGAGCACAATGTTTCAAAAGCTTCCTGCAAACTCTTAAACATATGTGCCCGTCTTCCACTTGCTAATTTTGTCAATCTTCTGTCTTGTGTCTGCTTTAACACCAAAAGCAAATGACATGATTTCCATTTAAAGGCATAAAAAAAGCACTTTGTGCTTTGTAAAAGCAAAGGTAGAATTATAATCTTAACCGTGCTGCCTAAAGTTTGGGAGAGGAGGCGTGCACAGGTTCTTAATTATTTCTATATAGTTGCACTAATTAATAATTAATACACGCACATGATCATTAATATTTTTGTGTCCCAGTTTGTTTCTCTATGTTTTCTCTTTACAGACGTCTCGTGATATATATTTGCCTACTTTCTAAATAAAACACATCAAAATATATATGATTTTTCAATAGTGTTCTTAATTAATTTTACATTGGTAAATAAAATATAACACTTTACAAGAACAAGTGAGATGCTTTTTTTATAAAAATATTAAAAAATTTAAAGTAACATAATATAATTAATATTATGAATCTACAATTATTTGATTGGTAATCAAAACCCTGATATTATATCAATGAATTATCTTAATTAAAAGATTTAAATTTGTTAGGTAAAGTCTTAATATATAATTTATATGACCCTCTACCATAAAATAAATGAAATAATAAATGATGGTTAATTTTGTTATATAGTTAGAAATCAAATTATAGACAACCAAAATGGAACAAAAGACTAGTATATATAGTTTTATAAATTAATACTCATACACGTGTGTATGTCTTAATTATTCATGACAATATATAATTCAATAAGAGAAATGCAATTGGTAAGAGAAGGCAACAAGAATAAATTATTAAAAAAATAGAATATTACAAAATTAATGTGGGATCCATTGATGGGTTTCATTAATTGGATGGCTTGTGCTTTTTTCTTGCATTATGTTCTCGTTGTTCCTCTCCTTTGTGAACATACTACAATAAGATCACTTGCATTATCTCTCTAATAGAATTTCAAAGAGTTAATTTCTTCAAGTGCTCAACTAAAATACGTTTTGTGTAAACAATCTGGATGGATACGTACTATAGAAGTGCAACATAGGGAGACATGTAGAAGGTTGGGAGCAAGAATTTACTTAGGCAAAACGATACCAGCAGAGGAAAACCTCTGTCTGTGCTGCTAAGAATTTCATACTGTGCTTGTCTATATATATCTCATGTGTGGCAGCAAAGGAATCAAACATGGCACAACAGTCTCTTTTGTTTGTCTAGTATTATTTTATAACATATAGTTTACATTGCAAGGAATATAGACTGCAAAATTGGTATAGGTAAAGAGGCTATTAAAAAAACTCAATTGTTCCAATATGTTAAAATTGGGCTTTAATTTAATTTTTATTTGATTCCTTGAATCATGCTTTATAGTAAAAACTAGTTTGATTACCGTGTTATCGATCATATGCGGGTGGAGCAAAATCTTTTTTCAATGTGAAAAAAAGGTGAGTGTGCTGTTAACACTTTTTCTACAACTAAAAAAAATTTAACTGCAAATTGAATTGAAGTGTTTAATAAAATAAATTAAAAATTATATATAAAAATAAATAATAACAAATTTTTTTTATTCCAAAAAGATATTAAATCAAGAAGGTAGAATAAAAATGCATATTAAGATATCTAATTTTATGTTGCGAGGAACTCCTCAATTATTTTTTTTATAACATAAATAATTTAAACTTCATTGAAAAAAAAATTTTCTATATTATTTTCAATAAAAATACATATTTTTTTTTATGGGTTCTTAATTTGATAAAAAAAACAAAAACAATTAGAATAAATACATATATCTTTTCTCGTTCAATATTAGCAGAGAACTATTATAAAAAAACTCTGCACATTATGATACATAATTATTCAAAAAAAAAACCCAATAATATCATCATAAAAAAACTTTAAGCTTCTTAAAAACAACGATATAATTAGGATCACAATTGATAGCGATAATTTAAATAAAAATTTGTTAAAAATTAAAGCAATTTGAAATAAGTAGAAAATATATATTTATCAAATATAAATTCAATTCCATTATTAATGTATGTCTTGATTATTTTACAACATTTTTATTACTGGAATCACTATTTAACAAAAACAAAAAAACATTTCATGATTGTCAAGGCAAGTAAATATATACTAAAATAATATGTTCATATTGTGTATGTGAATGAAAGCTAAAAAAAATATGATAAAATCATGTCAAAAATCTATTTAAAAAATAAAATAAAAAAAGAATATTCATGAGCGATTTTTTTATTATTATGTATATAATAATTGAAAAAAACAAGTATAGGCATTCTAATAAAGATATATAAAATTATTTAAGAACCATGTCAATATTTAAAGGTAAGTGAATTATCATGGCAAATAATGTTTTTTAGATTGCCAAATAAAAAAACAAGAAAGCAATAAAAGGGTTAGCTTAGCACCTGGCCCAAATAGAAGAAACATGTGCGTGGATCTGTAGGCTAGTTCACGCATCTAACCTTATTTATTTTTATATATATATAAAGAACGGATAACATATCAACCATCTCTTTTTAGACAAAATAAAAATAATATGTCATTTGTCAGCTCAGATTCCAACAATGAAGGATAGTGAAAAAATAAAATAAGAAGAACAATATAAAATTTAAAATTAAGCTGAAAATCAAAAAATAAAAAATAACTCAAACAACATATTTTAGGCATGACTTGAGGGTATTTTGAAATCAGCTAGTTACAACAAGTTAATTCCTTTATATATCTAGCTCTGTAAAATTATTTGGTAAAATCTTAACCCAAACTAATAATCGAATAAAAAATTATTAGCTTTTTTGTCCGGTTGTTTATCCAGCACAAACAAGCCTTTTCTTGAGCTTATCTCTACTCCGATGGTTCATAAATAAGTATGTTAACCTCTATGCCATAATTCATTAATGATATATTAGCAATTGACTATTCAAAACTACCATATTAATTATTCAGACTCGTCTTCATTAAATCTGCATTTGCACACAAATTAGCTCCACATGAAATGAATTTAAGTTGAAAATAAATAACTAGGGGGCATTAATTTGATATAATTAAGAAAACATCGGGT
Organism: Populus deltoides; assembly: GCA_015852605.2. NCBI lineage: Eukaryota > Viridiplantae > Streptophyta > Magnoliopsida > Malpighiales > Salicaceae > Populus > Populus deltoides. Next base: position 13,392,454 of record CM027585.2, read on the forward strand.
TGCTTGGAATCTCAAGTTCCGAGTCTTTGTAAGCTCAAATTCCTCCGTATCAAACATTTCTCGAAGGTAAAATGTTACACTTCAAAGTTTTTCCCACCTTCGTTTTGGTTTCTAGACATGATTATAAGAGAACATACGACCGCCATCAAATATACCCTAAACTATTTTTTAAAAAATAATGAGTCTTAGTTGTGATAGTTTAAAACATAATTTTATAAACTTTGTGTTAAAAAAATAACCTTTTCTTTGACTTGCTTGAGAATTATTTTTTATTTCTGATAGTGCATGACTCTAAAGTGGGTTTCTCAGTGGCCAAAAATTAGTTGGGCTTTCCAGATATCCAAATTAAATAATAAAAGTGTAAAAAAAAAAAAAGTTGATTAAAAATTCTGATCCCTTGCAATTCTCACTTAATCATTGACATTAAAAAGGCCAGAAGTGTTTGAATGGGAGACACAATTATGACTTGGGAAGAAATTTTGTAAAATTGGCTGGGGCAAAAAGGATCTGGATTTTTCTATTTCTTATATCACTACACATTATGGAAAATCAACAGAAGTGTTGGGTCTTGGCTTATAAGTCCCACCATTTCCCAATCAAATTAAATGAATTATTGTGCGACCTTCCCTGTCAATGGAACTTCTATCAATGGATCGATTAACCCTTTGTGACTAGCGATCAAAATTGGGATTAAGAACTAATGTTTGGTGCAATGCTAAGGTACAATATTCAAGCTCAGATCGGGAAACTGAGGCGCCCTGGTTTAAGAACATTATTCAATTCAATAAAACAGAAAGTAAATGACGAGAATAGCCCTGAAGTTTATCCGGTTTACACATTCCGATCACTCTGACACCATTACCTACTGGTCACAGACCCTTAACTGAAGTTACCACTGTGGATCCTTTAAAGACACAAGATTTACAGCCCTCGAAGAGAAGATGGATCAATGACAATCAGGCAAAAGGAATGAGAGAGACTTGAAAGAAAGATAGAAGAGACGTGAGATCTCTCTCTCTCTCTCACCCTTCCTCTCTCATGTAGAGTCCTACAAGAGTAGCAATATACTGTTTATGGCAGGTTGTGACAGTTTTGCACGTGGGAGTCAGCGCCTCTCGAAACACATAAACACACAAAAATCTGCGAAACCTTGAAAAGAAAGAAAGAAAAACTAGTACTAATTAATGTCTGTGGCTATAGTAACTGTATAGATCAGAGGGTGATCATGGCTTCTTGACATGTGTCATAAGTTAAAGGGTGTTTAAAGGGTTATGGGGACCGTTTCTACGCTGTGTAGTAGTACGGTTTCTTAGCCGTTTTTTTGGGGGTAAAAAGTGGATCTCTAGATAGAGCTAGGAGTGTGCCTCCTCCTGCTGCTGCTGCTGCTGCTGCTGCTTGCTGTTGCTTGGAGGCAGCCTTGCTGCTGCTGCCTGCTGCCTGTTAGGACGGGCTGTGTTGAGAGGTCAGGTCGTTTGTCTACATCAGCATCTTCTCACATGCACCTCTTGTCTTGTCAAATCATTTGGAATCAACGAACCTCATGCATCACATCATTGTACATATTTGTCTTTAAATACATGCACTGTGTGCAACTACATAAATACTTATGTGTCTAAGTGTATTTAATATTTTTATATAAATGAAGCAGTAATGTTATTAATTACTTGCGAAAAGATGACTAAAATCTAGATTTCATATCATAAAATTAAAAATAAAGTGGTTGTTGGCGATCTATTTTTGCATCATGTGCTGTTATTATCGTAATAAAAATATGTAATATATAATAGATATTATATTTGGTTAATATCACATAATAATAAAAAATAGACTCAGAGGAGATAAAAATAGAAACATAAAATAAATATGTTTTAAAAAAAATTATAGAGTAAATTTTTGTGTTTATAAAACAAAAAAATATATAAAAAACATGTTGTCTTTATCCTTTCTTTCTCAAAATAATACTACCTTGATATTATGACCCAATATTCCTTTTTCTTGGTTTTATTGATTTTTCTACCACTAAAATTTGGGTAGATTCCTGAAAGGAATTAAATATCAATGTACCTCGTATGAGACTAATACTCTTCAAGTATATTTTTCCTGATCCGTAGGCTTGCAGACTTGGAATACTGTTCACAACCCTAAATTATCTTATTTACCATGCCTGCCTAAATTCGTGAAAAATACAAGTGAAAACAAAATTACTAGACAATATTTAATTATGCAAAGCCAATCTATGCATATATAACCTCACCATGAATCAAAATCATATGTATTTAATTCCTCAATTCCATTTTAAAAAGACTTTTAATTTTTTTTTAAAAATAAATTTGACTAGAGATTATTAATTGCTCATCGTATTGTATATTTTTTCTCCTTACGGTTTTCACTTTTCTTTCTTCCATTGTTTTTTTATTTTTTATTTCTGTGCAAGCCTGGCCCATTCAGTGATACCGTGTAAATTGGAAGCTTGTGCTCTGGCTTTGTTTCCCGAGCGTTTGAACAAGCTCCTCCATAATGAACCAGCTAGAGGTCCTTACATCGTTTTTATGAGTTTAATAGCCTTTTTTGATGCTCAGACTACGGTAGCCCTGCACAAATAGTGAATAACGGGGAAGTAATTCAAAACGTTGGCATCCAAATTCTCAACGACACATAAATGACCAAAGGGTGTGAATAGATGATCATTCATACCAAAAACACACATCTTTATGAGTTGGATTTTTAAAATAATTTTTGCTTCACATTAATCCAAAAAAGAAAGAAAGAAGGAGACATAGCTTGGATTTAAAATTGAACCATAACTGACTAGGAATATTGAGAATATTTCCACTAGCTAATTAAGCCAACTCTCCAAGTTTATACATGTTTTCGTCCCATTTTTACTGCTCTTAAAGCAGAAATTAACAGGAAAAAAAAATACAGATTTGGAGCTCATATGGTCACGCTATCATTCACATTATTCCATGTATATACACATCTGCAGCTGGTTATTTGCTAACCTTTTAGGTATTTTAAAGAAAAAAACTTGAAAATCGAAGATTACATTTCTTTTAACAATTATGAATAATTTATGCATGCCTCTATACTTGTCCGACTCTTTTCATCATCTTCTTCTTCTTTCCCTTCAAATATAGGCAATTTATATATGCATAAAAAAAATCAATTGATTACATAATATATTCAAAAGTTGATCTTGCCTTGAAAGGTCCAGATTGATGTCTACCCTTAACTGAAAGTTACTGTAATTAATGGGAGTCTGATACAAAATCTAACTCAACTCATTGGTGCAAAAGCAAGGGTTTGAAAGCTATGCTTTTTAGAAGTTGGAGACAGCCTTTACAAACAAGTTTTTAATATAGATTTGAGTACATGTTGAGCCAAATCTCTTGTAAAGTGTACAGTTTTCTCACACTTTAATCTGGCATCTTCAACAAACACTGCTACATGTATTGGGCTAAGTAGAAACATGAGCATTGGCAAGAGAATCCTTTACAAGTTTTTACTAATGAACCTGTTTTGGTGGGACCTTTACAGGGTTCTTTGCATCTAAAATTAACCATTTCATGTCTCGGTCTTCATGGAGTTGGTGGCTCAAAGAGATCCCTTCAGAAAACTCCCAAACAAACCACTAATTGTATAATGCAGCTCTTGCGTTGCTTGCAAACAAAGATTATGTTACAAAATAAGCTGAGTATGGGTAGGAAGCGAGCCATCGATCAAGAACAGATGGGACCCAAACAGGGGTTTATGAGATAAGGGAAAGCCACAAATTCACTCCCACTCAAATAAGTGTTCTTCCCATGCCATGATGGTATGGTTGTCCTAGCTGGTGGAAGTCAAAGGGGTATAAGAAAGTGGGTTTGCTAGGATCCCTTCCGAGCTTTAATATAAGTGGGAGGTGGTCTCCCAAATGCCTGCAAGGTCACTCAAAAGATTTAAACACCACTATTATGCTTTTTTTTTTTTTTAAATGAAATACAAGAGTTTTATTAATCGGTTGAAATACAAGAGTTTGCCAATTGGAAACTATGCTTTAGTTTTTTGTTCTTTTCATGGGAATTAAATAAATATATATACTCTTACATCATGGCCACAAAAGATACGTAACTATTTCATATCTCATTATTACGTATTTTCATATTCAATTTATTAATAATGATGAGACTAGACCCTTCATTATCTTTTTTGGTACATAATTAAGAAGAGGGAAAAAGCGATCAGGACTACATCCTGCAGCTTAAACCAGCAGCAACACAACAGACTGCAGTATCCAAACTTTATCGATACTAGGCCTGCGCGCTGGAGTCAATGTGAGCTTGAATATCTGGACGTGTTGCCCTCCCCGGCGTGTGCATGGTCTTGACACGAGGAATACGAAAACGAGCACAAATGCCCCTAATTAGACCCTGTGAACTTTTTTCATGAGAGAAAAACATGACCAGTACTGTAGTGCAAATAAGGCTCAACCTATGAGGTAAATGATCAAAATTTACTTGATTGTTGTTAGTATATTAAAGGTTGTTTTTTAAAGTGTTTTTTATTTGAATTATTTTAATATAATATATTTTTTTAAAAAAAATTTTTTTGATATTATCACAGCACAACAATTTATAAATATTAAAAAATTAATTTTCAACCAAAAACAATTAAACTCAATGCCGAAAAAAAAAAAAACCTTCTTCGTGTTTATAATAATTGCATTGGCCGACACCGAATTATAGATAGTCAACCAAGCAGGTGGCAGAATTCGATGCGGGTCCTACAAATAAATCAGAATATTGATTGAAAATAAAGTTCATTGATATTTAAAATCATTAAAAAAAAAGAATTGATCTCGATTAATGCATAAAATACTTGGAAGACATTTTTTTTATTGTCGAAAAAAAAAACACCCTTCTTCATGAAAGGAAAAAAATCAGCTTCAAATTGGTACTACGATGATCTATTCGTTCGTTTTAAAAATATATATAGATTCTATTATTATTGTCTGTCCAAAATAAATATCTACTCATAAAATTTAATCATGTATTTTTGTATCATATCTCTCATTGAGGCATCCAAATTTTGCGTTTGAAACTATTTTTAAAAATTATGTTTGACTTTAAAAAATATTAAATTAATATTTTTTTGATGATTTTAATATTTAAATGTTAAAAATAAAAAAATCTAAAAAAATTATTTTTAAATAGTTTTAAATAAAAAATATTTTGAAAAAGTATCACAAACACATTACGACTCATTAAAGCATGTTTGAGAGTGTGGTTGCGGTTACTTTTCAAAATGTTTTTCGTGCCGAAATGTATCAAAATGATATTTTTTTTATTTTTAAAAATTATTTTTGAGATTAACGTATTAAAATGATTCAAAACATATAAAAAAAATTATCTTTTAGAAAAAAAATAAATTTTTTAAGAATGTGGTGCAAACAACGTTCCCAAACAATGCCATAAAAGACCTATAATTAAATAAGAAATATTTTAAAGAATTGTGAATATGATTTTTATTTTTCTGAACATTGAAGATTTGTTAAATATGCTTTTTCACTATGTGCTTTTGCCGTTGAGTCCCTTTCATGGAGAAACGTTATTCCTTCAAACAATGTACACATTAATATATGCTTTAATAAGTGTTCCGTGATGTAGTGGTGATGTAGTTACAAGTAACTTTGAATTTCGAATAATCATTAACGTAATGTTTTTTAATGGTTATTATCTTAGAATCTCAAAATCAAGGAAAATATAAATTAAACAAAAAATCCATTTATTGTTTCTTCAACCCAAAAATAATTTTTTTTTTAAAAAAAAACTTTCAATTACATCAATATTAATTAAACACACTAATTACTTTTGCCCCGAAATCAGCTGGAGTGGTATTTTTTTCCGTGGTTCGGTCTAACTTTTTATACTCTATCCCCTTAAAAGAATAACCTCATCCTTTCACCATGTTCATGAATCCAAGTGTCACTGTGTGCACTCTTTGCTTTAATCAAAGTCACAAAATTATAACATCTGCTGTACGTCTACCAAGAAAAAGAAAGAAAGAACAGAGAGAAGCATGGAAGATTTACAGGTCATTTGCGAGTTTTTAGACGAGTTCTCTGTTAACCAATTACATGTTAAGGTTAGAATTACGATCAGGTCACCGAATCTTCTGTCAAATTACACCCTGGTTTAATCAAGGCATGATATTAAATTAATTTAAAAAAAAAGTATCCCACGTATGATCATTAATTGTAAAACACATCGAGAGTAAGAAATATTGTTTTTAGTTGTTCTGAATTAGAGATTGAAATTAATATCAATTTATTCTTTGTTCGCGAGAATATCTCAATGGTTAAAGATTTTAAATTTTCGCTTGAAATTTTAAGTTTAATTAAATCATCATTATCATCATTCTCATGCACAAAATAGAAGTTAATTATCACAAAGATGAAAATTAATATTAATGAAAAGTACCAATAAATCAACTAGAAAAACAAATTCCATGGATTTGACGGTCTTACATGTATCCAACAAATTTCATTGGCTTTGAGGCACAAAAAATTACACACTCACCCTCACTATTGGGATTTTTGTTTTCATAAACTCATACCATTTTATATTTATTAAATAGAATAAAAATGATAAGTTTTAAACTTATGACCGCTTGGTCAATAACATTCTGATATTATATTAAAACATTATTTTAACATAAAATCTTAAATTATTAAGTAAAACCCTGAAATATAAATGTATACAATTCTCTAAACATTGATTATAGCCTCCTCTAGCAATTTTGTAGAGCACAAACGAAACTAAACTGAACAGATTGAGTGAATTATATATCCTCTTAATAAGTAGGACAACATCATTAGTGACTTCAAATCGGGCTCTCGTTGGATCAAAATATAAACATGTTTGTTTTCTTCTCCATGGATGTTTATTTTTTAAGCCACATGAATGGTTTACATGATTAATTATATATGTGTCCTCAATTGAGGACGAATCTTTGTCTCTTTTTTCTCTCTCTCAAGTTCATCATAAGTGAATGATGAATGAATTATGTAATACTAAATCATTGAATTAAGTTATTGATTCCATGAAAGTGGGGGTATGCAAGCTTCACATACATTAATTAAGCAGCGCCACACCCACACACATTCATAAGAAACGTAGATCTTCTTTATCATATTTCCCTTTAAAAAAAAAAAAAAACAGGTAGGTAGGCTTGTGGCATGCAAGAATTCTTCAACACGCTAAATTGCTAACATGATTGCTTGAAAAAAATTCTCACTAAGTTGGCTAGCATTTTCAGATGATCTCTCTCATTCATTCAACAGTGGTCAAACGGGTTAATCATAGATGTCAATGGCTAATGATGTAACGTCAAGACCATGTGGAAATATAGCAAATCTTTCGAAATAGTACAGGTGGCAAACCACATATGGTCAAAAGCTTTATTAGTTAACTTAGTGTTTGTCACCTTTAGGGTCTATCATTTCACCAAGTCAAAAACTGGCCGACCTTCCATTGATAAAAACATGATGTTGCCCTCGCCACCAAAACCCTAAGAGATTGATGGACAACGAAGAGAGGGTTCCTGAGTCTTTAAGAGATATCGCTTCAGAGCCTTAATTGGTGGAGCGTGCACAATATTAAAGGATTCCCTTGATGGATGGGAGAATTGGGTAGCTTTTGTTTCTGAGCTGACTCCAAATAATCCACCACTACAAATGGCAAAACTAATCGTGGAATTTTGACCCTACGTCCTCCACAAAACTCCTCATATACAAATCCGCAATCACTTCCCTTACATGGAAAATTGTCCATGTTACTACCAACTTACTAGACATCGAGATTTTATAAGATACATAGGACAACCTTACTAAATTCAAATGGGTTCCACCTAAGAATCCCCAAGTCCAAAGTCAAAATTGTTCCTATCATTTGTAACCATTCAATATTAGACATAACTTAGGTGGAGTACCATTCACCAAATCTATCTCCCATATGGAGGACGTATCTTCATAACAATCCTAGCAATTTTTTCTTCTTGAAAGCCTTGGAGTGATCAGATAAAACTTTGAATATCTGTCCACCCTGGACTCTTTGACTCTCAAGATCGAAAGACCCTGCGAATAGACAAGACTGAAATGGACATATATAGCTGTTTCTATTTGGAAAAACCTTCAGGGAGATGACTGGTCAATTCTTGTTAGCTGAGTCTTTGATAAATGATTGGCGATATCATCATCAAGTTCATCTCAGCAAACTTGGTTTTTTCAAATCTCTTCAGGGTCTCGACTGACTTGTGCCGTTTGGAAAGAAATATACTGTTCTAATAAGTAACTAATAATTCAGCTCAATTGTCCTCTTCTCTTGACTGTATTTAGTCAGTAAGGTGAACTTTCAAAGTGATGAAGCAATGCCATTTTATTGAATCCTGGGTGTATGTGTATCATATATGAGATACACATGTGGAACAGCTATGGTTTTTCCAATTTGAAAACGAAGGTTAAATGTATCGAGCCCGCAATGGTGACTTCAATTGAGGAGTGGGGATGCCTAATTAAACTCTAAAAGGGTTTCGTGATCTTAAAAGACCCTATCCCTATATGGCTAGAGTGTCTGATGAACGGTACTCCCTACGGAGAACTTGAGTGCCTCCTTGGGGTTTGAATATATCTTCTTCCTTGTCTTTGAAAATAATGACGAGACATCTATTAATTACTAGGTGTTTGAAACATCCAATTCGATAAGAGCTATAATTATTCGTTTTGTAGAAATCTAATAATTTATTTTAGGCCATTACTCAATTGATGATTCAGTAAAGTTAATATAAAAAACTCTCTCTAAAAAACATGTGTTAAAGTTAGTATAAAAAGAAACAAATATGTGATTATCACACGCACAAACTGATTATTATTTGGAAAAAAGAGGAAAGAAAATCAAGTTTGCTTAAGAGTTACGAAAAAATTGCTCCAATATTCATGGCAAGGCCATATCAAATTAATGTTACCATGGACGTATAGAGACTGGCTTCCATTCTTGGCTGCTGATCCCTGAACTCCAAGTAAAACGTTATGGATTTCTCTGTTGATATGAAAATAACTAAAACCCCACCTCTCTGCGAGATCCTTAAAAGGCTTGCATCGATCAATAGCTAAAAGGACAAAATACCTAAACAAACGAGCTAATCTCAACCGGCAGTTTTGGCTTTTTACTTGGACGATGAACTCTTGTTGCAAACATTTTCTTAATTTTTTGTTATTCGGGTACAAAAAGCTACCTAAATTAGTTCTCATTTAATTTTAACCACATTTAATTAAAGAGATTCATGGAACACGAACAAATAACATATTTTATTTTTGTTGTCTGTTTTAAATGCGAAAACTATTAAAAAAATTAAAAAAACTTAGGGTTTTAATTACTGTAGCACTTGAGGAGAATCATGTAGATTCAAACAATATAATAATCATTTTGTCATTCACTACTCTTAACAATTGCTTTGCTATAGAGAGTAAAATTGTATTTTCAGAGGGATTCAAATGTTATTTATGGATTGATAAGAGAATTTTCCTAACATTATTAGTCTAGTAGCCATGTATTGTAATTATAATAGTCATTGCACAATTAAAGAAACTAAGATCTCATCAACAATCCAAACATGTGCTTAGATGATACCATCTAATTAGAAAAATTATAAAAACAAAAAAAATATGAAGATAGAACTTGTAGCTATGAAAGAGAATCTTGCAGTTCCTCTTCCTAAAACATTGTTCCAATAAAAGAATAATTGTCATTTGGAGCGATATAATATTAAATACTTGAATGATTAACTTCGATTCAAATAGGAGATTGTTAGTGTATATGTCTTTGTAGCCAATCAAGTAATTACATGTGACATTGACTTTATTCAAGCAAAAAATATATTTTAATTTATAAAGACATTCTTTATCTTTAATATTCATTTCAGTTTGATTAATAAAGTAAGAATAAAGTTCTTGGGACAACAACATTTTATAAAGAAAATTATAAAGTGGTTATAATTATGAGGATTTTTATTGCATCAAAGCATTATTCCTAATATTCTTAGTCAATTCTCTATTAAGACTAGATATTAATGAGAATCACATATCTGTTCTTTTTCCATTGAGATTAAATTTTTAAAATGTCGCCGTAATGTCCGGGTGTGACAAAAGTGTCAAGAGAAAACATGATATGATAGAGTATACACACTTCATGCTTAAATGTTCAAATCAAAACTTTTTTAAAAAGGGATTACAGTTCTAAACTTACAAAAATCAAGTAAGAACTTTATTGTATAAATTTTATAATAATTATCTTGAAATAAAATATGTGATTTTCTATAGAGGACAAAATGATATTTTATCATTAATAAGAATATTAAATTTTTTCTATAAATATAATCTTATGCCTTATATTTATTTCGAGATGAGTTCAATATAAAGAAATAAGAACCATAAAGAAAACAAAAAAGCGTTAGAAGTAAAGACATAACAATCTTTCTCTCACTTAAAAAGCTTTAAGAGATCTCTAATTAGATAAAAACATGTGGATTGTTGTTAGAGGTTAGACAATTAGATAGTTTATGGTTTACGACAACTCAACCTTAAAGAGTTGATCAAACCCTAGAAGAAAGAATTGATCTTTAGATAATTTTCATACAAACTTTTAGTAATCTTATGTTGTCTAATGAGATTTATGGGATTCTTAAGAAATTTTATAATATTGTTTCCATTATGTTCGTGTTTTTCAAGAAATTCGATATAAAGAACTCTTAACCATTTCTTCTTAATTTGAGCCAATATAAATTTAAATGGTCATTATAGAGTTTGGAAGATAATATAACACGGATTCATGTTTATGTAAGGTATAATTGGGAAATTTTATTGGGTACAAGGAGTAATTAGTGGTATTCTATTAATTAAAAGTACTCATGGATATAGTTGGGTCGAGTTTGGATTCATAATTGTATCTAACTCAACTTCTAATATTTTATAAAATTATAAACCCGACCCATTCAGTTTATCTTAAACCTAAGCATGTTGGATATATCATGTTGGGATAAATTTCTTATGAATATTATAGATATTCACGAGTTGGGTTTATATTTTTAATTTTCATGTGTTTGACTTAATTAGAACTAAGATTTGGGCTCAATAAATTAGCATAAAATTTGTTATAATTTGTAACAAATAATTTAGATTTAATATAGCAATCGACTAATATGAAATAATCAATTGAAAAAAAAGGACATAATATATAACAACAAATCACGTTGGTTGTTATAGGGTATATAGGTTGGGTTGAGTTGATCGAGTTTCAAAAATCTTTATCTGTCACCTAACATATGATATTCATTTCTTAGATTTTTTGACCCAATATTATCTATAATATCTACATTATTTGACTTTGATAGGTCATGTTGGGTTAGATAAATATTACTGATGAACTAGTTTTTTTACTATCCTTACTGATAATTACTCACTGAAATCTACTCTAATTAAAAAAAGATATACAAACAAGGAGAAATTAAAGAAATTCTTAGATGAATATATTTTTATTACTTTTTGATGCATCATGAATTTTATTATCTCTTATACTTGTGTGTGTATCTTTCTTCAAAGTAGATTCCTATGAATAATTATTATAGAATACAGCTAGTAATTACTCGTTATACACCATTAATTTTTTTTTTCCAGGTATAGATGGCCATGGGAGAAGGTAATTTAAGCTTGATAATTATCCAAAATTAGATTTGATGTTTTTTTATTTTAATTTAAACATTTTTTTTTGAAAAAGAAATTCGAACACAACGCAAGTCCAATAATAAACACATCATGAAACTAAAACTAAGACTAGCATTTTTTTTTCGTTGGGTATTTAGCTACACAATAAGAAATTGGCATTCAATTATTTTATCATCGTTCCATCATTCCTAAGACTTGAACCTGAATTAATACAAGTTTAATTCGATAGGACGTCCACTTGAAAACAAAACAAGCAATTTCATTAGCCATACCGCTACTTAAATCTGTGTGTTTATGTCAATTGTTGGGGTTACATCAATACACGAGAGTGCATGAATTTAAAATGAAAATTAACCCAAAGAAATAGACTCGATCGGCCTTGTTTTCTTGATTTATTTAATGCTAGGGAAATGGGAAAAGGTGAGGGAATAAATAAAGAAGAAAAAGTGTAAAAGAGGGGTTGAAAGGACTCCTCAACAAACAAAAAGGACCGAATTGAAATGTCCTTTATGAATGGGCAGGGACAGTTTTGCAGCAGCTTGAAAGTGCCTATAGAAGACGTGAATCAACGCACCCTGTGTGTAGTTAATAATGCATTTCTGGGTCACGAATGTCTAAATCTAATTAAAAAATTAAAAAAATAATGAAAGTGATGAACAAATAACTTCATTTATTCATATAAAAATAAATTCTCAAGGCCAAAAGAAGCAGAAGGGGACCATACACTTGAGAGAGATTTCACACTATATGGCACCAACTTGGTTATATAATATTAATGAAACTATTGTTTTGCGCCTTGGAGATAAGAGTGAATTAAAGCATTAATTTGATCTTAATATTCTTTCCTAATGCGGCATCCTAGAATATTGTTCTTTCACTTAAGAATGCCGCTATCCCTTTAAGGCAATATTTCGATGGAATATTCATGATTATTACCTCTAATATTTTAATAAAAGGGGAACCAGTGTTCTGTAATTCGGTCCGACCACATAATTTGGGCAAGCCATGCAAGCTATTGGCCAGATAGCTATGCAATCCAATTCATAAAGAAAAACCATTATTAATAATAATAAAAAAGTGAAAGCAAACAACAAGGCAGGATTTAATAACTTGTGTTGCCCTCGTCACCACAGCCATTAACTTAGGTTTGAACACCGATTGGAAGGTGGGTTGGTTAGGCTCACCTTACAGTCTGATAAAAAAAAAATAGATCCGATCTATAGGCCGATTCGGCTTTAAACTAGGTTGGCGTTAACGTCGGTTAGTGGACCAACTTCAATTTTTTTTTTACTTGCTTAGCTCTCGTCAAGCTAGTCTCATAACACAGTTGAAAACCTTTTGAATCCCCCGTTGAGAAAAATAATAATTTTAAATTTGTTTAACCCTAATTGTAAAGATTATGTTTGAGTGAGAGTTTTCTTCCGTGATAAATTAAAAGTATGGTGAGTTAAGATAGGAGCCGCTTAATTAAGGTAAATAAAGGTCTTGATAAAATTATAAATTTGACCTCTTGAAATATTTAAGAAATATTTTTTATTATTATTTATATATATCTGATAAGTAAGACCTTAAAATAATCTTTATTTTATATTTAGGGTTCTTTGTTAAGTTAAAAGGTAATTTTTATTTCATAAAAAATAATTTCGCTGCATTAACTAGAGATGTTTAATTGGAAATATTTTTTTCCACGTTAATGTTAATATAAAAATTTTCAAGAGCTGCTAAATCCACACCAATATCATATTGCTGGATTAATGTTAGCAACGCAACTTGCATTAAAAAAATATACTTCAAATATTATGCTAATATAGATTTAATGATGCCAATAAATGCCACAATTAACCAATGGACAAGAAATACATCACTGAAGTTATAATCTTGTGATATGATGAAAATAATTCATAAAACAGAGAAAAGAAATTAAACGAGAAGGACACATCCATCCATTGGACTCGAGATGGAGTGAAAAAAAATAAAAAAAAAAATTCTTGAAAGTATTTTATGAACACCAAAACAAATATAATTTTAATAACAGAACTTGTAGGAATGCGATGATTTTCATTTTGAGATGATTTTTAAGAGTATATTTGTATAAAAATATACTAAATTAATGTGCTTTTTAATGTTTTTCATTCATTTTATATATTAATATATTAAAAAAATAATAAAAAAAGAAGAATTTAGTGTAGACTACCAGACACGCACTTGATCAGTTGTGCCTGGGGCATGGTGGGCAGCTAATGGCTACCTAACTAAGAGTACTGAGCTACAGAAAGTGTGAAGATGGTCTTTGGACAGAGGTTGTGTAATGTAAATAAACTCTTGTCATGGAAGGTAGAGAGAGAGAGAGAGAATAAAAGGAAAAGGTGAGGAGTGAAAAGACAAGTCAAACGTCAAATCGAGGGTCTTGAAATCATAAGACAGTCAGTGGATGTGTTGTCAATCAATATGATTTTGTTGCTCAATAATAATTATTTCTATTTTTATTTATTTTCCTTTTCGAATTTTTATTAATAATAATAATAATATCAAAGCAAAACAAAAGGGGGCAAAACAACAGCTACCTTCTTCTACTTTTCTCCCCTTTGCTTTCTCTTGCCTACCGCACAACACCGAGTCATTAATCATTATTAAAGAGTTTCTTTTACACTGCGTTTCCAACTGTATTTTTACTTGTTTTAATAATACATTAATTTGATATTAAAAAAATATATTAGATTAATGATTGTTTTCTTAATTTCCTTCATGATTTTCAAATCATTTTAATACATCGATTTTAAATAAATAACAAAAATATAATCTCATCATATTTTAAAATAAAAAGTATTTAAAAAAAAAACCATTATTATACTGCCGAACAAGAACACATACACGAAAGAACAAATAGTATACAAGACAAGCCCTCTTCGTGCCTGTGCACGTGCCGGGTCTTGTCTCACGTGCAGGAGGTCGGGCCCCTGCCCCTTCAAAATATTATTAATTAAAATTGATTATGTTGGGCACTAGTCCCAATACTTATGAACATGAACCCTCAAGTCCCGGCCGACACGGTTTCCAAAGAGCCCAATTTCCAGCCCCCCACACCCTCTTAATTCCATGTTTTTGAAGTCCACATTTTACATCTATCTAGCTACAAGGAAGGAGCACATGCCACTTCTTCAATTATTTTCTATCGTTTTCATTTCTTGTCCATCTTTCTTATTTACGAGTCCTTGTCACCAATACCTTCTTGTGTTGAATTTTCTTCTTTTTTATTTTATTTTATTTTATTTTTATTTTTATTTTTATTTTACTCTCTCACTCACCTCCATATAGTAGTGGTGGTGACAATGTAATGATGGTGTTTAGAGCATGTGGTTGGTAAATAAATAAAAATTGAGGACAAACCTTTCCCTACTAACTTTGAGGTTACCTTTCTTAGGTATCATTATTAATATTCACTTTCTAGCTTGGTTTGTTTAATGTTCATTCACCTTGTCTTCTATAAAATACATTAGAGCTCGTACCTGCTTGTTGCTCCTGCCTCCTGCCCTCATGGGGCTAGCTTTTGTAAAACTCCTCTCCTAGTCATTAATTTGTAGCAAAAATATTGTAATTTAATTAAGTATATGTAACAAAAAATCTCACCTCGTAAACAAGATCGATTTGCTATGTATTGAAATCTTAAGTAGTTAATTAAAGAGAAATTATGATACTAAATGTTGTATTAACCATCCCAGCTGGCTAAATTGGGTCCTCAATTTGATTAACCGAGTCAAGAGATTCGGGGAAATGGGTTTTGCCTGCCAAGACCGCCATATCTTCATGCTTAAATGAAGATTAACAACAATAGTTCATTGACATACTTCTTAAAATAGGCGAGGAGTGAGTATTTGGAACAGTTAATCAGCTATTATGTAATCTAATTGGGATTGATTTTGGATAATAGATTATTAAAGTGGATTCTTGTCATGTCTCTGCTAACATCTACAGACTGCAGGGATCTGTGGTTAATTTCCCCAAGAGTTTTGACAAGAAAAATTAAAAAAATAATAATTAAGTGTTAGTTGGCCCTTAAGAAAATACAGGAACAGATTCTTTTTGAAGTTATAACTTTTGTCTTTTGTGGATAAAAAATTAAGATATCAAATAATCCAAAATAAATAAAAATAAATAATAATTAACAATTGAAAATCAACAAATTAATGATTTCTATCTGCATGTTTGTTTATATGTTGAGAAATTTAAACTATTTAAATGCATTATGTGCAGAGAACATTTTGTAGCCCTTGATCTGCATTTTCAGTCCAAGATCATACTGCGAAAGAGCACATACTAAGGCCTCGTGTCGTCAAGAATATAGCACAAGCTAGTATTTCTGACGAGCATACTCTTTTCTTACTTTCTTTCTTTTTTCCCTCTTGATAAATATTTTTATTTTACTAGTTGAGTTTATATAATCTAGAGATTGGTCACAAAGGGCCAAAAATACGAAGTCATATATATATATTCTGAATGAAGTACGGTTCAAGGCAAATTATACTGTTAATTAAAGAAGAAAATAAAAAGGAAAAGGAATAGAAAAGGCCTTGATTCCAGTCAAAATAAAGGGGGGAAACCTCATCGCATCTTGACCACAAAAGTAAGAATTTAATTTTTCTAATGATAACTTGTCACTCTCTATGTATTATATTAATTAATTCCTAAGTATGTTTAGAGCTTTTACATCTATTTTTTTTATATTATAAGGGTAATTTATTTTTGAGGGATATCGTATCAATTGAACTTCAAAGTTTTATTTATCAATAGATTTGAAGTTCAAATTCTAAAAAAAATAAAAAATGCATAGCTACTTTATTAGCAAGGCAATCCCTCGAAGTTACTCTTATATATATATATATATATATATATATATATATATATATATATTATGACTTAAGCATACTTAAAAGAGATTTTAAAAGTCTCTAATTACAATTAAACTAATTGCTGCTCCTTCCTGATCAACCAGATACAAACAAAGTGGTATGTTAAAAATAGATGAATGAACATGGTCCCATCACTACAATAGTCAACACCCTTATTTAAGTCGTAAGAATAAATATATATATCATTTTGCATTTGCGTGTAGTTCTTGCTCAGAAAACTACATGTACTCGTACGTCCATATAATTATTTTAAGTATATATCATAAGCAGTAAATCTCTCTCGATAATTAAATATTAATAATTCTAATAAATCCCATCATTATTATTTATTTTTCACCCCTTTTTTTTAAAACCTCGGCCGCCCAGAATAGCCATTCATATTGCCCCCCCCCCCTCCTCTCTCTCTACCGAGAGAGAAAAGAATCTCTTTCTTTCTCTTTCACCAATATACAGTAACACACTAACCCCATCATCATCCTTAGCAAGAACACAGGAAAAAAAATGAAGTCTTCTTATCTTCTCTTCCTCTTGTTAACTGTCCTTCAGCCTTCACTCTCTTTTCTTTCCTTCCTGCTCTTTATTATATAATTATATATATATATATATAGATAGGACGAGGCAACCCTAGCTGGTAAACAAAACCATATATTTGTTCATTTTGAAGACATGACTCTTGAAGACTCTCTAAGAACTCTGTCTTTAGACTACCTTAATCTTCTAATCAATGGCCAAGCTTTCTCTGATGTAACTTTCAGCGTAGAGGGTCGGTTAGTTCATGCTCACAGGTGTATTTTAGCAGCAAGAAGTTTGTTTTTCAGGAAGTATTTTTGTGGACCTGACCCACCATCTGGGTTAGACCCATCTGGATCAAGGATAAACCTGGTTGGATCACCAGGTTCAAGGTCTAATGTGATACCAGTTAACTCTGTGGGGTATGAAGTGTTCTTGTTGCTGTTACAGTTCTTGTATAGTGGACAAGTCTCTATTGTGCCACAAAAACATGAGCCAAGGCCTAATTGTGGCGTGAGAGGGTGTTGGCATACACATTGCACCTCAGCCGTTGATCTTGCTCTTGACACTCTTGCTGCCGCTAGATACTTTGGTGTTGAACAACTTGCAATGCTCACTCAGGTCTTTCTTCCTTGTAGTCAGTCATATATAGCAGCTCGTTATGATCATTTCAAGATTTTCTTTCTCTCTTCACTTCTTCTCCCTTTGTCTCCTCTCTTTTCTCTCAAAATCTTGATGAGTGTGTAGAGTAGTACTCTTATGTTTTTTTTTTTTTTTTTTTGGTTTTTGGGAAGTGGGAAGGCGTTTTTGTGTTGGGTTTTTTATTTTCTCTTTTTTTTTTGTTGTGAGGGAAATTTTACTATCCCATGATCAAGTGGCTGAGGGGTTGTGTCTTGTGTGATATTTCAATTGGTTTCTACCTAGCTTTCATGTTCATCTCAAGCAGATGCAGTTGAGTTTGATCCCACACTCATTTATAGTGCTTTATATTCAAGCACTAAGTCGCTTGGCATTTTCTTTTGTAGTTGGAGATGGTAATTCAATTATTGTTTCAATTTTCTCTTAACAGTTTTTGTGGGCTTTTCTTCTACTTTTCTTCTCATTAACTTCTGTTCTTTCTGCTGTTGATATATAGTTATCAAACACTATAGCACTATTTTCATTTAAGTCAAATGTTCATTTTGTCCATGTTAGATAAGTGTTTTTCCTTGATTTCATGTATCATTTTTGGTTGCTGGAGTTGAGATTTTCAATCTTCGTGCTGTACATATAGCCTAGACTTTCTAAATTTAGTTCTTCATCTCCAGTCTTGTCTTCCACAGTATGCTCACCAAATCTATGCCAAACAAGCACTTTCCCCATTTGGGTATAAGATTGTGAAAAAGAGATGGACAGGATAAACAAAATTTTTACATGAAACATCCCATCATACACCAAAACAGGATGGACTAAATGCAATTGATCGTAAAGAAAAATTTTCCATTTGCAGCTAAATCCATTTACCAATGCTCTAATTATTATTCCCTTGTTTTCTGTTCCTCAGAAGCAATTGGCTAGCATGGTAGACAACGCCTCAATTGACGATGTGATGAAGGTTCTTATAGCTTCAAGAAAGCAAGATATGCACCAACTTTGGACTACTTGCTCCCATCTTGTGGCCAAATCAGGCCTTCCACCAGAAGTCCTAGCTAAACACCTTCCAATTGATGTTGTAGCCAAAATTGAAGAACTACGACTCAAATCATCCATTGCTCGTAGATCATTAATGCCTCACCATCACCACCATCTCCACGATCTTACTGCAGCTGCTGATCTTGAGGACCAAAAAATTCGAAGAATGAAAAGGGCATTAGACTCATCTGATGTTGAACTAGTTAAGCTTATGGTAATGGGAGAAGGCCTCAATCTCAATGAAGCATTGGCTTTGCATTATGCTGTTGAGAACTGTAGCCGAGAAGTGGTCAAAGCCTTGCTTGAACTTGGTGCAGCTGATGTTAACTATCCGGCAGGGCCCGCAGGGAAAACCCCACTTCACATTGCAGCAGAAATGGTGTCACCGGATATGGTCTCAGTACTTCTTGATCACCATGCTGACCCTAATGTTAGAACCGTCGATGGAATCACCCCTCTTGACATTCTTAGAACGCTAACCTCAGATTTCTTGTTCAAGGGGGCAGTCCCGGGTCTAGTTCACATTGAGCCCAACAAGCTTAGGCTGTGTCTTGAGCTTGTCCAATCCGCAGCTTCGGTTCTTTCACGTGAAGAAGGGAGTGTGAATGCAACTACTTCAAATCCTATTTATCCACCAATGAGTGATGAACATAATAGTAGCCATAGCAGCCAGAGAGACCATCATGCAATGAGTCGACATGATCCAACAATGTACCGCCATCACTCTCATGACTTCTAGTTCAAGCCTACCTAAGCTCTCTCTTTATAATTATATAGCAATGATGGAGGATCAGGAGAGTTAGACAAGTAAAATGCTTCATGAAAGTTCATGAAGATTATTATTGGATTATATTTATATAACCCCCCCCCCCCCTGTCATCAATCTTCAATCACTTCTTTCACTTGTTGCCTTTTGTTTTTTGTTCTCTTTTTCTCTCTGTTCTGTTTGGGGTGTTTCTTTTGGTTTTTGTAGGCTTTCAATGATTCATCATATGAGAAGTGCAGTTTCATTGGAGATGGGATACATCTTTTCTGATCTCTCATGGGGATGAGAGACAAGGAGAATCTGAGTTTTTGCTCTCTTGAGGAGAAAGAGACGCAGGTCAATCTTTTCAAACCTGGCCTGTCAACTCCTTTGTATTTATTGATAGTATCTAATATCATGGCCTATTTATTGTGCCCTTTTATTTTCTTGTTTCCTCCACCCCCCCTTCCCATCACCTAAACATTATATATATAGTAAATTAAGAAAAAAAATATTAACTGACCCATGCTAACATTTAATTACACAATAAGAGTCATCTAAAATATAGCTAGGAAACGTAAATTACAAGGGAGATTTTGGTGTCTAATATTGATGGTGGGGTTTCTTTAGTTCATCATAGGCTTTGTTTGGACATGGATGATATATATTATAATGGGGGAAATGAGCTGTCTCTTTTCTCCTTCACGTTTCTTTTCTAAGCATTCATGGGCTTTTGAGAAAGCTTGATTGGATGCAGTTTTGTCTTAATTAATATTTAGAAGAAAATCATGTGGTCATGTACAATTTGATTGGTTGTCCTCCATGAATGCAGCATCGAGTGTGACTACACAGGACAGCTTAATAAATTCGTATTATCTAATTGAGGATTCCCTTCAGGTAATCCTCTTTTTTGTCCCCCTTGCCTTATTTGGTCTCGTGTAGTAACTCCTAGAGACTTACAGCTAAAACCCTAGATGGTTTTAATATACTAGTTTCTAAACTAATGGGTATGTTGACGTTCCCTTGCTGATCATCCTTGACGTCTACTCTATTTTCTTGCAGTCTTGGGATTCCTTCAGCCCCTCCTTTTTTTAAGCCAGTTGCATGCTATAAACCTTGTGCTTACTTCATTGCCAGGCCTCCCTCTTTTGAATGCTGTCCATTACTTATTTCAAAGTTATTTCTTATATTCAAGTGATCTTTGATGTGGAATTTGTCATAAAAGTTAAATCCGCACTTGTTAGCCACTCATTATTCTTTGTTAGAATAGTCAAAAATCAAAATGCATGTTTCCCAGCCAATGAAGCTTCATGCCTGTTCTAGCACTTAAGCGTTTTACCCCCCAATTAGGGATTTTCGTACATGAATCGACCATGTGATGGAACATAGTAGAAAAGGAGAGTTTTCTGCAATCTTCTTTCACCTACTTTAAATTTGCCTTTCATAATGTTGTGGCAACATGTGCATGGTATATTCTATCATCTCAGTGGTCTCAAAGGTCAGCTTGATTTTGCTAGTAGATATTGATATTCTGAGGCAACGTCATGAACATTATCTGCTTTCAACTTGCTCATGATGATAAGTTTTTGAGTGGCTCCCCTTTTATTTGTAAAAGACCTGATAACATTATTTTCTTAGTTTAATTGGAGATGACCTAGCTACTACGTGAGTGACTTAATATAATTTAATTTCAGCACTATATCTATACTCCTTAATGACGTTTATATTTAGATAGATAGCCCTAATGAAATTATGTGGAATTATGAAGAAAATATTTGAGCATCAGGAATGGGGCATGCATGGTGAAACATTTAATGTGAATTTATTCAAACAGGAAAATAGGCTAAGCAATCTCCTGCCAAAGTTCTTCTGTTCTGCGTGTTTGCTGAAAGTGTCATAACAATTTGTTGACCATATGCAACTCCCAGTCCCTAGTTTTTTTTTTTTTTTTAGCATTTGTCAAGAGAAGTGTAATTGGATTCAAATGGATAGAAATGTGAGATTTCAAGGGTATATAATATTCCTATGTTTGGCATGGAAGGGGTCGTCAGATTTTTATTGAAATCTGAGTCTCAACAAAAGGCATCTTGGGGCAATAGAGATTATCTTCGCCTTCTTGCCTTTTACTCTCACAGCAGAAAATTCGAATGTATAGCCTTTAGCCATTCTATCGCAAGTACACTATCAATTCCCACATTTGTTTATACAGAATTCTAGAATGATTTTTTTGAGCATAGCATTTTGCTATTAGCATCAAAGGGTTGACAATTGAATCTTTCTTCTTATTAGCCGAAAATTACAGTGTCTTGGTTGCTTCTTGTTTCATTTGAAATCCATCATAGTTAATTTACTCTAATTGATTTATAATCTTCTTTTTTTTTTAAAAAAGACAACGTATACATCTCTTCCAAGTTCAATCTAGTTTCCCATTATTTTTATGAGGCTGGCTCTAGCTCGGACTTGGATTCATATGATACCGATTATCAAGGCTTATGAAATTAGGTTTTCCTTTTTCTGATAAAAAAAAAACGAAGAAGAAAGACCCGTAGTCAACATGGCAGATCAAAATCTTCTTGTTCAGATATTTATCTTTACAGACCTGAAGTGTTGAATATATGTTACTGCATCTATGTTCATGGGAATAAGGAATGATTCACCTTTAAATGTCAACTTATTATCTTCATGGATTTAATTAAAATCATCATTGTATTTGTTATTAGGTCGAGCCTGTCTTGAATTCTTGTCTAATTTTATGTAATATTAAGAAGAATATCATGTTTGGTCTTTTGATTGAAATTGTAGTTAGAAATTTTAGCTAGAGAAGCTCGAATCTTTATAGAAATTCTGAATGAACTGGATTGACTAATTAGATCCCTCATTGCTTTGTTTTTTCTCTTTTCAGGTTCCCCCTGTATTCTTTCTTGTTTTTTAGTTTCATTTACTTAATGTGAAAAACAATTAAGAAGAATATCATGCCAAATAGTCTTAGAGAATCTTCATGAGGTTTGAATGCATTGATGATGGCTCACACAAAACACTATTGATATTCTGTCGGGTTTAGCAGGACCCGATTGTAAGGATTGTCATATGAAACACTGGAGTGGAGTGAGGATCGATGTTTTTCATATTCAAATGTTGATGAACATACGAATGGCAGTGCCAGTAAGGGTGTGCTCTCTCCTTGGTTACTGGGAACTCAAGGCAGAGTTAATTTTCATGAATGGTTCATATATCGATGTAAGAAGTCTGGCTTTGATTGGACTAAAGAGATCCTCACCAAGAAAAGTTGGCCCTAAAAAACTATTTGTTTGTTAAAAAACATAAGTCTTATTAAATTGGGAGTAAATGACCGATTAATTGCTACATAACCAAAGCATGAATATTAGAGAGATGAGTTTATAATCATCTAGTGATTATGGCAGTCGTAGCACTGCGATGCTACTCATCGATAGTAGTTTACTTTTAGCATTATTTTGTTTTTTTTTTATGCAAATGCTATTTATAAACCACGATCTCAAGTTAATTAATCTTTAATTCCACATCTTCAACCATGATTATTCTTAAGAAACAAAAATCCCTGTGCGATGGCATGTTAATTAATCTAAATATTCCCTCAGTGGAAGATAAAATAAGAATAAAAAAAAAGGTACCATTTACTATTTATCCACTTTCAACACAGATGTGATACACGGCTTTAAAAGCATGTTTAACAATGTAGTTGTAGTTGTTTTTTAAAGTGTTTTTAACTTAAAAANATANTAAANTNATATTTTTNTTATTTTTNNAAATTTATTTTTGACACCAGTGCATCAAAATGATTTAAGAACACTAAAAAAATATTAATTTGAAATAAAAAAATAAAAAAAATTTAAATTTTTTTAAAAACGTTTTTTCATAAACACAAATCACATATTTCTTTCGACCAATCTTGATTTTATTTTTAATAGGCTATTACTTCTTATTAATTAACTCTTTGCAGCCGGTTAGGTAATTTGAATATGCATGTCAAATAATATTTTTCGTATGTTTAAAGTCATTGTAGGAATCGAAGCTCGGAGATAGAGAGATATGGAGGGTAAAACAATTCAATTCATATTGGTTTAATTTGATTGATTGATGTTAATAGAAGTCTTTACTTGTACGAGTGAAATTCATTTTGAGAATCAGTGCTCACCAGGTCTCTTTCCTTTTCAACTGAAAATGAAATGAATTTTCTGGCTTTGGTTAGTGAAATTACGTGTTCTTAATTTAGGTACTGTCTGTACTTCTTCCTTTGTGAATATACGCACTATTTTTTTTTCTTCATCACGAGAATACATACTATTAATTTTGACTATATTTTCTTAAAGTAAGGAACCCATCGTGGATGGATAGGCACTACTTCTATAAGAATGCTATTAAATTGCGGTTGGTAGATCATGAGCCAAAATTCAATTACAAGTTGTACCATCGGGGTGTTTGAAATTATGTTTGCATCGTGTTTTTTTTTTTAATTTTAAAAAGTGTTATTTGATGTATTTTTAAATAAAAAAAATATTTTGAACGTTAATCTCCACTACACTCATTGAATATAAAATTATGTTCCATGATACTTTAATTTAATTGGGTGTGCATTTATTGTATAATATAAACAGTTTTTTTGTTTCTTTCAAGTAGAATTCTCTGTTTTCACTTTATTTAACTTTGAAAGTGAATATTTAGCTTGAGAAAATGCAATATTTGGACGAGAAATTATTATTACATGAACCTAATTCATTGTCTAAGCTTATGGATCAAATCAACAAAATTATTTTATTTTATCAATATCATTGTGCCATTAAATGTGAAAATTAAGATTTGCTTCTACATATAATTGAATAAATTAAATTTAATAATTTATAGAAATTATTAATCTTCTCTCCCCATTTTTTTTTAATAGGTTCCCAAAACCACTTCATTTCAACATGTATATATGTTTTTGTGGTTCAACATGATCACCTCCAACGTAGACATTAACATGAAGCAATAATTGAAAAATGACAAATGTTTGCTCATTATATGTTGAGTATCGTCTATGGATTTGGCATAAGCCATGGTTACTCTCATTGTCAATGAAAACACCTCTCCTTTATGTCAATTCTTTCTAGCTAGCTAGCTAGCTAGCTAGCTATAATCCTCCTGAATTATTCTCGAAATGATAGAAAACAAAAAATAATGCTATACAGGATATCAAGGATTAGAAAGGAAACAATTCGCATAAAACGCAGAGGAATTTATTTAAGGTTTTTTTTTTAAAAAAAAAAGAAGAAGAAGAAGAAGAAAAGAATTCCATTTTGTTGAAAAGCAAATGGAGACTTTTCTGTTTCTCTTACCATTCATCTAAATTCTCCTCTCCTTTCTTCTTCCACTCCTCTCTCTGAAGCTCTGTGAGCAAACCACCTGATTTTAATTAAAACCAGCTTTATTGATTGTTTTATGCGCTTAAGTAGATGGATCCAAAGAAAACAATATGATCTAATTAGATGCATGATCATAAACATCTGATATCAACTGATTTTAAGCACCATCTTATGCATCTTAATTAGAGTTCATTAATTAAGGGAAAACAATAGGATCATAAGCAAGTTGGTAGGAAATTATGGGTACGGGTTTATGTACTCAAAGAAAGCAATAATGATGCATAAAAGTTCAAGAATAAGAAGAAAAGATACAGTGATTAAACTGTGTATTAAGTTTCCTAAGGTCCCATTTGCTAGCTGATCAACAATCATGGCAAACAATATTCTGATTCAAGTTATGTGGCAGTATTTTGAGTTCTTGTAAGGGAAATCTCTGCCAAATTATGTCATTCTCTATGCTAAATTGATGAAAAGAATTTAATTGAAAGCAAACGTTGGAGGATTAATGATGACTGAACAAAAAGTTGTCAGTATAGACCAATAAAACAATAGTCAAGCATGTAACATATTGCACTTATTTATAGTGGCCATGAAAAACTTTTAATAGTTGAATTATTTTTTCTTTAGATATCAGTAAGTTTCCACACATCAAATCATGGGCAAATACTTTTAAATTTGATTTTAGATAGGAATGCGGGTGATTTTAATCACTTACACTATGTTTGGGAACGCGGCTGCGGTTGCGTTTCCAAAAATTTTGAATTTTTTTTTTACTAAAATTGAATATGGTTTATATATTTTGGATCGTTTTGATGTGCTGATGTCAAAAATAATTTTTAAAAAATGAAAAAACATCATTGGCATGCATTTTTGCACGAAAAGTTATTTGAAAAGCACCCGCAACCACACTGCCAAACACGCTCTTAGTCGTGGATCTGATACAGCTAGTTATATAAATAATTTTATAAAAATATTTATAAATATATGCATGATAAAGTTTAAGAAGAGATTGGATTTTGCAGAATGATAGATTTCATTAAAAAACTTGTAATTTTTATATAATTACTAGATCATATTTAAATTTTATCAGGTCCAGTTATATAATAATTCAACTAGCAGTTGGTGAATATGGATGATTTTTAAATTAGAGAAGATGTTTGTTGCTATAATTTTTTTTTAAAAAATTTAATTTGTTTAAAATCTTTATTGTTTTTCTTTTATTCTAGAGATTCCAAGGAGTTGCAAACTACTCATATCTAGACCGGTGTATTCATTAAAAAAATTCTTCAGATGATTCCTTAAATTCCAACTTAAGATGATAACGAGGAGAAAATAATTTACAACCTACCTAAGCTGTCGACTAAATAATACAATACCCTAATTTATTTCTTAAGAATTTTTTTCGAAACGTTAATGATAGCATGCTGCTTTCTGGCGATTCAGACCCTAACGCTGATGGAACAGCGGACAAGAAAAATGAAGATAACTGAAAAGGCGTATCCATTGAAAGAAAGCCAAAATGAGGGGACAGTATTTCAGCAAGTACTCCAATCATGTTGAAGAGCACATATTATTTTCCAAAAGCCCCATAAATATTGATTGGGACACATGAACGAACGTTTTCCTGATGGATGTGGAAGTGCAAATCCCTCATTGCTAGCCCAGTCAGCATCACAATAATGCAGAACTACTTTGTTTTAGAGCAATATGGACAGAAAACTATCATGCAGTCCCATTGGAAAACAGTGATTAGATTTTCTTTCATGGAAGATCTCCACCATTTCTCAGTTAAATTTCACTTCAATTTCTTATGTAGCCGAAGCCCATGATGCAGTTTGAAGCGCACAAAAGTATGCTCCAAGCTAGGGTCTTGCATCCCGTGTTTATCACGAACAACAACACTTTGGATCGGTCCATGATTTCAAGTCAAGACCATCGGCATAAGAGTCCAGTTGCCTGTCTCAGTTGCGTCCAACCCATCATCTTCAAGGGCTAGGGCCTTGGAATGATGAACCAGGAGATTGATGATGCAAACTCTCATGTGCACAGGAATTGAGAACACTGCGTGTTTCACGATTTATTAATTTGAATAATCAAGGAGATGCAAGCATATATACACGGCGGGTTTCACGATTTATTTTATTAATTTGAATAATCAAGGAGATGCAAGCATATATCCACGGCGTGTTTCACGATTTATTAATTTGAATAATCAAGGAGATGCTAGCATATATGCGATGGAAAGACAACCAATGATTTAGCCATGGCTTTAGTACCCATGCTTGTTTGCATTCAAGTGCCATGTTGCGAGTGAGAATTTTTTTTTTTTATCTTTTTTTAAATGTAATAAAATATTCAAGTTAGAGAATTATTTGATATTATTATTATTATTATATCTCACATAATAAATTAATTTTAAAACTTATTAACTTATCTCATTATTTAATTTGAGTTTAAAACTAAACTGTGAAAGGGTTACTTTAATATAATTTAATCTATTTTGTTGATTCAAAAGCAACCTAATTGAGTAGTAAAAAATTCTAAGAACGAAATTGAGAAAAAAATAATAAAATTAATATAAAAACACATTTTAATTCAACTTATTGGCTAACCCGAGTTTAAAATTAAACAATATTAAAGTTGTTTCAATGTGAATCAGTCAACTTGTTCACTCTAAAAGCAACTCGACAAATTATTTTAAAAATTTTTAAGAAAAAATTAAAAAAATAATGAAATTAAAAAAAAAAACCTCTCAACTTGATTTTTTATTTGGTTTAGGTTTAAAATTAAACCGAATAAAAATTAATCTAATAACATCAAGTTAACTTAACCGGTTTAAATACAATTCAGACTACTATAAAAAAAAAAATATATAACGAAATTAAGGGGGAAAATGAAATTGAAAGGAAATTTAGAAAAAAGTAAAAAAAATGAACACATACTTTACTGTTCATATATACAACAAAGCACGTGTGTTACACTCCCCTTGATTTAGTACAGAGTAGAGTTGCTCCAAGAATGAGTTGGGTTGCGGTTAAAAAAAAAAAAAAAAAACACAACCAATCTATTGGGTAAAGTAAAAGTTGGTCATGGAATCCTTCTCCAAAAAACTCAAAAGTCAATTTTTCATTAAAAGCACATTAGTATTTTAATTTTTTTAAATAAAAAATATTATATATAAATAGAAAGTTCCAATTTTTCTTTTTGAAAATTTAGTTTTTGAAATATTAGAATATTACTCTGCTTTGTAACAAAAAAAAAAAGAAGAATATTACTCTGTTTCTAACTATTTCTAAGATTTTCAAGTTTTTTTTTATAAAAAATTCTTCCCACATTATCCATATTTTTATAATTTAGTTCTAACCACAACTGTAGCCATAAAAACTACAGCTAACGTCACAGGCTCACAGCCAAAACCCCAGCAAACTTTCTAAGCTAAACGTAAAATCTTTACCTTTTGAATGTCAAAAGAGATGAGCTACGATGAATTAGCACGGTGAAAGAAGCAAGGACACTAGTGATTTACAGCTTTCGATAGGGTTTCTGCACTGACCTAAGTAGAAATGATTTACTCCTGGTGTAAACAAGCCCTTGCTCCTTCGCAAGATTGTCAGCACCGTCTTCTTCCGGGGTTGAGTATGAAGAATAGAAAGGGCGAATATTTTCTTTGAAGAAAGAATCAAAGAATAGAGTTCCTAGTCCTCATTCGCTTAGGATTAGGAGCCAAGTAAAGAGCCCATTATCCATGGCTTTTTGTTGTTCGTATTCTCATGAGCTGGAAAAACGGTGTTCGTCATCAATTTAGATGCTTCGTCTTTTCATTGCAGCATACTTTTCAGGAGAGTAGAAAGTGGGAGCTTACTTGAATACCCTGTTTTATTGCATAAGGCAATGCATGGGTCTATAAATATAACCAGCTGATAAATAAGGATCTTCGCGTGCTCGAGACATCAGTTGCTCAAGGAGACAGAAACAGACTCGAGCTTCCTTTGTTTTTGTTCCAAAATGCCTCTCACGGAGAGTCAAGATAGAAGATCTCCATCAGGTTTTGCCATCTCTATTTCTAGATTTCTTTTCACTAGAAACTCTTGAAAGCTAAATTCTCTCTCTTGTTCAAAGGATACCCAACTGAAACTCCCACCACCGGGAAGAAATGCTGCCCTCGCAAAAAAAAGCAGAGACAAAGCTTCATCAAGAGACTGTAAGTAAAGCAAGCTGATTTGGGAAGTCAAGTATTCATCCATGTGCTTTTGTATAAGCAACATTGCAAAAAATATAGATGCTTAATCGATTCTGACAATGCCTTAAACGAGAGTCAATTATTCTCTACTCCCTAAGTTTTCAGCGTAGTTCTTCGTGTTTTAAAAACTTGCAACTCAGTTTCTTGACTCGTGTTGAGCTCTATCTTGTTAAAACATCTTTCTTTTGGTTTGTTCTTAATCCCAAATGCACCGTTTGACGATTTAAATTCTTAGATAAAAACCTGCACCAGAAGTTTTTATAGAAAAAACAACTTACTTTTCAGAAAGATAGCGTCAACGAAAGTCAAAGGACTAATTATGTTATAGATTTTGAAATATCTTTGAAATATAAAGGACTAAGTTACAACCGTGTTCATAACTTGTGGATTAAAGAATAATGTATTTTTTAACCATTAACGAATACTAAAAAAGTGTGGGTTTTCACTATAGCCCCACACTTTGTAAACCAAGATACAAAACATTGTGAATGGCGATTATATATATATATATATATATATATATATATATATATATATATATATATATATATATATCAATTTAAGCTTTACAGAACAAAATTAATGGCCAATTGTCTACCATTTGTTGTTCCATGATACAATTTTTTTTTTTTATATAAGAAAGAGAACCAAAGCACACGATAAAATAACATGGTTGAAATAGAGTTTTCATGAAGAAAATTATTTTTTATCTCCTCCTTTTCTCATTTTTTTATAAGAGTCCCTTTAATTTTTAAAAGTTCTGTTTTGATCAAAAACTTCATTTTTTATTTTCAATTCCTGATTTAAAAGAGAAAATAGAGTCTTCAGAAAATGACAAATGAGAAATAAAGTTGACAATTGATTATAATCAAACCACAAAAAAAAAAAAAATTCATTTTTGGTGTCAATAAATTACATTTAATGAGAGAAGTTCCATCGCAGTTTTCCCCCCTTTAAATTGCTGAAAAATAGAGATCAAGCTTGAGAGGATTTTGTTTACGGTTTGATTTTGTGTTTTTGAATGAATTCCAAGGAGTTTTAAGTTGGTTTTAATCAACCCTATATTGTAATTTTTTTTTCTAGTCAGTTTTAATTAAATGCTCTCTTCCACATGTATTGGTTTTTCGATTTCCAATTAAATTTTTTTCTTAATGTCATAAAACGCATTATAAACACTTGCATATTAATTTATTTATATTTTTGTGTTAACAAGAGATCTAAGCATAAGACAACTAACTAGTATATTAACAAAAATTAAAAGGTAAATTCATTCACTATAACAATGCTTTGTTTTTTTTTTTTCTATTTAATTTTCATTTTTATTCTTTAATATTGGATTTATCAAGGGTTATGCTTTATAATTTATTTTGATATACTTTCTATAGAATTATCTTGTTCTAAGATCCAGATTGTGAGTTTGGTATGTTAACCCGAGTTGACGCGGTTATTTTTTACCATTGATTTTTAAATATTTTAAAAATTTGTAATTTGGTGTTTTATAAGGTCTTACTTATAACTTTTACTTATAACTTAGTTTTATGGGTTGATTAGTTTATCCTTCAAAGTGTTTTATAAGGTGATGAATAGTAAAATCACCATCTAACAAGACAAAGACAGTCTTCCTAACTAGAAGTCTATTTATCAAGTTCTTTATTTTCTATATATTTAAACATAAGCCCATAGTGATATTACTCAGCATGAAGACATATATTAATATTTATTTTAATAGTATAATTACTAATTTACCATTGGAAAAGAAAAGACAATGAAATAAGCTTTTGGAGTAACATTATCTTTTCATCATGATACATTTATTTTTGACATATTATATGAGGTTATATTTATTTTTTTTCTATTTTATACACAGTAATATTACTACTTTGACCTATGAACAGAAAAATTCTTATGCTTTTGCCTCAAGGATTTTTTTTGTCCTTTCATTATTTTTGGAATAGTTAAATTACTTTCATGCTATTTTAGACATCTCTCATAAGGGTATTTTAGTCATTTTAAATTAATTTTATTATAAATTTTAAGGTTACTTCAAAATATTATTATAACTAACATATATTAAATATTATTTAAAAAAACATGTTGGCGCATAAGAGGCCATCCAGCAACCAAATACGACCTTTTGGGGCGGTGTTTGTAAGGTCTCAATGCTCTCTACATAGTGGTATGACACGTGTATTAGAAATATCTCTAGTTTGGCGTTGAAAATCATTTCTTTTCTTTTCCCCTTCTTCTTTTTCTCCTCCTCGCAATTTGCACAACCTATGCAAAATTTTAGAGGAGCCCTTTCACTTGTTTCTCCTTCACATATGGTCATTACAAAAAAATTCATCCCCTATCATTTTTAAATATATAAATAATTTATCAAATTACAAATATTTTTCAATTTTACCCTTTGCTATTTTTTAATATATAAATAATTTATTAAATTACAAATGTTTTTTAATTTCACCACCCTATAATTCTTTTATCTTTTAAATTTAGTTTTCATTCTTTTAATTGCTTAATTTTATTTTGTTTGGGATCATTTTTTTAATTGTTTTTCTTTTTTTTACAAATTTTATCCTCCTTGAGTTTTTTTTTTTCTATCAAATTTTATCTCCACTGTTTTTGTTGCTTTTTTATTTTGTAATTTTTTTAATTAATATTTTTTCATGATTTCATTATTCAAAATTAAATTTATTAAGAGTTAAGCTGCTTCATTGAGCCTCGGTTTAAGATTTCACAAGTTGTAGGTTTTAGATATTAAACCAGAATTAGGAGGTTCACTTGGGTTTGCTTGATTTTTTTTTTAAGCTAATGTTTTGTTATTTTTTTATCCTTTTTTTGAGTTCTTTGGTGGTTTGATTCTATTAAATTAGCCCTGTATAGTTTTTTTTTTTAATTTCACCCCTGCTATTTCTTAATATATAAATAATTTATCAAATTACGTATATTTTTCAATTTCACCCTCTATGGTTTTTTAATCTTTTAAATTTTGTTCTTATTCTTTTAATTGCTATTGATTTTATTTTGAATCATTCTTAAAATTGCTTCTTTTTCTTTAATTTCATCATTGGTTTTTTTTATATCAAATTTTATCCTTATTTTATTTTGCTATTTTTTTGTGCTTTTGCAAGTTTTTTCATTAATATTTTTTAAGGATTTTATTGTTTAAAATTAAATTGATTGAGTTAAGCTTCTTGATTAAAACCAGGTTTAGAATTTAACAAATTACAAGTTTTAAAAATTAGACTAGATTTAAAAGATTCACTTGAATTTGCTTATTTGCTGGGTATATTCTATTTACTTTATTTTATTTTATTTTATTTTTATTAATTAATTTATTATTATTATATTTTTTTAATATATTTTTTAAATTACCACTTGAACCAATAACTTGTAACTCTTTACCCTCGACGAAGCACAGGTAACAAGTCTAATTTTCTACCAATGCTAATCCATTTTTTTTTATTCTTATTTGTGCAGCCTCTGTTGCTGCTGGCGTTTTGGAACTTGCTGCTGGCCTTGTGGAACTTGCTGCTAAACTGTGATCCAAATAGCAAAACTTGTGTACCGGATGTGTGGCCTTTGATTTTCCTGCTTTTCTGTGATCATTTATTGTAATAAAAGTGACTGGTTTTATTAACATGTCTGCAAACAGCCTCTATGATTTTTATTTTTTTTGTTTCCTCATACAGTAATATTCTCCTTTTGATCCCCTTCTCTACCAATTTCCATTTATTTTTATGTGCCTTTTTCACCATTTCCAGCTACCCTATGTTTCGAAAACAGTGCCTCTTTCACTTCTTTTTTTGAGCATCAAGAATGAGAAGAGCACCCAAGAAAAGACGAGTGAGAACTGACAAGTCATGAAGTCCAAAGCCTCCACATGCCAGTCTTTTTCTTTTCTTTTTTTTTCTTAGGGATCGGTCTCAGAATATAATCTGTAGAGACAAGCGAAAGCTACGAGATTAATACTTAAAACCAGTTTCTGAGAACAGTCCTAGAATTTACTTTTATAATTCTATTTCTCAGCATGTTACAGGGTCCTTTCGTCCCAAACATAAGCATATTCGGCTTTTTTTTCAGTATGGGGTTGTATGGTAATGTTCAAATATTGTGGATGAACAGCCCATTCCTTAAAAAACAAGACACTGGAATTCAGTAAGAGTTTGGACACACATGGTTTTAAGGACGCAGGAGACCATCTAAAAGGCCATCAGGGACGGTAAATAAACCCAAATGGTTGTTTTCATTTGTAATCATCAGAGGTTTGGAAAAACTCAACTTCAATAAATAATCAAGCATCATGAACATGGACATGAAGTAAAAACGAGATACCCTCAATCATGCAATAGAAAACAACAGTTCAAAGTTCAAATTAACAGCTCTTGCTAAGATCGACACAGGATCTTTATTCCAATTCATGAAAGAGAAAATGCATCATCAATCAGAGGCCATGGTGAACTTAATAATACAACATGTTATTCTATATTTCTGGTTTTCTGAAGTTGATGTATAGCCAGGCATTTGTGCTGAAGCTCCAAGCAGATCGACAAAAGGACAATATAAACGATGTATCCAGAATAGTGATATGAAGGAATAAAATGACTAACCAACCAATTAAGGATGATGCATCCAGAATAATGATATGAAAGAATAAAATGACTAACCAGCCAACAAACGAAGCCTTTCAATTTGTTTCCGATAATGGGAACAGCTTTTCCAGCATATTGTTAGAAAGGATCTTGTTGGGGTCCAATTCTTTCCTTGCCTTGTTATATGCATCCACAGGAAAACGCCTTCTCAACCTTTCTTTAAGAGCTGCAAGCTCATCCTTGTCCTTCGGAACCTGCACATATTTTTGGGAGTTGTTAAATAAAGAAGCACCAAATTTCAATGGAACATCATTTTGCCCATTTTAAAAATCACTTTTTTATGGAATCAGAGTGATGGTCGAGAAGAAAATCAATAGGTGAAGAAAGTTTTCATTTCCTTTTGATGCCAACAGTCAAACAAAGCACAAATTCTGTGCAGGATAATCTAAAACTTGAACAGAAGATGAGATGCAAGATATTTATCAATACCTCGATTTTAGCCCAATGTTCATAAGCAGAATACTTATCCCACAACTCCACCTGAGTCAGATGCCTGTAATGGAAGAACTCTTCTGTGATTTCCTTTCTTTGGCGGGCATCCATTGTAGGAAGATACATGATAATACCAACCTGAGAAACAAGCAAAAAGTGTTTGAGCACAACTACAGTAGCAAACCACCAATTAAGGTTGTACAATACAGCAAACAAAGAAAACACAACATGGAAAGTGAAAAGATTCATGCATCCAACCCTTCATCTCAAAAACAAAAGTTGACAATTCTTTAAACTGAGAAAAATTTCAAGTACTCATGGGACAACAGAAATGTTGTCTAATAGAATAGATATACCTAAGAGGGATAGGTATCTCAAATCAGATCTAAACGAAATCTCCATATCCCTAGAATTACTTAAACTTACAAGTCTGGAGCATGAGAGGCATACCTGGACTTCCTAATTGAAGATGAGATGGACACAACAAAGTTTTCCCAATACATACTGTATACAAGGAATTCAATAAAGTGAAAGATTCACTAAGATTACCCATGAGAATATATCATCCTCTGCTGAGCTTGAGGCTGGGCTCATGGAGCTCTGGCTCGAAGCTGTCCATCGCTGCTCTATGGGAGCAGGTGCAGGTATCTCTTCTTTCTCTATGAGCTGCTTCAGCTTCTCTATGAATTCAAGGTCTTTCAAGCTTGGCTTGGCAAGGGTACCAGCAGGGAAACAATTTTCTGAGACCCACTGTTGACCACCGCAATCAAAGCCCAAAATTTCATCACTCCATCCCACCCTATATCCCTCTGACTTCCTCCAGAACTCAGCCTCAGCACGATTGATCTTTACAACATGATCTTTGCTGAGAGGATCAAGAGCAAGCAGTTTATCTCTTAGCTCTGTGAATGAAAGCTCATTTATGTCTGGTTCATTATCATCTGATGATTTCGCAGCAGCAATTCTGCAAGTGACAGTGTACAATTAACTGACATATATATATGGACAACGCAACAGAAATTCTTAATTAGTGGATGGATTGAAAAAATGATGACAGGAAAAAGCATTGATTTTATAGCCTACATATTTCACACCATAAAATTACCTAAGCAAATAAGAGATTATAAACAAACTAGGAAAACATGACGGATATATAATGGTTACAGCAGATTCAGAAAGGGCAGTATACCTGTACTTTTCAAGGGACTCCTTGTAGAGGTCACGGACATGTTGTAGGGCTTCATCTGTAGTATACTTGGGTTTGTATTTGGGTGGACCTTTCCACTTTGAGACAGGGTTGCACGTCACAACCACAACAGCGTCTGTATATGGAATATGCAGGTACTTCACATGCTTATTCTCAGATAGCAATTTCCTAAAAAAAAGAAATTTAGACAACCTTTAGCTAATAAGAAACAAATAAAATCTCAATTACTGATAATTTCATTTCATGATTCAACACGAGAGAGAAATCTGCAGTCCAAACGAGCAACATACAAGCATATTGCATCACAGTCTAACCCCTGTGATATGGGTCATGCAGCTTTAAAACTAAATGATTAATCATTGTATTGCACAATCTAACACCAGATGATCTGTAGAAGAATGCTTGTAAGATTTAAAAGTTCCCTAGTTCTCAACTACAAAAGCTTTACCAACTAACATGATCATTCTAAAACCTGAGACTCCAAAATCATTACAGAAGGCCACTGCCCAGTTATAATCCCTCCTAAATGGTGTGGTGATCAGAACTTGAATCCCATAAGTTACAAATTATTCACAACATAAATATCATTGGGAACATAAAAGCTGATTACAAATCTCAGCAATCTATCATTTTTTATTCAAATTCTCAACCATCCAGTTTGCGTGCATAAGATAACCAGTTGTAATATCTGATAAAAAAGCTAAAGAAATTACTTGTGGTTTTTCTTGATATCTTTCATGTTTGAAATAAACGTGTGTTCCACGAGCTCTTGTCTCTCCACACATTGTAAAGTAACTTCAGAAACCACTCCAAGTCCTCCAAGACCAACACGAGCAAGATAAAATAGTTCTGGATCTTTCTCTTTTGAAATCTCTATTGTTCCTTTGGCAGGGGTAACCAATTTCATGCTAATCACCTGCTCATCAATCGGTGGCAACCTGGCACCAGTACCATGTGCACCAACCTATTAAACAAACAAGCCAAACCCACAAATCAGTGAAGTCAATAAGATTTTACCATGTGCACCAATTCAATCTTACACTAACTTTTCTACAATCTAATTAGTGTTTCACTTTCATTCATTGGACATCACCAAGACTCCCATTCGGCACATCAAGAACACACAAACTACTCAAAAGTTTTCAAATTTTAAAAGAAACCCTTCAAAGTTTCCAAATTTTAACTAAAACTTGACAGAAATCCATCAGCTTATAAGAAAAATTCAGTAACACCTATACTATCCTAACCTCACGGGAATCCATGCCATCTGTAGAAAATGGTCGCATAGACCAAACCAATCGATTCAGTAGAACCAAGTGTAACAATTATTTATTACCTTTTATTTTAAATGAACAAAAAAGAAAAAACCTGAACAATGCCACCAATCTGCTGTTCTCTAATGGAAGCAAAATTCTGCAAAGTAAGACCATATTCTTTAATCCCATCAACCAATTCTTGAACCCTTATACCAGCTTCAACTCTAACTCTCCTTTTCTCCTTATCCACCTCCAAAACCTTATCCATAAGAGCCAAATTCACCATCCCAGACCGAGCCAACCCGATCCCATTTGGAGACAACCCGGACCCAACAGGTCGGATCCGAGCCTTCTTTTCATTATTCTCTTTCACCAACTTCTCCAACTGTTCAATATTTTCTGGTTGGTAAAAGTTCCTGGTTTGGACCTCATGGGTTCCACTCCAGTTAGAAACTGTGTGAAGGTCTTCAGGTAATGGAGCATACCTGAAAAGCTGAGCCTTTTTGTGTTTTGCGTTGCCAGGAAACGGGAAGGAGTAGTAAGTGGCAGCACCACAGAAAATAACGAGGGCTGTGTAGCCTATGTATTTTCGGACTTCAGAGTTTGTTGATGGTGTTGGAGTAGGGGATGTGCAGAATTTGCGAGCTGGGTTTAGTGGGGTAAAGGGGTTTTGTACGGGTTTTGGGGATGGTGGGGTTGTGGGGGAGAGGGGTTTTGGGCGGTGGTGGTGGCGGTGGAGGTGGAGAAGGGATCGTCTTAGAGAGAGGGCTCTTGACATTTTGGGTTAGGGAGAGGGAGAGAGTGAGAGTGAGGGAAGTAGAGGGAGGGGTTTTGTTGGGTTTTTGGTTTTTGATCACTCTCTTTGGAGGAAGTTTCGTTTAGAAGCGTGGGATATGAGAAATATGGGTTTTTTTTTTTTAATTATTATTATTATTTGGACAGAGGTATTCTTAGAAGGGATGTTCATTTTTAATCCGAATTTAATAAATTTTCAAAATTAACTCCAATGTGTGAAATCTTTTTAACAGTTATCTTGATAAGATTTATGATCTTGAATATTGTCAACTCAAATCACAATCAAATTTATGTTTAATGACCCTTTTTTTTTATTTAAAATGACATGAATATATACTCCCACAATAAATGATCATGAAGTTATATATTATTTATAAATGAATCACATTTTTCATTTTCATTTTAATAGAATTTGTGTTTTTTATCTTTATTTTAATTATTTATTGTGATTTCATGAATTCAGTTAAATCCAATTTAAACTTGGCCAAGTTAAAACAATTTTTTTTAAAAAATAAATTAATATGACTTTATTTTAAAGAAAAATAATAGATTTATGATTTAATCCAAACTTTTTTTCAATCGATTCTACAACTATACATTAAACTCAAAAGAAAAAAAATTGGCCTTAACACAAATTAAAAAAAAAACCCTTAATTCTCCTTAAGAAATTATCATACGTTGTCTCAGTGTGGATTATAACCCTACTCCAAAGTGTTTTCTTTTTTTTTATCCTTCAGTATTTTACATTTTGATTCTTTTTTTTTTTTTTTTTTAATTTGACCTTTTGAAATTGTAATAATGTCGTGGGTTTGCGCTTTTCAGGTTGTTCTGTATGTTTACGAATGGGGACCTCGAGATGTTGAGGAAACATTTCATTGCTCGGTTGAGATCAAGATCAGAGAAATCCTCATCATGAACAAAATACTGAGAGCAATCATGCCAGAAATCCTCATCATGAACAAAATACTGAGAGCAATCATGCCAGTTTTCAGGTTCTGGGATATCTTGGTTTTGTCCTCTTTCTTTGTTTGCTAGAAAGGGTGTTGCATCTATGCCTGAATCTGACGCTTATACAAGTACTGAGAAATCGTCGCTTGACGAGGTTGCCATGTCTAATGATGATCTACTGTCTTGCTGGTTTTAGGTTTTGAGTTCTAACTTCTGCTCCTTATTTACTGAAAGGCTAAGCCAGCAATTTCCTTAAACTGTATTTAGACCCTCCAAACCTATAAAAAGTGTCAGTTAAACCATTTAGTTATGGCAATAATAAATACATGCTGCTGGGAAGTTGGAAGTAAGGATTGCTGTAGAACACCTGGTGAACGTGATAGATATAAAATAAGAATTAAAAAAAAAAAAACTCAAAATATATCACTAATTAAACTTACTACTACCATTTCAATAAAATTGTACAGACTTGGAGTATATATAATGGCATACCATCAAAACCAATTTAAAACAAACGATTGGAGTTAGAATTATTCTTCGAAAAAAAGAAAGAAAGAAAAAAATCGGAGTTAGAAGTTGTTATTGGTCATGATATAAACAATAAGTGATAATTACAAGGGTACGTTTGAAAGTGTTATAAATATTTTTTTTGAAAATATTTTCTCAAAACAATTTAAAATTTTTTAGAAGAGTAAAAAAAAATAAATTTGAAAAAGAATTCAAACTTTTTTAGAAGTACAGCTCGATGAACTCTCAAACATACCCAGGGGCGGAGCAAGAAAAAATAGTTAGGGGGCCAAATTATAAATTAAAGGAGGTTAAGAAAAAATTTCAGTTATTTTTATTAAAATTATAAATATTTACAAGAGAGGTGCATTTTCTTTCAGGGTCCCCCTCCCTCCGCCACTGAACATACCTAAAATCAGCAATGAATGGTTGAGGACTTAATTAAAAGCTAATAATAGTTTGATGGCCATGGCGTAGTTTTACATCCACAGAGGATGCATATTTCCTATTTAGGATTCCAATTTTAGCATCTCATGTTCTGACACGTTGTGTGGTTATTGTCTGAATGGCGGGCCATTCCATTCCATGGCAACTGTGGCTTCCTTTAGATAAGCCATAGTATCCATGGCATATTTTGTTCTATTTTCTCCAAATTTATTCACTTCGGAAAAGAAGAAAAGAAATATACTTCAAAAGTTTTAACCACACTCCTTTGGGCTCCTAACGATGCCCTTTCTTGGTAAGTCATGAATTTTGCACGTTTTCTTGTTGATATCTTGATAATCCCTGATATTTAAAGGATAAATGATTTGTTTTTCTTTATATATTGCTCTAGCTTTTGTTACAAGTTGGTGATAATTTGAGTGCATGTAACAGCCCAGTTACGTTTAATTTTTATGATAGTGTATTGGTTTTGCCAGGGATTGGCATCTCAGTTGAGAACTGAGAGATTCTTGAATTCCACCTTGGGTTTTTAGAAATTTGTTGAGATCTAGTTGGGATTTTGGAGGGATATTTGATAAGCATAAAGGAGGAACTATGGATACTCTGTTGAAAACACATAACAAACTTGAGTTTTTGCCTCAATCTCATGGGTTTTCAGAGAAATTAAGTAATTTGAGCTCCATAAAGATTCAAAGCCAACAATTTAGGTTTGGTCACAAGAAGTTTCGTTCAAAAAGGGGGAGAAATGGTTGTGTTAAGGCTAGTAGTAATGCACTTTTGGAGCTTGTACCAGAAACCAAGAAGGAAAATCTTGAGTTTGATCTTCCTATGTATGACCTCTCGAAGGGCCTTGTAGTTGACCTTGCAGTTGTGGGGGGTGGTCCTGCTGGGCTTGCAGTTGCGCAGCAAGTTTCGGAGGCAGGGCTCTCAGTTTGTTCTATTGATCCATCTCCCAAATTGATTTGGCCTAATAATTATGGTGTTTGGGTGGATGAATTTGAAGCCATGGATATGCTTGATTGCCTTGATACAACTTGGTCTGGTGCTGTTGTATATGTTGATGACAAGACAAAGAAAGATCTTGATAGGCCTTATGGGAGGGTTAATAGGAGGCAGCTCAAGTCCAAAATGTTACAGAAATGCATATCTAATGGTGTAAAGTTTCACCAAACTAAAGTCATCAAGGTTATTCACGAGGAGTCCAAATCTCTATTGATTTGCAATGATGGTGTCACAATCCAAGCTTCTGTGGTTCTTGATGCAACTGGCTTTTCTAGATGCCTTGTTCAATATGATAAGCCATATGATCCAGGTTACCAAGTGGCTTATGGAATTTTGGCAGAGGTAGAAGAGCACCCATTTGATGTTGATAAGATGGTTTTTATGGATTGGAGAGATTCACATCTGAACAACAATCTGGAACTAAAAGAGAGTAATAGCAAGATCCCTACTTTTCTCTATGCAATGCCCTTTTCGTCGGACAGGATATTTCTTGAAGAAACTTCCCTCGTAGCTAGGCCTGGAGTACCCATGAAAGATATCCAGGAAAGGATGGTGGCCAGGTTAAGGCACTTAGGTATAAAAGTGAAAAGCATTGAGGAAGACGAGCGTTGTGTCATTCCAATGGGGGGGCCCCTCCCCGTGCTCCCTCAAAGAGTTGTTGGAATTGGTGGTACAGCTGGTATGGTGCACCCTTCGACTGGTTATATGGTAGCAAGAACTCTAGCGGCTGCTCCAATTGTTGCTAACTCTATCGTTCAGTATCTTGGTTCTGATAGAAGCTTTTCTGGAAGTGAATTATCAGCTAAAGTTTGGAAAGATTTATGGCCAATAGAGAGGAGGAGACAGAGAGAGTTCTTCTGTTTTGGTATGGATGTTTTGCTTAAGCTTGATTTACCTGCCACAAGAAGATTTTTTGATGCATTTTTTAATCTGGAACCTCGTTATTGGCATGGATTCTTGTCATCTCGACTGTTTCTACCTGAGCTTGTACTCTTTGGGCTCTCACTGTTCTCCCATGCTTCTAATCCTTCTAGGTTAGAGATTATGGCGAAGGGAACCCTTCCTTTGGTTAACATGATCAACAATTTAATACAGGACAGAAAATAGGTGACTCAGATTCCATCTGTCTTCTAATTCTGTTGCATCTACATATTGAAGTTTCTGTGCTGCTGCCTTTAATTGTGATTAGAGCGCTATGAATCATCTGTTATTTTCTTGTATCTTAATTACATATCCAATCCATGGTTCACACACACTCATTTCTTGTCGGTATGGAGTGCAGCAGATTCAGTGGTGTGCTCTTGTTTGTCCAAAAGCACATGTTTAGATCATATTGTTGATTGATGCCCTCCCTTGTATAGAAATAATTCAGATCTTTACTTGATAGCCATCCATTCACTTAGAACTCGCTTGAATTTCGGTTAATAATGCCTGAAACACAGGTCATTTCTTCAAGACAATTCTGCTAATGCATGGAAGGGATGCATCAATGCTATTTTAAACTATGAAAAGCAGGGATAATATGTTAAATGAACTCAAGTGATTATCTCTATTAATAAGTTATGATGCAGGGAATCCATGCCTCCTTGAGCTTGAACCATCTCTTTTCTGGGAGGTAGTATTGCTATCTAAAACTTGTCTATTACATCTTGACTGTGGAAAGGATGATTGTGAAGTAGAAATTATGACTGTTCTTTGTTCAGTTCACCACGTTATTGTTAGGCATATTTTGGATGTAAAATAAATTTGGTTGCGATGGAGATGATGATTTGGAGATTATGGAAGTTTAATGGATTGAAATTATAAACCCAGTTACATATAATTGCATTAATTTGTTATAGATAAATAACAGGAAAGAACATCATCACTTTGAGAAATCGATCGATCTTCAGATATACACGATTGATTCACAGAGCCAGACAGGTACCACGAATGAAACACCCACTGACTACAAACATTTGCTAATACAACGATGAAAATGTAATCAAATGCTTGCTGGGCTCCAGAAAGGACCTATGCCAAAATTATGGCTTCTCTGTAGGGTTATAAGACTTTACAGCATAGGAAGTCTGAATGGAACCCAAGAAAAATCCCAGCGTTGCACCAACTACAGCAAGGAAAGTTGATGGGTGTTTGCAATAGTTCTCCAGGCCCTGAATCACTCAGGACATAGTTTCAGTGCTAACAGACCTCGGATTGCCTATCCGTTTATCTCTTGACACCCCGTACAAGTCCGGGTTCAGGTGTGTCTACGTTTGTTAACGAGGTGCGCTGCTCGTTAACAAACGCGTTCCGCCTATCGTGTTCAAGAGTTGAGCCACTTCTTCATCGCTGTCAAAGAAGTTGATGTTCCTGCAAACCTTTTTCTTTTACAACATGGTCTCTATGTTGGTTGGATGTTCAGAACATTTTGTTAGTGCTTCAACCTAATGTTTGAAACAAAGTTCAAAAGTATACCTTTTCAAACTTCCATTCATTATATTTTGATTCTTAAATTCTTAATTCCTTTTTAACTTTGATCCCAATTTCTTTTAAAATTATAATCTAACTTTTGATTTCATATTTTCTTGTACCTTGAATTCAACCTGAGCAACAACATCATGAGAATGAGCGATGAAAAGAAAGTCTTGATTTTATTATGATAGAAATGGAATACAAGACAAATTTATCAAGAGTAAAAGTCTAATATAATCTCATAACCAAATGAGACAATAGCTCAATTCAAGTTTGATGAACAAGCAATCCACACTCTAACTGCAAGGA
Source organism: Populus deltoides (assembly GCA_015852605.2). Taxonomy (NCBI): domain Eukaryota; kingdom Viridiplantae; phylum Streptophyta; class Magnoliopsida; order Malpighiales; family Salicaceae; genus Populus; species Populus deltoides. The sequence goes on from CM027585.2 coordinate 13,435,666, forward strand.
ATCTAACAAGCACACACAAATTATTCTTGAAACTGATACCTTTAGCACATGGAACTCAGGGTTTGCAGTTGGAGCTATCACCGATCCTTGAGAGGGAATAGTGCTATATAGGTCTGAATGGCAGTTAGTATGATGGTAAAAGTTGCAGCAACAAATGCAATAAAGGTCCATGGACTATTAAAATAAACTCGCAGCCACATGGCTACCCATTTCTTTAGGACTTCCTATGCTCCTTTTCAATGCTGGATTTAACCTGAATGTAAGCATAAGGATCGGGAATCAAACGGCTGGCTATCTGGTTGAAGAGTTCTGCGGCTTGTTCATCACTTCCTAGAGTGTTGAGGAGTATGCCCTTTGATCGCAGCACCTGCACGTCTCTAGGGGTATCAATCAATGAATCCATGAAGCATACGTAAGAAGTGACCCGAGATTCATTGGATTCACCATGGCATGCTTCATAGGCCACCAAGTTTAAAAGCAAGGACTTGGTAGAGTTATCTATTCTTAATGGAGGAATATAGAGACCCCGACTGATCAGCCATCTCCGTTTGAACTGGACATCGGTGAAAAGACCAGTCTTGCTTGGCTTGAAATGGATGCCAATACTCCTAAGCTCCTCAGCGGGATAATAACGGTACCAGTTCATTTGAGAATCGTTCTTGAACGAACTCTTCTCAGACTGTTCTGGTACAATTGTTCTGGAGCAAAACTGCTTATGTAAAAGTTCAAGAAGATGGGCTGCAGGCTGATCAGGTGCGGCACCTTGGGAACTTCCTAACGTTAATGATCTTGGCAATTCACAAAAAAATTTTGTTATCTTTTCCTTGAGCTCTGTTCCAGCAGGAAAGGCACGAACTTGATCGCAGAAAGCTGTAAGAATTTTCATCCGAGTTTTGTGATCCGGGTTTCTGAAACTCATCAATTTGGTGAGAACTTCAAAAGGGAGTTGGTTCTCGAGTAAGAACAAGTCCTTTGTCACCAAAGCAGCATCGTGACTACTCATCTTCAGATTTCCAGGCTTCATATAGAGGCAGAAGAGGAATTGGACAATGAAGCAACCATCAATAAACATCATCACGGCAAATTGCTCGTCGTTGAAATCTCTTCTTGCGTCTTCTGGATAGGAATTTTTTGCAATGCGTAGCACTGCTTCCATCTCTCTGTATATATCATCAATGGGTTTTTCAGCATCTTTGACGAACTCGCGAGCGTATGTCTCCTTGAGCTTCTCCATTTCCTTTAGTTTTGTATTCCCATGGTGATAGGGACCAATGGAGACCACCGATGGATCGTAACAATCGCTGTTTTGTTGAATATCACGAAACGTTGATGGAACCTTTGGAAAAGCTGGCCCTTTCCGTTGGTTGTCATCATGAGTGGTCTCTTTCGTCCCAGCATTCGTTATCTGTATCAGCCACTCATAATTTTTAGAGGAAGCAGAACGGGCATCATTGTTAACAGTACTGTCGGACATTGCTAACAGTACTTTCCTACTTCATTAATTAACGCATATGAACAAGAGGATACGATTGTATAATATTACAACAAAGACTCTAGAAAAGCTATATATAGCTTGATTTTGAAGTAGCTGCAATTTTGGAACAAGTATTTTAGCTTTACTTGGAGGTAGAGCAAATTTTGTCGTCTGAAGCTGATCAATGGTCGTTTTGAAAGATAAATGCATATTCGTTTTGAAAGATAAACGCATATATTGTCGACCTCTAACATACAAAAGTCAAAAACATAATTACAAAGCTGCCGTTGGTTTTACCTTTGGCAAACGTCTCTCCTCTTCTCTGCCAACTTCCTTCTATCAACTCTAATTAACTCGCATGAAGAACTCACTTACAGTCATTTGAAGAATTTAATGGCTCATTTCTTTTTGTCATATAATAAGTTTCACGAATAAGAAGAGATTATATATTATTCTTTAAGTAATTATCAATACTTTCTTTAATAAAAATGTTTTTTTTTTTTTTTTTGGCTTTCACTATCTTCATTGAATGTATCTTACCAGTCATGACATAGGTATTTATATATAGGCTATGTTTGTTTTCTGGAATTTATTTTTTGAAAAATTATTTTTCAAACTTTCTTGTATTTGTTTGTTATTAGAAAAGTTGGTCGACAGAAAACACTTTCCAGTCAAAGAAAAATTTGACTTTGTTTCCAGAAAAATGTTTTCCTGGAAAATTTAAGCGGAAAACACTTTCCGAAAGTTGTGAAAAATTTAGAAATGTCATATTATTTGCGTTGATTATATCAAATTTGGTCCTCAAACTTTTGATTGCTATATATATTTTGTTTTGAATATTTATTTTTCAATTTCATCTCTTAAAATTTAATTTTTATATTAACTTTGGTCCTCATTTTTATAATTGTTATTTACTTTTTCCTTATCATTTTTTTATTGAAATTTTTTATCTATCAAATTTGGTCCTCATTCTTTTGATTGTTACTTATTTTATTTGAAATAATTTATGAAATGTTAATTATTATTATTTTAATTTCTTCATCTTTTTTTTTTTTAGATTTGATCTCTATTATTTTGATTATTATTTATTTTATTTGAGATAATTTATGAAATAATATTTTTTTTCAATTTCATTCTCCTTCAACTTTTTAATTTGTAAGATTTGTTCCTTATTATTTTAATAAACTTGAGAAAAATAAAACATTAATAAGTTATTTTCCAGCTCATTTTTCATGACATAACCAAACACTGGAAAATATTTCCCAACTTATTTTTCATTACACTACCAAACATCAGAAAATAATTTACTTTTCCAAAATTTACTTTCCTGAAATTTCCTTTAAAAAAAACTATTTTCCAACAAACAAACAGGCCATAATTACTTTCAGAATTCTATAAAATTTTCTCACCATTAAAGCCTACATAGCAGTATAGCACGGAAGCCACATATGGTGTTGGGAAATAATCAAGGCACCCAATTATACCCATAAAATATCTTAAGAGCTTCAGCAGTGATTTTTTTATTAATTCTTTTTGCAACACACTTTTATGAATAAACGTTTTTTAAACTTAAAATTTGCATATGAGAACCACCTTATGATATTTTTTTAATTCACTTAAGTATTTATTTAGAAGAATGGAGGAGATAAAATACAAACTCATGACCATGTCAAAGAAATATTTTAATTCTAGAATTTAAATAATTAATTGAGGATTCAATAATTATTTTATATAAATTTTATACCATGTTTGTCCCTTAATAACTACATTGACTATGTGCACTGTTGCTTTAGGTTCCGTTTAAGAACTTTTTAGACAAAAATTTCGTTGGACCATTAATTTCTTATTTCTTCCTTACTCATTTGCTGTTATGTAAAAATATAAACAAAAATGCCAATGTTTCGTTACTCATTTGTTGCTACGGAAAAATTAAAAAGCAAAAAGATCAATTCCAAGGGTGTGTTTGGAGTATTAAAATTGCATGTAAAATGATTTTTTTGATATAATATATATTATATTTTTAATAACGAAGCGAATAATAGTTTAAATTTAATAATTTAAATTTTTAAATTGAGATATTTTTTTTAATGATGTGTACATAATGATTATCTTATTTACTTAATTATTTTACTAATGCTATTTGCATTGAATATATAGGGAATCAAAGAAACTTGTTTGCATTTTGTTTTTCTTATATTTTATAGAAAAACACATCCATAAAGGTTGTATATTTAATTTTTTATTAAAAAAAATATACAACCCACACAGCATAATAATACGAGTTAAATAAGCAGTGATTAAACTATTTAGAGTGCTAATAACGGTTTTGGTTTAAAATTAGGTTAAGCAAAATATTCTTTTGCCCAAGACAGCACTGCACACTAAAATATCATTTTAATGATCCTTAATTTAAACCGATAATAATGGAGGAGAAAATAAATAAATAAGAGTTGAACCACTTTTTCCCTTTTCTTTTCCACTGCGTTTTCGTTTAATAGACCAAATTTATATTTTTTTATCGTGTAATTTATGTATTCAATGACATTTTATATCTTAACGACAATGTATTTTATTTGATTTTTTTTATTATAATAATATCTAAGAGAAAAATATAATTCATATCCAAACTATTAGATGATTTTTTTTAAAAAAATTTTTTATCGTATCTCAAGAAAGTTTGATGATTAGCTTCTTTTTTAACTTCTTTTTTTAATTAGAGAATTACGCTAATCATCATTTAACCCCCTCCATGTCATGATATTAAAATTCATTCATTTAACAACCAATTTAAAGGATGGAAAAATAAACCATCTACGTGGCAATAAACATAAGATATAAGGACATTATCCAATATCCACTGAAATCATAGTTCTTTATATATATATATATATATATATATATATATATATAAAATTTCATCTTTAATAATTTAATTTTTATAGAAATAATTGCTAAATTCTTATCCTACACCCTTTCTATATATTAGGTGAAGTTTTAGAAATAATAACATGTGAAATGCGTGTAGGGGAGATAAAAATAGATTGGATTGTTCCATGCTCAAAGTGCAAGAAAATTAAAGAACATATATAGAACAAACTTTTGTTTCTCCAGCCTTTAGTGTGAGAGAAGAATAGAAGTCGATCGAGCCCTACATATGTTTTCATTCGTTTTCTTTTTGTGCTAAATAAGCTTGGACAGAAATTTTTTTTAAAAAAAAAAAAAGCCTGGGAAGAGATTCCTTTGTCGAGAGACTAGGATTGGATTTTTAAAGACACGTTCCACCTTTTAATTTCCTGTTCACATCTCTATTCTCCGACAAATTTTGATAAAAATTAAAAAGCCAAAAATCAAATTCTGACCAAACTTATTTAGCACAAAAATAAAAGTGGGCTTTCTCTTTATTGGACACTTTATACAACAAAGCACGCTTGCCTCTTTTTATCTCCCACATGCATTTCTCGTTCAGCATGGAAAACTAAAATCAGGATAAGCTATTGTCACTTTTTCCTCACACTTTATCTATACATACTATACAATTGCTAAATTCTTATCGTCTATCCTATTAAAAAATAATATAAATCATATATTAAAATCTCATATAATATCTCAACTTAAATTTTTAATTTGAATTGATTTTTTGACATAATATCAGAGTCTTAATAACCAAGTAATCACGGATCGAATCCTACCATCCTTATTTATTTGATAAAAATTAAACACAATATAATATGAGTTTGTACAAATTTCAAGTCCAAAATTTTTCACTTGAAGAGGTGTGTTAGAAAATAATATAAATCATGTCTTACGACCCCACCTAACGGTTTAAGTTTTTAAATTGAATTGGTTCTTTAACACACATGCACTTTCTATATATTAGGTAAAGTTTTAGAAATAATTTTATATTACTAAATCTTAGAAATGATTTTATATTATTCTATAATTCTTCTTTAAGTGATTTTTTATTTGAATTTAAAATTTACACGAATCATTATTCTTTATATTTACTTTTTCTAATTTAATTATAAAAATTAGAGGTATATATTGGGATTCAAACTTATAATTATTTAATTTGTATTATCAACTGATATTATATTAAAAAATCATTTTAATTTTAAAAAATAAAATATTAGGTGAGATCTAAAAAATCATTTTATGTTACTTTTTAATATTATTTCATAGTTTAGGTCTGACCAATTTCATACAGAATTCAAGTGCATATGCTAATATCAAATGTATGATGAATCTTTAAGTTTTAGGAGTGCTGTTTGTTATTTAAATTATTATTTTTCTCGAGTACTAAATATGAACTTTAACTTTATTAGAAAGTATAATTAATTAAAGAACCAAAAGCATCTAACCTTGATTTCCACATGCATAATTAAGCTACAAACGATTCTTCTTTCCTAACTGCTACAACCAATTTGGAACTAGCCTTCTTGTTTACTATTGGTGTTAACGATATAGTCATGGTAAAGGATCACACCATTATGTAGGTTCAGAACCTGTTGAACATCTCTATGAAAATAAAAATAAAAATCACACGGAGTTAAATATATACAGTGGAGAAATTGGTTGTTGATCCTTGGTTGTGGAGATGGCCTTCAAGAGAAAGAACTGGTTTGCTAGCGATACCATGTCTGCTTATTGGTTGATATATCATGCCAGGGTTGTTATGTATATTATTGATGAAGATTATAGAATAATAATTATTAAGAAATCCCAAGTAATTGTACGCAGTTCAAAATGTAGATAAGTGCTAAGAATATATATATATATATATATATATATGTTTCAAAATTTGCAGACAGCAATTATACTATTAACATGTGAAATGCCTTTAGTAGAGATAAAGATTTGGATTGTTCCATGCTCAAAGTGCAAGAAAATTAAAGAACATACGTAGAACAAACTTTTGTTTCTCCAGTCTTTAGTGTGAGAAAAAGAATAGAATAGTCGAGCCCTACCAGGCTGCAACATATGTTTTCATTCGTTTTCTTTTTGTGCTAAATAAGCTTGGACAGAATTTTCTTTAATTTTAAAAAAGCCTGGAAAGAAATTCCTTTGTCGAGAGACTAGGATTGGATTTAAAGATACGGTCCACCTTTTAATTTCCTGTTCACATCTCTATTCTGTTAGAAGATTGACTTCGCTACATATATATTATAGATCATTAGAAAATATATAATATAAAATCATATATAAATATACATCAGTAAAATTACAGCAAGTATTCTAGTAACTTTGAAGGTGGGCTTACTTTGTTCTCCAAGGCAAGGTGATCATGTTTTTAACAAGAGAACAAAGTTAAAACTATCATAACCAATATAAAGTTAGCATTTTGGACGGACGGACGTTATATTATTAGTGTTTTCCTGCCATAATGGAATTATGGATTCTAAGCCTAAGAAAAGTTTTTGCAACTATTTAATTACGAAAGAGAACAAATTTATCGAGCGTTTCTATTATTCAATGAAGTTGCATCATGTAGAAACTCGGATATGTTAGTTTCAGGTAAAACACACATGTTATATCCTCCAAGTTCTTGAATCTTAATTAATTTGTCCTTTTACTGAAATTTTATCTAGTGGATGAACTAAAATTTGATTTAGGGAAATGACTTGCTTGGTCCCTCAATTTTCATTTTATAGAAAATCCAGGAAAGCCAAGGAGAATTGGCAAAACAAGATCTTTTCATCCTAATTGACTAAAACTTAATTGAAGATCAAACAGACTTAATATTAGCGTTCGGATTGGTCTTAAGACAGAAATATGAAATCATCATTTGAGTTTTGCAGAGTAGCATGTGAAATGCGTGGGAGGGACAAAGATTGGCAGGAATACTTCATTATATGTCTTTAATCTTTAGATAAAGTGAGCAACAGATCGAGAGCAAGCTAGCCATATGTCTTCCCATAAAAATGTGTCTTCTCTTTTCTGTACCAAGTAAGTTACTCAAATTTTGCTTCTTTTGGAATCAACATACTAAAGTAAAAGCTTATTCTATTATCTAAATAACTGTTTTATTAATAAATCAATTGATTATTAAAAAAAAAGAGTAAAAGCTTATTGGTTTTTGTTTTTGTTATTTGTTAACTAGAATAAAATCCCAGTTTTTGACCTGCATGGAATCTTAAAGAGAATGTTTTGGCATAACCTATGACACATTGTAAGAAACTAACCACTTGTGTGTGTTGGGTAAATTGTAATGTAAAATATTTTTTTTTAAAAAAATTTTCATTTCAAAATATATAAAAATAATATTTTTTAGATTTTTTTATTTTTAATATCAATATATTAAATCTATCTAAAAACACTAAAAAAATATAAATTTAATGTTTTTCTTACTCCCACTCTCACTCTACGTGGTTTCTTGTATTACATAGAAGGTCGAGGGTTCCATCCACGATTTGAACATGGGGAGTCGAATTGTTTAGCCCCAAAAATTTGAAAGGTGGCACAGTAGTCAATGAACTCTGCTTATGGTGGTAACCGAATCCTTACTTGGATAGTGACGTTAACTAAGTCAGAACATCCCTGTTTATGTCCAGTTAACTAATAGCCACTAACCCTCTTATTGCTAACTATCCCAAAAAAATAAAATAAAATAACATTCTATAAAACGAAAAATGCTGATCGATTAAACAAGAAACTAATTTTCCTAATTCCTATAAGGAAAGGAAAGTGCTTAACATAATGGTAGCACTTTTTAGAGAATAGTATTCGAAGAATTCATCAACATGATGATTGATGCAGAAGAGACTGCATACGGATTTGATAGCTATGGACTATATTGACAGGATAGATCAACGCTAGTAAGAAATTAACAGTAGATCGTGTCCCATTCGGATATATTTTGCGCGCAAGTCGTAGGAAAAGAGCTATGCTTATTGAGGATTGTTTTCCAACTCCAAATTCCATTATTTAGGCCTATGTTTTGTGTGTTTTTTTTTTCTTTAAAAAAAATTTAATGTAACTTTTTGGGACTTTATTTTGTAGTGATTTTTATTTTGGTTCCACAAACCCAGATCTCGGCATTTGCAATAACTTTGAGTTAGATTTTAAAATTTTACTTATGCAGTTATGAAAATTAATATACAGGCACCATAAATGGATTGCATTTGCAATTCTGCTACATAGGACTTAACATGGCACTTGTTATAATGCCAGAAATAAATGAGTTAAAGTGAAACTTTTTCTTGCTTGCAGTGGATGTTTAAGTAAATCTAATCTAATAATATGGAGCATCGAAGACAGAAATGTATGAACTCTAAATAATTCATTACACACAGAAACGTTTTGCTTAAAACCTTATATACTCATGATAGGATAATACATGAGAGGTGCAACACATAGCAACTGGCCAAAGAATCCTCTCTGTTGATGAAAAAAAAAAAGAAAACACTCATTCTCGAATATGGTATTTAGGGGTTAAGGGTAACATTTGTGGCCGGGATTTTGCAGATACCGATATCTGGGCTTGTGGGAACTATTACTACGTAGGCCTTTATGGCACTTACTATGAGGCCATATATAAATGAATACTTTAAAACGAAGGAATAAATAGGACCCTTATAATGAAGGATCCATCGCTTGAACCCGTTTCTATAATGCGATTCGATGGCACTTTTAACCTCGACGTAAGCATAGGGATTGGGCACTAAATAATCTGATATCTGATTGAACAGTTCTGCTACCTGTTTGTCGTTTCCAAGAGTACTGAAGAGTATGCCTTTTGTTCGCAGCTCATTCACATCTTCGGGGTTATCAATCAATGAATCCATGAAGCATACGTACGAAGTGACCCAATCATGGGTTGCACCTAGAAATGCTTCATAGGCTACCAGGTTTAAGAGCAGGGGCTTGGTTGAGTCATCTATGCTTAGTGGAGGAATGTAGAGTCTTCCGGCGAGTACTGTTGTCCTGAACTCGACATCGGTGACTAGTCTTGCTTGGTTTGAAATGGATCCCAACATTCCTAAGTTCCTTGGCAGGAATGTACCGGCCAGACCAGGTCTTTCGAGAATCATCCCTGTACCAGGTTTTTCGTGTAATAGCATCGGGGACATCTTTGCTTCCAACAAATGTGAGATGAAAAAGTTCGAGAAGATGGGCTGCAGGCTTACGAGGGGCAGTCATCTCACTTTCCTGGCCTTTCGGATTTGTACTTGGCAATATTCTGCGAAAAAAATTTGAAATGGTTAGTAAAATTTTTTTTGTCTTTTCCCTGCATGACTCTCTTTGAGTGGGCATTGAACGAATATGCTTGAAGAAAGCTTCAAACAATTCCATGTTCTCTCCTCCGAACCTCAACCTCGTTAATTCATTAAGAACCTCAAAAGGGAGTTGGTTCTCTAGTAAGAACAAATCCCTTGCAACCAAAACGACATCGTGACTAGACATTTTTAGTTTCTCAGGTTGCTTTAAGAGGCAGAAGAGGAATTGAAGAATGAAACAACCATCAAAAAACATCATCTGGGCAAATCCCTCGTTCTTGAGCTGGCTTGATTCATTCTCTATATAGTATTTTCTTACTCTGCTGGCCACTTGCTCAACCCTACGGTACATTTCTTGGTACTTTTCTTTGTACCGTTCTTGATTGACGTCATTTACACAATCCTTGACAAACTGGCGGGCGAATGAAACCTTGAGCTTCTCCATTTCCTTGAGTTCATCTTTCCCATGGTGATAGGGACCGATGGAGACAAGAGATGGATCATAGCATTCCTGGTTCTGTTTAATTTGACGAATTGTCGACGGAACCTTTGGAAACTTTGGCACCGTTTGTCGGTTGGAAACATTGATCTCTTCACTTGTGGCAGCCATCATGCTGTCAAGCGATCCAGAGTGGATCTCTTCCCTTGTGTTAGCTATCGTGCTGTCGTGCCACCCACAGTGGCTTTGCCCGGTGGAAGACATCGTTATGTCATGGCGTGAGATCACGATTGCCTGCAGATTTGCACTCATTATTGGTGCATGCAGACTATTAAAGGAGGAGATTTTAACTATTTTGTTTGAAGCACATCAATAAAAGCATACGAGTCCATTATATATAGGACTTCAAAATATTGAAGTAGCTTTTGGTTTGGAATATTTTAGCTTGCTTAGCTCTAGCGATATGTGCTCTTTCCTTTTTCTACTGGGCAACTATGACTGTCATATGTTTCAGTTTTAATAATGAAGTCATTACAGTTTATTTCCAAGTTTTCAAGAAATTGAATGTAACTGATCACTTGTCTTTTTTTAAAAAAGAAAATTCATAAATAAGGCATATAGATGTCCTTCATTTGTTTATAATATTTTTTTTAAAATATTTGTAACATGATGATCTACCGGTTTATTTGTTTTGGATTTTGTGTTTAATTTCTGTCTTATACTATCTAAATCATTTTTTACCATATGCAAGACATAATGGATGAAAAAAAAAATGTGTAGCTTAATTAGATCAGAATTACACTACTTAGACCCGCCTATTGGGAATATCTTAATTGGTATTGATATACAATTGTTATACTGAACTATGGATCAAACTAAATTTTATTTCTGAACTTTTTATATTTATTTGAGTACCATGAACTAGTTTTTAGTAAAAAATAGGCCCATCTGTACAGGTTTTCGTTCCTCTGTAACATATTTTTTGTTAAATCATGTATTTTCACTACAAGTGTTGTGTTTCTAGAAATTAAAAAAGAAATTTGTTTTTTATATATTAAAAAAAAGTTCGAGATACTCAAATAAAAAATAAAAAGTTAAAAGAGCTAAGTTGAATTGACTCAAAGTTCATGATAATGTAATTTAGCCAAAGTTTATTCTTAAACAGTTCAAATCTTACAAATTAAATGACCTGAAGCAACAGTAATTATAGCCAATGCAATTATATATTGAGAGACAATCACAAAAATATTTAGGGGTATTGGGTGACATTTGTATCTGGCAATCCGCAGACACCATGTATGGGTTGCGTTGGTAATACTGCTACATCGGCCATAATTAATGGCACTAATTATAATGGCAAAAAGAAACGAGAACTTGAAAATTACAGCAGAAACAGGACCCTTATAGCGAAGGATCCATCGTTTCAACTTGTTTCTGCAATGCGATTCAACTCCTCTTTCAACCTGAATATCAGTATAAAGATTAATTAGGCACTGAATAATTGGCTATCTCGTTGAACAGTTCTGTAACTTGTTGATCGCTTCCGAGAGTATTGAGGAGTTTGCCTTGTGACCGCATCTCCCTCACATCTTCTGGGTGATCAATGAGTGAATCTATGAAGCAAATGTAAGAAGCTACACACAGTTCATTGAATTGCTTGTCATCAAAATCTTCTGTTGAACCTTCAGCATAGTATTGTGTTGCTTCATTGGACACCTCTGCCACTTTGTCATACAAATCTAAACCAATTCTCCACTCTGTTGAACAAACTGGCGGGCCATCATGAGCTTGATATTTTTCATTTCTTTCATCTCTGCCTTTCCATGGCAAACATGACGAATGGAGAGCATCAAGGGTTCGTAGCAATCCTTGTTCGCCTCAATCACACTAATCATCCGCGGAACCTTTGGAATCTCCGGTCCTGGAATTGGCTGTTTCTAGTCTCTTTCCCCTCATCCTTCCTTATGGATTTGAAGATCTCCTCATTGCTACGTGGGAAAATTGAACCAGCAATCTCATCAGTTGAAATTTCTAGTTATTTGTTACAAGTACAGACTAGTACGCTAATTGTATGATTTGGTCTGTATTCCTGTTGCATATCGACAAATCAATACGGATCTATTTATACAAGTACCATTCAAGTAGCTTGTAGCAAGAAACAAGGATCTTAGCTTACTTGAACAGTGAGCTTTGGTGCTTTAATTTAACTATTTTAATTTCCCTTGTGGATAAAATATGTGATCTTTAGACCTTCAGACAAGGCAATAATAAAATTGTGTAAAATATTTAAATTTTAAGGTTATGTCTTGGTATCAACGTTCTTGCATGAGTGAACATTGGATTAAGAAATTGTCATAGGTCAACACCGTGTTAGACAGGGATGAACATGTGAAATGCATGGGAAAGTTAACGAAAGGTAAGTTCTATACCCAAAGTGCAAGCAAAGTTTAAATAGCATAGAATAATCTTTAATGTTCCGATCTACAGCCTTAGAAAGAAAATGGTGTGCCAGCCAGAATTTTCCTTCCTTTCTTTGTTTTCCTTTTAAATTAATGAATAAGCTTGGGATGGAAAATTCTTTTGTTGATATATAGAAATTTCTTTTTATCCTTTTTCAGAATCAACAGAGGCAAGGCAATTAAATTTGGAAACTTTAGGGCAAACATCGCAGCTACCCTAATTATCAATTTTATATCCACTATTTTTCGTATAAATTCTACCCTTAGTTTGAGTTCTCAATTATGACTTATGTTAGAATTACTTAACAAAAACCGTTAAATTTTCTATAAAATGATGTCGTTTTACATATATAAAAAATAATTTGGATAGAAATGTAGATGAAACGTCTTAAAATGAATGGAGGTCCTTAATTGAAAATCTGTGAAAGTTTGAAGGTAAAATTGATATCAAAATTGTTTGATGGTAAAATTGTGTTTGTCTATATAGTTGGAGGGCATTTTTGAAGTTTGTTCAAAATTTTAAATGTTTGACGATTGCTGGTAGGAATTGGTGGGTTTACTGAATAATCCGAGATGAATTCTACCCGTATCAGGAATGATAGACATTAAGGAGGAATACTGATTAAGAAAACATTGAAAAGAACCTAGAAGCTCAATTTTTGAATCGAAACTAAATTAAGGGTAAATTAGAAGAGAGATTGTGAATTCTCCAAATTCTTGGACATTGTTTTGTGAATTCAGATTTGTATTTATTTAGAAATCAAAATAGAAATTACATGGCAGACGTTAAAAAAAAAAAAAAAACACAAGCAGAAATAGCAGCAGCTACAGATAACCAGGTAGAAAACTATGAAGATTAATTTTTTCCAGGCCTCTCTCAAATCTTTTATTCCTAGCCTCACTTTCCCAAGACAATTATAGTGCAGGAATATGAAAGGTATAGAAGTACTACATATCAAGCACGCTGCAGTTAAGGGTATAGGGTACTGTTATTGCCTGGCAATCTGCAGACACCATATAGGGGTTCCGCTGGAAACACTTTCACGTACTTCAGGGCACTTACTATGAGCCCAAAAATAAAAGAATACTTAAAAATCACAGTATAAATCGGACCCTTGTAATGAAGGATCCATCGCTTGAAGGTGTTCCTACAATGTGATTCGATGTCCTTTTTTAACTTTGTTGAAAGCAAGAGGATTGGGCACTAAATAATTGGCTACCTCATTGAAGAGTCTCGCGACTTCTTCTTCACTTCCGAGGGTAACGATGAGTACACCCTGTGAGCGCAACACCCTCACATCTTCAGGCTGATCAATTAGTGAATCCATGAAGCATATGTAAGAAGTGACCCAAAGTTTGTCATTGTCACCGAGGCATGCTTCGTAGGCAACCAAGTTTAAGAGTAAGGGCTTGGTTGAGTCGTCTATTGTTAGTGCGGGAATTTGGAGTCTCCCAGCTAGCCATGTTGGTTTGAACTGGACATCAGTGAACTGGCTGGTTTTGCTAGGCTTGAAATGGATTCCCACCCTTCTAAGGTCCATCGCAGGATGATAACGATACAAGCTTGTCCGTGAACTATCAACAGTGACGTTCTTATCAACAGAAGTTACAAAATGCATATGAAAGAGTTCAAGGAGATGGCTGGCACCATAGTACTCTCCCATTTCTAGGTCTTTTGCGGAATAGTTTGATATTGATATTCGCGGAATAGTTTTGCTGAAGAACTTTGATATCTTTTTCCTGCATGACACTCGTTGACGGGGCATTGCTCGAATGTGCTTAATGAAATCCTTGATCAATTTTATCCCTTCTTCATCTGATCCGAATCTCAACTTCATCAATGACCTGAGGACTACAAAAAGGGAGTTGGTTCTCTAGTAAGAACATGTCTCGTGCAACTAAAGCTGCAAAGTGACTAGACATCTTCAGATTTTGATGGTCACGAAGTAGACAGTGCATGAATTGGATAACAAAGCAACCATCAAGAAACATCATCTTGGTGAATTCGGTCATGTCATTGAGTATAACTGATCCATCCTCATCATAGCATCTTCTCGCCACTTCAGCCACATCCTCCACGGTTTTGTACAACTCTTCAATATTGTGTTTCCCACTCTGTTGCACAAATCCGCGCACCATATTGCATTTAGACTTCTCCATCTCCAGGAACCCATCAAGCTTCCCGTGGTAGTAAGGACCTATGGAGACCACCATGGGTTCGTAACAGTTCTTGTTCGATTCAATCCCACTAAATATCTGTGGAACCCTTGGAATTCTAGGCCCTTGCTGCTGGCTCATGGTCTCTGTCCGCTCAACGCTCATTATGGATCCTAACCAATTATTATTTTCTGGGACTAAAATGTGTGTTTCTCCCATTAGAAGTACAGATATTTACTGAACAAAGGATATTGTGAACAAAAGAATTTATCTGTACTTCCAATGCATATCACGAACAGGTCACCACGGATCTATTAAATACCAAGTTAGGAACTGGAATCTTACCTTACTTGGAAGTTGAGCTTTTAGGAACTGGAATCTTACCTTACTTGGAAGGTGAGCTTTGATGCTTTAACTGTTTTTGCTCTTGTCCAAAACGTGTTCCTCAACTGTAGACAGCTTCAGCAATAAAATTTGCAGTGTAAAATCAAACTTAACGGTTAAGTTTCTTGACATCAAATTAAAGTGGTAGGTTGCATGATAGCACTGTGAATAAACCAGAAGAAAATTGCATTAGATGTGATTAATTTGTCAAAATACTACATACTGCAGGTTGCAAAATCGAAATATATCTGCTTAATTTCTTACTTTGTTATCTCATTTATGATGGCTGGTTACCAATTTCCAGTGCACAATTTATTAAAAAAATCCCAAGTAATTGTACGCAGATAAGTGTTAAAGAATATATGTTTCAATATTTGCAGGTAGTAATATATTCTAATAACATGAGAAATGCGTGTAGGGGAGATAAAGATTGGATTGTTCCATGCTCAAAGTGCAAGAAAATTAAAGAGCACCGAACAAACTTTTGTTTCTCCAGTCTTTAGTGATGATAAAAGAATAGAAGTCGAGCCCTACCAGGCTGCGCAACTTGTGTTTTCATTTGTTTTCTTTTTGTGCTTAATAAGCTTGGACAGAATTTCTTTTTTAAAGAAAAAAGCTTGGAAATAAATTCTTTGTCGAGAGACTGGGGTAGAATTTAAGGACAAGAGCTTAAAACATTGACTTTACGTATTACAGATTATTAAAGAATTATATAAAATTATTTGTAGAGATTGTTTCTGTTCTGAATGAATGCCAGTACTCAGTAAGGTCCAAGCTGCATAACAACCATTAAGAAATCAAGAGTTATTTCTACTTCATACTTTAGCATAAGCATTCAGCAAATAGCACAATCGCAAATAAACAAAGTTTTTTAGTATGCGACTCTAAGCAAGAACCTTGGGTAACTCATAGTGGTGTATTTTGTTACCATACTTTTTCTTTAATATATGGGTAGAGCGGGTAGCTAGTTTGTATTAAAATGAATGTTTTATTATTTATATAAGTACTGCTGCTCTTTGAGATGGAATAAAGGAAGAAATTGCAAAAACTTTTTCTCTTTCGCCTATCTGTTTTAGCCAAAGGATTTAAAATCTGGCCCGATGGATTTTACATAAGGTTATCGAATTAATGGTAAAATATAATTGTTGATTGACTGATTTTTCGAATTGTTTTATATATGCATGTAGTTGTGAGCACTAAACAATTTTAAAGTATATATATACATCTTAAATTGGTAGAAGTGGACCGGCAGAATTACAGGAATTATATTTTAGTTTTTCTCTCTTATTTGTGTTTTCAAAGTTAATTTTTAGCAAATCAAACAATTTTTTTATTTTTTTATTTCTACACATTATTTTTAATTAGTCGTGATGCATGGAGGCAATTTTTATGAATTATAATATGATTAAGGAATGGATACATGACTGAATTTTTATTTTTATTTTTTAAAAAAAACCTTTTAAGGTCAATTGAGACATCAAAGAATGCCTATTCATCAACTACAGTGTGATTATTGGAAATGAGCCGAGAGAAGAAAAATTGAAAACAAGATGAAATTAGTTGAAATACAATGGAGATTTTTAGATAACATTAAGACACCCTAATAAAGTTCGAGGGGTAAAATTTTCCTTTATATTTCAATATTACACTTGGAATTTCCTTCACCCATTGAAATACATTGCATTGATTTCCAAACTAAACATCCCCAAGGTCACACAGAGGGTGGCGCCCGTTCAAGCAAACAACCATGTACGCTTATTTCTGTTAGTGCAAACCTAACTCTAATACTCATACTAATTTGTTGAGACAATATTTTTGGAAAGCATAAATGAAATGATAATAAAAAATAAAGAAAAGCTAATAATATATAAATTTACATGATTTGATAAATTAATAGACGAATAGAGATCTGTCACAAAGAATATCTTGACAATCATGATTTTGTGAAAGTAAGTAAAAATAAGAAGAAGGAGACAACATTTAATTTTATGGTTATTAAAAATTCAAACTGGGATTTTAAAGATTTTTAGATGAGGAGCTAATTATCTTAAAAAAAATTGAAAATCACAATAAAATACACTATCTAAAATAAATTGTATTATTATTTAATTTTAATAATAAAAATATATATTGTGCATATATGCTATTATTCAGCTAATGCATGCTTTGATTTTTTTTAACACCTTCCTTCGGACTAGATCAACATACCCCTCAAAAGTCTATAAAGAGTGAGTGATAACATATAAAATAATTTTATGGTTATTAAAAATTCAAACTGGGATTTCAAAGATTTTTAGATGAGGAGCTAGTTATATTAAAAAAAATTAAAAATCACAATAAAATACACTACCTAAAATAAATTGTATTATTATTTAATTTTAATAATAAAAATATATATTGTGCATATATGCTAATATTCAGCTAATGCATGCTTTAATTTTTTTTAACACCTTTCTTTGGACTACATCAACATACCCCCAAAAGTCTATAAAAAGTGAGTGATGGCCTATTAGCTTAATTGGGAACATAATAAAGAAAATGGACTTAAAAACCCAATTTAATATTCAACATTTTATAAATTCAAAACCCGCATTTTAAAAGTGAGTATTGAGCTTTAAGACAAGCCTCTAACCCAATAACTCATGTTAGGTTTAATAAATTAACAATTAAAAAACCCCAATAAATAATCATCATAAATTCAAAACTTAAAAGCGTTTAGTTTAGGTAAGATATTTTAGGATAATAAGTTTTTTTTAAGAATAATGAATAATTATCTCCCTACTTAAGCTAACACTACAGTAGTTATATATATATATATATAGTGCAAAAATATCTAGCCAAGAACTCCAGCTTCTTATTGGGGAAATACACGCATAAAAGCATGCAACAGTTAAGGGTATGGGGTACTGTTATTGCCTGGCAATCTGCAGACACCATAAAGTGGTTCCGCTAGAAATACTTTCACATACTTCAGGGCACTTACTATGAGGCCAAAAATAAAAGAATACTTAAAGATCACAGTATAACAGGACCCATGTAATGAAGGATAACTTCTGTTTTTTTTCTTTTCTTTTTCTTTTCAGGCTAGCTCTTCTGATACCACTGTTGGCGGGAGTGGGGGTATGAAACCACTTATGGTGGTTTACAAACAAACACAAAAAAGGATTTATAATCTGAAAAAACAGATTTATATTACTCAATAATTTAAAACACAAACAAGGAAAGGAGAAAGCTCTCAAACACTCTTACTCCCTCATTCTTCTTCTTACTCCCACACACTTAGATCACTCTGATACATAGACTATTTATGGATAGACTTGACATTGTAAACTCATTGAATGCAAATACAACTACAACTCTAGATTTCAAAGATGGCAGCCATTGTTGAACCCTTAATTTTAGATTCCATGCTCCTACTCTTAGCTAGGCCGGTGGAGAAGAAAGGGTTGTTGCTAGGACAGTGGAGAAGAAAGATTATTTGACAATTAATACTTGCCAAAATCACCATTATTATTGAGAGGGAATAGAGTGAAATAGCTCTGAATGGCAGTTAATGCAATGGTAAGACTTGCAGCAACAAGTGTAATAAAGCTCCAAGGACTGCTAAAATAGGTATCCACATGCTCAGCTACCCATCGCTTGATGGTGCTCCTAAAATATGATTCGATGTCCTTTTTAACTTTGTTGAAAGCACGAGGATTGGGCACTAAATAATTGGCTACCTCATTGAAGAGTTTCGCGACTTCTTCTTCACTTCCGAGGGTAACGAGGAGTATACCCTTTGAGCGCAACACTCTCACATCTTCAGGGTGATCAATTAATGAATCCATGAAGCATATGTAAGAAGTGACCCAAAGTTTGTCATTGTCACCGAGGCATGCTTCGTAGGCCACCAAGTTTAAGAGTATGGACCTGGTCGAGTCGTCTATGGTTAGTGGAGGAATTTGGACTCTCCCAGCTAGCCATGTTGTTTTGAACTGGACATCAGTGAACTGGCTGGTTTTGCTAGGCTTGAAATGGATTCCCACCGTGCTAAGCTCCTTCGCAGGATGATAACGATACAAGCTTGTCCGTGAAGTACTATCATCAAGTGGGGCGTTCTTGTCAACAAAATGCATATGAAAGAGTTCAAGGAGATGGCTGGCACCATGGTACTCTTCCATTTCTGGGTCTTCTGCGGAATAGTTTGATATTGCTCTTCGCGTAAAAATTTTGCTGAAGAACTTTGATATCTTTTTCCTGCATGACACTCGTTGACGGGGCATTGCTCGAATGTGCTTGATGAAATCTTTGATCAATTTCATCCCTTCTTCATCTGATCCGAATCTCAACTTCATCAATGACCTGAGGACTACAAAAGGGAGTTGGTTCTCTAGTAAGAGCATGTCTCGTGTAACCAAAGCTGCAGCGTGACTAGACATCTTCAGATTTTCATGGTCACGAAGTAGACAGTACATGAATTGGATAACAAAGCAACCATCAAGAAACATCATCCTGGTGAATTCGGTCATGTCATCGAGTTTAACTGATTCATCCTCAACATAGCATCTTCTCGCCTCTTCAGCCACATCCACCACGGTTTGGTACACATCTTCAATGTGTTTTTCACTCGGTTGCACAAATCCGCGCACCATTCTTTTTTTAGACTTCTCCATCTCTTTGAGCCCATCATGCTTCCCGTGGTAGTAAGGACCTATGGAGACCACCATGGGTTCGTAACATTTCTTGTTCGATTCAAACCCACTAAATATCTGTGGAACCCTTGGAATTCTAGGCCCTTGCTGCTGGCTCATGGTCTCTGTCCGCTCAACGCTCAATATGGATCCCAACCAATTATTATTTTCTGGGACTAAAATGTGTGTTTCTTCCATTAGAAGTACAGATATTTACTGAACAAAGGATATTGTGAACAAAAGAATTTATCTGCACTTCCAATGCATATCACGAACAGGTCACTATGGACTATTAAATAGCAAGTTAGGAACTAGAATCTTACCTTACTTGGAAGTTGAGCTTTGATGCTTTAACTGTTGTGCTCTTGTCTAAAACGTGTTCCTCAACTGTAGACAGCTACAGCAATAAAATTCGCAGTGTAACATCAAACTTAACGGTTTATAAGTTTCTCGACATCAAATTAAAGTGGTAGGTTGCATGATAGCACTGTGAATAAACCAGAAGAAATTGTCATTAGATAGTGATTACTTTGTCAAAATACTACATACTGCTTGCAAAGAAGCAAAATATATCTGCTTAATTTCTTACTTTGTTATCTCATTTATGATGGCTCGTTACCATTTTCCAGTGCACAAATTATAAAAAAAATCCCAAGTAATTGTACGCAGTCCAAAACGCTGATAAGTGTTAAAGACTATATGTTTCAAGATTTGCAGGTAGTAATATATACTAACAACATGTGAAATGCCTTTAGGAGAGATAAATATTGGATTGTTCCATGCTCAAAGTGCAAGAAAATTAAAGAGCACCGAACAAACTTTTGTTTCTCCAGTCTTTAGTGATGATAAAAGAATAGAAGTCCAGCCCTACCAGGCTGCTCAACCTGTGTTTTCATTTGTTTTCTTTTTGTGCTTAATAAGCTTGGACAGAATTTCTTTTTTAAAGAAAAAAGCTTGGAAATAAATTCTTTGTCGAGAGACTGGGGTAGAATTTAAGGACAAGAGCTTAAAACATTGACTTTACGTATTACAGATTATTAAAGAATTATATAAAATTATTTGTAGAGATTGAATGAATGCCAGTACTCAGTAAGGTCCAAGCTGCATAACAACCATTAAGAAATCAAGAGTTATTTCTACTTCATACTTTAGCATAAGCATTCAGCAAATACCACAATCGCAAATAAACAAAGTTTTTTAGTATGCGACTCTAAGCAAGAACCTTGGGCAATTTTTATGAATTATAATATGATTAAGGAATGGATACATGATTGCATTTTTATTTATTAAAAAAAAAAACCTTTAAGATCAATTGAGACATCAAAGAATGCCTATTCATCAACTACAGTATGATTATTGGAAATGAGCCGAGAGAAGAAAAATTGAAAACATGATGAAATTAGTTGAAATACAATGGAGATTTTTAGATAACATTAAGACACCCCAATAAACTTCGAGGGGTAAAATTTTCCTTTATATTTCAATATTATCCTTGGAATTTCCTTCACCCTCCGTTGAAATACATTGCATTGATTTCCAAACTCAACACCCCAACGTCATAGAGGGTTAGCGCCCATTCAAGTAAACAACTCAACCTGACTCTCATACTAAATACTAATTTGTTAAGACAATATTTTTGAGAGGCATAAATGAAAAGATAATAAAAAAATATAGGAAAGCTAATAATATATAAATTTACATGATTCGATAAATTAAATAAATAAAAATCTATGACAGAGGACATCTTACCGATTTTGCATGAGTTAAGTCTGATTTTATTGATTTCGAGTTTTTAGTCTGATTTAACACGTTAGATACATGTTGACTCGTAAAATCATAAAATTTTAAGAATTAACTCGTAAAATGATAAAATTTTAAAAATTAACTCGTGATTTTAATAATTTTGGGTGTATTCTTTTATACTGTTTCACTGTTCCGCCATAACAGAAGCATACAGATATATATTATTTAGGACGATCACTTTAAATTGAAGTAGCTTTTAGATTAGAGCAAGTATTTTATTAACTTGGAAGTTGGGCTTACTTTCTTCTCCAAAGCACGGTCATGTACTCGTGTTTTTAATAAGAGAACAAAGTTAAAACTATCATAACCAATATAAAGTTAGCATTTCGGACGGACGTTATATTATTAGTGTTTTCCTGCCATAATGGAATGGATTCTAAGGCTAAGAAAAGTTTTTGCAACTATTTAATTACGAAAGAGGAGAAATTTATCGAGCGTTTCTATTATTCAATGAAGTTGCATCATGTATAGAAACTCGTATACGTTAGTTTCAGGTAAAACACACATGTTATATCCTCGAAGTTCTTGAATGTTAATTAATTTGTCCTTCTACTGAAATTTGATCCAGTTTTTTTTGGATGAACTAAATTTGATTTAGGGAAATGACTTGCTTGGTCCCTCAATTTTCTTTTTATAGAAAATTCAGGAAAGCCAAGGAGAATTGGCAAAACAAGATCTTTTCATCCTAATTGACTAAAACTTAATTGAACAAGATGCTTTACATTTTTTCTACTGTCTCTACTTCTTTTAAAGTTCATGTTTTGTGCTTGAGAAAACAGAACAAATTAATTAACAGACACAACTAAAACTTAATTGAAGATCAAACAGACTTAATATTAGCGTTCGGATTGGTCTTAAGACAGAAACATGAAATCATCATTCAGTAAGTAGAATATATATATTTGCAGATGAAATTTGCGTTAGTATGGGGAAAACCATCTGTGTGTGTGTGTGTGTGTGTGTGTGTGTATCATTTGAGTTTTGCAGACTAGCATGTGAAATGCGTGGAAGGGACAAAGATTGGCAGGAATACTTCATTATATGTCTTTAATCTTTAGATAAAGTGAGCAACAGATCGAGAGCAAGCTAGTTATTACCCATTTTTGGGTACCCCATAAATAAAATAAAAATAAAGTTAAAATTAAAAATATATATAAAAAAAAAACTGAACAGTATCGTTTTGACACTGTTCCTCTTCCCGCACACTGCCTAAAGCCCCACGCCCCTTAAAACATGGAATAGTGACCGAATCTAAAGCCCCACGCCTCCTGTTTGGCCGACCAACCGCCGCGTGCCCTGCTCCCCATGCACAACAGCAGGCCGCTCCCCTACTCCCCACGCGCAACAGCAGCCCGCGCCCCTCTAGTCTATAAATACTGCTCTCAACACCAGCAGCAGAGAGGATTTTTGGGAGGAGAGAGGGCTGTTTTGAAAGAAAGGGGGGGGAGGATGTTGGAACGAAAGAGAAGGAGGGGAGGATTTTTGGACGAGAGAAGGCTCTTTTGAAACTGAATGCGGAGGGAAGTTTTGAAACAAAGAGAGCTACTGTGAAAGGGTAGGAAGGGAGGAAACGAGGTAGAAAAAAAAGGGGAGAAAACGGGGAAGCTCTGAAACCGAACAGGAGGGAAAGACAAACACACCAACACTGCCAACACCATCGATTTGTTACCTTCACCTTCCCACCTCCCCTGAACCGCTGACAGAAGGAAACACCAGAGACAGAGGAAAGAAAGCAAAAAACGGAAGGGAGGGAGCCGCTGCAGAGAGGAAAGAACAGCTGCTGTCACCGGGCTCCCTCAGCCACCGCTCACCATCTTCTTCCCAGCCGCAGCAACACCACCAGGAACAGAGCACTTCCCCTCCACCGCCACCAGCTGCCATTGCCATCTCAGTCAACAAAAGCCCCGCAAAAAGCAGAAGGAAGAAACGGAAACAGAGGAGAACAGGGCTAAAAAAAAACGCAGAGAAGAAGAGAAGGAAAGGCCTCCCACACCAGACTAACTCCCACCACAGCCATTCCCTACCACCTACACCTCCATGAAGTTGCTGTAGAGAGGGAAGAACAGCGTTGACAGAGGGAACAAAGGAAACCAAGAGAAGAAGCAACGCCTCTGCACCGGGAAGAAGAAGAAGAAAACAGCTGCTGTCATCAGGCGTCCTCTCCACTGCCACCAGCACCATCAGCACTGCTAAAAAACAGCAGAACCACCGTGAGAAGGAAGAGCACCGTGAGAAACAGAAGAAGAAAAGAGAAGCAGAGGAGAACAGAGTAGGAAAAAAACAGCAGCGAAGAAAGGAAGAAAGGCCGACCACCAGCCCAGCCATCCTCCGGTCAGCAAACGCCAGCAGCACCGCCTTCAGAGCCACCACAGGTCAGCCCTCTGACCCTTATATCTGTTTACTGTTCATCGTCTTGCATGCAGAACGTGCACTGTGCACGTTCTGCAAGCAAGAAAATAATTACCCGGTTACTATTGATTTGCAATGATGGTGTCACAATCCAAGCTTCTGTGGTTCTTGATGCAACTGGCTTTTCTAGATGCCTTGTTCAATATGATAAGCCATATGATCCAGGTTACCAAGTGGCTTATGGAATTTTGGCAGAGGTAGAAGAGCACCCATTTGATGTTGATAAGATGGTTTTTATGGATTGGAGAGATTCACATCTGAACAACAATCTGGAACTAAAAGAGAGTAATAGCAAGATCCCTACTTTTCTCTATGCAATGCCCTTTTCGTCGGACAGGATATTTCTTGAAGAAACTTCCCTCGTAGCTAGGCCTGGAGTACCCATGAAAGATATCCAGGAAAGGATGGTGGCCAGGTTAAGGCACTTAGGTATAAAAGTGAAAAGCATTGAGGAAGACGAGCGTTGTGTCATTCCAATGGGGGGGCCCCTCCCCGTGCTCCCTCAAAGAGTTGTTGGAATTGGTGGTACAGCTGGTATGGTGCACCCTTCGACTGGTTATATGGTAGCAAGAACTCTAGCGGCTGCTCCAATTGTTGCTAACTCTATCGTTCAGTATCTTGGTTCTGATAGAAGCTTTTCTGGAAGTGAATTATCAGCTAAAGTTTGGAAAGATTTATGGCCAATAGAGAGGAGGAGACAGAGAGAGTTCTTCTGTTTTGGTATGGATGTTTTGCTTAAGCTTGATTTACCTGCCACAAGAAGATTTTTTGATGCATTTTTTAATCTGGAACCTCGTTATTGGCATGGATTCTTGTCATCTCGACTGTTTCTACCTGAGCTTGTACTCTTTGGGCTCTCACTGTTCTCCCATGCTTCTAATCCTTCTAGGTTAGAGATTATGGCGAAGGGAACCCTTCCTTTGGTTAACATGATCAACAATTTAATACAGGACAGAAAATAGGTGACTCAGATTCCATCTGTCTTCTAATTCTGTTGCACCTACATATTGAAGTTTCTGTGCTGCTGCCTTTAATTGTGATTAGAGCGCTATGAATCATCTGTTATTTTCTTGTATCTTAATTACATATCCAATCCATGGTTCACACACACTCATTTCTTGTCGGTATGGAGTGCAGCAGATTAAGTGGTGTGCTCTTGTTTGTCCAAAAGCACATGTTTAAATCATATTGTTGATTGATGCCCTCCCTTGTATAGAAATAATTCAGATCTTTACTTGATAACCATCCATTCACTTAGAACTCGCTTGAATTTCGGTTAATAATGCCTGAAACACAGGTCATTTCTTCAAGACAATTCTGCTATTGCATGGAAGGGATGCATCAATGCTATTTTAAACTATGAAAAGCAGGGATAATATGTTAAATGAACTCAAGTGATTATCTCTATTAATAAGTTATGATGCAGGGAATCCATGCCTCCTTGAGCTTGAACCATCTCTTTACTGGGAGGTAGTATTGCTATCTAAAACTTGTCTGTTACATCTTTACTGTGGTGGAAAGGATGAGAAATTATGACTGTCCGTTGTTCAGTTCACCACGTTATTGTTAGGCATATTTTGGACGTAAAATAAATTTGGTTGCGATGGAGATGATGATTTGGAGTTATGGAAGTTTAATGGATTGAAATTATAAACCCGGTTACATATAATTGCATTAATTTGTTATTGATAAATAACAGGAAAGAACATCATCACTTTGAGAAATCGATCGATCTTCAGATATACACGATTGGTTCACAGAGCCAGACAGGTACCACGAATGAAACACCCACTGGCTACAAACATTTGCTAATACAACGATGAAAATGTGATCAAATGCTTGCTGGACTCCAGAAAGGACCTATGCCAAAATTATGGCTTCTCTGTAGGGTTATAAGACTTTACGGCATAGGAAGTCTGAATGGAACCCAAGAAAAATCCCAGCGTTGCACCAACTACAGCAAGGAAAGTTGATGGGTGTTTGCAACAGTTCTCCAGGCCCTGAATCACTCAGGACATAGTTTCAGTGCAAACAGACCTCGGATTGCCTATCCGTTTATCTCGACACCCCGTACAAGTCCGGGTTCAGGTGTGTCTACGTTTGTTAACGAGGTGCGCTGCTCGTTAACAAACGCGTTCCGCCTATCGTGTTCAAGAGTTGAGCCACTTCTTCATCGCTGCCAAAGAAGTTGATGTTCCTGCAAACCTTTTTCTTTTACAACATGGTCTCTATGTTGGTTGGATGTTCAGAACATTTTGTTAGTGCTTCAACCTAATGTTTGAAACAAAGTTCAAAAGTATACCTTTTCAAACTTCCATTCACTATATTTTGATTCTTAAATTCTTAATTCCTTTTTAACTTTGATCCCAATTTCTTTTAAAATTATAATCTAAATTTTGATTTCATATTTTCTTGTACCTTGAATTCAACATGAGCAACAACATCATGAGAATGAGCGATGAAAAGAAAGTCTTGATTTTATTATGATAGAAATGGAATACAAGACAAATTTATCAAGAGTAAAACAGTCTAATATAATCTCACAACCAAATGAGACAATAGCTCAATTCAAGTTTGATGAACAAGCAATCCACACTCTAACTGCATGGAATCTAACAAGCACACACAAATTATTCTTGAAACTGATACCTTTAGCACATGGAACTCAGGGTTTGCACTTGGAGCTATCACCGATCCTTGAGAGGGAATAGTGCTATATAGGTCTGAATGGCAGTTAGTATGATGGTAAAAGTTGCAGCAACAAATGCAATAAAGGTCCATGGACTATTAAAATAAACTCGCAGCCACATGGCTACCCATTTCTTTAGGACTTTCCTATGCTCCTTTTCAATGCTGGATTTAACCTGAATGTAAGCATAAGGATCGGGAATCAAACGGCTGGCTATCTGGTTGAAGAGTTCTGCGGCTTGTTCATCACTTCCTAGAGTGTTGAGGAGTATGCCCTTCGATCGCAGCACCTGCACGTCTCTAGGGGTATCAATCAATGAATCCATGAAGCATACGTAAGAAGTGACCCGAGATTCATTGGATTCACCATGGCTTGCTTCATAGGCCACCAAGTTTAAAAGCAAGGACTTGGTAGAGTTATCTATTCTTAATGGAGGAATATAGAGACTCCGACTGATCAGCCATCTCCGTTTGAACTGGACATCGGTGAAAAGACCAGTCTTGCTTGGCTTGAAATGGATGCCAATACTCCTAAGCTCCTCAGCTGGATAATAACGGTACCAGTTCATTTGAGAATCGTTCTTGAACGAACTCTTCTCAGACTGTTCTGGTACAATTGTTCTGGAGCAAAACTGCTTATGTAAAAGTTCAAGAAGATGGGCTGCAGGCTGATCAGGTGCGGGACCTTGGGAACTTCCTAACGTTAATGATCTTGGCAATTCACAAAAAAATTTTGTTATCTTTTCCTTGAGCTCTGTTCCAGGAGGAAAGGCACGAACTTGATCGCAGAAAGCTGTAAGAATTTTCATCCGAGTTTTGTGATCCGGGTTTCTGAAACTCATCAATTTGGTGAGAACTTCAAAAGGGAGTTGGTTCTCGAGTAAGAACAAGTCCTTTGTCACCAAAGCAGCATCGTGACTACTCATCTTCAGATTTCCAGGCTTCAGGCGGAAGAGGAATTGGACAATGAAGCAACCATCAATAAACATCATCACGGCAAATTGCTCGTCGTTGAAATCTCTTCTTGCGTCTTCTGGATAGGAATTTTTTTGCAATGCGTAGCACTGCTTCCATCTCTCTGTATATATCATCAATGGGTTTTTCAGCATCTTTGACGAACTCGCGAGCGTATGTCTCCTTGAGCTTCTCCATTTCCTTTAGTTTTGTATTCCCATGGTGATAGGGACCAATGGAGACCACCGATGGATCGTAACAATCGCTGTTTTGTTGAATATCACGAAACGTTGATGGAACCGTTGGAAAAGCTGGCCCTTTCCGTTGGTTGTCATCATGAGTGGTCTCTTTCGTCCCAGCATTCGTTATCTGTATCAGCCACTCATAATTTTTAGAGGAAGCAGAACGGGCATCATTGTTAACAGTACTGTCGGACATTGCTAACAGTACTTTCCTACTTCATTAATTAACGCATATGAACAAGAGGATACGATTGTATAATATTACAACAAAGACTCTAGAAAAGCTATATATAGCTTGATTTTGAAGTAGCTGCAATTTTGGAACAAGTATTTTAGCTTTACTTGGAGGTAGAGCAAATTTTGTCGTCTGAAGCTGATCAATGGTCGTTTTGAAAGATAAATGCATATTCGTTTTGAAAGATAAACGCATATATTGTCGACCTCTAACATACAAAAGTCAAAAACATAATTACAAAGCTGCCGTTGGTTTTACCTTTGGCAAACGTCTCTCCTCTTCTCTGCCAACTTCCTTCTATCAACTCTAATTAACTCGCATGAAGAACTCACTTACAGTCATTTGAAGAATTTAATGGCTCATTTCTTTTTGTCATATAATAAGTTTCACGAATAAGAAGAGATTATATATTATTCTTTAAGTAATTATCAATACTTTCTTTAATAAAAATGTTTTTTTTTTTTTTTGGCTTTCACTATCTTCATTGAATGTATCTTACCAGTCATGACATAGGTATTTATATATAGGCTATGTTTGTTTTCTGGAATTTATTTTTTGAAAAATTATTTTTCAAACTTTCTTGTATTTGTTTGTTATTAGAAAAGTTGGTCGACAGAAAACACTTTCCAGTCAAAGAAAAATTTGACTTGGTTTCCAGAAAAATGTTTTCCTGGAAAATTTAAGCGGAAAACACTTTCCGAAAGTTGTGAAAAATTTAGAAATGTCATATTATTTGCTGATTATATCAAATTTGGTCCTCAAACTTTTGATTGCTATATATATTTTGTTTTGAATATTTATTTTTCAATTTCATCTCTTAAAATTTAATTTTTATATTAACTTTGGTCCTCATTTTTATAATTGTTATTTACTTTTTCCTTATCATTTTTTTATTGAAATTTTTTATCTATCAAATTTGGACCTCATTCTTTTGATTGTTACTTCTTTTATTTGAAATAATTTATGAAATGTTAATTATTATTATTTTAATTTCTTCATCTTTTTTTTTTTAGATTTGATCTCTATTATTTTGATTATTATTTATTTTATTTGAGATAATTTATGAAATAATATTTTTTTTCAATTTCATTCTCCTTCAACTTTTTAATTTGTAAGATTTGTTCCTTATTATTTTAATAAACTTGAGAAAAATAAAACATTAATAAGTTATTTTCCAGCTCATTTTTCATGACATAACCAAACACTGGAAAATATTTTCCAACTTATTTTTCATTATACTACCAAATATCAGAAAATAATTCACTTTTTCAAAATTTACTTTCCTAAAATTTCCTTTAAAAAAAACTATTTTCCAACAAACAAACAGGCCATAATTACTTTCAGAATTCTATAAAATTTTCTCACCATTAAAGCCTACATAGCAGTATAGCACGGAAGCCACATATGGTGTTGGGAAATAATCAAGGCACCCAATTATACCCATAAAATATCTTAAGAGCTTCAGCAGTGATTTTTTTTATTAATTCTTTTTGCAACACACTTTTATGAATAAACGTTTTTTAAACTTAAAATTTGCATATGAGAACCACCTTATGATATTTTTTTAATTCACTTAAGTATTTATTTAGAAGAATGGAGGAGATAAAATACAAACTCATGACCATGTCAAAGAAATATTTTAATTCTAGAATTTAAATAATTAATTGAGGATTCAATAATTATTTTATATAAATTTTATACCATGTTTGTCCCTTAATAACTACATTGACTATGTGCACTGTTGCTTTAGGTTCCGTTTAAGAACTTTTTAGACAAAAATTTCGTTGGACCATTAATTTCTTATTTCTTCCTTACTCATTTGCTGTTATGTAAAAATATAAACAAAATTGCCAATGTTTCGTTACTCATTTGTTGCTACGGAAAAATTAAAAAGCAAAAAGATCAATTCAAAGGGTGTGTTTGGAGTATTAAAATTGCATGTAAAATGATTTTTTTTTATATAATATATATTATATTTTTAATAACGAAGCGAATAATAGTTTAAATTTAATAATTTAAATTTTTAAATTGAGATATTTTTTTTTAATGATGTGTACATAATGATTATCTTATTTACTTAATTATTTTACTAATGCTATTTGCATTGAATATATAGGGAATCAAAGAAACTTGTTTGCATTTTGTTTTTCTTATATTTTATAAAAGAGCACGGACGTCTACGTGGGCTTTCTCTTTATTGCACTCTTTATATAACAAGGCATGCTTGCCTATTTTTATCTCTCACATGCATCTCTCGTTCAAGCATGGAAAACTAAAATCAGGATATATAAGCTCTTGTCACTTTTTCCTCACACTTTATCTATACAATTGCTAAATTCTTATCCTACACCCTTTCTATATATTAGGTGAAGTTTTAGAAATAATACCATGTGAAATGCGTGTAGGGGAGATAAAAATAGATTGGATTGTTCCATGCTCAAAGTGCAAGAAAATTAAAGAACATATATAGAACAAACTTTTGTTTCTCCAGTCTTTAGTGTGAGAGAAGAATAGAAGTCGATCGAGCCCTACATATGTTTTCATTCGTTTTCTTTTTGTGCTAAATAAGCTTGGACAGAATTTTTTAAAAAAAAAAGCCTGGAAAGAAATTCCTTTGTCGAGAGACTAGGATTGGATTTAAAGACACGTTCCACCCTTTTCCTGTTCACATCTCAATACTTTCTTCATTAACTTATTTATTTACTATCAATATAAATTAATTAGGACGATCACTTAAAATTGAAGTAGCTTTTAGATTAGAGCAAGTATTTTATTAACTTGGAAGTTGGGCTTACTTTGTTCTCCAAAGCAAGGTGATCATGTTTTTAACAAGAGAACAAAGTTAAAACTATCATAACCAATATAAAGTTAGCATTTTGGACGGACGTACGTTATATTATTAGTGTTTTCCTGCCATCATGGAATTATGGATTCTAAGCCTAAGAAAAGTTTTTGCAACTATTTAATTACGAAAGAGAACAAATTTATCGAGCGTTTCTATTATTCAATGAAGTTGCATCATGTAGAAACTCGGACATGTTAGTTTCAGGTAAAACACACATGTTATATCCTCCAAGTTCTTGAATCTTAATTAATTTGTCCTTTTACTGAAATTTTATCTAGTGGATGAACTAAAATTTGATTTAGGGAAATGACTTGCTTGGTCCCTCAATTTTCATTTTATAGAAAATACAGGAAAGCCAAGGAGAATTGGCAAAACAAGATCTTTTCATCCTAATTGACTAAAACTTAATTGAAGATCAAACAGACTTAATATTAGCGTTCGGATTGGTCTTAAGACAGAAATATGAAATCATCATTTGAGTTTTGCAGAGTAGCATGTGAAATGCGTGGGAGGGACAAAGATTGGCAGGAATACTTCATTATATGTCTTTAATCTTTAGATAAAGTGAGCAACAGATCGAGAGCAAGCGAGCTATATGTCTTCCCATAAAAATGTGTCTTCTCTTTTTTGTACCAAGTAAGTTCCTCAAATTTTGCTTCTTTTGGAATCAACATACTAAAGTAAATGCTTATTTTATTATCTAAATAACTGTTTTATTAATAAATCAATTGATTATTATATAAAAAAAAGTAAAAGCTTATTGGTTTTTGTTTTTGTTATTTGTTAACTAGAATAAAATCCCAGTTTTTGACCTCCATGGAATCTGTTCCCAATTGTTGAAGAGAATGTTTTGGCATAACCTATGATACAATGACACATTCTAAAAAACTAACTATTTATATATATATATATATATATATATATATATATATATATATATATATATATTATAATGTATGATGTTTTTTTTTTAAAAAAATTTCACTCGACAATATATATAAATATTTTTTTTATTTTTAATATTATTAAAATGATCTAAAAACATAAAAAATATAGATTTAATTTTTTTTTACCCACACCCTACGTGGTTTCTTATATATATTACATAGAAGGTCCATCCACGATTTGAGCATGGGGAGTCGAATTGTTTAGCCCCAAAAATTTGAGAGGTGGCACAATAGTTAATGGACTCTGCTCATGGTGGTAACCGACTCCTTATTTTCTTATATTTTCAATCAAGGCGCTTTTTACTTTTCTCCGACAAATTTTGATTAAAAAAGACAAAAATTTAACTAAATTCAGACCAATCTTATTTAACACAGAAATAAAAGTGGGCTTTCTCTTTATTGCACTCTTTATATAACAAAGCATGCTTGCCTATTTTTATCTCTCACATGCATTTCTCGTTCAAGCATGCATGGAAAACTAAAATCAGGATAAGCTCGTCACTTTTTCCTCACTCTTTATCTAGCTATATAATTGCTAAATTCTTATCCTCCACCCTTTCTATATATATTGGTAATAATTTTATATCACTAAGTCTTAGAAATGATTTTATATTATTATTCTATAATATATCTCTTCAAATAAAAGTTTTTTACTTGAAACTTATATGGATTCATTATTATTTTATATTTAATTTTTCTAATTTAATTATAAAAAAATAGAGGTATTAAGATTTAAACTTATAACTATTTGGCTATTGAGATTATCAATTGCTGTTATATTAAAGAATTATTTTAAAAAATTTATTTTATGTTATTTTTAACATTATTTCATAGTTTAGGTCCGATCAATTTCATGCAGAATTCAAGTGTATATGCTAATAGCAAATGTATGATGGATCTTTAAGTTTTAGGAGTGTCTGTTATTTAAATTATTATTTTTCTCGAGTACTAAATATGATCTTTAACTTTATTAGAGAGTATAATTAAAGAACCATAAGCATCATCTTACCTTGATTTCCACATGCATAATTAAGCTACAAACGATTCTTCTTTCCTAACAGCGCGCTACAACCAATTCGGAACTAGCCTTCTTGTTTACTATTGCTGTTAACGATATATATAGTTATGGTAAAGGATCACACCATTATGTAGTTCAGAGCCTGTTGAACATCTCTATGAAAAATTAAAAAAAATAAAAATCACACGGAGTTAAATATAATGGAGAAATTGCTTTATTGATGGAGAAATTGGTCTGATCCTTGGTTGTGAAGATGTCCCTCAAGAGAAAGAACTGGCCTTGCAGATATGAAAAGTTCAGCAAATATATTTATGGACTAGATGAACATGTCCAAGATTAAAAAGAGATTTGTATGTTAAAAACAATTACAACTTTTGACCCAATAATTATCAAAATTAAAGGTTGTGTTTTTTGACATCAAATTAAAGTGTTAGGGTGCATTACAGGACTGTGAATAAGCCAGAAAAAAAAATTGTCATTATATATTGATCACTTTGTCAAAATACTGCATACAGCTTGCAAAATTGAAACTTAACTTCTAATATTATCTCATTTATGATGGCTGATTACCATTTCCCAATGCACAAATAATTATAGAATAGTAATTATTAAGAAATCCCAAGTAATTGTACGCAGTTCAAAATGTAGGTTTTTTTTTTTTTTTTTAAAATAATCGTGTGTAATTAAAAATAAAGTTAGACAAGTGTAGATAAGTGTTAAGAATGTATATATGTTTCAAAATTTGCAGACAGCAATTATACTAATAACATGTGAAATGCCTTTAGGAGAGATAAAGATTTGGCTTGTTCCATGCTCAAAGTGCAAGAAAATTAAAGAACATATATAGAACCAACTTTTGTTTCTCCAGTCTTTAATTAGTGATGATAAAAGAATAGAAGTAGAGCCCTAAATCATTTAAAAATTCATATTATTTTTTATTTTTCTAAATCATATGACCTTTAATATGATTGACACATATTAGGGCATATTGAAGATGTTTCATCATGACATTTACGTTAAATTTATTTTGCAATTTTATTTTTCTAATTTTTTTTTGAAAAATGAGTTACTTTCTTTATTTGAATTTATCAAAGAGAATATTTTTCTATAAATAAATTATTTTTCTTTAATAGTTTTTTAATGTTGGAAGCAAGATAAAAAAATATATAATATTTATGATGGTATTAATAATAATAATAGTTATGATGGTACGTTGTTATACCATATTTGTTGTTGTTATGTTAATAGTGGTGTTAGAGAATTATAAAATGAATATAATAAATAAATAATAGTTATATTGACCATACATGTTTAAAACTTAAAAGATACAAGAAAAAAAATTAATAGGAAAAGACGCTTTTGATAAAGGGATTACTTGATCATTGATAATAGAAAAAAAAAATATAAAGATAAAAGAAAATATAACTAGAAGTTGTAATATGCCTGAATAAAATAAGAAAAACCGGAAGAAGATATTGCAAAGTTAAAAACTATTTTATTTGAAATTGAAAATTCAAGAAAAGTTTCTCTCTCTAGTTTATTTAATTTCTCTCAAGGAAATTCAACACGAACAAATATCTATCGGAGGAAATAGACTCAAACACCAATAGATCAAATTGTACACGGCAATATTGAAGAGTTGAAGCATTTGCAGTAATCATTTACTTGGGTGGGTATCTTGTGTAATAGGTCTGAGTGGCAGTAAGTGCCAGTCCGAAAGATGCAGCAAGAACTGTAATAGCGGTCCAGGGATTACTAAAATAAGTTCTCTTCGACTCATACACCCATCTTTTCACTGTGCTCTCACACTGCTCATTAATTTTTATTTTGATATCATTATAAGCAGCAGTATCATGTGTCATTGATCTTCCCATATCATTGAAGAGATTTGCGACTTTCTGGTCGGCTCCGAGATAATTGATAATTATGCCATTAGACCGCAGCTCCTTCACATCTTTAGCATCGTCAATCAAAGAATCCATGAAGCATATGTATGAACTGACCCAAAGTTGATCAAGAGCAGCAGATGTTTCATAGGCCACCAAGTTTAAGAGCAGTGACTTGGCTGACTCATCTATGATAATTGGAGGAACTTTCAGTGTTCCCGAGAAAATTGATGACTTGAATTTGACATCGGTGATAGCACCAGTCCATCTCGGACAATAAAGGATTCCCACCTTTTTAAGATTCTTGGCAGAATAATACAAGCAATGACCCCGACTTCCTTTCGCGGCCTTTTTATGGTTGATTTTGGAATAGTGATACATGGATTTGTAATATAAAAGTTCAAGAAGATGGGCAGGCTGACGCTCATCATCTCTTTTCCCTGACTTCTCCTCTCCAGGTGATGGTGGTGGAAACCAATCCAAAGGCACACGCTGCCTTCTTAGCAAGTGTTTTGACATTCGATATCTCAAGCCATACAATAAACAAACATAACAACTACCTATAATTATAAGATATAAAGGAAGTAAGATTGGGATCATAACCAACCCTAATGCAGTTAAGGCTATCCGGACCCATGTTGGAATTGGTTTACTGGACGAGCGGATATGAAGAGAGATAAAATTATTGATGATTTCATTTGAATGATTTAGATTATCCCCATACCTCTCTGTCCTCAATGAATGCAAGACTGCAAAAGGAAGTTGGTTCTCCAATAATAACAAGTCTCGTTTCACGTGAAAAATTTGTTGATCTGACATCTCCAAATCTTCATTTTCACCGTACAGACAGTGCATGAATTGGAGAATGAAGCAGCCATCAATAAACATCATCTTGATGAATTCCTCATCATTGAAGTGTTCTGTTAAGCTCTCACAGTAGCATCCCCTCGCATTTTGTAGCACCTCTTTTACCCCGAGGTAGAAGTCTTGTGTCGTTTTTCCACTATCGTTGACAAACTTGAACATCATTGGAACCTTGAGTCTCTCCACTTGTTTAAGCTTCGCCTCACGATCTGAATAGTGATAAGGACCAATTGAGACCGCCAAGGGACTGTAACATTCTTCGTTTATATTCTTAAGGTTAACTGGAACCTTAGGAATGTATGGTTCTTCCGTTCGATT
Source organism: Populus deltoides (assembly GCA_015852605.2). NCBI lineage: Eukaryota > Viridiplantae > Streptophyta > Magnoliopsida > Malpighiales > Salicaceae > Populus > Populus deltoides. The sequence goes on from CM027585.2 coordinate 13,471,674, forward strand.
GTTTTCGGACTGTTTGTTCTCTTCGGTTATTTTGCTAAGCCACAGAGGAAGTGAACCTTCTTCTTTGTCTTCTATAGCACTTCCTTGTATTTCACCTATTGCAACATCTGAGATCCTTTCCCCTTGCAGTTGATTGATTTCATTACTTTCAGCCCCGTCTGCTGGTCTCGAACCGTCACCTCCCATATGTGAAGCAGGTGAACTCGAGTCTATCCTTATACCAGTTAGATGTGTATTAGCCATTGTTGTAGCAGAAGCTATTATGTGGCGATGGAGGCCCAATCAACAGTGATAATAGCTGACAAAAATCATTAGAAAAACATTATCAAGTAGGAGAACAAAATATACCGAAACGTAGATGAGAAAGCTTGTTTTGAACTCACCATAGACCAGGTTTCAGTTCCTGATAAAATCCTCCCGTATTGTTCTTTATAACCATTCAAAATATGCACTTTTTATCTGTTAGCTTTAATATTATATTAAAAAATTATTTAAATTTTAAATTTTTAGTTTACATCTTAAAAATAATTTTATATTATTTTCTAACCGATCTCAAAATATAATTTATATTATTTTGTTTTAAAATTTGTAAGTTAATTAGGAATTACTTTTTCATCTAAACCATTATCATGAACAAAATAAAAATGATGTGGATTTTGTTGACAATGATTAATTTAGCAATCAAATATTACAAATCAGGAAAACTATAAATCAAGAACAAGTTTAGAAAAAATTTTAGTATATTTTTATTTTTAGTTTTCCATCATTAAACAGGATTGTTATTGTACATGAATATATACAAGTTCTATGCAATAAAAAAATAACACAGTGAATTGATACAAACAATTATCTCTAAACTACTCGAACACTGTTGATATGGTATCGAGCAAAATATCCGAATTTAAACCTTTTTCAAATCACTGACAACCTCAAACAATGGCAAAATCGAACCCACCAAACCATACTCAGATTACAATTATAAATTCCAGAACCGACACTCAAACCAACTCTACTCAAAACCCTGACCTGCCAATTGCTGTCTCTAGAATCAGATTTATTGGCTAGAATTATGAACTATGGTCACTGATCATGAAACTAGTTTTTTTTTAAATAATTGTGTGTAATTAAAAAAAAAGTTGGAGAACCATTAAACTAATCGAAAACTAGAAAGAAAGAAAGAAAAATACAAGTACTATCTTTTTGCACAAGAGATATGAGTAAAAAAAATAAAAAATAAAAAATAAAACAACCCAGGTCCAAACATAACACAAAGTACAAAGTATCAATTTAAAAGATATCGAAAACATTTCTAATCAAAATAAGGATACCATCTAACCCTTGAATAAATCCATTCACGTATACTTACATTTTGGATTTTATGGTTGAAGTTCAAAATATAGATAAGTGTTGTCAAAAAATCATCTCAACCCAAAAACTTAAGCTGTTAGGTGAGGTTTTAGGATATGATTTATATTATTGTGTAACACACCCCCTCAAGTGAAAGCTCTTTGGATTTGAAACTTGCACAGACCTATATTATCTTGTGTTTAATTTTTATCAAATAAATAAGGATAGTGAGATTCAAACTCGAGACCACCTGGTCATTAAGGCTCTGATACCATGTCAAAGAACCATCTCAATCTAATATATAGCTTAAACTGTTAGGTGAAGTTTTAGAATATAATTTATATTATTCTCTAACAAGTGTTGATAATGCATATATGTTTCAAAATTTACAGACAGCAATTATACTAATAACATGTGAAATGCCTTTAGAAGAGATAAAGATTGGGATTGTTCCATGCTCAAAGTGCAAGAAAATTAAAGAACATATACAGAACGAACTTTTGTTTCCCCAGTCTTTAGTGTGAGAAAAGAATAGAAGTCGAGCCCTACTAGGCTGCAACATATGTTTTGATTCGTTTTCTTTTTGTGCTAACTAAGCTTGGACAGATTTTTCTTTAATTTTAAAAAAGCCTGGAAAGAAATTCCTTTGTCGAGAGACTAGGATTGGATTTAAAGATACGGTCCACCTTTTAATTTCCTGTTCACATCTCTATTCTGTTAGAAGATTGACTTCGCTACATATATATTATAGATCATTAGAAAATATATAATATAAAATCATATATAAATATACATCGGTAAGATTACAGCAAGTATTCTAGTAACTTTGAAGGTGGGCTTACTTTGTTCTCCAAAGCAAGGTGATCATGTTTTTAACAAGAGAACAAAGTTAAAACTATCATAACCAATATAAAGTTAGCATTTTGGACGGACGTACGTTATATTATTAGTGTTTTCCTGCCATAATGGAATGGATTCTAAGGCTAAGAAAAGTTTTGCAACTATTTAATACGAAAGAGAACAAATTTATCGAGCGTTTCTATTATTCAATGAAGTTGCATTATGTAGAAACTCGTATGTGTTAGTTTCAGGTAAAACACACATGTTATATATATCCTCCAAGTTCTTGAATCTTAATTAATTTGTCCTTCTACTGAAATTTGATCCAGTTTTTTTTTAGATGAACTAAAATTTGATTTAGTGAAATGACTTGCTTGGTCCCTCAATTTTCTTTTTATAGAAAATCCAGGAAAGCCAAGGAGAATTGGCAAAACAAGATCTTTTCATCCTAATTGACTAAAACTTAATTGAAGATCAAACAGACTTAATATTAGCGTTCGGATTGGTCTTACAACAATGACAGAAATATGAAATCATCATTTGAGTTTTGCAGAGTAGCATGTGAAATGCGTGGGAGGGACAAAGATTGGCAGGAATACTTCATTATATGTCTTTAATCTTTAGATAAAGTGAGCAACAGATTGAGAGCAAGCTAGCTATATGTCTTCCCATAAAAATGTGTCTTCTCTTTTTTGTACCAAGTAAGTTCCTCAAATTTTGCTTCTTTTGGAATCAACATACTAAAGTAAATGCTTATTTTATTATCTAAATAACTGTTTTATTAATAAATCAATTGATTATTATATAAAAAAAGTAAAAGCTTATTGGTTTTTGTTTTTGTTATTTGTTAACTAGAATAAAATCCCAGTTTTTGACCTACATGGAATCTGTTCCCAATTGTTCAAGAGAATGTTTTGGCATAACCTATGACACATTGTAAGAAACTAACCACTTGTGTGTGTTGGGTATATTGTAATGTAAAATATCTTTTTTTTAAAAAAAATTTATTTCAAAATATATAAAAATAATATTTTTTAGATTTTTTTTAATTTTTAATATTAATATATTAAATCTATCTAAAAACACTAAAAAATATAAATTTAATGTTTTTCTTACTCCCACTCTCACTCTACGTGGTTTCGTGTATTACATAGAAGGTCGAGGGTTCCATCCACGATTTGAACATGTGGAGTCGAATTGTTTAGCCCCAAAAATTTGAGAGGTGGCAAAGTAGTCAATGAACTCTGCTTATGGTGGTAACCGACTCCTTATTTGGATTGTGGCGTTAACTAAGTCAGAACATCGCTGTTTATGTCCAGTTAACTAATAGCCACTAACCCTCTTATTGCTAACTATCCCAAAAAAATAAAATAAAACAAAATTACATTCTATAAAACGAAAAATGCTGATCGATTAAACAAGAAACTAATTTTCCTAATTCCTTTAAGGAAAGGAAAGTGCTTAACATAATGGTAGCACTTCTTAGAGAATAATATTAGAAGAATTCATCAACATAATGATTGATGCAGAAGAGACAGAATACGGATAATTTGATAGCAATGGACTATATTGACAGGATAGATCAACGCCAGTAAGAAACAGTAGATCAGGTCCCATTTGGATATATTTTGCGCACAAGCCGTAGGAAAAGAGCTATGCTTATTGTGGATTGTTTTCCAACTCCAAATTCCATTATTTACGCCTATGTTTTGTGTTTTTTTTTTTTCCTAACATAGGCGTAAATAATGTAACTTAATTTTTGGGACTTTATTTTGTAGTGATTTTTATTTTGGTTCCACAAACCCAGATCTCGGCATTTGCAATAACTTTGAGTTAGATTTTAAAATTTTACTTATGCAGTTATGAAAATTAATATACAGGCACCATAAATGGATTGCATTTGCAATTCTGCTACATAGGACTTAACATGGCACTTGTTATAATGCCAGAAATAAATGAGTTAAAGTGAAACTTTTTCTTGCTTGCAGTGGATGTTTAAGTAAATCTAATATATTTAATTAATAATTTGGAGACTGATTTTTAATAACTAACAATAATTATATGTAAGTACTTAACCAAACAAAAACGCAAACAGGTCAAACAACAATATATATTTAATAATTTGGAGACTGACTTTTATTAACTAACAATAATTATATGTGAGTACTTAACCATACAAAAACGCAAACAGGTCAAACAACAACATGGAGCATCGAAGACAGAAATGTATGAACTCTAAATAATTCATAACACACAGAAACATTTTGCTTAAAACCTTATATGCTCATGATAGGATAATACATGAGAGGTGCAACACATAGCTACTGGCCAAATAATCCTCTCTGTTGATGAAAAAAAGAAAGAAAACACTCATTCACGAATATGGTATTTAGGGGTTAAGGGTAACATTTGTGGCAGGCATTTTGCAGACTCCGAGATCTGGGCTTGTGGGAACTATTACAACGTAGGCCTTGATGGCACTTACTATGAGGCCATATATAAATGAATACTTTAAAACGGAGGAATAAATAGGACCCTTATAATGAAGGATCCATCGCTTGAACCCGTTTCTATAATGCGATTCGATGGCACTTTTAACCTCGACGTAAGCATAGGGATTGGGCACTAAATAATCTGATATCTGATTGAACAGTTCTGCTACCTGTTTGTCGTTTCCAAGAGTACTGAAGAGTATGCCTTTTGTTCGCAGCTCATTCACATCTTCGGGGTTATCAATCAATGAATCCATGAAGCATACGTAGGAAGTGACCCAAAGTTTGTCATTGTCACCGAGGCATGCTTCGTAGGCTACCAGGTTTAAGAGCAGGGGCTTGGTTGAGTCATCTATGCTTAGTGGAGGAATGTAGAGTCTTCCGGCGAGTACTGTTCTCCTGAACTCGACATCGGTGAAAAGATCCTTGCTTGGTTTGAAATGGATCCCAACATTCCTAAGTTCCTTGGCAGGAAAGTACCGGCCAGACCAGGTCTTTCGAGAATCATCCCTGTACCAGCTTTTTCGTGTACTAGCATCGGGGACATCCTTGCTTCCAACAAATGTGAAATGAAAAAGTTCGAGAAGATGAGCTGCAGGCTTACGAGGGGCAGTCATCTCACTTTCCTGGCCTTTCAGATCTGTACTTGGCAATATTCTGCGAAAAAAATTTGAAATGGTTAGTAAAAATTTTTTTGTCTTTTCCCTGCATGACTCTCTTTGAGTGGGCATTGAACGAATATGCTTGAAGAAAGCTTCAAACAATTCCATGTTCTCTCCTCCGAACCTCAACCTCGTTAATTCATTAAGAACCGCAAAAGGGAGTTGGTTCTCTAGTAAGAACAAATCCCTTGCAACCAAAACGACATCGTGACTAGACATTTTTAGTTTCTCAGGTTGCTTTAAGAGGCAGAAGAGGAATTGAAGAATGAAACAACCATCAAAAAACATCATCTGGGCAAATTCCTCGTTCTTGAGCTGATTTGATTCGCCCTCTATATAGTATTTCCTTTCTCTGCTGGCCACTTGCTCAACCCTACGGTACATTTCTTGGTACTTTTCCTTGTACCGTTCTTGATTGACGTCATTTACACAATCCTTGACAAACTGGCGGGCGAATGTAACCTTGAGCTTCTCCATTTCCTTGAGTTCATCTTTCCCATGGTGATAGGGACCGATGGAGACAAGAGATGGATCATAGCATTCCTGGTTCTGTTTAATTTGACGAATTGTCGACGGAACCTTTGGAAACTTTGGCACCGTTTGTCGGTTGGAAACATTGATCTCTTCACTTGTGGCAGCCATCATGCTGTCAAGCGATCCAGAGTGGATCTCTTCACTTGTGTCAGCCATCGTGCTGTCGTGCCACCCACAGTGGCTTTGCCCGGTGGAAGACATCGCTATGTCATGGCGTGAGATCACGATTTCCTGCAGATTTGCACTCATTATCTGTGCATGCAGACTATTAAAGGAGGAGATTTTAACTATTTTGTTTCATCAATAAAAGGATACGAGTCCATTATATATAGGACTTCAAAATATTGAAGTACCTTTTGGTTTGGAATATTTTAGCTTGCTTGGAAGTAGAGCTTAATATTGTTGGCTAAAGCTAAAGGAATAATTGGAATTATTTACCAGTGCTGTTGTTGCTCTAACTTTTGTTCTACAGAGAATATATGAAGTAATTGGAGATCCCTTTGGACCATCACATCTATTCGTCCACTGCTTATTTTGAGTTCCACGTGTACTTTATCCAAGCTAAAATGTGAAATGCTGCATGGGAGAGATAAATATTACCGGCAAGCATGTTCCACGTGTACTTTATCCATGGATAAAATGTGGCATATAGATCAGCGATATGTGCTCTTTCCTTTTTCTACTGGGCAACTATGACTGTCATATGTTTCAGTTTTAATAATGAAGTCATTACAGTTTATTTCCAAGTTTTCAAGAAATTGAATGTAACTGATCACTTGTCTTTTTTTAAAAAAGAAAATGCATAAATAAGGCATATATAGTCTACTCTCTTTCTTTAATATAGTCCTTCATTTGTTTATAATATTTTTTAAAAAATATTTGCAACATGATGATCTACCGGTTTATTTGTTTTGGATTTTGTGTTTAATTTCTGTCTTATACTATCTAAATCATTTTTTTACCATATGCAAGACATAATGGATGAAAAAAAAAGTGTAGCTTAATTAGATCAAAATTACATTACTTAATTGGCCAAGGACCCGCCTATTGGGATTTAAATTGATGCGGAATATATGATTTATTGCATCTTAATTGGTATTGATATAGAATTGTTCAAAATTATACTGAACTATGGATCAAACTAAATTTTATTTCTGAACTTTAATTATTTTTTTAATTATTTTTTTTTGAGTACCACATAAACTAGTTTTTAGTAAAAAATAGGCCCATCTGTCCAGGTTTTCGTTCCTCTGTTAACATTTTTTTTTTTTTGTTAAATCATGTATTTTCACTACAAGTGTCGTGTTTCTAGAAATTAAAAAAGAAATATGTTTTTTATATATTAAAAAAAGTTCGAGATACTTAAATAAAAAAAAAAACAAGTTCAAGTGCTCAGTTGAATTTGACTCAAAGTTCATGATATTGTAATTTAGCCAAAGTTTATTCTTTTAAATAGTTCTAATCTTACAAATGACCTGACGCAACAGTAATTATAGCCAATGCAATTATTGAGAGACAACCACAAAAATATTTAGGGGTATTGGGTGACATTTGTATCTGGCAATCTGCAAACACCATGGATGGGTTGCGCGCGTTGGTAATACTGCTACATCGGCCATAATGGCACTAATTATAATGGCAAAAAGAAACGAGTACTTGAAAATTACACCATAAACAGGACCCTTATAGCGAAGGATCCATCGTTTCAACTTGTTTCTGCAATGCGATTCAACCTGAATATCAGTATAGAGATTAATTAGGCACACTGAATAATTGGCTATCTCGTTGAACAGTTCTGCAACTTGTTGATCGCTTCCGAGAGTATTGAGGAGTATGCCTTGTGACCGCATCTCCCTCACATCTTCCAGGGTGATCAATGAGTGAATCTATGAAGCAAATGTAAGAAGTTACCCACAGTTCATTGAATTGCCTGTCATCAAAATCTTCTGTTGAACCTTCAGCATAGTATTGTGTTGCTTCATCGGACACCTCTGCCACTTTTTCATACAAATCTTAACCAATTCTCCACTCTGTTGAACAAACTGGCGAGCCATCATGAGCTTGGTATTTTTCATTTCTTTCATCTCTGCCTTTCCATGGAAAAAATGACGAATGGAGAGCATCAAGGGATCGTAGCAATCCTTGTTCGCCTCAATCACACTAATCATCCGCGGAACCTTTTGAATGTCCGGTCCTGGATTTGGCTGTTTCTAGTCTCTTTCCCCTCATCCTTCCTTATGGATTTGAAGATCTCCTCATTGCTACGTGGGAAAATTGAACCAGCAATCTCATCAGTTGGAATTTCTAGTTATTTGGCCATTACAAGTACAGACTAGTACGCTAATTGTATGATTTGGTCTGTATTCTTGTTGCATATCGACAAATCAATACGGATCTATTTATACAAGTACCATTCAAGTAGCCTGTAGCAAGAAACAAGGATCTTAGCTTACTTGAACAGTGAGCTTTGGTGCTTTAATTTAACTATTTTAATTTCCCTTGTGGATAAAATATGCGATATTTAGACCTTCAGACAAGGCAATAATAAAATTGTGTTGTAAAATATTTAAAGTTTAAGGTTATGTCTTGATATCAACGTTCTTGCATGACCGAACATTGGATTAAGAAATTGTCATAGTTCAACACCATGTTCGAAGCCAGGAATTTTTCTGCCCTAGTTATTAAATAAATATATAATTTTTTTAAAATAAATTATTAATTTATATACATGAAAATTTTAAAGTTAATAGTAAAGTTTTAATTCAAATACACTATCTAAAATATTAAAAAATAAATTTCAAAGTACATAAAATTAAAGTAAAAGTAAAAAAAAAATTTACTATTGAAGTTGTATTCTTCAATATTTTGTGAAATATAATTCATCTATAATCAATTATGAATCGATATTGTAACAACCCCATCAACCGGGATAAAATAACAATCTCGTCTCAACTGAAAAACAAAGTAATTAATTTTTTTTTCCTCTCTCAATTCCTCCTTTCTTCACTTGATTCTTCCTTAAGTTAGTGTTTTATAAATTAGACTTTGTAAGTTTAGAAGTTTATTCTCTCACTTTTCTTTTCTTTTTCTTGGATTTTTTTCATGTTTTTCTCTTACTTTTCTCTCTTTCTCTCTCACCTTTTCTTTTTTTTCTTTTCCTATTCTGTTTCTCCCCAGCTGGAAACATATAAAAGGAAGGAAGAATTGATTTGTTTTATTTTTTAATGGCAAATAACCATTTTACCTTTAATAAGTCGTTTTGTTTTTATTTAACAGTCTTTTTTTTTAGCACTACCAAACTCTGTTCATCTTAAAATTTTAACCAGATTTTATTCAATATATTTTAAGATCCCTTGTAAAATTTCAGCTCAATCTGATGGTCGAATTGAAAATTACATCCAATAACGTAAAACTGGCTAAATTATGATTTTTTATTAAATTTCTGAATTTATCCAAAAATTTTGAAATTTTAAACCAAGTTAAAACATCATATTAGACGGCTCCACGTAAATTTTCAAAATTTTTTGATAATCCAATCGAGAATTATGAATTGTTTTTACATAAAACTAATAAAAAAAATATTGATAAAATCTTTACAGCCCACCCAAGCCTTTGCATCGCCTCTGCCATTGCCATGTTAGACAGGGATGAACATGTGAAATGCATGGGAAAGTTAAAGAAAGGTAAGTTCTATACCCAAAGTGCAAGCAAAGTTTAAATAGCATAGAATAATCTTTAATGTTCTGATCTACAGCCTTAGAAAGAAAATGGTGTGCCAGCCAGAATTTTCTTTCCTTTCTTTGTTTTCCTTTTAAATTAATGAATAAGCTTGGGATGGAAAATTCTTTTGTTGATATTTAGAAATTTCTTTTTATCCTTTTTCAGAATCAACAGAGACAAGGCAATTAAATTTGGAAACTTTAGGGCAAACATCGCAGCTACCCTCAAATTATCAATTTTATATCCACTATTTTTCGTATAAATTCTACCCTTAGTTTGAGTTCTCAATTATGACTTATGTTAGAATTACTTAACAAAAACCGTTAAATTTTCTATAAAATGATGTCGTTTTACATATATAAAAAATAATTTGGATAGAAATGTAGATGAAACGTCTTAAAATGAATGGAGGTCCTTAATTGAAAATTTGTGAAAGTTTGAAGGTAAAATTGATATCAAAATTGTTTGGTGGTAAAATTGTGTTTGTCTATATAGTTGGAGGGCATTTTTGAAGTTTGTTCAAAATTTTAAATGTTTGACGATTGCTGGTAGGAATTGGTGGGTTTACTGAATAATCCGAGATGAATTCTACCCGTATCAGGAATGATAGACATTAAGGAGGAATACTGGTTAAGAAAAAATTGAAAAGAAACTAAAAGCTCCATTTTTGAATCGAAACTAAATTAAGGGTAAATTAGAAGAGAGATTGTGAATTCTCCAAATTCTTGGACATTGTTTTGTGAATTCAGATTTGTATTTATTTGGAAAACAAAATAGAAATTACATGGCAGACGTTAAAAAAAAAAAAAAAAAAAAAACACAAGCAGAAATAGCAGCAGCTACAGATAACCAGGTAGAAAACTATGAAGATTAATTTTTTCCAGGCCTCTCTCAAATCTTTTATTCCTAGCCTCACTTTCCCAAGACAATTATAGTGCAGGAATATGAAAGGTATAGAAGTACTACATATCAAGCACGCTGCAGTTAAGGGTATAGGGTACTGTTATTGCCTGGCAATCTGCAGACACCATATAGGGGTTCCGCTGGAAACACTTTCACGTACTTCAGGGCACTTACTATGAGCCCAAAAATAAAAGAATACTTAAAAATCACAGTATAAATCGGACCCTTGTAATGAAGGATCCATCGCTTGAAGGTGTTCCTACAATGTGATTCGATGTCCTTTTTAACTTTGTTGAAAGCAAGAGGATTGGGCACTAAATAATTGGCTACCTCATTGAAGAGTCTCGCGACTTCTTCTTCACTTCCGAGGGTAACGATGAGTACACCCTGTGAGCGCAACACCCTCACATCTTCAGGCTGATCAATTAGGGAATCCATGAAGCATATGTAAGAAGTGACCCAAAGTTTGTCATTGTCACCGAGGCATGCTTCGTAGGCAACCAAGTTTAAGAGTAAGGGCTTGGTTGAGTCGTCTATTGTTAGTGCGGGAATTTGGAGTCTCCCAGCTAGCCATGTTGGTTTGAACTGGACATCAGTGAACTGGCTGGTTTTGCTAGGCTTGAAATGGATTCCCACCCTTCTAAGGTCCATCGCAGGATGATAACGATACAAGCTTGTCCGTGAACTATCAACAGTGACGTTCTTATCAACAGAAGTTACAAAATGCATATGAAAGAGTTCAAGGAGATGGCTGGCACCATAGTACTCTCCCATTTCTAGGTCTTTTGCGGAATAGTTTGATATTGATATTCGCGGAATAGTTTTGCTGAAGAACTTTGATATCTTTTTCCTGCATGACACTCGTTGACGGGGCATTGCTCGAATGTGCTTAATGAAATCCTTGATCAATTTTATCCCTTCTTCATCTGATCCGAATCTCAACTTCATCAATGACCTGAGGACTACAAAAGGGAGTTGGTTCTCTAGTAAGAACATGTCTCGTGCAACTAAAGCTGCAAAGTGACTAGACATCTTCAGATTTTGATGGTCACGAAGTAGACAGTGCATGAATTGGATAACAAAGCAACCATCAAGAAACATCATCTTGGTGAATTCGGTCATGTCATTGAGTATAACTGATCCATCCTCATCATAGCATCTTCTCGCCACTTCAGCCACATCCTCCACGGTTTTGTACAACTCTTCAATATTGTGTTTCCCACTCTGTTGCACAAATCCGCGCACCATATTGCATTTAGACTTCTCCATCTCCAGGAACCCATCAAGCTTCCCGTGGTAGTAAGGACCTATGGAGACCACCATGGGTTCGTAACAGTTCTTGTTCGATTCAATCCCACTAAATATCTGTGGAACCCTTGGAATTCTAGGCCCTTGCTGCTGGCTCATGGTCTCTGTCCGCTCAACGCTCATTATGGATCCTAACCAATTATTATTTTCTGGGACTAAAATGTGTGTTTCTCCCATTAGAAGTACAGATATTTACTGAACAAAGGATATTGTGAACAAAAGAATTTATCTGTACTTCCAATGCATATCACGAACAGGTCACCACGGATCTATTAAATACCAAGTTAGGAACTGGAATCTTACCTTACTTGGAAGTTGAGCTTTTAGGAACTGGAATCTTACCTTACTTGGAAGTTGAGCTTTGATGCTTTAACTGTTTTTGCTCTTGTCCAAAACGTGTTCCTCAACTGTAGACAGCTTCAGCAATAAAATTTGCAGTGTAAAATCAAACTTAACGGTTAAGTTTCTTGACATCAAATTAAAGTGGTAGGTTGCATGATAGCACTGTGAATAAACCAGAAGAAAATTGCATTAGATGTGATTAATTTGTCAAAATACTACATACTGGTTGCAAAATCGAAATATATCTGCTTAATTTCTTACTTTGTTATCTCATTTATGATGGCTGGTTTCCATTTTCCAGTGCACAATTTATTAAAAAAATCCCAAGTAATTGTACGCAGATAAGTGTTAAAGAATATATATATGTTTCAATATTTGCAGGTAGTAATATATTCTAATAACATGAGAAATGCGTGTAGGGTAGATAAAGATAGGATTGTTCCATGCTCAAAGTGCAAGAAAATTAAAGAGCATATATAGAACAAACTTTTGTTTCTCCAGTCTTTAGTGATGATAAAAGAATAAAAGTCGAGCCCTACCAGGCTACGCAACCTGTGTTTTCATTTGTTTTCTTTTTGCGTGTGCTTAATAAGCTTGGACAGAATTTCTTTTTTAAAGAAAAAAGCTTGGAAATAAATTCTTTGTCGAGAGACTGGGGTAGAATTTAAGGACAAGAGCTTATAACATTGACTTTGATATACGTATTATAGATTAATAAAGAATAATACAAAATTATTTGTAGAGATTGTTTCTGTTCTGAATTAATGCCAGTACTCAGTAAGGTCCAAGCTGCATAACAACCATTAAGAAATCAAGAGTTATTTCTACTTCATACTTTAGCATAAGCATTCAGCAAATAGCACCATCGCAAATAAACAAAGTTTTTTATTATGCGACTCTAAGCAAGAACCTTGGGTAACTCATAGTGGTGTATTTTGTTACCAATTTTTTTTTTATTGGTGTGGGTATTCGAGCCAGTTTGTTGATATTTCAACTAATCTCATGAGTTTTGAAATTAAAAATCATGTATGTAATCCTCTAGTAGTTCTGAGGTTTGTAACAATATATTTTTTTTAATATATGTGTAGAGTGGGTAGCTAGTTTGTATTAAACCGTATGTTTTACTATTTATATACATACTGCTGCTCTATGAGATGGAATAAAGGAAGAAATTGCAAAAACTTTTCTCTTTCGCCTATCTGTTTTAGCCAAAGGATTTAAAATCTGGCCCGATGGATTTTACTTAAGGTTATCGAATTATTGGTAAAATATAATTGGTGGTTGATTGATTTTTCGAATTGTTATATATCTGCATGTAGTTTTGAGCACTAAACAATTTTAAAGTATGTATGCATCTTAAATTGGTTGGAGTGGACCGGCAGAAGTACAGGAATTATATTTTAGTTTTTCTCTCTTATTTGTGTTTTCAAAGTTAATTTCGAGCAAATCAAACAATTTTTTTATTTTTTTATTTCTACACATTATTATTATTATTATTATTATTATTAATTCCGGGGTGTTCGAGCCAGTTTACGCGCCCCACGACTAATCTCCGAACCCACTAAACATCTTGCAAGCTCAATGAACAGATAAGACACCACGGATTACAAGCATGTACAGAGAGGATCGAACCCGGGTGTAAAGGAAGGGAACAAATTTCTTTCCCCGTTAGGCCACAACCTCAAGTGCTACATATTATTTTTAATTAGTTGGAGGCTATTTTTATGAATTTTAATATGATTAAGGAATGGATACATGATTGAATATTTATTAAATTTTTTTTTAAAGAAAAACCTTTAAGATCAATTGAGACATCAAAGAATGTCAATTCATCAACTACAGTGTGATTATTGGAAATGAGCCGAGAGAAAAAAATTGAAAACATGATGAAATTAATTGAAATACAATGGAAATTTTGAGATAACATTAAGACACCCCAATAAACTTCGAGGGGTAAAATTTTCCTTTATATTTGAATATTATATCCTTGGAATTTCCTTCACCCTCCGTTGAAATACATTGCGTTGATTTCCAAACTCAAAACCCCAACGTCACAGAGGGTTAGTGCCCATTCAAGTAAACAACTATCTACTTATTTCTGTTAGTGCAAAACCTGACTCTCATACTAATACTAATTTGTTAAGATAATATTTTTGAGAGGCATAAATGAAAAGACAATAAAAATAAAAATAAAGGAAAGCTAATAATATATAAATTTACATGATTTGATAAATTACCTACAAATCTATTACAGAGAACATCTTGATGATCATGACTACGTTAAAGGAAGTAAAAATAAAAAAAAATAAATTGCTATCTAATTTTATGGTTATTAGAAATCTTAACTCATATTTTAGAGAATTTTTGGTAAGAAGCTAGTTATATTAAAAAAAAATAAAAATCATCATAAAAAAACACTACTTAAAATAAGTTGCATTATTATTTAATTTTAATAATAAAAATATATTTTTGCATATATGCTAATATTCGCTTACTGCATGATAGGATTTTTTTTTTTTTTTTACCCTTTTTTTTGCACTGGATCAACATGCCCCCAAAAGTCCATTAAAAGAGAGTGACAACATACGAGCTTAATCTGAAACATGATGTTTGGTTTAGCAAATCACTCTTTAAACTCATGTTTGGTTTAGCAAACAATTAGAAAGCCCAATGGATACACCATCACAAATTCAAAACTTAGAAATAATTTATTTTAATTAGGATGTTTTAGGTATTAAATTTTATATATATATATATATATATATATATATAACCAGNTCAAGAATCCAATTAATATTTTTAATTACTGTAAACTAAATAGTTATTTTTTATTTATAATTATATATTTTTTTTTAATTTAACCGTGATGTCGAGTACAACAGATACCAGGGCCAACATTTTATGAGGTTTGCGAATTTGTAGAAATTCATCAATCCTGTTCTTCTTTTCTTCTTCTGTGAACCTCAAGTTCATCAACAAATCCAGGACTGGATAAGGGAGCTGATTCTCCAGTAATAATAGGTCCCGTTTCACATCAGCAACCTCCTGATCACTCATGTGCAAATCATCATACTTGCTTGTGACACAATGGATGAATTCGACAACGAAGCAGCCATCAATAAACATCATCTTGGCGAAGTCCTCTTCACCGATCTCTTCTATTAAACTCTTATCATAGAATCCCCTTACTTTTCCAGCCACCTTTTCTACCTCCTGGTATAATTTTTCTTTATATTTTTTCAATTTCTTGGACAAACTTGCGTGTCATTGGATCCTTCAAACTCTCCCCATTCTTGAGCTTCTTTGCACATCCGAACGGTGATAAGTACCGATTGAGACCACCAAGGGATTGTAGCATTTCTGGCTCTTCTTTTCACTAGTAAGAAGTTTTTCTGGAACCTTCGGAATCTTTGGCCCACTATCCAAAATTCTCAGACTCACTATCCTTTCTCTCCACTCATCACCCCATCACTCGCTCTTGACATAGAATTGAGCCCAAGCCATATTATTATTTAAGCTTGTCTTCTTGAAGGAGTGAGAACAAAAACATGTAATTCACTAACTTCTACATCAATAACTCTTCAACAGAAGCAAAAACGGGTCAAAAATCAATTAACACCAGCATAAGCCAGACGCATATATTAATTAATTAATTAAATCTATCAAAACCTATTCATGTGAACAAAATTGTAATAAGAAATTGTGCCATCGTTTACTGAACCTTCAGCCACAAAGAAATAAAACAGAGGTTCACCCAATAACAAGGAAATTGATTTGCCTGAAGTTTACGAGAGGCCTGTCCACATGGGCAATATTTCATCAGGTTTTTACTAATAAATCAACTTTTTTGTTCTTCAGATAAGTAAAGGCCGTAGAAAACAAAACTCATCTAAATCATAAACACAATACCTTAAAGTGAACTCTGCGGTCAGCGCTCCTTGCCCTGCAAGCTGCAAAATAAGCACAGACACGATAACATCAAATTTGTAGCAAATTGTCAACATTTGCAATTGTCAACATTTTTTCTCAACCACTCTCAACTACCCTCTCCACTACCAACCACCCTCTCCTTTACAACCACTATATTTATGCTTCCCCTTCTCATGTAGACAGAAGTGAGGAACGAGAGAGGAAGAGTGCAGTGTGTGTGCAAGAAGTAAGTGTGCAGAGAAGTGTGGTGAGTGCAACTGTGAGAGAGAGTGCAAGTGCAGATTTGAGAGAAAAGAGTGTAAGAGTGAAACACTGGTTTTGTGGGTTGTATTGGGTTGAGTTGAGTGTTTGTATCATTCCTCCATTAATATACAATCTGCTGCCTCCGTGGACGTACCCGGTTTTGGGGAACCACGTAAATCTGCTTGTGTTTGTGTTTTATTTGTGTTTGCTTTCGGTCCAGTACGCACAACAAATTGGTATCAGAGCATTAGGGAAGCTAGAACACTGAAAAAACACGTTTTTCAGCTCTCTGTTCAAAGTTGCAGAATTTTCAAAGTTCTCAGATCTTGATTTTGACCAGCTACGGAGATTCCTCTCTTCCATACGAGTCCGGCGATATAAAGATCGTCGAAATCAGAGTTGAAACGAGCCCTGTAGAGCTCGCCGAAGTTTCGCCGGAAATCTGCCGGAAAAACCAGTCAGTGCCGGAATTCTCGTCTGAGAAGACAGCCACGTCATCCGACACGTAGGCGATGAGTCATCATCCACGTCATCAACAGACGGGTCCACATCGCCATGTCATCAGCCACATCATCCAACAGTGACAGAATCAGAATATTCCGTTACCAGTAAGAGAATATTCCCGTGACAGAATATTCTTTATCAGAGACAGAATATTCCTTCCCTGAGTCAACTCAGTCAGATTGGTTTTTTGGCCAACTCAGTGATTTTTGACCCGTTTTTTGGCCGAGTCAAGTTGGTTCCTAGCATTTTCAACCATTCCGGACGCAACCGTGGTGTCTGTTTTGTTAAAAAGCATACCAAAGTTACTGTTTAGGCACTTTTGAGCATAAAAGTGTGTGTTTTAACAAGTTCGGGATTCCATTTGTAATCCAAAGACGTCCTAATGGCTGATATTCCAGAAGAAAAATCAGCGGGGAATGCTAGTATACCTCCACAATACATCCCGGTATCGAATACCAAATTTGAGGTGGAGAAGTTTGATGGGAAAGGTAATTTTGGCATGTGGAAATGTGAAGTCATGGATATGCTTGTCCAAATGAATTTGGATTTCACTTTAGAAGATAAACCAGAGGATTTGGATGATAAAAGCTGGGAAAGGATAAATCGGTTGGCTTGCAGTTCCATCCGACTTTGTCTTGTAAAGGATCAGAAGTACGCCTTTTCAGAACAAAACTCTGCAAAGGAATTATGGCAAGCACTGGAGGACAAGTTTATGAAGAAGAGTATAGAGAATCGTCTTTACTTGAAGAAAAGGATCTTCCGTTTTCAGCACAAGAAAGGTACTTCTATGAATGAGCATCTGAATGATTTCAATAAAATGATAGCTGATTTGAAGAATTTAGATGTGGAAATCGATGATGAAGATAAAGCTCTGTTGTTATTGAATTCTTTGCCCGACACATATGAACATCTCGTCACCACTTTACTGTATGGTAAAGAAAAGATTAAATTCATTGATGTGTCCAATGCTTTGGTGAACAATGAGTATCGGAAGAAGGACCAGATTGTTCACAAGGAGTCAACGTCAGAAGCATTGCGGGTTAGAGGCGAACAAACCCCGGGAAGATTTCGAGGGCGAGGGAGATCTCGCTCAAAATCCCCTGAGGAGAATCATCAAAGCAGACAATATCTTGCAAAAGATGAGTGTGCCTTTTGTCACAAAAAGGGCCTTGGAAGAAAGATTGTCCAATCAAGGGCAATAAGGAAAAAGATGAACCAAGCGTGAACGTTGCACGAGATGAGGATGAACAAGACTCTGCATTCATGGTCTCATCACCAGAAAACCATTCTGGTGAATGGATTCTTGATTCTGCATGTTCCTATCACATGTGCCCTAACAAGCACTTATTCTCGAGACTCGAGGAGTTTGATGGAGGAGTTGTGTTGATGGGTAATGATGATGTTTGTGAGATCAAAGGGATTGGGACTATCCATCTGAAGATGCATAATGGGGTAGTCAAGACACTAACAGATGTACGGTATGTACCTGAGTTGAAGAAAAATCTCTTCTCACTTGGAGTTCTAGAATCCAGTGGTTATAAGATTATCATGCAAGGTGGAGTCCTCAGAGCAATCCGTGGTGCATTAGTTGTCTTAAGAGGCACGAGGACAGGAAACTTATATTTCCTGGATGGATCTACAATTACTGGTACAGCAGCTGTTTCCAAAAGTATAGAAGATGATGAAGCAGATAATTCCAGACTTTGACACATGCGTTTAGGGCATGCTGGTGAAAAGGCTTTGCAAGGATTAGTCAAGCAAGGTCTATTAAAAGGCGCCAAGACTGGGAAGCATGGGTTCCGTGAGCATTGTGTTCTTGGAAAACGCATAGGGTCAAGTTTGGCACTGCAGTACACAACATAAAAGGGATCCTAGATTATGTTCACACAGATGTATGGGGACCTTCAAAGAATGAATCTCTTGGAGGTAATCGTTGGTTTGTTACTTTTATTGATGATTTTTCAAGACGAGTATGGGTGTACATGATGAAACACAAGGATGAGGTCCTTGGTATCTTTCTGAAATGGAAGAAAATGGTGGAGACTCAAACTGGAAGGAGGGTTAAGACTCTTCGGTCAGATAATGGTGGTGAGTACACTTCAGATCCTTTCTTTGAAGTTTGTCAGGATGAAGGGATCAAGCGACATTTTCCCGTTCGCGAAAACACCACAACGGAATGGAGTAGCGGAACGCATGAACCGCACATTGGTGGAGAAAGTCCGATGTATGCTATCACATTCGGGACTAAGCAAAGTGTTCTGGGGCGAGGCATTAAGTTATGCTCGACATATTGTTAACCGGTTACCTTCAGCAGCATTAAATGGAAGAACTCCCTTAGAGGTATGGTGGGCTCTCCTGCAAATGATTATGACTCTATCGCGTATATTTGGTTGCTCGGCATATTATCATGTTACTGAGTCCAAGCTAGATCCTAGAGCCAAGAAAGCTATATTTTTGGGCTTTAGTGGAGGAGTAAAAGGCTACAGACTCTGGTGTTCTGAATCAAAGAAAGTGATCTTGAGTAGAGATGTCACTTTTGATGAGTCCGGCATGTTCAAGCCAAGAGAAATCACGGAGAAGGAAAAAGCGATGCGGTGATGCACAAAAGGTGGAGTTGGAGACTTGATCATTCCTATAAAGACTGTTCGGACAATCCCTCTCATGAAGGAGATTCAGATGAAAGTTCAGATGAAGAGGATGCAACAACTCCAGCAACCACACAACAAGAATCCATTGCAACGAGTAAACCGAAAAGAGTTATCAAGAAACCTGCTCGGTATTGTAACATGGTGGCTTATGCACTTCCGGTGATTGATGATGGAATCCCCTACACCTACAAAGAAGCGATGAGTGTAGAAAGTGCAAAATGGAAAGAGGCAATGGATGAAGAGATGAAATCTCTCCACAAGAATCAGACTTGGGATTTGGTACAACTCCCTAAAGGAAAGAAGACAATTGGTTGCAAGTGGGTATATGCCAAGAAGGAAGGTAATCCTGGAAAAGACAACATCCGATTCAAAGCGAGATTGGTAGCAAAAGGCTATGCTCAGAAGGAGGGGATAGATTATAATGAGGTATTCTCTCCAGTTGTTAAGCATTCATCAATCCGTATTCTGTTAGCCTTGGTTGCACAGTTTGATTTGGAGTTAGCCCAACTTGATGTGAAAACTGCCGTCCTACATGGAGATTTGGAAGAGGAAATTTACATGTCTCAGCCAGATGGTTTCAAAGTCACTGGGAAAGAGAATTGGGCTTGTAAACTGAAGAAGTCATTGTATGGATTGAAACAATCTCCTCGCCAGTGGTATAAGCGATTTGATAAGTTCATGGCAGAACATGGATATACACAGAGTCAGTTTGATCACTGTGTATATTTTCGCAAACTTCTTGATGGTTCTTTCATCTATTTGCTCTTATATGTGGATGATATGTTGATCGCATCAAAGAGCAAGGTGGAGATTGATAGACTGAAAGCTCAACTGAGAACTGAGTTTGAAATGAAGGACCTTGGAGAAGCTAAGAAGATTCTTGGCATGGAGATTCAGAGAGATAGAAGAAAAGGCACAGTCTGTTTGACACAGACCCAATACTTGAAGAAAATTCTACAGAGATTTGGGGTAGATGGTAAGACCAAGCCTGTAAGCACACCTTTAGCTCCTCATTTTAAGCTAAGTGCTTCAATGTCTCCACGCACAGAAGAAGAGCGCAAGCATATGGCTCAACTGAGAACTGAGTTTGAAATGAAGGACCTTGGAGAAGCTAAGAAGATTCTTGGCATGGAGATTCAGAGAGATAGAAGAAAAGGCACAGTCTGTTTGACACAGACCCAATACTTGAAGAAAATTCTACAGAGATTTGGGGTAGATGGTAAGACCAAGCCTGTAAGCACACCTTTAGCTCCTCATTTTAAGCTAAGTGCTTCAATGTCTCCACGCACAGAGGAAGAGCGCAAGCATATGGCTCAAATTCCTTATGCAAATGCAGTTGGTGCATTAATGTATGCAATGGTTTGTACGAGACCAGATATTTCACATGCTGTCAGTATGGTGAGCAGGTATATGCATGATCCGGGAAAGGGTCACTGGCAGGCAGTTAAGTGGATTCTACGGTACATTCATGGCACAACTGATATTGGTTTGAAGTTTGAGAGGGATGATAGACTTGGGCAAAATTTAGTTGGTTATGTGGACTCGGACTATGCTGGTGACTTAGACAAGCGTCGTTCCACAACAGGCTATGTGTTTACACTTGCTAAAGGGCCTGTAAGTTGGAGGTCAACGTTACAATCAACAGTAGCTTTGTCAACAACTGAGGCAGAGTACATGGCAGTAACGGAAGCTTTCAAGGAAGCTATTTGGTTACATGGGTTGATTGAAGATTTGGGAATTGTTCAAGAGCACGTGGATGTCCATTGTGATAGTCAAAGTGCTATTTGTCTTGCAAAGAATCAGGTTCATCATTCCCGCACCAAGCACATCGATGTTCGATTTCATTTTGTTCGAGAAATTGTGGATGAAGGGGATATTCTGCTACAGAAGATTGGTGCCCGCTGAGATAATCCAGCTGACATGCTCACAAAATGTGTCTCAGGGATCAAGTTCCAACATTGTTTGGACTTGGTCAACATCTCTCGGTGTTGAGCACCTTCAGGGTGCAGCGCCATATGGCGCATCAGAGGCAGCATTGATTGATCACGAGGATTGCCTGGAAAAATCTTGCCAAGGTGGAGATTTGTAGCAAATTGTCAACATTTGCAATTGTCAACATTTTTTCTCAACCACTCTCAACTACCCTCTCCACTACCAACCACCCTCTCCTTTACAACCACTATATTTATGCTTCCCCTTCTCATGTAGACAGAAGTGAGGAACGAGAGAGGAAGAGTGCAGTGTGTGTGCAAGAAGTAAGTGTGCAGAGAAGTGTGGTGAGTGCAACTGTGAGAGAGAGTGCAAGTGCAGATTTGAGAGAAAAGAGTGTAAGAGTGAAACACTGGTTTTGTGGGTTGTATTGGGTTGAGTTGAGTGTTTGTATCATTCCTCCATTAATATACAATCTGCTGCCTCCGTGGACGTACCCGGTTTTGGGGAACCACGTAAATCTGCTTGTGTTTGTGTTTTATTTGTGTTTGCTTTCGGTCCAGTATGCACAACAAAATTAAGATCTCATTCAGTGATAAGCAAGCACAGAAAACATAAATGGAAGAATATTAGTAGACTTACACTCGGTGATATTACCAGGCTCTCTAGAGCACTTCTCACCAGAAAAATTAACTAGTGATGGATTCTTGTAACTGTTATGATTTATGATCGATCATACATGAAGAACGTGCAAGATCAACATTCCAATGAAAGATGCCTGAATATCATCTTACAACCAACATTGCAGCTTGTATAATCAATACTGCTCCTTGAGAAAAGGGTGTTTATTTTACAAGGAGATGAAAAGAAGAACAAAGATACACAACGCAAAATTAATACTTCAGACAGTCATAGAGAGAAAGATACACACAGAGGCACAGTTGATGTTTAGGATGTCAAGTGCTTGAATCACTTGATGGAGATTAACACTTAGCCACAATTACCATTATTATTGAGAGGGAATATAGCGACATAGCTCTGAATGACAGTTAATACAATGGTAAAAGTTGCAGCAACAAGTGCAATAAAGCTCCAAGGACTGCTAAAATAGTCATGCAGCCACTCAGCTACCCATTTCTTGATGATGCTCTTGCGGTCCAGTTCAATTTGCCTTTTCACATCACTATAAGCGTAAGGGTTGGGCACCAGGTTTCGAGACATCTGATTGAAGAGATCAGCGACCTCCTGTTCACGAACAAATATATTGAGAACACCCTCTGATTGCAGCACCTTAACGTCTTCGACATCTTGAATCAACGAATCCAGGAAGCATGCGTAAGAAGTGACCCAAAGTTCACCAGATGCATCACAGCATGTTTCATAGGCTATCAAGTTTAAGAGCACGGACTTGAATGACTCTTCTATGGTTACTGGCGGAAGTATTAGTCTGCTACCACGGAATGATGATTTGAACTCCACATCTGAGTATGCGTTAGTCCAGTTTGGCCTGAAGCGAATCCCCACTGTTCTAAGGTCCTTGGCAGAACGGTATGAGTACCAGTCACTGCTTCTTGTAGAGCAATGGCTGCAGGCTTCTTTGTTGATGTGATCGGTATGTAGAAGTCCAAGGAGATGGACAGGCTGCTGCTCTTCTGTTTCTTTATTTCCCCACGTTTTTTGAGGTTGTTTCCAAATACATTTGCCAGCAAACTTCTTTATCATTTCCTTGAATGACTCTTGTGGAGGAGGAAGTGCACGAATGTGCCTGATGAAATCGTTGATCAATTTATTACCTCCTCCTTCTTCTCCTTTTCCGAACCTCAAATTCATCAATGACCAGATGACTTGGAAAGGGAGTTGGTTCTCTAGCAGTAACAAGTCCCTTTTAACCAGAACTACCTGATGACCAGGCATCTTTAGATCTTCCGGCCTGCGCAAGAGGAAGAAAATAAACTGGAGAATGAAGCAACCATCAAGAAACATTATCTGAGTGAATTTCTCATCATCAAACTCATCTTTCCAATCCTCAGCGTAGCATCTTCTAGCGTCGATTGCCACCTCTGCCACCTTGCAGTAAAAATCTTCAATGCATATTCCACTATCATCAACGAACTTGCGCGTAAATGTAACCTTGAGCTTCTCCATATCCCTGAGTTCAGGCTTTCCATGGTGATAAGGACCAATGGAGACCAGAGAGGGGTCATAACATTTCTGGTTTGATTGAATCTGTCGAAGCAAACGTGGAACCTTTGGAATCTGTGGCGCTTGCATTTGGTTGTTACCAGTCTTGATCTGCCCTTCAGTGACGACGAATGCTAGCCACTCAGGAGGTCCACCTGAGAAATGTGAGTTTGCCTCCTGTGGGATTGAAATTTTTAGTTCTTCAGCCATTATTAGTACAGACTACAGAATTCTCGACAAAAGAAGGGCCTTTTTACCGGTTCACTCAGCGTAAAGTTAACATGTATCCATTTATAGTACTAAACAAATTTAGATGGGAAGAAGAATCTTACCTTGCTTGGCAATGGGGCATGGGGGATTTTTATTACTGTACTTTAACTAAAGCATGAGATCTCGTTTTGAAGAAAGAGTGATATGAAACTTGAGAAAGGGATGTAAATGATTCTGTTAATATGACAAAATTCAAGAGCTAACTTCATGAGGTGAAAGTTATGTACTTGAGACAGATTTGTCTCATAATAGTAATCGTTGACTGAAAACAAGGAAGTTATCAGCAATTTGTTCACTTTAGAAACAAATAGAGTGAAAACAATGCAGGAAAAGATAATAATTATGACCCACAAAGCAGATGATTTTGACTGCCAAAACAAAAAGGTCAAAGGTTCCCCATATTTTTAGTCACTTCACTTTTACCGTCACTTCCAGCTGGATTGCCAAATATAAAGTGATAAGATAGTCCAAGCTTGCTTTACGGAAAATACCACTGTCGCTTCGCTGCCTCATATGCCGATCATGGCCTCTATTTTTGGCGGTGGTATGTTCCACTTTGATAATTTTACCCATTTTATAATATGTCCTGCACTTTGCCCCAGGTTGAAGGAAAGAAAAAAAATTATATTCAACAAGCGCATTTAAAAAAAAATATTAAATGAAAAAAATATATCAAAGAAAAAAAATTATATCAAGTACTCGTGTCAACTCATAAATTATATGAGAAAGGCTAAACATGAAAAAACCATGAAAATTAATCACTAACAAATCAAATATTAAAAAATAAAATAATATAATAATAAAAAAATTAAATCATACAAAAAAATATGAAAAAAAAAGATGCAATACCACTTGGGTTAACTTACTAAACACACAATTCAAGTAATGAAATTAGAACAACCGCATAAAAAAAGATGAAGAATTCCATAAAAAATCAAAGTCATATAATGAGATCAAAAAAGAAAATAAGATTAAAAGAAACAATGTGAATCTAAGACCCAGGTCATTTGATTAGAAGCATCAAATCTGAAAAAATCATGAAATTTAAATTTTAATAAATCAAATATCAAGAGATGAAAATGAAAAAAAAAATTATTAAATTTTTTTTTAAAAGAAACAATAGCAATAGCAATTAAAAGGATGGAGACCAGATTTGAAAAAAAAATGATGAATTATTATTTTTGTTGAAAGGCTAAATTAAAAATAAAAATCAATTTCACAAAAAACACTAAAGAATACACCATCAAGAAAATGAAAATCAAATTTGAAAAAATTAATATAATAAAAATAATTATTAAATGATAAAATTGCAAATAATTGAAAATTTACAAAAGAAACAAGGAAAAAAAAACATAAAGAAACAAGACCAAATTTAAAAAATAAATAAATAACTAGATTAAATGATGTAATTGAAAAATATATAAAAAATTTATAAAAATAAAGAAAAAAACTAATAAATCAAAAAAATAACTCAATCAATAAAATTGCTTTGATTCTCCATCAAAACCCAACACGTGTTGTCTGGTGAGAGAGAGGACGGCATGATGAAATGAATGACACGATCAAAACAATTTTTTAACTGTCATATGATAATGCACGTGTCATCGAAGTGCCGAGGCTTCTACCTTGCGCCTGACAAGGATTTTTTATATATATTTTAATTATTGTAAGAAATTAATTTGCCCCTCAACCAACATAATATAACAAAAAAAAACCAACTGAAAATACAAAACTACCATTAAATTTAATTTGTTTTTCTACGTATTGGCTTATTGTGTTTCCCTCCTCTATTTTATATGGGATTGCCCAAATACTCTTCTTCAAACCATAGACCTATCCACCTGATGAGAGATTCAACAAATTAGGGACCGAAACCCTTCAGATTCCTGACCAATTGATGGTTGAGATCAGAGTTTAGGAAGGTCGTTCCAGATTTATGGATCTCATCCATGTCCTTTGCATCACTATAGATTTAATAGTTTTACTGATGAAATTTTTTTGTCGATGTAAGACACATATTCTATCAGTAAATTAATTACCGACGGAGCATTTTCATCGATGAATCTTTCATCGGTAATTTTTTATCCGTCGATAAATCCGTTGGTAATAAAAAAATAAAATTATCCGCTTCATTTCGTTAGTATATCCCTCAGTAATAATATTTTTTTTATTACCAACGGAAATTCCGTCGGTATATCCATCAGTAATTATTTAAAAACATTTTAAAAAAATTCATTTTATAAAATTATAAAATAGTTAAATTAACATAAATCAACACTGTATAATATATACTCAAAATGCTTGGAAAAAAGACTAAAAAAATCAACTCAAACAAATTTGCAACAAATAAATAAAACGAAAAAATATATTCAACTAAAAAAATTCATATGAAAAAAATGAAGTTGCAATTGCAAAAAATTTAAAAATCCTATAAATATATCAACTAAAAATTGATCTCATATGAAAAACAAATCTCACAACAATATTTATACAATTATTAAGAACAAAAACAATTAAAAATAAAATAAAAAACAAATATAGTGAAAAAAATCATGAAAAAAAAAAGAAAAAAAAATCTTACCTTAATGTAGTTGCAAGTGAAGCTAAGGAGAGAAAAAAAATTTCGTAAAGCATATTAATTAAAAAAAAACTAAGAGAATAAAAGAAAAAAGAAGAAGAAGACATACTCGAGCATGGAGGAAAAGAGAAGGAGATGAGGAGAGAAAAGAAGAGAAAGAAATAGATAATGATGTTTTTTATATACATTGAAGAAGAAGAATAATAAGAAATGAGTCTCTATCTTGTGAAATAAGGGGATTCAGGCTTTTTATTAAGGAGCGGCGTTAGACGGGTTTTACCAACAGATAATTAAATATTAATATTTTTTAATTATTCCGTGGGTAATTCCATCGGTAATTATTTAATTTAAATTTTTAATTTTGTAAAAAGTTTTTAGAAACCGCCAACAATTACCGACGATTTTTTAATCCGTCGGTGATTCCGTCTATAATATTTAAATGAAAACTTTAAATCAATTGAATTTTTTCAGAAAACTGTCAAATAACACTGACGACTTTTCAATCTGTCGATGATTTTGTTCGTGCAATTGGAAAGTGAACAATTCTGGAGCTCTCTGGAAAATACCGACGGAAAATTTCGCCGGTGATTCCCTTTATAATTGACATGATGAACCATGTTCACAGTTTACCAACGGATTTACCGACAGTAATTCTGTTGGTAAAAATGACACGTCATTATTTTTTTTTGCTTTGTTTTAAAATTTTTTTTTCACTGTAATTCCCTCGGTATATACCGAGAGAATATTTCCGTCGGTAAAATCTCTAGGCAATTTACCGACAGAAATATTTCCTCGGTATTTTCATTTGTATTTATTGATTTTCTGGTAGTGCATCTAGGGAAGGAAAGATTGTGAAGACTATAAAGGCTTTAAAAGAATCTATTAAATTGTGGAAC
Organism: Populus deltoides; assembly: GCA_015852605.2. Classification (NCBI taxonomy): domain Eukaryota; kingdom Viridiplantae; phylum Streptophyta; class Magnoliopsida; order Malpighiales; family Salicaceae; genus Populus; species Populus deltoides. The sequence goes on from CM027585.2 coordinate 13,499,001, forward strand.
AGTGATTCAATGGGTAACATTGATGGGAAGATCAAAGCCTTAGAGCTGGAATCTGAATCCTTTGAGGGTTATAAAGAAAGCAGAGAGTTATCATCAAAAGAATTGGCAAGAAGCAGACTGGTTGTTAATGAACTTGGAATTGTGTACCGAATGCAGGAATCGATTTCGCATCAGAAATCAAGAGTAGTGTAAACTTGGAGACAAAAACACTAGATTCTTCCACATAACTACCACTGCAATGATGAAAAGGAATTTTATTTTCTCCTTGGAAGTGGATGCATGGAAAGTATATGTCCAAGCTTTCTGTCATGTTTTACAAGCTCTACTCCCTGGATAAAAGGTATAGACCATCCTGATCGAGTTTGGAATTTCAGAAATTATTACTTTCTTCTTCATCTGATCTGGAAGTTTCTTTTACAGTGGAAGAAGTTAAGTCTCCTAGTTGGTAATAAGGCACCTGGTCATGATGCCATCAATATCTTTTTCAAAAAGAAAGCTTGGGACATTGTAGGAGAGGCTGTAAATTGCAACTTTACGCTACTGTCACAAAGTGCATGCAGTGCCAACAATCACAAAGCTTCCACTTCCTTCTCCTTTCACGCTACTGTCCCTTTTTTCTATTCCTTCTCTTTAAATCTTATCTTACAATTTCTCCATCTTTTCTAGTTGTTATGTAGTATAGCTATATGGGTCTTTTTCTATATATATATATATATATATAAAGTGTTCTTTCAGTTATTTTGTAAGAACTGGATCAGCCCAGTTTCTATTAATTCACAATATGTGGCGTGACAGCTAGGCCATGTTTTGTGCCACATGTGTCACTTGGGTTTGGTCCTCGTATTAGTATCCACCATTTGCATTTTCTCCAGCCAGTTAAAGTGAGCCACGTTTCCTTAAGGTTGAATGAGTGGGCTAAATTATCCAAATTTATAAACAGACAAAAGGTAGAAAAACAAGTCATATAATCCTAATTTATCCAAAAAACTAGTGATGGCTTCCTGCAACTGTTATGATTTATGATCGATCATACATATGAAGAACGTGCAAGATCAACATTCCAATGAAAGACGCCAGAATATCATCTTACAACCAACATTGCAGCTTGTATATATAATCAATACTGCTCCTTTTGAAAAGGGAGTTTATTTTACAAAGAGACGAAATGAAGAACAAACATACAAAACGCCAAGTTAATAATTCAGACTGTCATAGGGAGAAAGATACACACAGAGGCACAGTTGATGTTTAGGATGTCAAGTGCTTGAATCACTTGATGGAGATTAACACTTAGCCACAACAACCATTGTTATTGAGAGGGAATATAGCGAAATAGCTCTGAATGCCAGTTAATACAATGGTAAAAGTTGCAGCAACAAGTGCAATAAAGCTCCAAGGACTGCTAAAATAGGTATGCATCCACTCAGCTACCCATTTCTTGATGATGCTCTTGCGGTCCAGTTCAATTCGCCTTTTAACATCACTATAAGCGTAAGGGTTGGGTACCAGGTTTCGAGACATCTGATTGAACAGATCAGCGACCTCCTGTTCACGAACAAATATATTGAGAACACCCTCTGATTGCAGCACCTTCACGTCTTCGACATCTTGAATCAACGAATCCAGGAAGCATGCGTAAGAAGTGACCCAAAGTTCACCAGATGCATCACAGCATGTTTCATAGGCTATCAAGTTTAAGAGCACGGACTTGAATGACTCTTCTATGGTTATTGGCGGAAGTATTAGTTTGCTACCACGGACTGATGATTTGAACTCCACATCTGAGTAAGCGTTAGTCCAGTTTGGCCTGAAGCGAATCCCCACTTTTCTAAGGTCCTTGGAAGAACGGTATGAGTACCAGTCACAGCTTCTTGTAGAGCAATGGCTGCAGGCTTCTTTGTTGATGTGATCGGTATGTAGAAGTCCAAGGAGATGGACAGGCTGATGCTCTTCTGTTTCTTTATTTCCCCACGTTTTTTGAGGTTGTTTCCAAATACATTTGCCAGCGAACTTCTTTATCATTTCCTTGAATGACTCTTGTTGAGGAGGAAGTGCACGAATGTGCCTGATGAAATCGTTGATCAATTTATTACCTCCTCCTTCTTCTCCTTTTCCGAACCTCAAATTCATCAATGACAAGATGACTTGGAAAGGGAGTTGGTTCTCTAGCAGTAACAAGTCCCTTTTAACAAGAACTACCTGATGACCAGGCATCTTTAGATCTTCCGGCCTGCGCAAGAGGAAGAAAATAAATTGGAGAATGAAGCAACCATCAAGAAACATTATCTGAGTGAATTTCTCATCATCAAACTCATCTTTCGAATCCTCAGCGTAGCATCTTCTAGCGTCGATTGCCACCTCTGCCACCTTGCAGTAAAAATCTTCAATGCATATTCCACTGTCATCAACGAACTTGCTCGTAAATGTAACCTTGAGCTTCTCCATATCCCTGAGTTCAGGCTTTCCATGGTGATAAGGACCAATGGAGACCAGAGAGGGGTCATAGCATTTCTGGTTTGATTGAATCTGTCGAAGCAAACGTGGAACCTTTGGAATCTGTGGCACTTGCATTTGGCTGTTACCAGTCTTGATCTGCCCTTCAGTGATGATGAATGCTAGCCACTCATGAGTTCCACCTGAGAAATGTGAGTTTGCCTCCTGGGGGATTGAAATTTTTATTTCTTCAGCCATTATTAGTACAGATTACAGGTTACTACTAGAGAAGGCTTTTTTTCTGGTTCTTTCAGTACACCGTTAACATGTATCCATTGATAGTACTAAACAAATTTAGATGGGAAGAAGAATCTTACCTTGCTTGGAAGTGGGGCATGGGGGATTTTGATTACTGTACTTTAACTAAAGCATGAGACCACGTTTTGAAAAAGAGGACGATGAAACTTGTGATAGGGATAAAAATGATTCTTTTAGAATGAAAAAATTCAAGAGATAGAATGTCATGAGGTGAAAGTGACACACCTGAGACAGATTTGTCTCATGATAGAAAGCCTTTATTGAAAATAACAAAAAAACCTTTTTTTTTTCTTCTATAAAATTAGGAAGTTATTGTTGAAAGTAAACTGATTTTTATAAATTTGTTGATTGAATTAGTCGACTGGTTGAGACTAAGTAACCAGTTGAATTAAATAAATCAATCGACTGATTAAGAAATAGTCAATCGGTTTAGTCAGCAGAATACAATTCCTGTTCAGATTAGAATTTTCTTGTATTAATTTAATTTCTTAATTATTTAGGATTTTATACCTATAAAAAGGCTTGTACTGCAACATTATTTAATAGTACAAAAATAGATAGAATAGCTAAGAGAACTTAGAGATAAACACTTAATAAAAATATACTTTCCTCTCAATCTTCTTCTTGTTTTTTAGTTTTTAACTTTGTATTACTGTTTTTGACCTTATGCCACACTCATCTTTCTCTTAGCAAGCGATATCAAAGCTTAAGTTTGATTATTTAACATGGCTAATCCAAACTTCTCACTTCAATGTCCTAGGTTGACAAAAGATTATGAAACTTGTTGTATTCGAGTGAAAGTTTAGCTAGGTTTTCAAGATGTATGAGAAACGGTTGAAAAAAGCTTTGAGGAGCCTATACATGAAGCAACGTTGACTTCATCTCAAAAGAAGGTCATGCAAAAGAAACGAAGAAATTATCAATAAGCACTAACAATCATCCACCAATGTTTGGATGATGTCATAGTGACCAATGTAACCATCGGCAAGTAAGCATGAAGAATTTTGCAAGAATCAAACCAAGGAGCTGACAATGTGAGAAAGGTACATCTACAAAAGCTACGTGGTGACTTTAAAAAGATACGTATGCTTGAACAGAGAATGTTTCAAAATATTTTGTAAGAGTATTGACCATATACAACCAAATAAAGAGATATGGGGAGAATATGGAAGAGACACATATGGTAGAAAAGATCCTAAGGTCGTTGCAAAAGAAGTTCCATTATATGGTGGTCGCGATAGAGGAGTTACAAAATATGGATGTTCTTTCAATCCAATGTCTCATGGAAAAATTTCAAACTCATGAGGAAAGAGTCAATGAGATTCAAGAGGATGTGTGTGGGTGCACAAGCACTTTTTTCAAAGAAAGATGGTTTTAGGTATTCACAAGAGGGTAGAGGGCATGGACAAACTAAAAAAGAATGCAAATCTAGTAATAGAAGAGGAGAAGAAAGTCACCCTATTACTGGTGCATGATGAGATAATGCAAGATAAAAAGAACATGTGGTATTTAGACAATGAAGCCAATAACCATATGTGTCGAGACAAAGACAAGTTCATGGAGCTTGATGAAGCAATTAAAGGTAATGTCACCTTTGCAGATCATTCAAAGGTTGTCATCAAAGAAAAATATATGGTTTTAATTAAATTGAAAGATGGAAGCCATCAATTTATTGGTGATATTTATTATAAACCAATAGTGAAAAGCAACATATTGAGTTTATGACAATTACTGAAAAGGGGTCTGAGACTAAAATGAAAGATCATATTTTAAAATTACTTGACACTAAAGGGGTTATGATTGCAAAGATAGTCATGACAAAGAATAGAATGTTCTTGCTAAACATAGAAACAGATGTGCCTAAATGTATATATGAAGGATGAGACTTGGCTTTGGCATAGAACATTTAGGCATGTAGACTTTTTGCGATGCTTTTTAACAAGCCCAACACATATTTCAACTAGGTTAAACTTAGTTTTACCCTAAAGACACCAAGAGAGATAAGACGTCATCTAGTAGCAGAATCAATCAGAACTAAAAGAAAAAAGCAAATGCACAAATTGTAACAAGTAATGAAGTGAATGAATCAAAAATTACAAGTGCACAAATTGTAACAAGTAATGAAGTGAATGAATCAAAAATCACAAGTGCACAAATCATAATAAGTAATAAAATCAATAAGTAGAGTATCATCCTAGATCTTGAAGGGGTTGTTATCTTTGGCTTCTTTTTTTCAATTGTGATTGATTATGCTCCTGGATGTTGTCTCTTCTCTCTTGTGGTGTGTTTAAGGTATCAAAAAACATCTTTTAGTTGTTGCCTAAAAGAGTTTTTATAGACTAACTTTATCCTTCAAATGAAAGAAAATCATTTTCCTTCTTTATAATGAATTCTGACTTTATTTTCTTTCCTGATATTATAAGCTAATTTTAGGGAAGAAAACATGTAAATTGAGACTACTATATTTCTATAACAATTGTAAAGAATCAAGGTTTCTTTCCAACAAGATTGGTCTTGCAATTTTTGGACATCTGGAACTCGATATGCGGGCCAAAAACCAAGATAGTATCTAGGTCACAGGGTCTGATTCAAACTCTATATTTGACTCGATATTTGAGCTTTAAAACACATAAAAAAAAATGGGTTCTTTATCTTCAGAAGAATTGTACACTTATGTCTTAGCTTTTCAGAATGGTATAAAACACATGAAATAGAGTTGTATAACTTTTGTTATAACCTAAAACCAATTAGCGCTCAAGCTTATCTAATACAGCCCAACTAGTGTTTGAACTCTAAGCTTAACTCATTATTTGCCTTCTCATATTATCTCAAATTCAGTAGTTAAATATCTAAAAAATATATTGAATCACTAAAAAGTAAATTATTCTCAAAAATACTTAAAAGTCTAGACAACTAGCTAAACATTACACGAAATACTCTAAAATAAAGTAGGAATGACTAAAAATATATGTGCAATATATTCCCCTGTCAAAAGCAGAGCTATGAAACATTAAAAATACAAGCCTGCTAATCTGGTGAACAGTTGCAGCAGTGATATAAAACACCATCAAAGGCTCTCTCATTTTTCCCCTTCTTTTCTTTTCTATTCAAGGGGTTTATACCACGAACAGTCATTGCCATTGAAAATATATAAATGACATGCAAGTTTAGAAGCAAGGCCCGCTGCAAGTTCTCTCAGCAGACCTGCTGTCACTCCATCAACCAAAGTTTTTATAGGTATATGTAAGCCCTCTTCCACTGATCATTTATGCAGAAAGAGAATTACGCTATAGCAAAATGCAATTATGCAATCTCTATTTATTTAAGCAGAAAAGCATGTATAAAACAACAGAAGGTAGTGCATTTAGCTTGGCAGATTTAAGAGTCTACTGTAAATATAGACGAAGGCAGTATAAATATTCCCCTCTGCAGAAGCATCATACCTTAGACCAGTAATTGCATCAAACAAATTTTTCATCAGCTCTCCATATTTTTCCAACTGATCCAAACAATTTAGCTATTAGCTCTCCATCTTCTTCAGTCGCAGCTGCACCCAAGCTCACAACTGTTCATAAAACAAGTTAGAAATCACCTTTTCCCAAATTCATACAAAATTGTAAGTTCAGAGGTGCATATTATCACACAAAGAAGATCAATGAAAGCATTTTGAGAAACAAGACAAGGCCAAATCTTTCAGCTTGTAAGTTGTTCATGAAGACAAAATTAGACCACCCATCATGATCTGGTAACATATAACATTGAACACAATATTCTTTAATGCAATAGCATGTGTAATGTTTCTCGATTAGTATTGATTACTGACGTAAAACCACTTGCTAGGATTTGAAGAAAAAAAATTACTTGTTGCTGCCTCACACATTACATCCATTCTGTATATACTAAAATAATATGTTGTTATAGTTGTTTTCTCATTTCAACCATTGAACTTAAAAGATCATTATTATAAAATTAAATTTCATGTTGTTGAGATTAAAAAAAAAAAAAGACTAAAATCAACACAAAAAAAGCAAGTCTTTTACATTTTCGATATTAAAGGCACGAAAAACTTCAACTTAGTTACTACAGGTTTACTTTATGCATTATTTGATCCCTATTGGTCTAGAATTTTACGTTATGACATTCTACTTTATTTTTATGATATTTAAACCTTGAAAAATTGAAAGGGCACAGAGGAAATTATTGAAAAAGATAGAGAGAAAAGAAAACTTTTGGTTGGCATCATAAAAAACCGATCTCGCGGTTCATCTTAAAGAAGAGAATTCAATAAATATGCTTTTCTTTTTAAACATGCCTTTTGAACTGTAAAAATTAAAAGATTTTATTTTTAAAAAATTAATTTTGATCCTTTTTTATTAATTTTTTACTATAATCTAAATTTTTATTTCTTATATTTATCTTTAATTTAAGTTCTTTAAACTTCATTTAAAATACGAACCTTAAATGATCATGTGCTCACTCTAAAAGAAAAAAACAATCAAGCTTCAAAATTAAATTTCTCTTGTCCATTGTATTGAAATTTACATGTTGAAAATTATATAGTTTTTTTGTATCCCATTGCGTAGTATGTTAAAGTTTTATTTAGTCTAAATTTGTGTTGAAAGTTCATTTCAAAGCCCCTAACTCAAAATTACAATCAAGAAAACATCAGTAAAAAGCGACCCTGAACAGATTAATTTAGCACACAATGCCCTTTGCTCTCATAGCATTAGCCTAAATGAAATCATCTTATGTCTTAATTACAAGCTGACAGAATTCATTACAATTTAATTTTCAACCGAAACATTACACATTCTGTTGAATAAGAACTATATATAGTTTCTGCATCATCGCTTGCAATAGTTAATTCTTCTTGGATGGCTCACGTGGGTGCATTGCATAGTACGTCTGAGTGGCGGTAAGAGCCAAACCAACAGCGGCGGCAGCAAATGCAATGAAGGCCCAAGGACTATGAAAATAAGTTTGCTGCCACTGAGCTACCCATTTCTTCACGATGCTCTCACACTGCTCATTTATCTCTCTTTTAACATCATTATAAACACTAGTATCAGGTTCAAGAAAACTGCCCATATGGTTGAAGAGATCCGCAACCTGCTGGTCAGGTCCATGGAAATTAATAATTATGCCCTTTGATCGCAGCTCTTTCACGTCATCAGAATCGTCAATCAGCGAATCCATGAAACATATGTAAGAAGTGACCCGAAGTGGATTGAGTGCAGCAGATGTCTCGTAGGCCACTAAGTTGAAGAGCATGGACTTTGTTGACTCATCTATGGTAATTGAAGGAAGCTTCAATGTTCCATGGAAAGATGATGACTTGAACTCGACATCCGTCAAAGCACTTGTCTGACTAGACATGAAATGGATTCCCACCTTCTTAAGTTCCTTGGCAGAATAATACAGGTAATGGCCACGCCTTCCTCGAGCAACAACTGGCTTGTACTTTGTAGGAATGAATTTCTTAAGACAAGTGGCCAAATAAGACAAGCAATGGCCGCCCACCTTCTTAAGTTCCTTGGCAGTATAATACAAGTAATGGCCACACCTTCCTCGAGCAACTGGCTTGCACTTTGTAGGAATGAATTTCTTAAGACAAGTGGCCAAATAAGACAAGCAATGGCCGCATCTTCGTGAAGACGACTTGCCTTTTATGTTGTGAGGACCTACGAAAAGAAAATATAGAAGTTGAAGAAGATGGGCAGGTTCTTCATCAGGCTGCCATTGCGAATCATATCCTGAGGCTTGCCTCCCCTTTCTTAGTAGTAACCACAGAAGCCAAGCTGGTATCAGCAGACATAATTCCATCACGGCAAATGCTGGTACCATGCTCAAGAAAACCAGGTCATGATTATAACTGCTAAAAGTGCGTGATAAAACAAATGGAAGAGCAATTGGAAGAAACATTAACAGGAGACTAACGGTAGACCAAAGTAATTTTCGAGTCCGCAATGGTTGATCTTTCGGGTTGAGAATATGGAAAAAAAGAAAATCATTCACATGTTTCATTCCATGATTGGTTCCATCTTTTTCGTACCTCAGACTCGTCAGTGATTTCAGGACTGGAAAAGGAATCTGGTTCTCCAGTAATAACAAATCCCGCTTCACACCAGCAACTTGCCGATCAGTCATCTCTAAATTTTCATAATTATGTGTCACACAATGGATGAATTGGAGAATAAAGCATCCATCAAGAAACATCATCCGGGTGAATTGCTCGTCATCATAGCCTTTCATGTCGATCTCGTTGTAAAATTCTCTTGCGTTTTGGATACCCTTTTCTACTTCTCTGTAGACAAGTTCTATGTTTTTTCCACTATCTAGGATGAATTGGCGAGCCATCGAAACCTTCGGAATCTCCTCTTCTCTGAGATTGTTATGATGACCCGGAGAGTGATAAGGCCCAATGGAGACCATCAAGGGACTGTAGCATTCCTCGTTTTCAATTCTAAGCTTGTCTGAAACTTTCGGAATCTTTGGCCCGAGTGGCTGGTTGTTCTTAGTGTCTTTGACCTCTCTCATTATGAAACTAAACCACGAAGAACGCTCATTCTTTTTCGGTGAGTAATTTCCTAGTGTTTCATCCATCTTCAGCTCTTGAGGTTGGTTGTTATGAATCCCTTCCTCTTTGTTGATCAATGGATCAACCCTTATTTCACTTAGATGTGTTTCAGACATTGTTGACACAGACTACTAAGCACCAGCTATGATCATCCGGTGTTGGGGGCTTGATCAAAGATACTGGTAGCTGAGAGACAACATTAAAAACGGTACGAAATATCAGAACAAAATATCCACAAAACACATAAATATGCAATTAAGTAGCTGTGCTAGAGTAGTTTTGAACTTACAAATGACCGGATTTGGTACAAGAAAAGGCCTCTTCTTTCAAGGTGGCTCCTTATTCTCCTCCGTTGTCTTACAAAATCAGCACCTTTTGCTTCTTGTATCTAAAAAGATTATATCTTAGTTGTTTCTATATATTGCATTCAGCAATTCCTGTACTTCCATTCATCATCCACTCATAAATACATGCACATCCATCCATACATACATATATAAGAAAAAATATAACAATCATCAACAAGAAAAAAGTATTATAGGATGGCAACGCATCAACACTCTACTAGAACATGACAACAAAAAATCATATACCAGCATGTGAAATCATTCAGAAAATCTCAACTTAGATTTTGTGGACAATAACAAAAGAGAAAGGGAAATGTGCATAGAGACAGCTAGCAAAGACTAATTTGAAAAACAACAAAGAAAACATCAAAATCACATACGACATGTGTCATCATAGAATTTATCAACTTAGTTTTTATGGACAATGACAAAAGAAAGGGAAATATGTATACAATCTGCAAAGACTGATTTGAAAAGCATCAAAGAAAATGTCACTATCATATACCAAAATGTTGCATCATAGCAAAACATACCACATCGCTCTCTTTCGACTGCCATGAGATAGATACTACGGATTGATAAGATAAATCACCTAATATTTAGTTGGTTTGGCTCTTTTAATTTCTTTTTTATTTAGTATATTTGACATTGCAATAATATAGATTTGGGCTTGCCAGCTTTTTTTGTCTTCCTGTTAATGAAGATGTTGAGTTGTCAAAGAAATATTTAGTTGCTTAGTTGATGCATAGTTTGGCATAAAAAAAATTAATTTTATTGATTTATAGTAATTAAATTTTTGAAAACTGAATTTTAAGATTTGACAACTATGAAACCCCTTTAATTTTCTCCTATTAGAAACTGGGTTGCAAGGGGCAGAAAAAAAAATTTAGGCTGTTTTTATTATTACTTAATTTTTCTTTTTCAATTTGATCTTTTTAGATGTGGTTTTTTTTTAATCAACTAATGATTTATTTTTGTTGCTTAGATATAAGGATCTCAAAATATCAAAGAAAAGTTCCAAAGCACTTGGTTGATGCTCAATTTGTTAAAATAAAACTAAATTTTGTTGATTTGGAGCAATTAAGACCATTGTTTTAAACTCGGCCCGACCGGCGGGTCGACCCATGACCCGGACGAACCCGGACGAAATCTGGTTTTTTTTTCAAATATGATTTTTCTCTTATACCCCTTTTTTTTATATTTTTTTAGTTGGTTATTAACACTTTTTAAAGTTCACTATATAAATATTAGAAAAATATGTTGTTTTTTCAATGTGAGATTTGAAATCTTTTAATATATATATTCTATGTTCCTAGGAAAAAAATTATTTTTTCAATGTGGAATTTGAAGCCCTTTCAGATATATACTCTATGTTCACAAGAAAAAAGTTATGTTTTTTCAATGTAAGATTTGAAACCCTTTAGTATATATACTCTATATTCCCAAGAAAAAAATTATTTTTTCAATGTGGGATTTGAAACTCTTTCATATATATACTCTATATTCACACGAAAAAAGTTATTTTTTTCAATGTGGAATAAAAAAACTTTTGGTTTAAATACTTCAACTTAAAAGGATAACATAATATCTTTTCAATGTGGGATAAAAAACTTTTAGAAGTATTCTTTTAAACTTTATTATTTACAACATGTATGATTTATATTCACATGAATTGTTTCTTAATTTTTTTATATGAAATATTAAAAATTTTAATATTTTTTTTAATTCTTCTGGGTTGACCCGGGACCCGACTCCTTGGCCGGATCAATTCCTATATCAGGTTTGATAATTATGGGTCAAATTATATTTTTGTACAAAAAAAATAATATTTAGATATTAAAATAGAGTTAAATAGTATTATAAAAAATTATTCATGATAAATATGTGACATTGCGATCGTGTGTGTAATGCACGTGCCTACAAGTGATGAAAGTCGCAGGGCTCTAGTGGCACATGAGGTAGCGAATCATCAAAATTGGCTACCCATGAAAAATAGATAATGCATTCCCTGTTATTCATTCACTCGATATTTGGGCTTTAAAACAAAAAAAAAATGGATTCTTTCTCTTAAGAAGAATTGTAGACTTATGTCTTAACTTTTTAGAATGGTATATAATACATAAAATGAAATTGTATAACTCTTATTATAATCTAAAAACCAATCAGTGCTCAGGTTTGTGTAGGATAAACCAATCAGTGTTTGAACTCTAAGCTCAATCCATTGTTTGTCTCCTTATATTATCTCAAATTCAGGTAGTTAAATATCTGAAAAATATATTGAACCTTCAAAAAGTAAATTATTCTCAAAAATACCTAAAACTCTAAGATAACTTTCTAAAAATCACACAATACTTTAAAATAAAATAGAAATGACTAAAAATATATGTGCAATATATTCCCTTGTCAAAAGCAGAGCTTTGAAACATTGAAAATGCAAGCCTGCTAATCTGGTGAACAGTTGCAGCAGTGATATAAAACACTATCAAAGGCTCTCTCATTTTCCCCCTTCTTTTCTTTTCTATTCAAGGGGGTTATACCAAGAACAGTCATTGCCATAGAAAATAAATGCCAGGCAGTTTTAGAAGCAAGGTCCGCTGCAAGTTCTCTCCGTAGACCTGCTGCCACTCCATCAGCCAAAGTTTCTATAGGTATATGTAAGCCCTCTTCCACTGATCATTTATGCAGAAAGAGAATTACGCTATAGCAAAATGCAATTATGCAATCTCTATTTATTTAAGCAGAAAAGCATGTATAAAACAACAGAAGGTATGTAGTGCATTTAGCTTGGCAGATTTAAGAGCCTTACTGTAAATATAGACGAAGGCAGTATAAATATTCCCCTCTGCAGAAGCATCATACCTTAGACCAGTAATTGCATCAAACAAATTTTTCATCAGCTCTCCATATATTTCCAACTTATCCAAACAATTTAGCTATTAGCTCTCCATCTTCTTCAGTCGCAGCTGCACCCAAGCTCACAACTGTTCATAAAACAAGTTAGAAATCACCTTTTCCCAAATTCATACAAAATTGTAAGTTCAGAGGTGCATATTATCACACAAAGAAGATGAATGAAAGCATTTTGAGAAACAAGACAAGGCCAAATCTTTCAGCTTCTAAGTTGTTCATGAAGACAAAAACTAGACCAGCATCATGATCTGTTAACATATAACATTGAACACAATATTCTTTAATGCAATAGCATGTGTAATGTTTCTCTATTAGTATTGATTACTGACGCAAAACCAATTGCTAGGATATGAAGAAAAAAAATTACTTGTTGCTGCCTCACACATTACTTCCATTCGGTATATACTAAAATAATATGTTGTTATATTGTTGATCATTGTAACACAAGACATTAACTATTATGGATGCCACTATTCAAAGAACGATGTTATAGTTGTTTTCTGATTTCAACCACTGAACTTAAAAGTAGTGTTTTTAAACCCGGCCTAGTGGTTGACCCGATCCAAGGCCCGGGTCACGGGTTTTGAACGGGTCACCAGGGTCAACCCCTTTTTTTATAAATCAAAACGATGTCATTTTGGTAAAAAAAAATAGTCAACGGGTTGCAACCGGATTTTTGACCAGGTCTTGTCGGGTTACCGGGTTGGCTGGGATTTTAATTACCCCTATTTTTTCACAAACCCGGCCTGGTTCTAGACTCGGGTCAGCCGGGTCCCGAGTTGACTCGTTGGGCTGGGCCAAGTTTTAAAATTATGTTTAAAAGATCATTATTATAAAATTAAATTTCAGGTTGTTGTTGATAAAAAAAAAATTAAAAAAAAGAAGAAGAAGATTAAAATCAACACAAAAAAGTAGCCCTTTCCATTTTCGATGTTAAAGGCATGAAAAACTTCAACTTAATTATTGACGTTTTACTTTATGCATTATTTGATCCCTATTGTTATAGAATTATACATTACAATATTGTACTTTATTTTTAGGATATTTAAACCCTGAAAAATTGAGAGAGCACAGAGGAAATCATTGAAAAAGAGAGAGAACAAAGAAAAGTTTTGGTTGGCATCATAAAAAAACCGATATTGGTTTCAATTGGTTCGTTTAAAGAAAAGAATTCAATGTGATTTTTCTTTTTAAACCGTGAAAATTAAAAGATTTTATTTTTCTAAAATTAATTTTGATCCTTTTTTATTAATTTTTTACTATAATCTAAATTTTTATTTCGTAATATCGATATTTAATTTAAGTTTTTTAAACTTCATTTAAAATATGATCAATCTTAAATGGTCATGTGCTCACTCTAAAAGAAAAAAAACAATCAAGCTTCAAAATTAAATTTCTCTTGTCCATTGCATTGAAATTTACATGTTGAAAATTATATACTTTTTTTTTAATCCCATGCATTGCGTAGTATGTTAAAGTTTTATATAGTCTAAATCTGTGTTGAAAGTTCATTTCAAAGCCCCCAACTCGAAATTACACTCAAGAAAACATCAGTAAAAAGCGACCCTGAACAGATTGATTTAGCACACAATGCCCTTTGCTCTTATAGCATTAGCCAAAATGAAATCATCTTATGTCTTAATTACAAGCTGACAGAATTCATTACAATTTAATTCCCTTCCCGAAACATTACACATTCTGTTGAATAAGAACTATATATAGTTTCTACATCATCGTTTGCAATAGTTAATTCTTCTTGGATGGGTCACGTGGGTGCATTGCATAGTACGTCTGAGTGGCGGTAAGAGCCAAACCAACAGCGGCGGCAGCAACTGCAATGAAGGCCCAAGGACTCTGAAAATAAGTTTGGTGCCACTGAGCTACCAATTTCTTCACGATGCTCTCACACTGCTCATTTATCTCTCTTTTAACATCATTATAAACACTAGTATCAGGTTCAAGAAAACTGCCCATATGGTTGAAGAGATCCGCAACCTGTTGGTCAGGTCCATGGAAATTAATAATTATGCCCTTCGATCGCAGCTCTTTCACGTCATCAGCATCGTCAATCAGCGAATTCATGAAACATATGTAAGAAGTGACCCAAAGTGGATTGAGTGCAGCAGATGTTTCGTAGGCCACTAGGTTGAAGAGCATGGACCTTGTTGACTCATCTATGGTAATTGAAGGAAGCTTCAATGTTCCATAGAAAAATGATGACTTGAACTTGACATCCGTCAAGGCACTAGTCTGACTAGACATGAAACGGATTCCCACCTTCTTAAGTTCCTTGGCAGTATAATACAAGTAATGGCCACGCCTTCCTCGAGCAACTGGCTTGCACTTTGTACGAATGAATTTCTTAAGCCAAGTGGCCAAATAAGACAAGCAATGGCCGCATCTTCGTGAAGACGACTTGCCTTTTATGTAGTGAGAACCTATGAAAAGAAAATATAGAAGTTGAAGAAGATGGGCAGGTTCTTCATCAGGCTGCCATTGCGAATCATATCCTGAGGCTTGCCTCCCCTTTCTTAGAAGTAACCACAAAAGCCAAGCTGGTATCACGAGACATAATTCCATCAAGAAAAATATTGGCACCATGCTCAAGAAAACCAGGCCATGATTATAGCGTGATAAAACAAATGGAAGAGCAATTGGAAGAAACATTAACAGGAGACTAACGGTAGACCAAAGTAATTTTCGAGTCCGCAATGGTTTATCTTTCGGGTTGAGAATATGGAAAAAAAGAAAATCATTCACATGTTTCATTCCATGATTGGTTCCATCTTTTTCGTACCTCAGACTCGTCAGTGATTTCAGGACTGGAAAAGGGATCTGGTTCTCCAGTAATAACAAATCCCGCTTCACACCAGCAACTTGCCGATCAGTCATCTCTAAATTTTCATAATTATGTGTCACACAATGGATGAATTGGAGAATAAAGCATCCATCAAGAAACATCATCCGGGTGAATTGCTCGTCATCATAGCCTTTCATGTCGATCTCGTTGTAAAATTCTCTTGCGTTTTGGATACCCTTTTCTACTTCTCTGTACACGAGTTCTATGTTTTTTCCACTATCTAGGATGAATTGGCGAGCCATCGAAACCTTTGGAATCTCCGCTTCTCTGAGATTGTTATGATGACCCGGAGATTGATAAGGCCCAATCGAGACCATCAAAGGACTGTAGCATTCCTTGTTTTCATTTCTATGATTGTCTGAAACTTTCGGAATCTTTGGCCCGAGTGGCTGCTTGTTTTTAGTGTCTTTGACCTCTCTCATTATGGAACTAAACCACGAAGAACGCTCATTCTTTTTCGGTGAGTAATTTCCTAGTGTTTCATCCATCTTCAGCTCTTGAGGTTGGTTGTTATGAATCCCTTCCTCTTTGTTGATCAATGGATCAACCCTTATTTCACTTAGATGTGTTTCAGACATTGTTGACACAGACTACTAAGCACCAGCTATGATCATCCGCTGTTGGAGGCTTGATCAAAGATACTAATATCTGAGAGACAACATTAAAAACATTACCAAATATCAGAGCAAAATATCCACAGAACACATAAATATGCAAATAAGTAGCTGTGCTAGAGTAGTTTTGAACTTACAAATGACCGGATTTGGTACAAGAAAAGGCCTCTTCTTTCAAGGTGGAGTTATTCTCCTCCGTTGTCTTGCAAAATCAGCACCTTTTACTTCTTGTATCTTAAGAAAAAAATATCTCAGTTGTTTTTATATATTGCGTTCAGCAATTCCTATACTTACATTCATCATCCACTCATACATACATACATACATACATAAAGATATACATGTATATCATATATATATATATATATATAGGATACTAACGCATCAACACACAACTAGCTAGAACATTACAACAGAAAATCATATACCAGCATGTGAAATCATAGAAAATATCAACTTAGATTTTGTGGAAAATATGCATGGAGACTGCAAGGACTAATTTGAAAAACAACAAAGAAAATATCAAAATACATAGGAACATGTGCCATCACAGAGAATATCATATACCAACATGTGGCATTATAGAAAAAATACATTACTCTCTTCGACTGCCATGAGAGACGGATTAATAAGATAAATCAACTAATTATATAAGCCATTAGATAATTAATTACGTACGTGATTATTTGATTCACTACATATTGAGTTTAAGATATAATTACTCAAGTAATTACGTAATGATGTTGATACCTACTTGTTGTGTTCCAGATAATTGACAAGTATGCTAACATGTGTCAATACAGGAAACTAAGTTGTATTCATACGAACATTACAACAAATATTATATTAACAAAAGCCTTAATGCCTAGGGATGTTGACGAGTCAAAGAAATATAGTTGCTTAATTAGTTGATGGTTTTTAGTAAAATAAAATTTTATTTTATTGGTTTAAAATAATTAAAACTTTGAAGGCCAAATTTTAAAATTTAGTAAATATTAAGCCCCTTTAATTTTCTCCCGTTAGGGACTAGAAAAAAATTTAGGTTGGTTTTTTTTCTAATCCTCAACTTTAGGTTGGTTTTTTTTCTAATCCTCAACTTTTTTTTTTAATTTGATCATTCGAGATTATTTTTTTTTAATTGACTTAATGGTTTATTTTGGTTTCCTAGATATTGAGATCTCGCAATATCAAATAAAGGTTTTGACATTTGGTTGATGCTTGGTTCGTCAAAATAAAACTAAGTTCTTTTGATTTAGAGCAATTAGGACTTGAGGGACCAAATGTTACTTTAAAACAAATACGGGGGACTAAAGTTAACGTGTAGTTGAAGATTGGCTAGCGCGTGCTTTGTGATGAAAGTCGTAGCACTCTAGTGGCACATGCGGCTTCTCTAGTGATGAAACACCGCCTTCTACAATTGTGTGGGAAAATTCACAGCATGATCTTCTATCTTGAGAAGAGCGTGTGACATAAAGATCAATAGTTTGTCACCAACAATATTTTTTTTTTCTCTCTCTCTCTCCTCTCCTCAAAACTCATTGTGATTTATTCATAATTCAGAATGGATCATCATTCTTTTTATTACTATTTTTTTTCTTTTGTAGAATTTGTTTTTTTCAATTTCAATCTTCAATCTAAAATTTTAAGTTGTCCTCTCATTTGTTTTTCAAATCATATCCTCGTTATTTTAGTTTTTATATTTTGTTTCTGGTCTTTTGTAAAATTGATTATTTTTCAATTTCATCCTTTAATATAGAGTTGGTTAAGAATTGAGTTTTTTTGTTTTTTCCGATATGGTAATCCTGATCTTAAGACCTGGGTCACTGGTTTAAAAGGTTTATCTAGGTTGGCATTGATCTTTTTTTTTAGGGTTGATTTTTTTCACTAATTTTCTTTTTCAAATTCATCATTCGACATTGGATTTTAATATTATTTTTTTAACCATCAACATTGGGTTAGTTTTATAATTGAGTTTCATAATTTTTTCTCAGTTTACCTTCTGTTTGGCTTTCTTATTCGCATAATCCAGGTAGTGAGGTTTGGTAAGTTTACCCGAGTTTGCAAAGTTTTTTTTCTTTTATTAATTGATTTTTTTTTCAATTTCACCCTTCTAAATTGGATTTGTTAGAAATTAGGTTGTGTGATTTCTTTTTAAATTTATTTTATATTAGGTTATCTCAGTCTCATGACTCAGATTTTATGTTTGGCAGTCAATCTCAAGTTGAATCGGGTTGGTTTCTTTTGACCTTTCTTTCAAAAAAGTTCATTTTGCATTATGCTGGTTATGGATTGAACTTTGTCTTTTTTTTTCTTTAGACAAGCACTTACTTTTTTTTATTTAATTTGACCGATTTATTATTGTTGCTTTTTTTCATCTAATTAAATAATACCAACTTATTTTATCTAATAGACCCGAATTACAAATTCTTCAGATTTCTTTAAAACACATTTTGCAGGATATAAGCATTTTTTTTACACTAAGAAAAAATTTATTCTAACCCACGTCATAGTGCATACTATTGGAAAAAGTGAACTAGATAGTGTTTTCGGATTAAATGGCAGAGTTGATCAAGGAATAAAGGCAATATTAGAAGGCTAGGGTTAGGTTACTTGTAAAACTGTTTTATTAAAGAATTGTTTCAATTAAAAAAATTAAACTCTTGTGTTAGATTTCATTAATAATTTCTTTTATTTTTCAAAATATTTTTTAAAAATGAAAACTCTCTCTATGTAAAACTTGCATAGTCCTACCCTTATTTATTTGATTATTAAAATTTTAATATCATTTCAAGAATATTTAAATCAAAAGGCTTAATTTGATAAATAAGATTCCATGATTGTTTTTATATTATTGTATGATATGTTTTAATTCATTGCTTAAAAACACTCTTTCGTGGATTTGGGCACGAAAATCTGTGAGCTGATGCTTTTCTTTTCTAGATTGATCCCTCGCATTATAACATGATGTTTGGTGATTGCTAAATTCAAATGTGAATTAAGAAATTAAAGATTAAGAATGTTTTCTAATTAAAAACAAGATTTCCGAAGATTTTACAATTTAACAAAGTCAAAAGACCCCAGTTGAATCAGATTAGAGGTCAGATTAAAGGTGTGAAGTTGACAGCTTCAACGCCAGATGATCGGATCTATTTGAAATTATTACAATAATTATAGTTTAAAGTATTTTTTATTTAAAAATATATTAAAATATTTTTTTATTTTTAAAAAATTATTTTTAAGATCAGCTAATCAATATATTAAAATGATTTTAAAATATATTAAAAAAATTAATTAAAAAAATTTAAAATTTAAAAAAAAACATAATTTTAACACATTTTTAAATAAAATGGTTATCTTTCTCATGAAAGTCAATGAATAGTCAGGCATACGTTGGGCCTTCAGTATTATAGGTTTTGGCAGCACGTCACTTGAGCTAGCATGTGAATTGGCCCTGTGCAGGCTCATTCTCAGTGTAACATGAGATTTTTAATACAGATTTTGCATATTTAAAAACAAATATATTATTTATTATTTAGTGATTGTGTATTCAATGATTTATTTTAATAAAATAATTAAATTTAGGTCTTAATCACTACATCATATTTGATTAATATATAATATAAAAGACTTAATCTAGGACTCAAAGAGCCTCTAATGAACAAAAAAAAATGAGAAATATATTATTTACTTATTTAATTTTTTATTAATTTTATATAAAAAATTCTTAGGATCAAAAACACATTTAGCATGTCATGTCCAAACCAATGCCAAACACATCCTTAAGTTAGATTTTGCATATTTAAAGATAAATATACTATTTATTATTTAGTGATTGTGTATTCAATGATTTATTTTAATAAAATAATTAAATTTGGGTCTCAGTCCCTAAACTATATTTGATTAATATATAATATGAAAAGGTTAACCCAAGACTCAAAGAGCCTCTAATGAACTAAAAAAATGAGAAATATATTATTTACTTATTTAATTTTTATTAATTCTATATATAAAAGTCTTAGGATCAAGAACATCTTTAGCGTGTCATACCCAAACCAATATCAAACACACCCTTAAGATAGATTTTGCATATTTAAATTTAAATATACTATTTATTATTTAGGGATTGTGTATTCGATGGTTTATTTTAATAAAATAATTAAATTTGGGTCTCAATCACGACAACATATTTGATTAATATATAATATGAAAGGTTTAATCCAGGACTCAAAGAGCCTCTAATGAACTAAAAAAAAATGAGAAATATATTATTTACTTATTTAATTTTATATTAATTCTATATATAAATGTCTTAGGATCAAGAACATATTTAGCATGTCATGCCCAAATCAATTCCAAACACACCCTTAAGTCAGATTTTGCATATTTAAAGATAAATATACTATTTATTATTTAGGGATTGTATATTCGATGGTTTATTTTAATAAAATAATTAAATTTGGGTCTCAATCACTACACCATATTTGATTAATATATAATATGAAAGGCTTAACCCCAAACTCAAAGAGCCTCTAATAAACTAAAAAAATGAAAAATATATTATTTACTTATTTAATTTTTTATTAATTCTATATATAAATGTCTTAGGATCAAGAACATATTTAGCATGTCATGCCCGAACCAATGTCAAACACGCCCTTAAGATAGATTTTGCATATTTAAAGATAAATATATTATTTATTATTTAATGATTGTGTATTCGATGGTTTATTTTAATAAAATAATTAAATTTAGATCTCAATCATTGCACCATATTTGATTAATATATAATATAAAAGGCTTAACCCAGAACTCAAAGAGCCTCTAATAAACTAAAAAAATAAAAAATATATTATTTACTTATTTAATTTTTTATTAATTATATATATAAAAATCTTAGGATCAAGAACACATTTAGCATGTCATGCCCAAACCATTGCTTTAGACCGTAATTTTATATATAAGAACATACGATTTACACTACAAATATAGATCGATGATATGTTTTAAGCTATTTAAATAATTATCAGTATAGTATGATACAATTTAATATTATTAAATAATATGAGATAATAATTGTTGTTACCCATTTTTGGATTCCCATACAAAAAATAAAAAAAAAATACATGTAAAAATATATATTCAGAAGGAATCCAAAAAAAATAATATGAGTGAGAAAATGATGCTGGAATGCCCATAAAATAGCTAGAAATTGGTTGAGGAGGTTTAAAAATACAAGAATTAAAATTTGACAGTATATTTTTAACTGGTGAGAGCCCTGTTGATAAGAAAAATTCAATTTGAGGAAGAAAATTCTAAAATCAGATGTTTATGGACTCAATTAAATTTTATCTAAGGTTTAATTGAATTTATGGAGGGTTTGATTGCAAGAAAAATTGATTTTTAAGTCAATTTAGGCTTTTATTGGATGAAATTAAAGTTTTAGGGTCCAATTATAATTTTGAAGAGTTAATTTGGTCAAATCAGGGACTTAATTGCATAATTATTGAAGTTTGATGGCCAATTAGGGACTTGATTGAAACAATCCGAAACCAAGGACCAATACGGAAACGGTGCTAAAATCAAGGGACCCAATTAAAATTTATCCGGGGTTTTGATTACAAGATTGTAAAAACATCCAAGGACCAAATCAGAAATATCATTTAAATTTGCAAAACGGTGTCGTTTCACTGTTCACTGTTTTCTTCATCCGCAACTGTTTCATGCAGCTGGCTGTTCACTGCCTTCTTCATCAGTAACGGTTCCATGCAGCTGGCTGTGAGACATTACAGCAGCAACAGCGCCAATTCGTTTTAATTATGGGGCATGTGTCACGGCTGTCATCCCTCTGCAAACGTTATCAAGCTGGCCATTACCAGCACAAGGTCTCTGGCCTATAAAAGCAGAAGAAAACAGAGGGGTAGGGGGAGGAGAGGAGAGCAGAACAGAGGGGAGACACAAGACAGAGAAGGGGGAAGAAAATGGAGGAGGAGGAACGTAAAGAAGAGAAAACGACGAGACAAAGAGGGAGGGAGAGAGCTGAAGAAAAAAAGAAAACACAGGGTGGGAAAGAAAAAAAATAGAGAATTAAAACCAGGAAAAAGAGCCGAGTGAACGAAGAACAGAAGCACGCAGAAGGCAGGAGGAAGAAGAAGAAAATATAGAAAAACCGAAGCAGCGTCCCCCGCTTACCACCGCCCGTCTTCCTCTTCGCCGCCACCAGCGGCACCGCTAGCACCAGCAGCACCTCCACGAAGCCACTGCAGAGAGGCAAGAACACTGTTGACGGGAGAAACGAAATACAGAGGAAACAGACAGCACGGCGAAGCAGAGGAGAGAAGAAAGAGAAGCAACGTCTGCCACCACAGCTGGCTGCCGCGACAACAACGCCACCGTGAGCCTAGCTACCAGAGCATCTCCATTCCAGGTAACACTCTTCTCCTTCTTCTCGTCTGCCCGGTTGGTCTCTTGCATGCAGAACGTGTACTGTTCACGTTTCTGCAGCAAGGAAAATAATTAACCGTGCACAGTAACCAGTTACATTGTTTGTTTCGGGCTGTAACATCAGCCCAGCCCACGGGTTGAGTCCAGCCACATGGACCGGGCTGGCCCAACACGAAAAAAAAAATTTTCTTCAAAAATTATTTCAAAAATCTGATTTTTCTACTGAATGGTGCTTAGTATTAATTTGTATTTTTATACCGTAAAGATATAAATTTGATATTAAAATACCTGGTTTTTGTCAAAACATTGCAAAAAAAATTATTAATTTTTTTTAATGTTTTCATGCATTCGGCCAAGTATCTCAAAGAAAAAAAATCATATCATATTTTCATACAACAAAAATTCAAAAATATATATTAGCATGCATTTTGGCTTTAATAACCAGTTTATTAAAGTCACGAGAACTAGGTCAATATTTCAAAAATTAAAAAAAAAATAATATTTTGTTTTCTTTTAGTATCTGAGGTTACGACCTTATATGTAAGACGTATTACGGATATTAAATTTTTTTATTGACGTTATAACGGTTAAGTTTTACTCGATAAGATAAGGATCTCCTTACTTATGATGACTTTTCTTAAACCATAAATGGACCAACAATTAGAAAATATGACAAGATCTTAGATTTTATCAGACAATAAAACAATGCAGCTTATCTTAGGTAAGGCGTATTTGTGGTGCTAATACATTTCCTTTACACAACCGGTCCCTGTACCCTATATCTGAGACCAGTTAGTGTTTCTAGTAACCAAAATATTAGATGGCAACACCATTCTAATTTTTTAGTGATAAGAGGTAAAAATTATTTGTCTCCCTATATTTACCAGATAGATAAAAGATAAAACATATAAGGATGGATGTTTTCACTGCGACGCTATACGCGTGCAACAATAATCAAGGACCTAATTTAATATGATTTTATTATCTCTTAACTTTTAACTTTTGGCTTTTATTAACTTATTTTTAAGCATTTTTAGAGTTTTGATAGCCAAGATAAAGTTTTAATGAAATACTGAATTGTTAAAGTTGATTTAAGAATATTAGTTTATATTATTATGGGTTTGTGTGATGTATAAATAGTCACATGTTGAAAAAACAGGATTAATTTATTTTTTTTGGAATTATATTGATGTTTTATTCTATTTTTTAGTTAGAGATAGATTAATTTAAACTTGTATACTATCTGCTATCTACATGTACTTTGTATTCTCGTATAACAATAAATAAATAGTGTTGAATCCTAATTTCCTAAGATAAGATGATATATTTAGTTATTGTTAAAGAATAAATTATATATTAAAACTTATTAATCAAATGTTCATCTCACAACTCTTATTTTTTTAATTAAAATTAATTTATAGCACAAAATAACCATAAATTTCAAGTTTAAAGGATTTTTATTTGAAAAAATATTTAATTGAAAATATAAATTATATTTTAATGTTGCACCTAACAATTTAATTTTATATTTTATAAAATTAAATATTTTGACATTGATTTTTGTATATAATTATGAATCAATTAACTCTTAATCCATGTGCCACATTTTACCAAGAAGTGATCGAATGGCTACTCAAATTAACTACTCCGCAGACCCAATCTTCCATCAATTTTACTTCAACCTTCCATCAATAAATCTCGTGGGACTTAAAAAATGCCACCACATATAAATTAACCTCAAGTAAAAAAAAACAAATAAAGCTTATATAACAAGCACATAATTAAATATAAGTAAAATATTTCAAATACAAACTTAATATAAACATTAATTGTTAACAAGTAAATTAAACGCATGATAAGTTAAGATCCAAATTTATTTACCAAACACATAATTAAACATAAAACTAAAATATTCCCAACACAACTTGATATAAACATTCCAAACAACTAACTTAAACATTAATAATTAAAATAATATTATTCTAAGCTCCTAAGAGATTTATAACAGGTAAGAGTCACTTCTCGAACAAAACTTGGCCATCACTCCCATTCCAAACTTGGCGCCTACGCACTGAAAATTGAAGATCTATTGCCTTCATCATCCATGACGTTAACCCTCTCATCTTAGTCCTGCTTCAATTACCGACCCACCAGCAAAGTTGGACCAAGCTCTGCTCTCAAAACATACATGTCAGCCACAGTAGTCTTTTAGCATTCAGTATATTTTCTCATTCTTCCATATAAAGTTTCTTCAAAGTAAATTCCTAATGCCCTATATTTTTTTTCTTTAAAAAAATTTTAAGTAAGAGTAATTATGGTAAGATAATGGTTGTTTTTTAAAATATATTTCATTTGAAATGTATTAAATGAATATTTTTATTTTTAAAAAAATTATTTTTTATATCAGCATATTAAAACGCTGTGAGAACACTAAAAAATAAATTATTTAAAGTAAAAAAATAAAAATTTATTTTAAAAAAAAACATTTTAAAAACATAAAAACTAACATTATATGGTACATTACCTTCTCTCGAACCTTTCATATGCTCTAAAAAGATACTCATTAGCAGTGTGCACATAAATCAAACCTAATATCAAATCCAATAATAAGAGGGACCATTACAAGAAGAAGAAATCACATGAGATACATTGAATTAAGTCAAAAGTCTTTCATAATTATTAAGAAAGAATAATTAGTCAAACCAAATGGAAGCATCAAAATTGGTTACCCATGAAAAATAGAAAATGCATCCCCTGTTATTCATTCCCTCCAGCCTGCCAATATGTTTTTCGTTGCCCATGAGACGATATCTTGAAAATGAAAGCCATATAAATGGTAGAGGAGCAAGATAAGACAATCACATCCATTTTTAAATAGCAAAACAAGCTCACAAAGAGGAAGAAATGGCGGAGTTGTTCGTTAATCAGGCAAAACAATATGCAGAGACAAGGCCAAGTTATCCTCAAGAACTATTCCAATTCATTGCCTCAAAAACTCCCGCTCATGACCTTGTTTGGGATGTTGGCACGGGAAGTGGGCAGGCTGCTCGATCGGTGAGTTCTCTTGCCCTCCTCTGTCTCTTATCCAGTTCTTCTACCTGACATTTGTGTTGATTGCAATTCTTGATAAGACTAGTATATTAGACGACATATCAAATGCATGTTACTCAGCTAACACCAAGCATGTCATGTAGGACGTTGTAGCCAACACCACGCAGGACATGCAGGACGTAACAACACGATTTGCACACCAGCCGCTTGTCACTTTGGCAGCTGTAACAAGATTTGTAAATACAACAAAATAAATCTGTTACATTTCTTCTCCCATTCTGTTATGAATATAGAACGATATAGTGTGTTAGAAGTTGTTATACTAAGCTGTATATAAATACAGCAGTGCTTCATGTAAAGAGAAGTAAGACAGTGAATTATTTATGAAATACACAGTGAAGATTTCGTCCTTCATGTAAATTCTCTCCTTCTTCATCCTTTCACATCTTCTTCAATTCATATCATAGTATTCTAACCAATCCAAGTTTCTTAATTTCAGCTAGCTGGGATATACAAGCATGTAACAGGAACAGACACAAGCCTGAAACAACTGGAATTTGCACCAAAACTTCCCAATGTGAGCTACCACCATACGCCTTCAGTAATGTCAATGAGTGGACTTGAACAGACTGTGTCAACACAATCTAGTGTTGATCTAGTGACTATTGCTCAAGCCATGCATTGGTTTGATCTCCATGCATTTTACCAACAAGTAAAATGGATACTCAAAAAACCTGATGGAGCCATTGCTGCTTGGTGCTACACAGTTCCTGAAGTCAATGACTCTGTAGACTCGGTCCTCAATCCATTTTACTCCATTGATTCTGATCCCTACTTGGAACCGCAGCTTAAATTGATCGACGACAAGTATATGAGCATTGATTTTCCCTTTGAGCCAGTTGAAGGAGCTGATCATACAGGACCATTCAAGTTTGTAGCAGAGAAACTGATGGATTTAGATGAGTATTTTACGTACCTAAGGTCATGGTCTGCGTATCAAACGGCGAAGACAAAGGGTGTGGAGCTACTGAGGGATGATATGATTGAGAGTTTCAAGCGTGATTGGAATGAAGATGGGCACGACCAAAAAGTTGTCAAGTTTCCTGTTTACCTGACGATTGGCAAGGTGGGAAATGCATGAGATTGTAAATCAAATGGTTCACTAACTAGATAAATGGAAAATAAAGTCAGACTGAAAGTTAAGATGTTCCTCAATGAAAAGTACTCTGTTGATCACTGTAATGCTCATGGAATTAAAATGTGGTGTGTCTTGTCTCTACCCCTTGAAGGCTGCTGCTTAATTACTTTGTTTGAGTCAAAATGTCCAATCTTCCACCATCAATAAGTTGATATTCAACCAAACAGCTGAAGAATTAGCAGGGAAGTTACTGAAAAAATAGATTAAAACTGACGCTGGAAATGAAGTTTCTCTGGCAATCTATTCTTCAAAATCCGTAAGAAAAATTAAGAGTACAAGAACAAAATCATGCTTGAGTTCCAAAATTCCAAAAAATCCAAACCTTACTTTTAAGCCCCAGAAAGCAAATTCATCCCAGCACCAGAACTTCTTTCTTATTTTTAAGTTGTTTTAAATAAAGATAGCCTTGTAATAAGTTACTTTAAATAACTGCTTTCTCAAATCCTAGACAAATAGCTAGATAGATAAATGTTCATCCTTGTCTTATTTTTAAGTGGCATTTGCATAATGCAAATTCGTTGTGTTATTTGCCTTCTTTTTTTATATATAATTTGTAGCATGTTTGTTAATGGTAAAGATTTTTTTAAAATATTTTTTTATTTAAAAATATATTAAAATAATATTTACTATATTAATACATCAAAACGATCAATAAATACTAAAAAATTATTAACTTGAAACTAAAACAACAAATGTTTTTTATTTAAAAATATATTAAAATAATTTTTTTTATATTAACACATTAAAACAATCAATAAATACTAAAAAATTATTAACTTGAAACTAAAACAACAAATTTTAAAATTAAAAAAACAACATAATTAGATCGCAAATGCTAAAAAAGTTGTTCATCGTAAACTAAACTCATTAAACACCACTTTCTCCACGAGCACTGTGACAAACTAAAGTCAGTTTATGGTCTCAACAACATTATACAGGCCGAAGACGTTGCTTTTTCTTGCATATATGAACCCAATCATGACAGGACTTCGGACCTCATCAAAAGATGGGCTTTCCTCATTAGGACGATATTGGAGCTGCTCTGTCAAAGTTGTAACAAGTTGAGCATAAATACCCCCCCCCCCCCCCCGATAAACAGACCGAAAGATTTTCAGGTTCCTGTTTAAAATGTGATGTCCACGAAATTAGATTGAACCGAATCAAAGCTGGCAACGGAAATATTTTAATTTAAAAGTAGTGTTCAGTGGCAGAAATGAATGACATGTAAATTTTCTGCATCGCCATTACATAGCAAGCTGTTCTTTCTCTTCTTGTTCATCCATGGTATCACTAAGCGCCACACCTCTTGTCTCTGGCAAACAGAAAACAAACACACTAGAGCACAAAATCACCAAGCCAAACACCCCATATGACAAGACCTTGTTACTTCTCCCAGCAGAAATTAGAATTGGGCTAAACACAGCTCCAAATACAAGTGCTTGCCTTACCATCGACGAGGCTCCGTTCCTCACACATGTTGGAAACAACTCCAGTGTGTAAATCATTAGCATAATAAAAGCTGTACAGGCACTGAAGTATGATACCTGCTCCAGTCCAATTAGCACCACTTCCTTCCAGTTCATGACGCACATTATGCTGCAAATGCCACCTAATGTAGTGAGTGCAAGAAGAGATCCCTTTCTGCTCCATTTGCTTACGATAAAGGAAAAGATGATGTATGATGGTATTTCAGCTAAAGCATTGAATGCAACACTCAAGTAGATGTTGAAGCCCAAGTTTCCCACTGCTAAAGGCATGCTGTAATACACAATTCCAATGCCAAAACCTGTTAGCATCACAATTAACAACCTTTGAAGAGCCCATTTTCTCACGAGTAAAATCTTGATTGGTGAGTAGAGGTTAGTTTTTGGTGCTTCCTTTTCGAGGGAAATGTAGGGTAAGCACAAGTTCAGGCTTGTTGGACCAAGTCTTTTCAATATTGCCATAGCAGCTTCTTTGCGGCCTTGCAAGAAAAGCCAGCGGGGAGATTCCAGTACTAAAAGATGAACTAGTACACAATACAAGATGGATGGAGTTGATGTCCATACATAGATAGTTATCCATGAAGAATTTCTGTTTATATACGCTATACCTGGCAAAGATAATAGCCCTAATGCAAAGGAGACTCCAGCAATGGTTCCCATTTGGCCACGCCATTTGCTTCCTACCTTTTCAGTGGCTAACACAAGAGCAGTTGCTCCAATTGCTGCTCGGCCAAATCCACTTAAGAATCTGAAGGCAGAATAGATCCATACATTAGTGGAGAAAATGGTCATGAGAGAAGCTATGGACATTGTTAGACAAGAAAGTGTTAGCTAGTTCTTTCTGCCAAGAGAAGTGTCAGCGAGTGTGCCTAGAACGAAACCACCAAGCAAGCAACCGAGAAAGAAAGACGATGCTGGCAGGCCTTTTATGAAGGAGCTTGCACATTCAAGATCCCAATCCGATATGATTGTCTTGTAAGTGTGTCCATTCCAGGCCCATGAAGACCTGGAAAGGTCACATATGTTAGCACTTGAGTTGCACATGCCAATGTTGATGCAGTGCCACGCCGGTTCCGAGTCTGCGTAGACACTAATGAATGTCTGCTGAGCATCAAAGAACCTTGATAACAATACAAGGGTGGATTGAACTAATTGGGTCCATCCAAAATCTCCTATTACCCTTTCAACAACCGAATCAAGAGACGCCTGAGGTTCATCGACAGCCGAATTTTCTGGCTCCGTCAGAAGGAATGGAGGCAACAGAGGGCTGGAATCTGCCATGCTGTGATCCTGGTTGTGCTATCAACTAGCAAGTGTACAACTAGAACTAAAAATGAAGGGGTGTGGATACATGGCGGAGACATTTTGGTTCACTTAAAAGTCTAAGAATGGGACCAAATGCCTTGGATTTGGAACCCCACTAAAAGATTTAGTTCTCCCACAGAGGCTTTAGACTTTCGTTTCAGAAAATTTTGCCAGGAGATGAATTTAATACTCAAGCTTTAAGTGCAGGAATCCACTTTGGAATAATTAAAAACACAAACAATGACAGTCAAGCATGAAACATGTGTTCAGAAAAGAATGCCATTGTTTTAGTTCCTTCCACTTTCCCAATTCCCATCTGCTAGCATTGGGATTTTTTTTACTTTTCCTTCGAATAAAGAATGATTAGAGACTGTTGAATCAGTTCATATGTTCACCACCCTTCACAGGTAGGAGATTGAGTTTGGAGTACAGTAACAATTATTTTTTTAGAATAATTTTTGTTTAAAAATATATTAAAATAATATTTTTTAGTTTTAATATTCACATATTAAAACAATTCAAAAACATAAAATATAAATAAATTTAAATAAAATAAAACTAAATTTGAACCCACCTTTATTTAAGCCCTGTTCCCAAATGAGAAAGTGTCTTCTTACTGCCAGTAATAAAAACTCTGATGTAGCTTTATAAATAACACCTTATAAATACTTCGGACACATCATAAATCTTCAATTCTTAAACACAAATTCATATAAACAGTTGTCCCCTTGATTTTTCTGAAGATTGTTAGGAGATATTTGAAAATGGAATAATGGAAAGTATTTTAAAAAATATATATATTAAAATAATAATTTTTTTATTTTTTTAAAAATAAATAAATAAATAATTTTTTTTTCTTAAACACAAAAACAAATACCGTATATTTTTTACATACCACACTAATTAAAACTTTGAAGATGCTTTTTTAAGATATAATAAAGGGTATTTTTTTAGTCGTATTCCGCTTATTAAAAATTTAAAAGTAGTTTTTTTTTCTTTTTTCATAAGAAAAGTTAGGCTTTCTTTTTAATCGGAGATTCGTCCATTTTGAGACCGGTCTCCATTAAAATTAAATTTATTCTTTGAATAATGTTTTTTTTTAAAGCATTTTTTAACAAATTTATACATATTCTCAAATAATGTAAATCACAAGTTTCAAATCTTACAAAAAAAAACTAAAATATCTTTGCTATTTTTGACCCGTGATATGGTTTAATAACTTTGCTATCAACCCTAAATAATTGTGTAATATAATTTTTTTAAAAAAAAACAGTGTCTTTCCATCCTTTTACCTAAAATTGAAGTTATAGAATAAAAATCACATCCATACAAAAGTCAATTACTTAATCCTTAATCTCTGCTTACAAATATCTCTTCTTCTCCACCCTCTCCATCTCTTACAAGCCTTTGCCTACAAAACTATATACATAAACCAAACTAAACCCAGCACGAACCTGTAAATATAAAACAGCCCTTTAGTAAACGTACCACAACCCCTCCAAAACAACATTTAATGGATGTGAAGATCAGAGAGGTCTTCGAGTCCGTCGGTTCCTTCTTCACCGGTGATGATCATATCCCATGGTGCGACCGTGACATCATTCATGTAAGTATATTTGTGGGTTCTTGAGAATTTGTTGTTGATCATATGGGGTTTGGTAATTTAGCAAAAGTCGTTGCCTTTTTTAGATATATAGACTCGGATTTCTTGTTTTACATATGTTAGAATGCTTAACGATGTTGTGGTTTAGAAAATATTGGTATTCGTGATGCTGGAGTTGATTGTTATGACAGAAAGATTAAAACTTGTGGTTTTTTTTTTTGAAATTTTTTCTTTTGGTTTATGTAAGGATTAATGATAGATGTTGAATATGAGAGGAATGCAAGGAAAGGGTGAAAGTTTTAAGATAGAGAATAAAGGTTTTTCGTTTTTTTCTTGTTTTTGTTTTGAAGTAAGAAAATTGAGGGCAATAGAAATCAATTTTGCTAAAAATATAGGTCCCGTCTGGAGCCGGTTCATTTTGTTTGATTATGGTCTTTGTACCCCTTCAAGACTCTTAATTCATTTTTCTTACTGGTTTTGGAGGCATTTACAATCAGGTTGTGTAGATTTTGTGTGCTTGACAGTTCGTCTATATCATCATTTTTTTCCGGGAATGGAATCATGTCACTGTTCTTTTGCTTTGGAATATTGTATATGCTTGCTCTTGCTTTCTTCACTGCTACTTGTTCAGCTGAATGGCCGTCTCCTGATGCTTTCCCTGTGTATATTTGAAACTTAAGATTCGTTTAACTTTAGTGTCCTAGTTTGCTAAAGAAGTTCTGTTATTGTCCTTTGTCATGGTATGTAAATACTTTAGAGCAAGAATTGCGAAATCTTTTTTATAAAAATGGAAAATGAAGTGTTGGAATGCTTTTTCTCTGATGTTGCATGTGTTTCATTCAGTCCCAACTCCCAGGTCTTTAGCATTTATGTTGCCTTTGCTACTTAAAAATAGTAAGGACCTATAAGTTGTTTTGCTGAATCAATAGTTATTTCAATTTTCCATGATTTTGTGTTTTGGTTAACACTCTGTCCTTTTGATGCCAGGGCTGTGAGAGGGAGGTTGCAGAAGCTGCTGAAGGTGACTCAGAGGAACTCAAAAGGGATAGCATTATGCGATTGTCATGGGCTCTTGTTCACTCTAAACAACCAGAAGACGTGCAGCGTGGGATAGCTATGCTTGAAGGTAAACGACAAAAATTGTCTGTCATTTTTATTTTACTGCATCCAACTTCTTCATGCTGATGTCCGCATGCAGGACATATTAGAGAAAGTTGCTCCTGGTGTTTCTTTAGGGAATAGATTGTGTTTATTTGGGATTTTAGGGGTTGGCGCAAAATTGGTAAATTATTTGAGGTTTAAACATGTTTGGAGAACAGTGAAGTTGGTGGCAAAGAGTTGATGATTTGAATCAGATTAAGCTACTAGTTTTCTGGTACAGATCCCAAATTTTGAGTTGTGTGGCTTGCTTCCAGAGGATTAAATAATGAGGAAAGCCTTGGATTTGTACCTTTTGTAATTGGAGAAAATGGATGGGATTCTACTGCATATACTTTTGGCAGCTTATCTGCAAATATGTATTAGGTAGAATCCTTGCTTGTCTGGATGGTGTTGGCTTTTCAGCCACCATAATACTGTCCCTACATCAGTAGTTTTTAGCATGCTTCATGCCAAGTTCCCTTCACTGGAACAATTCAAAATAGTAGTCTTATAGTGATTGTATTCCTGATGAATTTTTAAAGTCATTTATGAAGTTCACTATGCTACCACAGTTTTGCAGAATAATATTTTCTGCAACATGCTTTCTTCTTTTGGTATCAACTGTAAGCGATTGAAAATGTTGACTTCATGAACTAGCTAACTAGCAGGAATATTGAAAGGGAGTCCCTAGATAGACCATTGCCTCTTGCATGTAATTGCTTCCATTTGTGAGCTAATTCGCTCTTAAGTTTGTATGTGTCTTCCATTTTAATTTTCATATCTTTATTTAAAATTTGCGTGCTCTTTCTTGAACTTAATACCCTTTGTTGCAGCATCATTGGCAAATAGTAGCTCGCCTTTGCAACAGAGAGAGAAGATTTATCTTCTGGCTGTGGGATATTACAGAAGTGGTGAATATTCAAGGAGCAGGCAGCTGGTGGACCAATGTCTGGAGGTCTCTTGTGTTTATGTCTGCATAAGTGCTGTTTTCTTTTTGTTTTTTGCTTCTTTATTCTGAATTTCAACTTTTTGTAGATTGCACCTGATTGGAGGCAGGCTTTGGTCCTGAAGAAGACACTTGAAGATCGAATTGCCAAAGGTATGCTCACTTTTAACATTTTTACTCTCATGATAGCATTAATCTGAATAAGTTTCAAAGGTATTTGTCTAAACAATGCTGAAAGTGTTTGTCAAAATGCAGATGGTGTTATTGGAATAGGCATCACTGCTACTGCTGTGGGACTGATAGCTGGTGGAATTGCTGCAGCATTCGCTCGCAAGAAATGACAACTCTCAATCCCATCAATGTGCATAAAAAATATTTTTTAAAAAGAGCAGCTTTTTTTGTTTTCAGCTTTGTAAATAATTTTAGATTATGAACAGTAGCATCACTCAGTTATATCTATGTTACAACTGCTATATTGTTTGTAGACAATAGCATTACCTAAATAGGAAGCTTGAGCTATGAGTTGGTTCTACCATATGGCCATGTTTGAATCAATAACTCTCTGTACCTAGATTCTTGTATTTTGTATAGCAGCAGCCTTGGAAAATTTGAATTTGCTGAAGTGTGTGTGGACTTGTAGTTCGTGTAACATAAAGCAAGAGCAAGATTGAAGAAATCTCTGTTGATCTCCATACAGTGCAGGATTGTTTCTTGTATATGTTAGGATGCTGGACCAGCATTGTAATAGTATCTTATGCGTCGTCCTATTTTTTATGAGAAAAGTTAGTTTCTTTTGATATAAAAGAGTCACAGTCATGATTGAGGGGATTACAAATAAAGTGTGGGGTGGTTCCTGATTCCCGAATCCAGGTTTATCACATTAATCGTTTCCCTAGGCCTATTATTGCTCGACTAAGCTGAAAAGGCACGAGGTATAGTTTTTGAAATGTGTTTTTTAAAAAAATTACAATTTGGCCACTACTACAATACCATTTTCTACATGAAAACACCCATGTACTGGTTATTTGTGTTATGTTTTGTTGCTAATTGGATAATTTTTTTTAGCAAAAACATTTCAAATGATTTTTTAGTCTAATTATAAATGAAAAGGTCTATGTATATATTTAATTAAATATATTCAGAGCCATTTATGTTAATAAATACAAAAAAAAAAAACAAAGTGTTAGTGTGTTTATTCAACTTTACTCGTTATATGTCGAATAATGTTTTTCTAATAAAAAAATTAATGCGTAGATTTTATTAGAGCATTTTTTGATATCGAGTAAAAAATATAACTGTAAATCAAAAAGTTGATGCTTATACATAATAAAATATAATAAAAATCATATATATTAATAAAATCATGTAAGATTTCAAACTAGTTTTTAATGTAGAAAAAAATAGAACAATTTTGCAAATTACTACAATAAAATGTTTTTTTAAAAAAATTATGTATAATAATTTTTTCTGGTATATAGCTTGCCCTGAAAAAAATCTAATTCAAATCTTTTTGTGACATTTGTATATTGTAGATCAATACTCGTGTCTCGTGATAGCTTGTCCATGTCACATGTAACTTGCATTGTGAGTGGCTTGTTATGAAAACTGATAGTTGTATCTTGTACAGGTAAAGGCAGCAAAAATAGATGAGAGAGAAAGGGTGGAGAGAGAAAAAACGGTAGGCCTGCACTCATGAGTCATGACATGTACTTGATTGAGGCTGTGGCTTTATCTACAAATATATCACTGGATATGTGACTTCCAAATTGCGGATTATATCTTTTTATTTTTTATAAAAAAATATTTTTTAATATATTTTTATAATTTAAAAAATTTATGCATATATATATATATATATAGATATATGTAATCAAATAGATTAAGAACTATATATACAAATAAATAAATAAATAATTATTAATGATATCTAAAAATAAAACTTGAAAGAAAATCGAGATATTTAGTTCTCGAAAAACAGGATATTTACCGGTTTTTTTTGCTAAATTTTTTTATTAAAATAATTTTTTATCTAAGAAAATGATAATATAAATAGAAACATAAATTAAATTAATTGAGTAAAAGAAAAAGAAAAAAAATCATCCATACAAAATTCATTTGGGTTTATCTGAAAAATAATTTTTTTATTTTAAAAAATAAAGTTCATCCATACAAAAGATAAAAAAAATAATTATAGATGAATTAGAAAAACTCTTCAAATTTAAATGTGTAATTAAAAAAAATACCCATTTTAAAAGAGGCTCTCCCGAAAAAATAAATACTAATTTAAATATAAATTTAAAATATTTAGAGAAAAAATCATAAAAAATCATTGATTAAAAAAAAAAAAAGCAAAGGCTAGGCCAACCCGTCCGGCCTGTTTGTAAGGCCTACGTGCGAGTCTGCCCATGAAGGCTTGTATTATTGGGAGCTTAATTGTTTTTTGTTTGCAACTTCCACCCCAAATTAGTTTGAAAAAAAAATCAAATGACATGTAGTCTAATTTGCCCAAATTCTAGCCATTATAGTGGTCGGAAAAATATTGAAGCTTAAGTTTTTTTAACCAAAAACTTGTTTTTCAACTCATTTCTGACACCAACACACTATAGAAACCTTGATAAACCTATCTATGATCTTATAAACCCCAAAAAAACCGTCCTAAAAACCAAATCAACTCGAATCCAAAAATCAACCCGAACTCATATTTATTTTTTCACAAACTTTAAATGCAAAAAAAACACTCAATATGAATTCTCCTCATCAAATGGAACAATTTAACATAAATATTATCTGTTTTGATGGCCTAAATCGATATCAATAATATTTTTTTATTTCTACTATTGGAATCTGATGATCCCTCTCTTTCCTATCTATTTTCTCTCGACCTGAAACTAAAAAATAACAAAAAAGAACTTTTATGTCAAAATTGAATTAAAAAAATATTAAGGTACTGAAATTATATAATTTGCGTGATTTTTATAGTTTAATGACAAAAGTGCATCTTTTACGAAACTTATAGCTTGCCATTCATGTTTTGTTTTGTTTTTTTTATCCCTTTTTTTTTAATTTTATTTTTTTTATAAAAAATCAAAATCAATTGATTTTCAATTAGGATTAAATAAAAAAATTATAAATAAATTAAAAAAAAACATAAAATTTTACATATTCTATCCATGACAATATATAAAAAGATACGTGAGAGAATAAACAATAAAATCTTGCACAATAAAAAAAACCTCACGTCATTTAAAATAATACATATTTACTCCTTGCTAGCTGTCCGGACAAAGAAATTATTGTACGAGCAAATTTTGGTCCTCGGTACAAAACTATTGCATGTGCTGCAAGCCTTCAAGTCCATATCTTCTGTACATCACCAGAACGAGACGGGCTAGATTCTGAAAAATTAAAGGCAAAAAGAAAGACTAAATGGTCTAAAAGTCACATGTGATCCTCCTACTTTGTGCATTGGTCAAATCAAGTCCTCTACTTTAACTTGGATCAAATCAACCCCTTTACTTTCGATAAAATACGATACGAGATCCTGTGTCCTATTATATCATAACTCAGGGCATTCGACCGGCCGATTAAACAGTGATAAAGTTGGATTAAGGGGCTCATGTCAACATTTATTAGAAATAAAGGGGCTGATTTGAGCCAATTTAACGCTAAGGGTTTGATTTGATCAGAGGAAACAAACATGCATGTCTGAGAAAAAGACAGAATTTACAGAGTGCTGCAAAGTTTTTAAGGATTTGTTTCCTTTTCCAGATTTTTAAAGGGCTGAAGAACAACAAAGATGGCATGGCATGACAACGACTTCACCAGCTCAACCTCACATTGCAACAAATGAGTCATGGTCTGTTCTGCCCAATTATGCTTTAGTGGCTATGGTGGCCCCGCAAATTTATAGCCTGTCCTTCTCAGCTTGTTCGCCATGACTACTTTACACACAAAGATAGATTGGATCCATGCCGATGCTGCTCATGATTTTCTTGCCAAGTTGTATTGATAAAGAAAGCATTTCATCCATCCTTGTTCTAGGCAAGGTAGGGCAACAAATATATTTACCCTTAAAACCTGAGTAAAAATCACAGTAAGAGGTTCTGAATCTTTTTTCCCTCGAAATTAACACTAATTTCGAAATCAATATTATTGTATTTGGCTATTTGCAAACAAATATAAATTTGATTAGATGACAAACAGAGATATACCTTAAACATTGCCATGATTGCCTAGATAAATCTTATCTTTTGATTCAAATTTCATTTCCTAATTTAGCCACTAATCTGACAAAATCTAGCTCTAGAACACCAAAGATTTTATCCGTAATCAATTCAAAAATTCAAAGAAAATTCCAAACCTGCTGTCTGGTAGTGCTGTGCAGTTTTTTTTTTTTTTTTTTAAGATTACATTTAAATAATATATTTTTTAAAGATTTTTTTCATTTTTGTCATTAATATATCCAAGTTATTGAAAAACATCTAAAAATATATGAATTTAATGTTTTATCACTAAAAAATTATTTAAAAAACAGATCAAATCTCAAAAACAAAACACTCCCATGATGACATCCATCTTCACCTTCCAGCTCACTTGAAAGCTCTCATTCACCAGCACACACACTCTTCTTTCTCCGAACTTACCTCTGTAGTTCTCTCTATCAACCTTCTCATACCTAAAACCCAGGCCAAGAAAGCAAGAGCAAGACTAGAGAAAGCAAAAGCTCCCCAACAAGCAAAAACAAAACAGGAGTAAACAAGAAAGGAAGCAATACAACAGTAGCTTATAGAGAGTCAAAGACATCCATTTCTCCATCATGGGCTGTTATGCTTCAAGACCAAATACCCTCCTCACAGAGAACCACCATCCTGAAGAAACCTTATCTTATGCTTCTCCTGCTAAAGATAAATCTATGTTTTCTCCACAATATTCTTCACAATCAGTCCCTAGAGCTTTCTCTTTTCGAACCCCATTGGTCCACCATCCACCTTCAAGGAAAGGTGACTCTCACCACCTCGTGTCTCTAACTTCCTCCACTTATGGCTCTCTTGTCCTCGTTGACCCCAAAAAGAACACCCCAAAACCCTTTGATCAGCCACAATCACCAAGAAAATCAACCAAAAAGATACATAAAGCACAAAATAACCGAGACCCTTGTGAGCCTTTATCCCCTGATTCTGTCATTAACACTTGGGAGCTCATGGATGGTCTTGATGAGGATGATG
The DNA here is from genome assembly GCA_015852605.2 of Populus deltoides. NCBI lineage: Eukaryota > Viridiplantae > Streptophyta > Magnoliopsida > Malpighiales > Salicaceae > Populus > Populus deltoides. The sequence continues at coordinate 13,537,453 of CM027585.2, forward strand.
GCCTTGATTTTGAAATCAATTACTCTTTTAAGCCAAGATCATCACATTCTGATCGTGCTATCGAGTTTACCTCCAAAGCCAGTTCTCTTCATCATCTGGGTTCTGATGGGTGTGTGAAAAAGCTACATGCTTCTTGTGATTCGGTGAAATTTGAAGTTGTTGCTGAAAAGCCAGTTTCATTGTCAAAGCCATTATGGAAGCACTTTTCTGAGGAATCATTGCTTTCAAAGATGGATCCTAATGTAGCAGCAAGTTATACGCGTGCATTGTCATCAAGGCAATTGGGGTGTCACAAAGAGTCCAAGGATGCAACACCAGTGGATTCTAGTCCCATGAGTTGTACTTTATCAAGTAAACATGGGAACTTCTTGAATGACAAAAAAGGCAAAATTGTACTGTATTTTACGAGTTTGAGAGGAATAAGAAAAACATATGAGGATTGCTGTGCGGTTAGAATGATATTCAGAGGTTTCAGAGTTGCAGTTGATGAAAGAGATATTTCAATGGATTCTACCTATAAAAAAGAGCTGCAAAGTTTGCTAAAAGGGAAACCAATGAGCCTTCCACAAGTTTTTTTTAGAGGAAATCATATTGGCGGGGTGGAAGAAATCAGGCAGCTAAATGAAGCTGGTGTATTGGCAAAGCTGTTAGAAGGTCTTCCTGTTCTAGATCCCACGTTGGTTTGCGAGACTTGTGGGGATGCAAGGTTTGTGCCATGTCCAAATTGTAGTGGAAGTAAAAAAGTATTTGATGAAGAACAAGAGCACTTGAGAAGGTGCCCAGATTGCAATGAGAATGGTTTGATTCGTTGCCCTGGTTGCTGCTCATAGATTGTGCTTACAGTGCTTCAGTTTTGTTCTTGCCTACAAAATTGCAACTTTTATCTTACTACTTGTAATCACCAATGCCATTGAAAATTGTTTGTTCTCTTGATCTGTTTACATTGCTACTCCTACAGTCCTATTTGTCAAGCTCTTGGGTATAATTCCCCTGTCTCTCTAAACAAGATCAATAAGAATCAACATTTTTTTATGCTTCTTCTTTGTTTATTTTAGCTTTCAAGATTGTGATCATTTGTCTCTTCTTTTGGTGGAACATTCAGTAAAGATGCATTCGAATGAATAAGCAGAGATTTTTCGTGTTGCAACAGTGTTTGGTGAATCTACTCATTACTGTATTTGGTCCCTTCATGACATATCTCCACTTGAGTAATGTACTCGGAAATTAGAGAGTGATTATAATGGGTATATTTGGTGATGAGAAAATCTAATTATCAGGTCTGTTGGTCCTCAAAATTGATGCTGCCACGTGCAGATTGAATGGCTGGTAAAGATGGAAGCATGGATTCTTCTCTGCCAATACCTGAAGAAAGTCTTCAAAACAAAAAAGGCCATACCAGTGGTTCAGAATAGCAAATGATGAACCAATCTCAGATAAGCCTGCTTGCTGCATGATATCAGTGAGAAGAAAAACAGACTGTCCCATGATGTCCATTTTCCCAGGTCTCGTATTTCATCTCCTATGCCTTGATGTTTGAACTTTGACTAGATTTTGAGCTAGGGCTGCAACTGCCTTCAAAATCTCAATCTTCCAAACTGAAAATCCAGAGCTGCAGCCAAAACAGGCACGAGGAATCCTTTGACAGCATCATAGATGGTACTGATATACAAACGTGATCATTGTCACTAATTAAAAAAAAAAAGGAATTCTTAGGATAGATCTCGAGCAACTATTTCACTATCAAATTGAATATATATTATAATTGTGGCAGAGAAACTACCCCAGCTAGCACAAGACCAAAGTTACAACGATAGGGTATCCCAGCGCATATAATCCCGGAGTACACTTCGTATCATGTTGGCCTCCGCACGCCTTCATGTGGCTATGGCAGTGGGACATATCAAGAGAGATTCTTCTCCGGGCGGGAAGCTCTGGTCCCCGGGCAGGAGAAAGACGGCGCCGTTCTAATCACCTGGAGGAACCATGTTAGAACAATGCCAGATTAGAATCCTGGGTCGTCCTATGACCTTTTCCACACCCACTACAAGAATAAATCATAAATGCATTAAATGCTGCATGTCCCTGAAGCATATGTCTCCATGCGCAGGGCATCTCCTGGATTGAGTTAGGAGGAATTCTCATTTATTGGACACTGTCCATGACATAAGCATTCACTCCCATCGGTAATCCACAACTCCTAGATAAGACATTTTGTATTCAGAGGTAGTTTGGAGCTATTGTTCAATTTATTTTTATAAAAAAAGTAATTTTTTTAATATTTTAAATTTTTTTAATGTATTATGTGAAATATAAATTTTAAAAAATAAAAAATATATTATTTTAATACAATCCAAACAAAAAACACTTTAAAAAATAACTATTATTTAACTCTTGTATACTCCACCTCTTTGCATACATCTTTGAAAATTAAAGAATCTAATTATCCTCTACCTTCCTAACAAATTTATTTTATAAGTTTTCATTTTTTACAAGAAAAGAGACACATCGTCATTGTAAATTCTTCAATAACCAATAAATAAATAAATGGCAAGGAGTAAAATAAAGCTTTCAAAGGATACTTAATAACATGTTGACTCCAAAAATTATCAATTTTTGAGAGTGTTTTATTGTTTTAGTTAGTCATTAATTAATTATATATATATAAAAATAATCACCCTCACTTAGGGGGGGTATAGAGTAAATTTCTAATAAGGTAAATAAAAGAATCTCATTTATTTAAATAAAACGTATTTTTAAATAATGCTGCCCTCATGCCCGTATGATATACCCCATGCTATGTTATGGGCATGATGATTTTCAATTTTTTTTTTTTTTTTCTAAAGGCAAAGGGTACTTTAAGAGATAATTTGTTAGGACGTCACAGCAGCCTTGTGGCTACTTTATGAAACATCATCTTGTGGGTATCCCTTTCAACTTTCAAGTAAAGCTTCATGTGCTTAGATCCCCAAGAGTTCACTTCCTCTTAAGCTAGCTACGCTGTCGTTTTCAAAAAGAATCATTCTATCATATATCATGTGATGATCATTAATACATCTGTCTCTGTCGAGGATAAATATTTATTATTGATTGAGATTTTTAGATTTTTAGAGTTAATAACCTCCAGATTCATATTTTTTTTTTTAGGAGAATACATTATATAATTGCCTATTATCAATCATTATTAGGACGCCTAGACCTTGAGTTTTGGCTCCACCGTAGAGAAATTTCTCAGGGAAGTTAAGAGAAATAATGGGTATTGAATTTTAGAAAAATTTTTATTATTATTAATATGAGTGTTCGGGTTAACTTGTGTATATCTCGACTAATCCTATGGGTCCTGAAGTTAACGATCATGTAAGCCTTCAGTGACTCTAAGATTTGTGAGATTCGAACTGGTAATATTTAGAGAACAAACTTAAGATCTGACCAATTAAGCTACACCCCTCAAAATTAAATACATTATATAATTGCTTATTGTCAATTATTATATCACTCTATCAGATATAAACCCATTGTAAATATATTATCCAATTATGTTAAATTTATGTTTGTTTTTTTTTCATTATTCATCATAATTGTAGCAGGTTTAACAACAATTCTTTTACATCATTATCTTTCTAAGTTTCCAACCCTTGACAACAAAATAGCTAACCTTTTAACTTTAATATTCAAATAATATGTTAGACAAGTCTATTTTATATATATATATATATATATATATATATATATATATATATATATAAAACTCAAATTTTTGCTTTATTTGGTTTGTGTTGCTTTTACAAATTGGGCATTATATAATTCGGTTAAATTAAAAAATTGCTGGGTTTAGAACCGTGCCATTTCTTTTTTTTATTTTTAGCATACTTATGCAGGAATTTTTTTTTAAAAAACCATCAACTGCGATGAAATTTTGTCTAGTCACGAGTCAATTTTTTTGATTTAATTAAATTCTATTAAATCAATATTTTTTTATTTAATTTAAAATCTAAATTAATTCGTTAAACCTGACTTAATAACTATATAGAATTATTAGGTTATCAAAACTCCATCGAAAGAGAACAAAATATAACCAAAGTCGAAACAAAGCCCAGTAGGATGGGCCTACCAAGAATCCAGGCCCGTTTAACGAAATCACCCTTACTGCAGTGATGTCACGCGCCAGACTATAGCGTGGGATTTCACGAAAAACGAGAGCTTCAGACAGCACAGAAATAAACGATTTTGCGAATGACGAGAACTTACTGTCATTGAACATTCAAATCTTAACGAGAACTTTAACGTCACTGCTGAATTACCTAACCACCTCACCCGCAGGTTTTTCCCTCGGACAGGAGGCAGATTTCCGGAAGAAGAAAAGAATTCTGGCTGTGACGTAATAACAATCACCCTCCATGTTATTTCTGGGTGAAACAGTAATGGCTGTAACCAGAGGCAAAGAGCGCCGGTAGTGGTACTGTAAATTCCTATAAATCCCAATTTAAGAAGGGAAAGATCTCATACCCACAGCTTTAGTTACCGTTAAGTAATGCGGTATGATTATATTTTTTTAAAAAAATAAATTTATTTTTATTTTAAATTAATAATTTTTAATATTTTTATTATTTTAATATGTTGATATTAAAAATAAAAATAAAAATAAAAATTATTTTGATATATTTTCAAATAAATAACACTTTAAAAAATAACCTCATAACATTTTAAAAAATAATTATTATTATATTTCTAAACAAGTTGATTAATATAAGAAATATTTTTCCCTTTTTTTTTTAATTTTTTTTAATTGTATATATATAATCCTTATGAAAAAGTAAATAAAATATTACCACGTCTTTTATTACTTTTTATTGCATATAGTTAAAAATATATAGTATATTGATTATTAACTTTAGAATTATGATTTTTAGTTTTACATGTTTGTTTTTATAAAAGTAAAATCTTTTGTGAAATCATGCTTGATAATATCAATTTTTTATTATATTATCAAACATATAAAATTAATTCATAAATTTTAAATAAACAAATTATTAGCAACAAAATTATCTTTTTGAATATATATATATATATATATATATATATAATCAATTATCGATTTTAAATAGGCAATTCAATATAATCAATTAAAAAAATAAACAATGAAACAATCTATTTAATAAATTTAATAAAGTATATGCTTTTTTTTTAGAAATTACAATTTCTAACCCAAATTTTATTGTGCGCTAAATATTTTACATTATATATCATTCTATAATTCAATTTATTTTATATGCATCAAAAATATAAATTATAATTTTTTAAAATATAAAGGGTAAGTTTAAAAATTATTAAGCTAGAGGATGATCAAGATAATTTTTTTCTAAAATAAAAGATGATTTAATATTTGAGCTAAAACTTCAAGAAATATAGGTCAAAGCAGGTATGAAAGAATTTTTTTTACAAAGTAAGATTTATTTATATAAAAGATTTCATTACCAAAATAAAAATTCATATTGCTTTTACCTTTTTATTATATTTTTAATATTATCATTTTTTTCTCTAAATTTAATCTGTTCCTCCTGAGATTTTGGTATTGTTCACTTTTAGCATTTCTTTGAAAGATTTATAAATTTTTTCTTTATCTATTTTTGCTTGAAACTTCATTTTCTGAATTTTATTTGGAGTATTGCTTCTTCTTTTTATATATAATAACATAAATGATAAATAGGAAATTATTGTATCCCTGTATTATACCCCGTGAGCCATGGCACACATGTCACCAGAAATTGGAGAGATCAGTCTACTGTGAGAATGTTCTCACCATAGAAAGCACAACTCATAGTTCATACAGTTCCCATTTGAAGAAAGTAAACAAATAATCTGACAAATAAAGGCACAGTTACAGACTTCCATTTAGAGAGAGAAAAAATAACAGACACAGTCACGTTCGTTTCAAAGAGAAGAGGTTCTTGGGAGAAATGGAGCAAAATTTACTAACGGAGAGACCGAATGAAGAAGAAGGAGGAGCTCATCAAGAAAAAGAAAATGGGAGTTTTGGAATGGAGTCTCTGGGGAGGTGCTTGAGCAGCTTTGTTGATGAAGGTAGCACAGAGAGCCACAGATACTATCTTTCCAGAAGAACTGTGCTTGAGATGTTAAAAGATAGAGGCTATTCTGTTCCAAGTTCAGAGATTGACATTTCTTTGCAAGATTTTAGAGGTGTTTATGGTCAAAACCCTGATATTGAACTCCTCAAGTTTTCTGCCACCCATAAATCAGATCCTTCAAAAAGGGTATGTTGATTCTAGGGTTTGTTGGTTTTTCATTTCTTATTTGGTTACTGAGAAAATTGTATTGAAAAGGAAGTTTTTATTTTTTGGGTTTGCAATGTATTCCCTTTTCCCGTATGATTTTTGGATGGGTGTATTGGAACTTGTGTCAGTAGATGAAATCAATCACTGCATGTATATTGATCACCTTTATCTGCACCCAAGTTAAACTAAGATTGCAGTTAATTAATCATGCATGTGGTGAAAACCATGATTGAAGCTGTTCAGCTCAAGTAGCCTGATAATCAAAATGAAACTGAATACAGTTGACTATGGTGGATGGTGAGATAACAACGTTTGTTGCTGTGATAATGTTTTCTGAATTGTGGCTACAAAATTGTGAGATGGAAGTATTATATCAATCACACCATGTTTTTGGTTGAAGGAGTCAGTTAATGCCATTACTGGTTATTTGAATTGCAGATGCTGGTGATTTTCTGTGGCCTTGGTGTGGTTAAAGTTGGCATGATTCGTCTCATTACGGTTCAGATTACTGACAGAGACAGTTTGACTGGTCTGATATTAGTCTTGCAAAACAACATAACTAATCAAGCTATGAAAGCTCTGGATCTTTTCAAATTCAAGATTGAAATATTCCAGGTATGAGTCCTAAGTAATTAATCTTATTTTCATGCTTTACATATCTAGATGTTATTAAGAAAGGGCAAAAAAAGCCACTGCCTAGTTATGTACCTGCTAATGTAGAATCTTGAGTAGGAACACTAGAGTTTTACCCTTCAGCGATTCTGCACGAAGTGGTTGTTTTGATGTATGGAATCTTCATTTTCTCTTTTCCAAGCCCAGGACTCTTAATATTGGACTGGGCAATGGCCCTTATTCTTCTTTATGTATTAAATTCATCATGCCATATTTTTATTGTTGTGCAATGGATGGTGTGAAATAGCATGCAAATCCAGTTAGCTTGTCGTTTGAATTTCACATCAAATGTCCTTGTTTGAGTTGTCTTCTTGATGTCATAATGTTAAGTGTCTTTTGGGTTCTTATTCCCATTAACTGTGGCTCATGGGAGTTTTGTGCTTTAGGTGGTACTTCTACAAATTGATTATGGCTGCATTTTTCTTCTTTTTTTTGTTCAGAGAGGTCAGAATGTTCCTCATTGAGTGCTTCTGGAGGATGTCCATAATGAGAATTAACAGTGGTGGAAACTTTCTTTATTGCATTCTGTTAGTTTTCAACCGGATTCATTTCACTTGCAGCCTCCAAGAAAATTTTAATTATGCCCCCTTGGTATATCTTCATAATTACTTCTTGGTGCAAAAAGGACCAAGAAAATATGCCTCGTTATCATAATTACTTCTTGATTGCAAATAAATGAGAAGTGATATATTGAAATTCCATTGCTTTGCGAATCATGGGGCCATGAGCATGTCAAAATTAAATGAATTGTTAGGAAGCAATCATATTTCAAAATTGCATCGACAGAGATGGTTTAATGTTGGAAGTTGTTTTGGAAAAACATGTTCAGCTGTTTATAAGTTGCTGACAGAGCCATGCAACAATAGAACAAATTAGACTGCACCCTTGTTCAGGTTTAGGACCTAAAATGCAGGAGTTATAGCTGAAAATCAATATTGTTCAGAACAAATTCTTAGGTTACTGTATGCCCAAATTTGTTAACTTGTGCATTTTTTATCTTATGGTAATTTAGTGTGCCCTCTTGCTTTACAGCATAGACAGTGCTGAACAATTTCTACATGACTTTTCTCTATATAATTTTGTTTTTGAATATTAGACAAAGGGTGAATATTTAGACAGTAACTGCCTATGTTAATGTAGCTTTTGGCAATATGTAACTCGTATGCTGATTGCTTTTTGTGTTCCAGTCACGAAGTTCTCTAATTATGTTCCTAATGTTTGACGATGGTTTGGTTTGTCCTCAGATAACTGACTTGCTTGTTAATATCACAAAGCATATATTAAAGCCAAAGCATCAGGTGCTAAGTGAGCAGGCAAAACAAAGGCTCTTGAAGAAGTACAGTATAGAAGAAAAGCAGGTCAGCTTTGAAACCAAGAAAAGCTATAAAGGATGTCTCCTGGAATATATTTATCGCTTGCTCCCTTGTTATGTGTATTGTTTCTTAAATGGTTAATTACTTTTCTTGATTGATTTATCTGAGTATTGTCTGTCACAAGGATGTTAAAAAATAGCAGGGATGATATAGAATAAGACATAAGCAGAAGGCTCGCCTTGAGAAAAATGATCATCTGAATTTCTATATCACATGCATGGTAATGGTCAATGCATCAATATAATAGATTCTAGCTGTATTCACCAGATTAGTAAATGATATAATTATTCTCCTAAGTATTTTCCCTAGTTGTGCAGTGGTTAATGATGCAAAAGTTGTGTTTTTACTACACAGTCAAGGCATGATTTTGACTAATTCTCTCAATCTAAGTAATGTTTCATTTCTCATATTATTTATAATTTACTAGGTTGGTAGCCTCAACTCTCAATTCTAATATTATTCTTCTTTTCCTGTTATTTGACAGCTTCCTCGACTGTTAAAGAAAGATGCAATTTCACGATACTATGGCCTCGAGAGGGGACAGGTGGTGAAGGTCACCTATGATGGTGATATTACCGGGTCACATGTAACTTATCGCTGTGTCTGGTGATGTAATGTGTTGTTCACACTATGTCTTCCTGTGGATGTTGTAGAATCAGTTGTATGTTATTCCTGCTTGTGTTATGGATACTTTTCAATGACATTTTATCATTGGTACTGTGTAGCAAACCTTATCTTCTCTATGATCTCCTTCTTTCTCTCTGGCTCTTAGAGTGAGGCACAACTTGAACGAGAGAGTTAGAAAGAGTATAACTGTAGGAATGGGGAATATTTTGGGAATTGAAAGCATGTAGTCTGTGTTTGGTTTGAAACTCAAGACCATAGTGGGCAGCTTTATCTCATTAGTTATTTGAAATTGGAAAGTCTCAATAAAAAGAAAAGTGGGATATATCAGATAAGACTAGCATTGGGCTCCATGGATAAATCCTCCACTAGCTACTTAACAATGCTTTTGCCAATTCTGCTAAGGTATGGGCTGGTCTGTTACAATTTCAAGACAGACGATGCGGTGGGAAAGCATAGTGTTTGCTTATTAATATCTAGGTTATATTCCAGCAGGGTCCCCTCAATAGGGTAGATTCAGCTAAACAACGCAAGCCAGGAGCCCAAGCAGCCTGTGGCAGCTATTCTCCAATTGGTTTTGAATTGTCAAGTTCTGAAAATATTTTTCCCCTCTCATTACAAAAATGATTGATTTCACCTTTATTTCATATCATCATATGACCACTCTGATGACAGGAAATTCTTGCTTACAAGACCAAAATGTTATTCATTAATACACAGTGCACTGTCGGAGATTCAAGAAAAGAGTGCTCCATGCACCAAATACATTACGCTATAGAACTAAGCTTCGATTTTGGTACACTGACAGCCATCAATTGTGATTCACATTTACAGTGTTTTATAATTAGTCAATCAAATGAATATATTGCTATTACATGAATCCTTCTGCCTAGAAATCCTTCATTGTTCATCTTTGACTACATTTTCATGAAGTTTTGGTTATCTGAGTGATGAAAAATCTTCCTCATCTACAAAATCATTATTCGGTACATGCTCTGCCTTCTTCATTTCTGCATGAATATCATGGACTAAAGAATAAATAAGATTAGATTGATAATGAGACTTGTCACGAGCTAAAAACACATGAACCCTGTTTCCAACTTCAATCCAACTGCAACCAGGTTGCTTCTTCAATCCCTTTTCTTTCATTTTCAACCTCACTCTCGAGGCTTCTCTCCATTTCCTACCAGAAGCATATATGTTAGACAACAACAAATAGGTTCCTGCATTCTCGGGATCCTCCTTTTCGAGCTCTTTTGCAGTCAGCTGCCCTATTTCCAGATCCCCATGGGCATTACATCCAGCAAGTAGACCGCCCCAAATAGAGGATGATGCCTTGGTCCCTAGCTGCTTAATAAAATCATAAGCCTCCTTGAGCCTCCCTGCTCGGCCACATAAATCCACCAAACATGCATGATGATCCTCTCTTAATTGTATGGAATTGTCTCTCCTAAGCTCGTCAAAGTAGTTTAGTCCCTTATCCACCAAACCAGCATGGCTGCAAGCATTGAGCAATTCCACATAGCTAACATCGTTAGGCTTAAACCCTAAACCCTGCATGTCCTCGAACAATTCAATTGCCTCCATCCCACATCCATGATGTGCATAGGCTGCAATCATACCATTCCACAAAACCAAATCCCTCTGGCCTATCACTACGTCATCAAATATTTTCCTTGCAATACTCAACTCCCCGCATTTCGAGTACATATTCAAGAGTGCAGATGCGACAAATGTCCTATCCTGATAAACACTTTTACTGATCAACAAATGAACTTGCTGCCCTTCACCAAGACCAGCCAAGTCACTGCAAGCTCCCAAAACATTAACAAAGGTCCCCTCATTAGGCTTGGCTCCACCATCCTTTATCATTTCCACAAAGACCTTCAATGCTGATTCACTTTCTCCCTCTTGAACATACCCTGTTATCATGGTAGTCCAGGAAATAACATTCTTTTCAGGCATCTCATTGAACACCTTCCTTGCCCTTGCTAGCTCTCCATTCTGAATAAACCCTGTGATCATTGTATTCCACGAGGATAAATTCCTTTCAGGCATCTTCTCAAACAAATCAAAAGCCTCATCCAGCCTCATATTCTTGGCATAACCAGTAACCATCGCATTCCATGACACAACATTCCTCTCTGGCATCCTATCAAAAACCTTTCTAGCCTCATCAACTCTCCCAGACCTCGCCAACCCCATAACCATCGTAGTCCACGAAATCACATCTCTTTTAGGCATTTCATCAAACCTCCTCCTAGCCTCCTCCACCCTTCCACATTGAACCAACGCAGCAATCACTGCATTCCAAGAAACCACATTTCTCTCATGCATCCTCTCAAACACCTCAATAGCCTTATCTACCTCCCTGTTTTTTCCATACCCATCAATCATTGTATTCCAAGAAACAACATTCTTCACTGGCATCACCTCAAACAACCTCTCAGCTTCCTCAATCCTCTTCAACCTCACATACCCACTTAACATCGCAGTCCAAGTGACCACATCTTTAATTGCATCAACTCTATCAAACAACCTCCTTGCTTCCACAATCAATCCACATTTTATATACCCAGAAATCACTGCTGTCCATGTCACCACATCTCGTTCATGCATTTTGTCAAACACTTGACGTGCGTCATTGATATTCCCTTCTCTACTTAGCCTAGTGATTAGCAAATTGGAACGTGCTATGTCAGAATTGCGAATGCAATCTCTATTAGGCACTGAAATTTTGCTTGAATGATAGAGGTTACATAGGATTAAGGGTAGTTTATTAGTTTTTCTTGAATAGGACAAAGTGTTTGATATTTTAAACACTAATTGCATTTCAGAACACAGCAATCGACAAGCACCCAAGTCTTTGTTTTTTTATCAGAGACAAAAGGAAGCTTGTCCTGCTCAAGAAACTCAGACAGGCCGGCAGAACCTGCAATCTGACCAACCTGGTTTAAAGTAAAAACCTGGTCACAACCTAATTCTTAACGTGTAAACTTTTTTTATATTATTCAGGTAAAACTAAGTCAAAACCTAGATCGTAACACACTAATTTTTTTTAATAAAAAATCAATATCAAAACAATAATATTTTAATTTTTCTTTAAAAAATCTCGTTTAAGATTAACCCTTTAGACCGGAACTCGACCTTGTCCTGAATTAATCCTCTTAAAACTATGTTCCTAATGACGCTCAACTAGTTTTTGAAGTTTTGTTAAGATTTGAATATAAGAAAATTCGAGATTTTTAATTGTTTCTAACAGATGTATGGAATTTTAATGGCTTAGTTCATTAATTTAATTGTGTATTTGCTAAAATCTTTTAATTTTATCTTTATGTTAATAATATTTTTTTACTCAGATATTATATGATATGCGAATTTTGTCGAAATCATATTATACATAATGTTTGTTTCATTTTCCATTTAATAATATTTGATGTAAGAAAAATAATTAAAATTAATAGGTCTCACAATCATTTACAATAGCGTGACAGGCAGAAACAGCAGTCAAGATAATTTCATATCTCTAATGCCTTGCAGGAACAAGGCTCACTAATAAATCACACCCCCTTTGCAGTGCCAACACAGAACAAACTAAATCGAACGTTCCTTTCATTGGTATATTGACAGTGCCGCCGATCTATATACAATTCATGATGGCTGGCGTTCAACCATCAGTGCAATGGAAAGAACAATTGAAACGTTCATCTTTTAAATCTCACACCTTGCAAACATTCATAGCACAATTGCAGAGGATTGAGAGCTCCAAATTCTGCAGAATAGTCTCCTCTTCTGTGGATATGATCTGCAAAAGTCCGTTTAAATGAGAGTTACAATTCCAATGTGTTGGAACTAAAGTTCCAACCATTTTTGAAGAATAAGCTGTTAAGTGAGATTTTTTCTGGCTGTAAAGGTTCTGATATCAATATTATGTTAAATAATCATTTCAAGTATAAGAAGGACACAGGCTCAACATGCGACCACGAATTCAAGCACATGAACACCAAACACTTTATTTACATAATTTGACAAGGAAATGAATTCAACTTCTGTAACTGGCACTGGATAAACTGAACTTCATCACGATTATTTAACATGCATCGCTAATGTCAAGTTCATGCCCAAATTAGTCTGCTTCAAGTGCCCCGCGTACCAAACAATCTCTCATTTGTTAAGATTCCCATAAAAAGACAAGGCCATAAGTTGCAAAGATAGTTGAAATAAAGCTATAATTGGATTGTGAGGATCATAAAAAAAACGTTGGGTAGGGAGTAAACAAACCACAGAGACCAAAATGGAACATTAGTGACTGCCCCAGAGCAAGGTCCTCTCCCAAAACCTGAGGCATTGGAACAACCTCATAGACCCACCTCTGAGCCCGTGCAGTTAAGAAACCTAGCTTCATTCATATGCCTCAGTAGCAATCCATTAGGAAAGGGTAATGGTCCACCACTATCAACAAATTATCTAGTGAACTAGGACTCAAATTCCCCAAAATTCGCAATAATGAAAGCAGCAATTGAGCTTTTCTCTCTCTTTTCATTGATGAATGAGAAATTCATATATTGAAATTCACTAATAGGATGCTTAGCAGAGAAAATAGCCTTCAAATGTCAGACATGAATATCATAAGATTAATTGAGCTCCATTCTAAATCCATATTGCAATGTCTCAATCAAAAAGTTTAAGATGTTAAGTGAAACCGAAGATATTATTTATATTATTCTCTAACATGTCAAAGGGTTTGGAACTTACACAATCTCACATTACCTTGTGTTATTAATTAATTTTAAACAAAAGAAAAAATGACAGTGGTGAGATTAGAACTTATAATATTTTGGTCAATAAAGCTCTGGTAACATATCAAAAAGTATTCTTAACCCAAAATCTTAAGCATGAGATCCCAAGACATTCAAAACAAGTCAGCGCCATGATTTTAGTGAAAACTTCTCAACTGCTAGTACCACCACCATGGTATCTAAAACCCATAAATTAAGATGTCCAAGACACAGACACAGGCTGCCAAACTTTGAAGTTCATGCACGGGCATATAGAAAGAGATGCACTGGCTTTGTTTAACCAAATGAGGTGTCAGTTAAGACTCCGTCAGCTTCCGGTGATAATGAAAATGACATTGTGGGATGAAAAAGTAAAGTTCCTGAAAACCTTGACAGAGAAACCTGGTGATAATATAATCACGAATAAACTGCCTTTGTACCGCTGGCTCTCTCCCCAGAAAAAATGAGGTCAAGGAAAATACTAATTACCGTTGAAATTACAACTTCATTCTAGTTTTACATTTCTGTCAAGGTCAGCTCCTTCCGATGATGTTACATTCAAAGGAAGCTCTACATTAAGCAATACTGGCAACTACGTAAACTATGAAATTAGTCTCCTTTCTTAATCCTAATCACACATATTTCCTAGAAATTTCAAAAGACAGAAACACAAACACCAGACAGAAAGTTCAGCCATGCCACCGACAAAATGAAGACATCATGCATCCATCTGCTATTTATCAGCAGAAGCTGGGAACTAAAGAAGAAACTGAATTACAAGAAAAACATATGCCTTTCAAGACTAAATTAAAAAAAAAACAATTTATTTTGACATTCTAAATCCCAGCAATTAAGCAGCTGTGGTAGAATTTAACAAGCACCAGAAGACATCAGATTGATTCAATAATTGGGGCCAAGGAATCAAACTGAATCCAATAAAGAAAAAGAAGGATATTTGGGAAGATCAATAAAGAAGCAGCAATTTCCGGATGGAATTAGATAAGAGAAAAGGTTTGCAGATACACAGAAGATAAGGCAATAAATATGGGAAAAGAGAGAGAGTTACCTATTTTTTTTTTTAAGGAAAAGGATCAGCCAACATGAAAAGGACCAATATCTCCAGTTCTAAGAGAGCTGGCAAGCTCATCAGCAACAGTCAAGCAAGAAGAAACCCATCCAATTAGTGCCACCCACACCATATTTGCCATCCATAAGGCCATGCCCCATGGCATTGCCATTTCCCCTCTCTCTGTTTCTCTTTCCCTTTCTTGCTTTCTATCCTTTTCTCTCCCTTCTAAGACAACAAGTCCACTGTTGTTTTTGAGCTTTTAAGGGATAAAAGATAACCCCATCTCAGGATCAACCCTTTTACACAAAGTTTTCAATTACAGAAGGTGAAGTCAAAGAAATGGAAAGACTTGTGTCAAAAGTTAGTTATTACAGAAGGTGAGGTCAAAAAAATGGAAAGACTGTTAGGTTTTTTTATTTATTATTTTCCTTGGAGAATGAGTTGCTAAATTCGACCTGTCGTGTTCATCGTGTGGATCTGAAAAACCTGAAATTTATAGCTTGATTAAGTATATTTGTTTTTATAATTTAAAAATATTTTAAAAAAATTAATTTTTTTTTATTTTTTTAACAATTAACTTTTATATTTTCATATTATTTTGATGTTAAAATAAATTTTAAAATATAAAAAAATATTATTTTAATATATTTTTAAATAGAAAAATACTTTGAAAAACAATTGTTATAACAACATTAAAATAAACGCTAAATATTTAATTAAATTGAATAAAATAAAATTTAATTAACTAGATTATATTTTTAATAATTTGATTAATCAGTTAAAACTTCATTAAAAACGAGTCAGTTGAAACCAATAAAAAGAAAAGAAAAAAAACAAAACATTGCCTTATAATTGGATTATCGTTGATGGGGAGCCAAAGCATGAGAGTTAACTTGATGTTTTTTTTTTTTAAAAAAACACAAAAAAATAAATTTATTTTGATATTTAAAAAAAAATTAACAGGATTTTAACCAGGTTATTTTTTAAAATTTAAACGTCAAATTAGGTAGGTATCAAATCAATATGTTAGGTCAATCTAGCATTTATAACTAGAGGTCTTCGATTAAAAAAAAAACTATCCACCCATCGTATAAGATAAAAGTCAAGTGTTCAAGCAAGGTTGGATTGGATGGGTCAAATTATCCTCCACCCAACCATCTCTATTTCTTTCTATTTTTTTTTTCTTCTTTTATAAAAATTATTTTTAGACTAGTTTATGCATTAACCAAGATTAAATCCCTTCTTCAAACAAATAAAAATATATCAAAATAATATTTTTTAACAACAAATCTTTTTTATTATCTAAATTCTTTAACAATAAATCTACTTTTATATTTGTTAATATTACCATCAACTTTTATCTTTTTTATAAAAATCTATTTATAATCTAATGTCTAATGATTTATTTCCAAGAAAATCTGCTAGTTCTTATTTATGATTATTTATAATAAATTCTATTTTATTATTGATCGTCTAATTTCAATAAAAAGTTATATGATAAGATATTGCCTCAAAGAATTTTTAAATTTTATTTTTTAATAAGTATGTTAGAAATTTTATAACAAATATCTTTTGTTATTTTTATCCTTTTACTTTTTCTACGCTAAACTTTATCATTTTTTTATTGATAATTATAATTTGAAATAGCTTTAAATGAATGATTTTCTTGTAATTATTTAAATAGGAGCATGTCTTTAAAGAATGTAGTATTTCTTGATTCTATGATAATATTAAGATAAATGTTACTACTATTTGATTTGTGTACAAGAAATTGATATGCACTATTATTGTAAGTATATATGATGAATACACAATTCACAATTCTAGATCTTATTTGAATCTTTTTAGAATTAGATACTACTATCTTTTCAATATATCCCCATAGTATGAGATATTTGTAGAGAAATTTTCTATCTTTTCACAATTCATATGGTGTCATCTCTAGTTTGTTTTATGATAATTTGTTATGTATATAATTGACGGTCAGAATTACTTCTAAGTTTTGAGGTACTTCTAAATTTATCAACATGACATTCATTATTTTTTTAAGTTTAATTTTTTATGTTTTGTAATATTATTTTATTAAGAAGAATAAGAAGTAGTAGTTGGATAAATAATATCATTTTAAAAATAAAATTTATAAAATAGTATTTTGCATTATTCACTCGTATAAAGTCTTATTACCTTTCGAAAAAAGTTACAGCTTCGTTAAATATAAAAGTCAGGGGATAATTCTTGCATCTCCAGAGGGTTATGTTTCTTCCTCTTCGAAAGGATCTCTTTCGGGATAGTCACCGACCTGAAATCATATGGAAGGCTTCAAATCCATGAACAAAATGAGCGGTTTGTACAGAGCATAGGTCTGTACAAACCTTCACTTTGTCTGGCCTCTTCACTGCACCATGAAGTGGAGGACAGTCAAACTAGCGTATTCCTTTTACCCTGAAAAAATGATAAAGTAAGAAATAAATAATCGGACGCGGAGCAGAATGATCTTTGAGATAAATCTTAAAGGCCTATAAGCATAGCACAATACCAGCAATATAAACCAGGATACCAAAATTGAAGACTGCTAACTTTGGTGAAAATTGTTAAGGATTCCAGCAGTAATCACCGGAACAACAGTCATCGTAAGTTCATCAAATGTCAATCGAACAACTTTGAGATATTCAGTGATTGATCGATCTCCTCGTTGAACAAGAGTCAAAGACTCCTTGAGTTGCATGACTCTTGTGGGAGAACGATTTGCATATAAGAGAGAGAGTCTAGACACAAGCCCTCCTACACTTGCTGGTCTGCAGTCAAGAGACTACTTCGCTATCTCAAAGGAACTCTCTATTATGGCTTACATCTTCGACGTGCTTCGTCAATGGTTGTTACTTGTTACTGCATATTTTGATACTAATTGGGCTGGCAATATGGATGACAGAACCCCCACCACCGGTGCTTACATGGTATTTTTAGGGTCTAACCCAATATCCTGGAGCACAAGAAAGCAATGTGCTGTTGCTTGTTCTTCAACTGAAACAGAGCACCCGTGCATTAGTTGCCACAACTTTTGAAATTGGGTGGCTATCTTCTCTTTTTAGGGAACTTTGTATTCCCATTCAGCGATCACCTCTCATTTTATGTGGTAACATTGGAGCAACTCAGTTGAGTCTCAATCTAGCATATCATTCTCGTAAGAAACATGTTACCATTGACTTATATTTTGTTCGTGAATATGTTGCAAAAGGGCTACTGAATGTTCATCATCAATTGGCTGGTTTAAGGACAAAAGCTCACCCTCGCTCTCGTTTTGAAGCACTTAGATTCAAGATTGGCATCAATGATGGTGAGTCAATCTTGCAGGGGCGTGTTAAGGATTCCAGCAGTAATCACCCTGACAACAATCATGGCAACAATCGGCAATCACTCCAGTAGTAGACAACAACCATGGCAGCAATCAAGGTAGATCTCAGCCTGATTAATGCCATGATTATTCCAGCAATCACTCCAGCAACAATCAAGACAGATCTCAGTCACAAGAGCTGCAGTTACAGTTCCCAGCCCATGACAAGCTCATTATTCTCCCATAATTGTAATACCAAGTAATATGTGTATATATGTAGGTACACTGTATCAAATTGTAATTGCTTGTAATTTAACGCTTTTTATATATACAAACAAACTTCTAAGAAACTTAATGATATTTTATTTTGTTTGTTTCCGATGTTTTTTTATACTAGTGAGGAGATATCAACAACGGAGTGATAGTAAATTTCCAATGAATTTTTTTTTCTGATTATGATATTATTGATAAATTTATTTAAATTAATTATTGTCAATTTTTTTATTTATTTTATTTGTTGTGAGATTTTTTTATTATATTATTAAATTAATTAAGTTTATTAAATCCAATTAAATTAAAAACTTAAGTTTTCTTTAATTGGCCTAAACATTCTTTTTTTTATTCCTCAAGAAGTGTAGCATGATGATAAAAAATTTAAAATCTGTACAGCAAATTTGAAGTTTGAGTCAGAATATATACCTAAAGTTATAAAACAACTAAGATTTTATTCTGATCTAACGGATATTTTATTGTAATCCTAGTTATTTTAGGTATTTCTTATGAATTCCTAAAATAAATAGGATTTATACTTTCTGAATGTTGGGATTTTCTTGAATTAAAAATTAAAAAAGTTCTTCTTTTCTATTAAAAAAGGTTTTAGCCGGGCCATGACCTTAAACGAGCCGACCTATCTTATATATCCATAAGTGCCAATCCAACTTATAAATTATATATTGTACGTATTTTTTTATTATTATTATTATTGTGATCTGACGGCTGTTTTATTTTGCTCGTAGCCGCCAAACAGGGTCTAGGACTATTCTTGAGACCCCTCTTTCCTCTATATAAATGTTCCCATTTTAGCTCCTTTCAGTGGCGCCAGTGTTTGTCCTCCTCAAAACCAGTCCAAAACCCTAAATTTCAGTCTTATAATGACATCTTCGCTCTCTCTCAAACCCTATTTCAGCTCTCTCTATACTGAAGTCAGTAACAACCGGGTGAGAAAGATTTCTTTTTTCTTTTTTTGTGCGTGGGGGTGTTTTGTTTATGGACTCAATGAGCTAGTGATTCTTATTTTTTGGGTGTAATGATTTCGCAGGGTTTTGGAAGTGGGTTTTTGCCTACAAGTTTTTGGGTTAAAAAGGACTGCAGTTTAAGGGGGAAGAATTTGATTATAGTAAAGAAATTTGAAGTGAATTGCTTGAAAGATAAAGATATGGATGTGAGAACTTCAGCTTTGGTTGATGGTGTAGCAGAGTGTTTAAATGGTATGTGTTTGTTTTGTTTTTGTTGTTATTTGAATTTATGAGCTTATTGTGTTTGCAGTTTTTAATGTAAAGTTTGCATCTTTTTACAGAAATTGAGATTAAGGAACCTAGTGTTTCGACAATATTGATGAATTTTGAGAACAAGTTCGATCCTTATGGTGCAATGAGTACACCACTTTACCAAACAGCTACATTTAAGCAGGTATTGTTGAAAGGGAAGCAACTTTATGTGTTGTGTGTTACAGATGATGAGGGAGGTGAAAAGTGTATGTGTAATGTTGGTGAATTTTTGATGTATTTGTCATGTCATGTTCATAATGAAATTGGGGCAGGAAAGTAACAAGTTTGGATTGCATGTGATGAGAATAGGAATAGAGAGTCATGGACATTAGCTTAAGAAGCTTGTGGAAGTTGATATGCTTTTGACATGGACTTAGTTCCCTTTTTAATGTGCTATTTCCTTATTCGTAAGGCATAACACTTGCTTAGCATCATTTCATTTTGGGGGCTTTAATGAGTTTTTTTTAAAAAAAAAAATTTATGCCTTGTATTGCAGTCATCAGCGACAGAGAATGGTCAATATGATTATACTAGAAGTGGAAATCCTACAAGGGATGCCTTAGAAAGGTATTTTTTTTCTTGTTTGTTGGTGTGTATAATGCTGATGAAGCAGTTTTCACAAGTATTAGAAGGATAGCCTTGATTATTTCTCCTTGCATCTTCTTCCTTCTAAGCTTATTTCTGTTTTTATTCCTTTTTTTTAGCCTCCTGGCAAAGCTAGATAAGGGAGACCGGGCATTATGCTTCACAAGTGGAATGGCTGCTTTAGCTGCTGTCACTCATCTTGTTGGAACAGGTGCTTTTCACTCTTTTTTTATGTCTCTTGTTTGCACCCACAATCTGTTTTTTTAATCTACCATACCACATTATTAGCCATGTCTCAAAATATCCCCAGTCCATTATGGTCCGGAGATTGTAACAGGCTCTAAACATCTGGCAACTGTAATTACATAGGTTTGAGGTTATGAGTTCCATACTCAGCACATGTTTGTGCAAATTTGTATTTGTAGAATGTCTACTTTGTTCATAATATGGCCAGAAATAGTTAATCTTGAATTTGTGGAATATTTCATGTTAACTTTGTTCAATGCCATCTTAGGCCAGGAAATCGTTGCTGGAGATGACATTTATGGTGGTTCTGACCGATTGTTGTCACAAGTAACTCCGAAGGCTGGAATTGTGGTTAAGTTAGTCTGGTTTCTTTTTTCTTTTTGTATATCATGATCCTGTTGTAACTGAAAATATGAGATACTTATGCTTAGCAATGCGCAGACGGGTAAATACAAGTGATCTACAAGAAGTTGCATCTGCAATTGGTCCCCAAACAAAGCTCGTGTGGCTAGAGAGCCCAACTAACCCTCGTCAACAAATTTCTGATATTCGTGTAAGAGTCACACTTTTTCAAAGTTAGGAAATTTGTTTGTTAATAAGCATTCAGGTTTATTGTTATTGTGGTAGAATATCCTAATTTGACTGTTTGGAAGTTAGGCTATACAGAAGTGTTTGCTATTGATTTTTTATATTATTTATATTATGCATATGTGAATAAATGCATTCTGGTTATCCTGCTTGATACTGTGCAAAAAAAAAGTTATGGTTGGTTTATAAAAATGGCTGACCAATAGTAACCCGCAATGCCGGAATATATTGTTCATAACTATTCTCCCTGTCTTTTTGGTTCTCTGTTCTGAATAGCCATCAATTGTTCTTGTATTTTTATTGTTTTTTTTTTATTTACAATGGTTTGCCGATCTTTTTGGTTCTCTGTTCTGAATAGCCATCAATTGTTCTTGTATTTTTATTGTTTTTTTTTTATTTACAATGGTTTGCCGATCTTGTCAAGGTTTCAGAAAATTGCAGAGATGGCTCATGCAAATGGTGCTCTTGTCTTGGTAGATAATAGTATTTTGTCTCCTGTATTATCACAACCGCTGGAACTTGGAGCAGGTATGGCCAATGCATTGTGGTTGTAACAATTAGGAACTGCAGTTCTGCCTAGTGCTTAGTTTTGAATTATTCATGTTGCTTGCAGACATTGTGATGCACTCAGTGACTAAATTTATAGCTGGACATAGTGATGTCATGGCAGGTGTGCTTGTGGTAAAAGGGGAAAGGTTATGGCTCTAACTTGTGTATTTCTTAGTGCATTTGTAAGGGATGTCTTTTGTTTCCTTTGCTATCTTTAAGTTTAGAAAGTTTGCTCTCTTCAGAGCTCTTATCTGTCTTTTCAATCAGGGTTACAAACTGCTTGAGTATAAAGAAACCCATTGGCTAAATACAATTCTACCGCATTATGTGTATTGTTTGGCGTATTTCACTTGCCTTTTTATAGCCATTTGTTATATAGAGTTGAAGTGCCCTATCACTTGTGGTCTTGTGCTTCTTTGTTAACATTGATCTTGTGATTGGAGAAAACCTGTTTGCATACCAAACTTTTAATGCCTAGCAATTTATTGTGTTTGCAAACAGTTTTTTCTGTCAAGCTGATGGAGTTCCATATGAAGAAGTTGTTGTTTTCTTTTTCCCTTGAGAGGATATAGTTGCTGTATTATAAATTCTGTATTGGAACTGTTCTGCATGACACACACATGCTCATGCTTTAAGTTGGCAAACTTAGTATAAATACTTGAGGTCATTATTCTCCCTAAATATCTGCAGTGACTACCTATGTAGACTTCATTTCTTTTAAACATTTACAATTATTTATTTCTGAAGTCTTTCCTGCATTACCAGCTTGGCAAGAGATCTGTATTTCCTCCAAAATGCAGAAGGCTCTGGGTTAGCACCATTTGACTGTTGGATTTGCTTACGAGGCATCAAAACCATGGCCTTACGAGTTGAGAAACAGCAGGTACTAATTTGAATTCACTCCTATGTATTGTATATTGTACAATCCGATGGGTGGAAAAGCTGAGGTCAAACTTGACCAAATAGTTTCTTGTGAATATTCTGATGACCTATCTGTAACAACCCACTTAGTAGGATCTTTGCCTTTTGGCAGGAGAATGCACAGAAAATTGCTGAGTTCCTTTCAGCACATCCACGGGTGAAGAAAGTAAATTATGCAGGTCTTCCTGGTCATCCTGGACGTGATTTGCACTATTCTCAGGTGTGCCTGATGTTAGACTTAGCTTCGATACTAACTGTGTTCTTGCAGCGTGAAACCTTTTATATAAGAAAGCCCTTTTATTAAAATCTCTTGCAGGCAAAGGGTGCAGGATCGGTGCTTAGCTTTCTCACAGGATCACTGGCTCTCTCGAAGCATGTTGTTGAGACTACCAAGTATTTCAGCATAACTGTCAGTTTTGGTAATCATTCTTCCTACTCAAAGCTTCTCATGACTTGAAAATATTTTTGGGGGTAATTTAAAATCCAATTGATAAAACCCCCGAGATATCTGCATGGTGAAAGATGATGTTGGAGATACAGACCACTATTGTCTTTGCATCTTAGAATTTGAGTGCATGTCCAATGAATATGCAACCAGAGATAATGAAGCTCAAAAAAAAAAAAAAACCACCAGAGGGATTTTGGAAACAGATTATTCCTCATGTGTATTGAAATCTTAGGTCATGGGAGTACTAGTTTTATGTTATGGTTTCCACACCTCATAAGACAGATTCAGTTGATATTCAATATCACCATAACCTATGCATCTCATATTTCTTAAAAGCTAAGGTTGTGAATCTTGAAAGTTCCATGAGAGGGCATTCATTTGCTTCAATATATGCTTGCAGCAAGAGGCTTGCAGATTTAATGTTTGCCTTGTGTTGCGTAGCCTCCAATTTTAAAATCCAATCTGTTAACAGTCTATAGATGTGGATTGTCATGTATCCTGTCTGATCAAATTGAAATGTGATCATTGTGAATGTTTTGAGGACCGATGTTTTTTAGCTCACACTTGGTTGCAAGCTGCTTCCTTACCATGTAATTGTCTATTGTAGGGAGTGTAAAATCCCTTATAAGCATGCCCTGCTTCATGTCCCATGCAAGTATACCAGCTGCAGTACGAGAAGCCAGAGGTCTCACTGAAGATCTTATTCGTATCTCAGTGGGGATAGAGGATGTCAATGATCTGATTGCTGATTTAGACCATGCAATAAGAACTGGACCATTATAGATGTTTGAGCGTCTCCAAATTTAACCCCAAATTGTACGCCAGCCTCCCCCTGCCTTTTTACCTGTAACAGGCAAATAATGCGCAATTATTTGAATTTTTTTAACTTTATAGCATAATTATTTGTTACCTGGGGTGTTGAAATATTGGATGGTGTTGTGTTGTTCGTGTCAACAATTCTACTGTATGCATTCAAAACAATAAAAGTTGGTAGAGCAGCTTTCCAGCTGCTGCTTGTGTGATTTCTTCTTTCCAATTCTATCCATGGTATATGCAATTAACTCAAATAGAAACAGATCAAAACTACAAGATGGTGTTTGTTTTGCTCAATAACAAAGGGCGAGGCAATTAGCATCTTGCTCTAAGACTGACCTTGAAGATTAACCCCACCATGTTCATTTTCTGAAATGCACCTTTCTTAGGGATGCATTATGGCAGCCGGTAAAAGATTTTGAGGCTTGAATGAGTGAAACGTTTAAAGATGCATGATCGGTGAGCGAGGCCAACAAGCATTGATGATTTTGACTTAACAGGCAATACCAAGGAGACAAGCAAAGATTTCAGCCACATATCTGTCCCAAAAATGGAAAATGCCAAACATTTTGTCCTGCTGAAGGTGCTTCGGGGAAACTCCACCTTCACACAACCATTGATTGATTTTGTTTCTTTGCCAATAGGACTGCCTAGTTGTTTTCTTAGCTGTACAGAGCCCTCACTTTGCAAAGCCAGTTTTTGTATGATTGGAATTTAAGGGGATTCGAGGCACTATCCAATTATGTAGTCCGATCATTGAGCCACCCCCAGATAAATAGTATATGATATCCACCATGGATATTTTATTTATTGTCACAAAATATGGTATTTTTATTTTATTTTTTGACAAAAAATATTGGAAAACACTAAAAAACAATAATTTAATATTTTTTTAAAACAAAACATATTCTTAGAATGCACTAGAAAGTATACTCTCAAACATTTTTTTTAATTTTATTTTTAAAGGTTTTTTTAGATGTTTTTATTTATCTTTACTATTTACTGAAAGAATTAAATTATTCTCATACGAGGTTTTATATGCTAAGAACTTTGTTATTATTATCATACTATAATTAGTATATTTATATAATTTTTTAACATATTTCCATTAAATTCAAATTTAAAATAAAATAGAATAATAAAATTTGGGAATTTTCTTTTGTATTTATGCATTAGCTGAGTTGTTTTCAATTAAGGTGGACAATCTATCATTGTCATTCATGTTCATCATCACCCTAAGTAACAGGTTTAGAAATTCCAAAGGGTCAACTAATATAGTACAATACTTTCAGTCCTTCACCAAAACTCAACCAATCATCATATATAACGACTTCCTTTTACACCTATTTTATATTTATATATATATATATATATATATATATATATATATATATATATTATTTAGTCTCAATGAACTCAAATATTTATAAATTCAGTTGCTAGTTTGGGTTATTTTATAATCATTTCAATAAAAAAAATCCTATAAATTGATCACCACATTCTCCTCCAATAATAAATGTATATTTTCTTTCCAAGAAAATATAATAATAATAATAATAATTAGAATAACAATGTTATATTTAAAGACACATGCTTACTTCTTTTGTCTTTATGAATTTCAAGTAAGAGATTGATATTTACAAAAAAAAATTATTAATTTTTTTTAAATATGTTAAATTGATATAAAAGACAAGTCTTTAAAATTAACTGAAGAACTAACTTAGTTTAAATTAACATAAAAGGAGATTAAAATGACCCTTTATTATTAAAAATAATGATAATAATAATTAACATGAACTCTTAAATAAATTCTTAAAAGAAGACTAAATTTTGAAGGAATTAATAAATTAGATACCTCAAATCGAATTATCTGTAATCAATACCATTTTATTAATTAATTATTTTTTCCCTCCAAATTTAAATTCACATTATAAAAGAAAGAACAGCAAATTTGGTAAAAGAAAAATCCAAAAGTTGACCAACATTTGACCACGCAGCACACCAACAAAAACTAGAGAGTCCCAATCAATCACCACCACCTGATCTCTTCACTTGCCCCCACAACTCCCACGATTATCCACGTGGCATGATTCCATGCTTCTTCCCACCCATAAAAATAAAATTATTCCTCTTCATTACCAGAAAAAAAAAAAAAAAGCAGACACCATTATCGATCCATAAAAACCTCTCCTTCTCTCTTTGTTATCTCTTTCTCTCTTACAAAATTTCCAATTTTTAAGGTAGATTAATAATAATAATTATTATTATTATTATTATTATTATCGAACGTTGTATTTTATCCGTTTATTATTATCATTTTTTCTTATATTTATTTAGCTGTCTGCATTTATTTTTTACTTTTTGTCGAAATTAATGTTTTTTTCTTTTCTTTAATTGTTTTTTTGTTTTGATATTGTTGTTGTTATTGTGATTCTAGGGTTTTGGTTTTTTTTTTTGGTGAGTTATGGTGATCAAATTTTTCTTTTTGTGATTTTGTTGAATTGTGACAGGGTCTGTTTGGTTTATGAGAAAACTGATAGATAAGGGAGGGGAAGTGTTTGGTTTCCGAGAAAATTGAGGGGGAATGGTGTTTGGGCTTGGAAAAGCTTTGAACTTGATGCGAAAGGATTAAGCTTTATAACGTTTTTTTTATTATTATTAGTTTTGTAATTAGGGACTTGGGAGGTTATGTATGAACCTGAACTATTAAGGAGAATTAGAGCTGGATGGATTGGAATACAAATCTTGTGTTTGAACTGTTTTTCCATTGTTAATGGTTGTTTCAAAATTGTGAGATAAAAGACAAGTTGTGTGTTAAAGGGTGTTTTTAAGCTTGAAAAGGAATGAACTTGGGTGAGAGAAGGATTGGAGATTTTTTTTTTCTTCGTTGTGTTGTAATTAGGGGTTTAGTGGTTTAGGATTAATATATTATTAACGAAAATTAGTGCTAGATTCAATGGAATTCAAACTCAATCGTCAATTATTTCTTAAATGCTAAGTTGTAATTTGATTTTGCTAAGGTTTATTCTCCGTGTTCTAATTGTTATTGATTATTTAAGTAATTGGATGCTCTGCAATGGAAAATTTTTCTGACACGCTAACACCTTTTTTTACCTTTTTCCTTTTGCTTTTGGGTGCTCCTGGCTGCAGAATTTACTGAGTTCTAGTATTTATTCGAATCCCCACTACTTAATCCTTTGCTTAGGTGTGAGCACCTGGACAATCTGATGCTAAATTACATGGTTAATTGACTTTTCTTTTCGCTTTATTGGCATAGCTGATTTTGATGGAAATTATCTTTGGTTTCTTGTTTAACATCTGATAACATTGGAGGACTAATTCGTGAAAATTGATTCTTGTGTATGCTTGTTTCAGTTTAGACCCTTTTTCATCAAATCTAATATTTCTTGAAGCCTCAAGGAAATAGCATGTAAAATAAAATAGACTAATGAAGGATATTGTCACATAGAAGGTTATTCAGCTTGTTCTCCTTTTCATTTCCAATATCAAGAGATGTCAAGCGGACCAGTGAGAAGGGTCTTACCAAAAGACATACAAGTTGTAAGTTGTAGATCTTTGAATTTTAGCGTTGATGAACTTTTGATATGTGCTATCTTGTTCTACTAATTTTAGCAGTAGAATTATTTTGTATCAAGAAAGCGGCCAATGAGGATAGTTGAAAAATGCTATTTTTTGTTGACAAAATTAGTTTTGACCTTTGGCTTCCTCAAGCACCTTGTATAACAAATGTAGTTCCAAAATGTTTTCTCTTGATAGGCTACTTAACCCTGTGTTGGAATTGTTCTAGTTGATTTTCGCGGAGATAGATGCAGGAATTTTTGAACTGATTACATGTCTTTGTTGCTAGATAGCAGTGCCTTATATATAACCATCAGCACATTTTGATTCTTTCCTAAGGCCTTTCCCTGATAAATACTGAAATGGAAACTTGATTTTAATATAGAAATCCAGGTCCTAATTGGAAATTCTTCATGTACTGTAAATTTGGAAGTATTAGCTGACATTAGTCACCTGTGTATGAGCTTAAATCTCAGGTTCTTAAGTTAAAGGTCAAATAACAGACAACATTTATGTTGTCTTTCCATGCAAGGTTTAATGATACCCAGAGGAAATGCATCTTGTCTATAGGATTTTGGGAGTTCAAGTCATTATCTTGAGCTAAATGTGTGCAGGTCCTTTGGCCTTTTTTTTTTAAACACTCCTCTAGCCATGCATGTGATAGCTTCGCTTTATTTTTATGTTGGTGACTCAGTAGTACTTTTTCTGTGCTAGCCATTCAACATTAACTAATTTTTAAAAAAATAGTTGTAAATAACCACAGAGAATAGGACAGTCTGGATATACAATACCCTGTGTGTCCATAAATATTTTTATGAACAGCTGTTAATTAGAGATTGTCTCTCATCTGTATCTTTCTTTGGGAAAAATGGGTTTCTGCATCAGAACTCTTTTCATGGGGTTGAGGGATCATTAAATAATCTTTGAGACCTTGACATAACAATGCAGTCATAAAAAATCTCCTTTGGATTATTGATGTTTTTTTCCAGGTGCAAAATCTCATAGAACGGTGTCTTCAACTGTACATGAACCAGACTGAAGTTGTGGAAACGTTGTTGGCTCAAGCAAAGATTGAGCCTGGTTTCACTGAACTTGGTAACAATTAATACTGGAACTCCTTGTTTATGTGTTACAGAAAGTTTAATAATGAGTAGATTCTATGCATACTATTTTCTACAGTGGCACTTTTGAGGGTTGCTTATTGTCTTCTTGACCCCTTGAAAGTGCTGCTTAATGTAGTGTTAGGATAACTGGTTATGAGTTTTCCCACCATTTTTAAGCATCATTAGATTATTTGTTCTTTATGTGATTATTTGACAAAACAGTATGTAGCACAATGCTATTGGAGCAATTTTTCAAGCGACTATCAGTTCATGAATGGAACCACTAGGCATCATCAGTCTGCCTGTCTGTCTGGATGGGAAGTGTCACATGCATCGGTGAATTCCTCAATTGTTCTAACTTTAGCTACTGAATGGAATTTAAAATTCTTTTAAGTATTCAATCACATGGAATAAATGCACAAGGACCGGAAAATAAATAAGTTGAAAAGTTTGGGACCAGATATTAGTTTAAACATGTTGATTGATATTTTGGGAGCATTCAGTTAAACTTACTTAAATAGAGTTAACTCCAACTTTTTTTTGTAAATAGTAGGTTGAAATTGTTCTTTCTGAAAAAGTTGAACTGGCAAGGACTGTCGATTATGGTTCCTTTTCTTTTCCCCTTGTTTTCATTGTTACATACTTCTAAACTAATATTGTTTAGCTCAGGAAAAACTTCAAGTTAGGTGATCTTGTTTCATTCTCAAACTTGTAAATTTATTTTCCAGTTTGGCAAAAGCTTGAAGAAGAGAATGGTGAATTCTTCAGGGCTTATTATTTGAGGTTGAAGGTAAAGCAACAAATAGAGGAATTCAACAAGCTGCTTGTGCAGCAGGCTCACTTGATGCATGACCTAAATTCAACCAGAGCTGCCCCAATGCCTCCTTCTAATGGATTTCATATCTCACCATGTAAGACTGCTTTTCTTCCCCATGAGCATTTTAAGACTGCTTTTCTTCCCCATGAGCATTTTACTGTCTGGTCTGTAGGCATTGACTCATCAAGAACATTGTGATACATAAGTCTTCGCATAATTGGGCTCAGCTTTGCAGTTGCGCTTTGTAATTGTTATGATTTGATTTCAGAATCATTATATAACTTCCAGAAAAACTGTTTGGTTGGAAAGAAAGCAAAGTTCTGTAAGTGAGAGATTAAAGGAGAGGAGAAATGGTGGCCTTCTGTGGTGTTTTGTATTAATATACAAGTTCATGATGCCTATTTCGAAATTTCCCAAGTAATAGTAATTACTGTATATTAATAACTAGTAGCCAGCAATTTAAATCTCTTTATCAGACTTGCTACTGGCCATTTGCCCCACTATCAAATGAATTTGTAGGGTATGGGAGGGGACTTGTTGGAAACGTTGTGGAGGTATCAGTTTTTTTCATGGTGGAAAGATGTTAAAGATGGTTTCCTTGTTTTCTTCCTTAAAATTAGATTTAAAAAATCTCCTTCTCTGTCAATCTGTATTTGGGGAATGTGCTATTTTGTGAAGTTTTGCTTAATAGTGTGGTGGATAACACAGTTTCCTTCCTTTTTTGAATTTCAATTTCAATTTTTTGGAAGTCATTTTTGGATATTTGCTCTAAGTATGCTTTTTGTTTAGATGGTTTCTTGACATGTGTTTTGATTGCTGAACCATGTTATCTGAATGTCCTGATCAAAATGATATCATTGTGCATTTACAAGGATAATTTGATTATGAATCTTTTCTGTAGTTTCTTGGTAGAGCATGCTTTCTCCAAACCTGTTATCGCTTGTATGATTCCTGCTTTTTATGGCAACTGGTTTTGGTTTCTTTGTCAGTGCACCAGAATACAGCATGCTATGGTCCAGATCATACAAGACCGACCTTGAAGCCAGAGAGCATGCATCACCCCATTGGCTCCAGTTTGACAAATGCATACACTAATGGCGGATCATCATTGCACTCAAGTATGCATGCTGCTGTTGAAATATCTGCTCGTGCCAATAGAATTGATGCACCTCCAGACATGCTTTCAATGCAGAGCTCAAACATTGGTCTGCTGCAAGGAATGAATGGGGGAATGATCAAATCAGAAGCTGGTTATTCGGGTACTTCCCCTTACATGTTTGGTGCTGATGGCAATGTCCTAGAAGCACGCCCATCTATTGCGGATGCATCTGTTGCATCTTTCAGCAGCGTAGACTCCAGTTCGCAAGCCTTGAATGAGTCTATTCTGGACGCAGACACTTCTTCATTTGGATTTTTAAGTCAGATTCCTCAAGTTTTCAGTCTCTCGGATCTGACAGCTGATTTTACCCAGAGTTCAGGTTTGTTGCCCCACCTTATATCTCCCTCTTCTCTCATCTCTTTTTTTTCCAATCCCCAACTCTCCCTTTGGCGCACTTTTGCACAAGATTGCTATTTAGCTGTTTGTTGGCCAACTGAAAAGTTAGGCAACAAACTCCTTAGAGGACTCGATTATGAGCACTCAGGTTGGTCATTGATTAAATTGGAGTCAGCTCTTAACTTGGGTCCTCTGTTGCAAGTAATTCTGTGCGGAAAATTGACTGGCCAATTTACAAGTGTTACAATTGTTTGTATTCTATGTTCAGAAATATTGGAGAACTATTCGAGATCACCTTTTCTAGCAGCAGACAATGATAACTTCCCAGATTCTCGTGAAAGAGAACATCCAGGTTTTTTCCCCCCTGGTATTCATAATATTTATTACATCAGAAAGGAGCAACAAGCTAATTGGTTGCCCTGATTTTACAGGAGATAATAGAAGGCTGGACTCCATATCAGAAGGCATGAGTTATGATGATTTTGGAAGTGAATAGTAGCCTTAGAATTTCTATGGTGAGTTCTTCGTGCTGATTTTTATTTTTATTTTTTTATTTTTTTGTTGAGTTGCTCGTGCTGCTAGTGTTTACTAGATGGTTATCAGTACAATTTTCTATCAGCAAAGCTTATGCTACGATTCACCTCTGCTGCGTCAGAATTAAGTTCTTTCATGGTGATATTTCTATATATCTAAGACTGCTAGAAATGGTTTGTGTTAGCACATTCTTCATGTCATATTTGTTTGGTATGATATATATATATGTATACTTCTAATTTTGGTTTACATAATTTTACTTTTTCACAAAGATGGAAATGTGGAGATACTTAATGCTTAGAGTCTCATCTTTGCCTTTCCTATGTAACTTGTTAAAGCATTTATTTTCTTTATATTTTCATTTCTTTCTTTCACAGTTTTGTTATTGCAGGTCCAACTGCATCCCTAGTACAGGTTTTGTAAATAGCAATTTAGCTTGGGAGAAGCTTCAGATGTAGAAACCACTGGAGATATTGATTGGCGTGTAAAATTTCGCTGACTTCTGTATGTAGTGATGACTGTTGACAGTAGGATTGTTTAGGGTGAAAAAAAAAGGTTCAAAATAACGCAACAGTACGTTTTCTAGTACCATGAGAATGCATGGTAATAAGTTATACTAAATCTAGGTGTTTGCAGAAACATATATTTGCAGTTTGGTGTGATGATAAAATTGTTCTTGTTGATTGGTCCTTTGCATTATGTAATATTGGGATTTCATTTTTGAATGAGATTCTAAATTTGATACCATTCTTCTCTCTCTGTCTTGGCATCAGATAATTTTTTGAAATGCAAGAAACAGTGCAGATTAGACTGTCCTCTTGTGTCTTTTGTGTGCTTGGTATTGTATTGCAATACTTTTTAAAAATAATTTTGTTCGACAATATTAATATTTTTATATCAATATATATTGAAGCTTTTTTCAATGTGAAATTTATTTTTAAAATGCATCTACAAGTAGAAGCTTTCACTCCCTAAAAAGTAATATTTTATTATTATTTTTTAAAATTTATTTTTGATATTAACACATATTTTAAAAATAATAATTTGAAGCTCAAAATAATTTTTTTAAAATCAAGATTAAAGATAATTATAACTTAGCCCTGTAGTTCACTGTGACAGTAATTTCTCTTGAAGCTTCTTGACTAGTGTTGGCCACGCTTAGTCTAAGCTTAGTGTGTGTGGGGAAGGTACAATTCTATTGGAACCAGAAATGCTTTCTTTTCTGACCAATCTTGTGTTTTTATCTATTCTCTCTATTTTATTAAAAAATAATAATAAATTAGAGGAGGACATGAAATGGGCGGAAATGATTGAGATATATATGGATTAAAATACTCTATATAGTTGTTGATTTCTCAAGGACTGATCAGTAAGTTTTGTTAAACCACAAGGGTGAAAATATGCTCAGGGTTTTTGAACTTCGCAAATCGTCACCCTAGTCAAGGAACCTGGAAGTGATACCAGAACCCTTCCTTCTCCCATTGCAGAAACATCCTCTTCTGATGATATTTGAATGTGAACATGGTTAGAGCGAGGGATTCCAGAAACAGACGAATAGATAGAAAGGGAAGACACATGTTTCAGGCTCAGCTACTAAAATGGGCCTAAACTGCCAATCAGAATCAGTTCCACCATGGATTTCAGAGTCAAGTCACATGAAGATGCATTGATGACAGAAAATGACATTATACGGATTCTGCCAACAAATACAATGACCCTATTCTTTAAAGTTGAGAATCAATCTAACTACATGGTCCATACAAATGGTTGATTCTTACCGCAATCAAATTGATTTCACTTCATAAACTGTAATTTTTTCATTTTATTTATAAATTTTAAATTCTATAATCTTAATTAGTCTGTGTACTAGTATTCAAAGTATGGATGATTAGGATTTAACAATAATAAGAGCCTGTAACATTTATAATATTCATCGGATCAACTCCAAATTTATGTTACAATTTTTTTTTCTTATAGCTTAATTAGCAAAGACAAAATTGGAATGAAATATTTTCATGTAAAAACTGTATAGATGAAGCAACTCTATTCTACACTGTTGAGCCTGTATTAACCAGCATTAACATCTAGAAAGGGGAGAGAATATTATCTGAATTACATTGTAAAAGAAAAGTCCCCATGATTTATCAGACCATAGTAGTGATGCCATTGTACCTAGGTCTGGTTCTATCTGGTGAAAGCCCTTCTTCCATAGCCTTCCTCTTGTTATTGTTGGGCTGTAGTAGTAGTGCTGATTGTTGTGGTTGTGACTCAGGCTGTGGCTGTGATGATGGCTGCTGCACTGGTTGTTTCTGCTCTTCTGACTGAATAACTGGTATCTCAAGCTCTTCTTGCTCTTCTTGTTTTTGGTTCTTGATTTTAGTTTTCATCATGTGAGGTTTAAGCCTATTCAAATCTGATAGTCTTACTGGCTTCAAGAAAAATTCCTCGGCTCCCTCCTCTAAACATCTGTGTAATGGATGAAATTATGCCCACTACTCAGTTTTATGACATCAAAAAATCAAATTATAGTTTCCTTGTATTTTTTTCCACAAAAGGCAAAAAAAATAATCCAATTCTAGCTTGGTTTGGTCTTTCACCTGGTGATCCTTGAAGGAACATTTTCAGATGACATGATCACTACAGGTATGTTTCTGAGAGATGATGATTCCTGCAAGATCAGAGGAAAAGGAATAAAAAAATATATAAGTCTCTCTTTAACTACCACTGTTTGATTTCATGGTAAATAAATGTGCATTAAAATCTTTGATGGGTGACATGACACGAGAAGGTAGCACACAGAAACAAAGGAAATCTTTGAATATCTTGACCTAGATTTGTTTGGATACAAAATAGGTGGCAAAATATTCCAATTAGATTTTCTTTGAGATTCTCAAGCAAGTGGCAATAATAGAACACATGTTGACAACCAATCAACTGACATCATTTAGACCCTGAAGACTTCTCAACCTGGGAAAGAGCTTTCAAGGAACCCATTTTGCCAGTAATAGAAATGGATCTTAATGGGAAAGATTGAGGAAAAAGAAGGGAATATATGATTACTCAAAATGAAGACAAGAGAATGGAAATGAAAAAAGCTTATACCTTTACTTTCTTGAGCAAATCATAGCCTGTCATGCCAGGCATACAGTAATCTGTAATAATAAGATTCACTTCCACTTCCTGCAAAAGCACCAAAAAACAAAGAATAAAATCAGAAAAGATGAAGAATTATCAAGAAAGAAGAGGAATCTCTTACATTGAGGGGGGGAGGGGGAAGAAACTTTACCTGATGATTGTTAGGAGAAACATAAGGTGTGTCTGGGTTGCTTTGTTCATCTTCTTGTAATCCCAGAAATTTCAAGGCTTTGCTACCAGAATCAACTGTAGTAACTGTCATGACAAAAGAATCAGAACCCAACAAGAAAAACCATATCTCATGTCATAAAAACCATTCCTTTTTTAACCAGAGAAAGTAAAGTCAGTACCTTGATAGGATGATGTCTTGAGAAGCCTCTCAATCAGCTTTCTATCTATTAAGCTGTCATCAACAGCTAAAACATGAAACTGGGAGAGTGAATCCCCTGTTATTGCCATTGCATCAAACTCCAGATCCAATATCACCTCAAGATAGAGCGCAATAATACAGAAGAAGATTCTTGTTTTTGGTTTTGGTTATGCTATGTATTGTTTTGTTTTTGTTGGGTTGGGTTGGGTTGGGTTGGCTTTTGTGGTGTTGTCTCTATAATGGAAGGAGGAGAGTAGAAAAGGAGAGGCGTATTTTGTAGTAAAAAAATGAGACCTTGACAACAAATTCCACGCACCCCACAAAGCAAGATCCGACCAGATATCTTTTCAAATCTTGCAAATTTTCCAAGTTGATTTCAGGATTGAATTATAGGGCAAGCAATGCATAAAAGAAAAACACAAAGACCTGATAAAATAAAAGAATAAAATCTTCATGGGAAAGGCTAAAGCGGAGGAGGAGATGGGGGGGGGCGGGTTTTACCTATATGACCCAGACCACTACACAGACCACACAAGGTGGGAGTAGAGGAGCATATAAATAAGAGCGATGGAGGGGAAGGGGAGAATAGGGAGGAAGTTTTGGAGGAAAGCAAAATACATGGAGAGAGAAAATGAATAGAGGGGTGGCAGTGGGACCCATCAAAATCCCCCGAGAGATTCAGGTGATGTCAGCAGAGGTGCCTTTTTCTCCCTAATGTGAAATCATGTGGCTCTTACCATATCTTGAGCAGAGGGAGAATGGTGTGGTCTGTGGGCAAAGAGAGGCCAATTTTCTGCCTTGATTCCCTTCCGAGATTTGCTTCCCATGCCCATACATCACGCCCACAAGCTCATAAAACATTGCTATCTATCCATTTCTTTATGTCCATCCTTGCTGCCATACATGCATCTAACCAGGGTCTGGAGAGCTGGCAATTCAACTCTTAAACCAATGAAAATTAAATATTGAATGGCTATTTTAACAGTTCCATTCATTTTTTTTTTATTATTAATGTTAATGTTCGGGTGAACTTATATGCACCTTGATTAATTTTACATTAACGATCATGTAAACTTTCAGTAACCCTGAAGTTTATAAAACTCAAACTGATGACCTCTAGAGATCAAATCTAGAACCTGACCAATGAATTACACCTCTCAGGTTTACTTCTTGATTTTTCATTGGCTTAGTGTTTACAAGTAGGGTGGATGATTTTCTGTTTATTTTGTATTTTTCAGTATTTTTACCAGTTCAATTCTTTTAGTTATTTTTGTGTTTATGCATGATTTTTTGTTTTTTTAATCAGCCCTACTTCCCTTCCAAGGAGTGTTTTTAGAGTCCCTGGAGAATGCTTATAAAATTTAGTCTTATTTTACAAGCCAACTTAGTGATAAACTTCTAAAATCTAATCTAGATTGGATTTCATTTCAAATTTTATTTTATTTTTTTACTAAATCTAAATGTTTTTTTTTTCATTGCATCAAAAAAAATTGGGTATATGGATAATTTATAATTTTTTTTAAACTTACTTTTTAGAATTCCAAAGGCAAAAGCTACCAAATACACACTAAAGTCAAGCAAAGTGGTATATGGATAATTCTCCAATTAATTTTTTTTTTGTTTTGTCTTGACAAATAGAGAATTCTCGGATTTTTTACATATTAAAATGAGGTTTCATTTTGATGGTATAGATCATAGATAAATTAACTAAATTAATATATTCATAAAAGAATATTATAATTTTTATTGGAATTCATACTCGAGAACAACACGAAAAGCAAGGCTAGCATATTAACACGAGTACTGGTGTATGCTCTTTCAAAGATGATTATAATTGAAGGAAGAAAAGGTAAGGTGGAGAGAGACGGTCCAAGTTTTCATAGCAAAGAAAGAAAGAAAAAACAA
The DNA here is from genome assembly GCA_015852605.2 of Populus deltoides. NCBI lineage: Eukaryota > Viridiplantae > Streptophyta > Magnoliopsida > Malpighiales > Salicaceae > Populus > Populus deltoides. The sequence goes on from CM027585.2 coordinate 13,574,225, forward strand.
GAACATGTCGCTTTACAAGTCGATCCTCAAGATTGAATTAATTAAAGAAATGGCTCTCTACTATGATAATAACATTCCTACTCACATGGAAACTCATAACAACTTTTCCTTAAATTTCCCAACTTTGAATTTTAGTGGATTTTTTCTAGATTTTACTAGGATTCTCCCCCACAACATTCAAGATTTGCTTCACAACATTCAAGATTGAGCTATAGTGTTTGTTACGTTGTGAAAGTATTTTTGAAAAAAATTATTTATTTGTTTTTTAAATTAATATAATTTATATATTTTAAGAACATTTTAATATGTTGATGGTAAAAATAATTTTAAAAAATAAAAAATTTATATATTTTTAAATAAAAAATACTTTAAAAAATAACTATTTTCACTTTTGAAAACACTGGACACGCATCAAGCTCATTCACCTTATAACTTTCTGGAAAGCCATCGATTTTCTTCAAGATTGTTATCAAAATAGGTCAACAAATTCTACGTCAAATATAGTTATGATTAGACCCAAAATATTTTGTCTACCGTGCTATTAGATTTCTACTACTATTAGTGATTTGTTTTTAAACTCCACGTGAAGTTGACCAAGACCAAGAAAAGTGTGAAGGGAATAGCGTAAATCTGGGGTAATCTAATTATTTTTCTTAAATGATTAAAGTAATTTTTTTAAAATAAAAAAAAATAAATTTTAACTGGGTTAGCAAATTAACTTAAATTTTTAGTAAAATCAATTTTATGTGTGTGTGTGTATATTCACACATTAACATAAACCGATGTAATAATCTGTCAAAACTCATCAGAATCTTATAATTAGAGCAACAGTAGATAAGAAAGTTTAGATCCATTAACAAGAAAACTAACTAAAGCTAGCAAACGGCACTTGCAAATAATAAAGTGATCAAGGGAGAAAATTTCAGTGGGGGCCAATGGAGCTTAAAATCTTCAAATTCCATGCCTTTCTCTTTTTACCTTGGACTGCAGAATTTGATCATGTAAATGATGAAGAAAAGTGGTCAGCATTTTGACAACCCGCGTTAACTTTCTTGGTGATTGCGGTTGCTATGATTTCCTTTTTAAAAGGGCATATTTCTGCTCCAATAATTTTGTCAATCGACCTAATTAGTGAATCAAAAACCATGAACTCCTGCTTTTATCACAAAGGCATGTTAGACTAGACAAGAGTGCGAGTCTTAGCTGTTCGTCTAAAATTTGTATTCCGAGACTTCAAGTTAGGTTTTTTTTTTTTTAATATTACAGATTTAAAACACGATTTGATTTTATGGGTCAATCAAATGACCTGTTGATTCTAAATCTAGTCCACATCATTTTAACTAAAAGATAAATTTTAAATTGATTCGGTAAACTCATAATCTAAATCTTGAACGGGTTTTATAACTATATCTTTTACTATTTATTATCAGTTTTTATATATCAAAATTGAGTGTTTATTGAAGGCATCTCTCAATGGAGGTAAGAAAATTTTGAGTGTTTAATTTCCGTTTGGCCCAAGACATTTCAATGAGGATCGGAAAATTCACAGAAATTCAACATCTTTGCTTGAAATGTAAACACTAGGAGTTAAAAGGGAGAAAGGATGCATCCTCCCTTGCCATGACAAGATCTTACCCCCTCAAGTAATTAATCATGAGATGCCCAAGTTAAAATCAATTTTAGATTTCAATTTTTTTTTTCTTCCCACATTAAATATTTAATGTGATGGCTCCAAGGGGATTTACAATTTATATTTTAAATAAATTTGCTTTTAATCATCTCAGCACTCCCAGAATATTATGGTGAAAAGAAGACGATTGCTGCCTTGCATTCCCATTGGAGTGCTCCCCACTAGGGTTGTGACCGCAGAGCTAAATGTCTCCCTAATTAAAGTCTTTCACCAAACAGCATTCAAATTTTGTGAGAGTTCGTGTTGTCCTTTTGGACCTTAATTATTTGAATCTTGTCTTGATAATAACAGGGGAAATATACATTCAAAAGGTAAATTTCATGCAACCTGTTTAATTTCTGTTTTTTAGGGGAAGAAATTCTCTACAATATCAATATGGGGGCTCTAGAAAATCCAGTAAAAAAATTGAGTGAAGAGAAATGACTGCACATTGAATGAATGATGATTATAAGAGGGAGGAGATTTGCGGATGATCATAATTAGAGGATTTTTCCAAAATTACACTATTTAATAAAACAAAACATAGAGATACTGTGCAGTGTTTTTATTTTTACTATTAATTACTTTGTTCCTTGAACAGTTCTTTATTTTTTATTATCCAATTCTATTTTTTTTATAGTTCCATCCGGCCCCTTATATTATGTTGTAATAGTTTAATTTTCTTCAGATAACATACTACTAATAAAAAAATATGTTTTCGTCATAAAAGATTCATTAACAAAATATATTTTTCCTCCATAACTTAATTCAATTACTCTCTTATAAATAAATAAATATATATATATATTAATTTCAACATAACTAGATAAAAATAAATTTTTAAAACCATCCCGCATATCATAAAACTACAATTATTAAATAAAAAGTAAAATAATCCAATAAAAAAAAGAAAAAAGGTGAATGAAAAAACAATTGAGATGATTTCGCTGTCTTGTTGTTTATATAAACAATGTTTACACCCTAACTTTTTTTAATATTTTTTATAATTTATAATTAATCTACAGCCATGAATTATCAGCAAGTTGCATTTTTTAACCAATAACTAGCTAGCGATAACTTCTGATATTTGTTAAAAAAAAAAAATCAAATTTAATCTGCACTCTAAGAAATAGTGGCAGAATCCCGTGTTTTTTTTTTAAATAATTTTACATTCAATCGAGCATCGATTATTTGTTATTTAAATTAAAAAATATATATAATTTGAAAGAAAATTCCCTTCTCATGGTTAGCTACAAACATTAAAGAAAAATGAGAGATTCCCCGACACACTTTAAATCGTTGGACAACCTGTCACGTACAATCCAATCATGCAAGATTACTACAAATTGTTTAGTGGAGCCATGTAAGCAATTGCCAAACATTACATATGATACGACCCCCCTACTTAGCTACACCAATAATAATAACTAGGATGTGTGAGTATATGTATATGTATATGTATATGTATACGTATATGTATATGTATATGCATCAAATTTCTTTTTAATGATATAAATTTCAGTTCCAAATTTTATTGATTGGATCACTAGCATGGTCATGACTCATGATCACGTAGACAGGGAAGGTTTTTTTGGTTTTTGTATTATTATTATACTCAAATCTTAGTTGGTTGAGTTAGAAAAAAAAATTAATCAATTAACAATACTATTAAAATTTAATTTTTTTAAAACAAAATAAAATTGTTTGATTAATCTAAATCAATTTGTCAAATTAACAATTTAAATCTTAGACTGATGGAATAATTATACTAAATTTAATAATTTTATATTCGTGATCATATGAACATGGGTGATTCTATGAAGAAAAAAAATCTATTAATAGAAATAATGAATAATTTTAGAGATTTTTTTTTTTTACAAAGCTAGAGCACACTTGAACTTGCCGTCTAGTGGGGATATGGGACGAGTTTGCAAAACTAAACCATCTCTTGTTTAGCAATATCAAATTTAGTCACAAATTAGTTTAATTTAATCAGCTAGTTTTAAAATAATATTATAATAAACAAATTAAAAAAAGTACATAAATCTTGTTGGCAATGTCCAATGACTAAAACTTGTTCTTACCTTCACTCGTATTTAGTTTATGAAAGCATTCTCTTTGATTATTTTTTTTTTTTTGCTAGAAGCAACCAATCAAGATGCTATAAATCTTTTACCTCTAGTTTAAAATTAGATACTTAGCCCGTGCTATATGCTATAGGTCAGATCATTTAAAAAAAAACAAGGATGTTACTAAAGTGCTTTTTCAATAAAAAAAATCAACCATTAACTAAAAAATAATGTATATTGAACGAAATCTTTTTAAATACTGGAATGGTAACATAATAAATAAGACTATTTTTTTAAAATAGTAAAACGATCACATTTCAAATTGAGTCGAATCAACCCTAGCTAATTTACAAAACTTCTAATTTAGATTATGAAACAATGATAACATCATAAAAAATAGAACGAAACAAATTAAAAAATTCAATTTGTAATAATTATAAATGTTGTAGGATGAAAACAATATATATATAAATAGTAACCTCCAAAAACTTATGTAAAAAATTAAGTGTGATTCAACGGTTAGATCAAAAGTTATGATTTTTTAAGTTGTTATTCTGGTCTGGTAGATCCTCATCTAGTTGTGGCAAATTTATTCTTGACTGCTCAGAACCACCCGTTATCGCAAGTCCAACAACATCACTTGAGATCTGTTGTTTGTGGTTTGAATTTCATCTCCACGTCAAAGAATCATCTCAACTTAAAAGTATTTTGTGCTTAATTTTTAAGTTGCTAGGTGAAGTCCAAAAATATGATTTATATTATTCTCTAACACACCCCTTCAAATGAAAACTCTTTGAGTTTGAAACTTACACAAACTCATAGTATTTTGTGCTTAATTTTTATCATATAGAATAAGGTGGTGAGAATTGAACTCGTAATTGTTCGGTTAACAAAACTCTGATACCATATTAAAGAACCATCTCAACCCAATAACACAAGCTTTTAGATGAGATCTCAATAATAGCTTTATATTATTCTTTAACACCCCTTTCAAGTGGAAGTTTTTTGAACTTGAAATTTACCCGGGCCTACTCTACCTTGCACTATTAATTAAATTTTAATTAAAATAGAGTTAATAATATTTAAACACGTGATCGCTTGGTCAATAAAATTCTAAAACTATCTCAACATTAAAATTTAAATTAGAAGGTAAGATTTTAAAATATTATTTATATTATTTTTTTAATACTTTAACAAACGACGATTCCTTTTTTAAAAAACAAGGTCAAGATTACCTCCACCCAGAAGTTACCAAATCAAACCCTAATTGTCCTTGCACTCCATAATTGCCGTGTTTGTTATGCAATCTACATACTCTGGCATGCCATTAAAGTGGCCGAGACCCCCCTTTGTTCATGAATCGCTATAGATGTTTTGGCCTAGATGGGTTGCTATGTACAAGGCTAAAATGGAATGGGTGGACGCATCTAGGCCATCTATATCCCACCATTCTAGACAAGGTTTATACCTACATCATAACAGTGTGATTCTAGCTGAGCTTGTCTGCCTAAGAACCAACCTCACACGTTCACTCGTCAGATTTCATGATCGCCTTGGCCCTACCTTTGTATCAATGACATTTGGTATTTCCATCGACCAAATATACAACTCTCAGGATCTTGTCTAATTATTATTATTATCTAATAATTATTTTTATTATTATTTTTAAAGGAATTTGATTTAACGCACACGCATGTTTACACAAGGGGATTGACCTTACACTATAAATTATTTAAATAATCGGTGAACATTTAGGGCTCGAGCCCCAAAATTTTCATGTGGATGTCAGAATTTTGAAATTCGTTCTCCTTTTGCTACAGATTATCAATCCATACTGTTGAAAGTCATTAAATCATAGTTAATTTTGAATACATAACACGTTTTTTTATAATGGCCCGTGTAATTTTTTTTTTTTAGCAAGGAAGGAAGTAGGAACTAAAAATAATTTCAAAACCCTAGACTATAAAAACCAGATAAAATACGAGAATAATTCAATCGAAATTTAAAAAAATATACAGAAAGACCTTATTCAAAGAAAAATCCCCTTTCAATTGGAGTATTAATAATACACACACTCTAAATTCCAAACCCTAAAAATGCATAACTCTTCATTCAAACTCAGATCCTCCACTTCCCCTCCATCGTCATTTTCGTTGTCCTCTCCTCCATCTCTTCATCTAGTTCCATAAATCACTCCACTAGAGGCGTTGGAGAAGCTTTGCACGGATTAAAAATCAACAACGAGATTGCCAGAGGTCTTAGTCGTGGCTTGGGTACATACTAGAGTAAGATTAGGTTGGTGATGCGCTGATGGAAGAGGAGAGAGTCTCGATGGTCCAAGATTTATGGTTGTCTTTTTAGTTGTTTGGAAGGAGGTTTGAAAGGGATTGAGATATTAAGCTCGAAAATTAATGGAAATATTTCTCTCTTTTTTTTTAGTAAGTTGTCGTGATTTTTCTAGTAGTTTTTCCCTTTTTTTTAGTTCATTATTTAATTTCTATACTTTCCATTCTTGTTTGATTTTCTTAATTGATTTAATATGTTTTAGTTTTTTTAATCTCTATATTGATTCTCATTGATGGCTGTACATTATCTATATTTCTGATGAAGTCATGAAAAATTTTCATATAAAAATAATTTTTTTTGGATAATAAAATTTGAACTTATATTAACTATGTAAAACAAGTTTTTTGTGGAACGAGAAATATTATAATATTTAAGTTTAGTTGCTCAAAAGGAAAGCATTTAAAATTTTAAAAAATAAAAATAATATTTTTTGGTGTGTAAAGAACCAAATAATATTTTTAGTTTAGTTGCTCAAAAGGAAAGCAGGTAAAATTCTCACACTCTAGCACAATTATACTAATTTTAAAAGCTTCCATGGTGTGGACTCAATTAAACAATTAATAAAAACTAATGATCTCATTTGATTAATATATAAATTAGTTTAAAATCAATTATTTCACCCAATTAATTGGACTAATAATCTTTAAAAATTAACCTTATCAAACCTAGGTTACCGAATAGATCAATCTCGTAATCCAATTAACTGGACTAAACTCAAGCGAAACTTGATGGAATTAATTTTAAGGATATTTTAAAAAAATTATTTAAAATAACACCATTTTATTTTATTTTTCATACAACATTGTTTTATTAAATTTTTTTTTTAAATCCAAAAAAAACATTGTATTTTGAGATAAGTTTAGATTGATTTGTTGATCAATTATCAGAACCTAAACCCTGGTCCGAGTATGATAGTTACCTTGATCTTGATGGGTTTCTGGCGTGGCCACCTTACAGATCAGAAAGCAAGTTCAGAATCAAGAAAATTAATAAATCAAAACGTACATGGTGGGTTCGAAATCATGAGATGTAAATCATCTTGTAGAGAGTATAAGACTACAAGCTAGGGAGGCATATCTTGTCATCACATGGCTTGTTGTCACACAAATAGAGAACTTCGACAGAGGGAATTCCTACTTGATTAGAAATTAGGCTTTTTGGGTGCCAAATATATATGGTCCCCCTTCCTTTTGCTTCTCTCCACATGGTTCCCTCCCTCTCCTTCATTTCTCCCATATCTGAAAGAGAAGATGACCTTGAAAGTTGATTTTGGGTACCACGTTATATTGGCATATAAGTGGACAGTCATCATGATCTCTTATAATCACCCTATCAAGAGGAAAAAAAAAATCATCATCTATTATATATAATCACTATTAATTTGGTAAGATACGGCTTCCATGGTGGTTCAATTATGTTCCAATGAAATATATATTGCCTTCTCAAGAAAAAATATTATTTTTTCCTTTTTTTTTTTTGGAGTCGTGAGGTGATTAATTAAATTTCAGGGTTAGTTTTATAATCTTTTCATTTTTGTATATGAGCTAATGCCCGGGAGTCATGAATTTAGTAAATTACGGATTTTTTTCTTCTTAATTAGTTTTAATTTCTTATTGGATTCCACTACATGAGGATCGAGAGATATTATTCCCCGTCAATTAATGCCAGCAAATTGTTTTTAAGTAGTATTTTTGTACTGGTTTTTTTTACATTAAACCATGTTCATCTCTTTTTTTAATCAGATCAAAACCATGTTATCCAAGAGAAAATCCATGTAAAAAAAAACTTGATAATCCATCCTCCTAGGAGAAAATCCATGTAAAAACTAAGCAATTCACAGTAATTAGTAGGGACACTATAGAAATGTAATTTTTTAAAAAAATTCTAATCTCTTTACCATGGTTTCTTCAGTCGAAAGGTCACTATAGTAGTAAGTTAGGAATCCCATACGTTCGAAAGAATGATTCATACAAAATAAAAAATTAAAAAAAAAAATGTTATAAATGGCGCAGAAAGAGAGTTCACAAACTAACCCACCTTATTTTTTTTTTATTTGACCTATACAACGAAAAATTGTTTAGGTCAATGTCAACGAAATGACAATGCTGCCTTGCTGAGAAATTCTGAACATGATATGGTGGACCTAAGTCTGATCCTATTGAAGATTCATTTCATTAATGGCGATCTCCTAAGATGTTCCCCTTCAACTAAAACATCATCCATTTATGAATATTTCACCCTTTTTCCCCCTTGATTATCGAACAAAGACAAACTAGGTGGATAATACAATGTTAAAAACAAAATCAATCTTTTTTTTCATAAAAAAAAGTGTCAATATTCGGCTAATGTCTCTATATTTGTCCTAATTAACCGAAAGACTTGGAGGGAGAAATTAAAAAAAAGGTTTCTAAAACTACATGAAACCATACTACAAATTAACAAAGAGAAAAGGGGGTGGTTGAAGCGATTAGAAGGAGGAGGCAACCACTAAGGTTATTAGATCAGTTAAATTATAGCGTCTCAAAGCTTCGATACAATGAATCCTCCACAGAAGCTATTAGATTTATAAGATATAGTTTTACTTTGCAGATATATCTTTTGGAGAACATACAAATTCAGACAAGAGATTAGTTAAAGCTCTACAATCAACACATAAGATTAGGTCATGGGTGCATATCATGGCCAAATCATGGGCACCATGGCTTAAAATAAAATAAGTTTCGTATAAGGCCAACCCCATTTGCCCAAGTAGGAAGATTTCAGCAATATAAAATTAATGCCACAGGTAGATATTTGAAGCAGAAAAGCTTAATTAAACCATTGTAAGAACCAACAGAGACCTCGGGAATCATAGCTGAAGAACTACTTTTCTAATTAAAATTAAAAAATTCACTAGACAAACAAGACTGGATTAAGCCGATTGACTGAGAGACATTGGTTTGTTTCTTTCATCAAAACTGTGCACAAAATGTTAGTCTTTGTTTATAAATATGGATGTCAATAGTACAAGTAACTTCAATTATAAAAAAAAATTATAATTTTTCTCTCGAAATTTAATTTAATTAGGTGGATCATTCAATTGCTGGATCCATGAGAGGAACGCAAGGTTATAAAAATTCTCTCACATCTTGTTTATCTCTGTATTCTTCTGCAAATGATGTTATTCATGGAAAAAGAACCAGCAAAAAACATTAATTACAAAACCATTGGCTTGTTTAGATGAACCAAATGATGCCATATGTATTAATAATTCCTAACCAAACAAAATAGTAATTAATTACAAATCATTATCATCTTTTCTCTCAAACAAATCATGGGAAGGTCAACCTTCAATGGGATGATAAAATAGATTTTCTTGGATCTTCTTGAGCACATGAGTAGATATGGTGATGGGCGTTTTATCAAAGTCAATATTAATTATTTGATATCTATTTAGCGCAAGCATTACGTGTTATGCTTGCCTTTCTTCGAAGCAAGCCGAGCTGTACATGTATTTTGAGAAGAAATTAAGCTTAATATACTTTGATTGACTTCTTTAGTTCTTAACACTTTGATTTCCATATCTGAGGGGAAAGAATCAACCGAATGTTGGAACAAGTATCAGGGAATTTGATTGCTTGATGTGTTGGAAAAATCAACGATGTATTTACACTAAGAAATTAAATTCAGGTCGATGCATGTTTTGATTTTGTTTTGAAGAATTAACAAATGGCAAAAATATTAACTTAATTTGAAAAATCCATTCAATCACTCTCCCTCTCTCCCCCTCTCCCTCTCTCTCTATGCTCATGAGTACTCTTTACATGCTAAACTTAGGTTAATTACGCTAGATACAACACTACAGTGATTGGGACAAAGGAGGCAATCTCAAGAGATAATTGTATTCACAAAGATCCCTTTTGGGATTAATTTACATGCAAATCAAGTAGTAGTAAGAAAGGCTACAATTAATTTGTACTTTATAGAGCAACCTAGCTCTAGTTGTTAGCTCATACAGAGACAGACCCAGCAAGCCATTGGGACACTGAAACGGATTAAGTTAAACAAGGCCCTAATTCCACTTTACCATTGTTGCAAACGTGCACAGAGTCACAGACAACACATACTATTATGAGACAAAAAAGTTTACAAATTATCCTTTGTATATTACCCTAATTGGTAATTACATTTATACATGTTCATTCAATTCTTAATGGATTATAAATTATCTTGCCTATCAGTTTTTTTTTTTTTTCAGTGGACCTTTTATTTCAACTTCTCTGACCACTTCAGTTTATATATCCCAACAAGATAATTAAGTGATAATTTCCAAAATAGCTCACTAATTTTTAATTTTAGGAAGTCGGGAACTAGAGGAAAGATCTAATATCCATAAAAAAAATATTTCTCCACATTCCAATGCAGTTGCAAATATTCTCCTACAATTTTCCAAATTTTTTTTTGACAATTTAATATATTATTCTAGCAATTGGGCAATTTGCATCTGATTAAGCTTAGGATTCCACATGAATGATATCTTCTCTAGTAGATCAGTGCCGTGTAATATGAAAAGTGGTCAATGGTATTGGTGCATCCAGTCCTCTTTCTTTCACTTTTTTTTGTCTGGTCCTCTTGTTTCTTTGTTTCTTTTTATCTTATTGTAATCTTCCCTTCTTCTTCTTCTTTTTGTTTTTAAATTACCTTTATTGTTATTGATATTAACATGGTCAGGATAGTTCGGTCGGATCACTAGATCAACCTGAGTTTCTTACCAGGTCATAGAGATTTTTATCTACTTTTTTCAAGTACCAAGCCGGTTGAATTTAGACCAACTTGTTGGGTGATCTAGGTTTTAAAACATGAATGTCACTTGATATCATCTATTATAATAGTCAAATGCTGGGTTTAACATTTATAAAACAGAGAGCAAGAAGATGGGTTTAGGAAGGGGAAAAAAAAAGGGAGCAAACTAAAACAAAATTGAGAATAGAGGGATCAAATGTAGCGTTAACCCTCGTGAAAAGTGAACAACTTGCATGAGGCAGATGGACATGGCTGATCCATAGACAGTGTCCAAGGCACAAGTCAAGCAAACATCTTCAACAAATTGTAGTTATTAACTGTTTCTAAAGGTGGATGGTCCCAGTCTCGCATCCCAATAAAGGTTTTGCCATTCCAAACAAAAGATCCTTTATAAACTGGGAGCTTTCAGGAATCATGATTCTTGCCGGGCATTGTGGGTCGACTTTTCTTTTCTAAAGAACATGCAAAAGGCTATCCGTGGGGCTATGGCGTCCATGCCTTGTAGTCTTCTTTTCTCAGAAGAAGAAAATAGGTAAGCAACGAAGAAAAGAAAAAAAAAAAGTAGAGCAAATTTCAGGGAAAGAAGAAGACCGATATATACATATAAAAACATGTGCTTTGACCTCATGATTGTGTGTTTTCTTTTATAATAATAATAATAATAATATAGTTTGACAGAACACATTAATGCAGCTAATAATTTAAGGTTTTATTAACATAAAATAGTAGAGGGGAAACGAAAGAAACATATTTGGGTGCAAAATATGTAATTCCTATAAAATAAACTTGAAGGGTACAATTAAGAAATTCAAAATTCTAAGAGTAAAAAACATAAATTTCTATAGTATAGGGTTTCATGGTCCCCTTATCATTAAACTAGGCTTAATTCTTCCCACAAGAAACATTGTGCATGTCTTTTTCATCAACCAACATTTTAAAAATTCCATTACACCCATGTCGGCCTAAAGCTTACACCTATTTTATTTAATGGTTTTAGTTTTTTGAAACCATTAAATAAGTTTACACCTATGTCTTTTTCATCCACGAACATTGTGAATTTTCTGATTTTTAACTTGTTTTTTTAGTTTTTTTCTCTTGATTTGATATTTTTTATTATTTTTCTGGATTTCTCGGCTAATCAGTGTTTTAAAAAACTCATAGTTTTACTAATTAAAGAGCACATTTTATTTTCCTCCAATTATTATTTTTCAACAATTAAGATACGCTTAGGTCGAAGTTCATTATCAAAACTATTCTTTATGTTCGATTATTAAGCGACATTTTCATTCAATTATATAAGAAAAAATTTCTTTCATTTTATAAAAAATTAAAATATAAAAATTATATTATTTAATTATTTAATATATGAAATACATTCAGCTCATGTAAAATTTATATAGTCGTGCAACAAGACATGTAAAAAATAAAAAATATATATACACACAAAATGTTTGATCATTTTCTTTAATTAGATGATTAAAATAATTTTATGGTTATCTTGAGTTATTCAATTCATTCATTTATTTTTATTTATCATAAAACAATTAATAAAAATATTTACCTTAATTATTTTCTTAACCCATGTTATTATTTTTAAATTTAGAAAAAAATACTAACACAAAAAAATAAACTTACCTTCTCCGACCATGTTAATATATAATAACTACTAAAAATTTACATGATCATTAACTTTAGGATTCATGGAATTAGTTGAGGTGTGTAAACTGACTCGAATACCTATATTAATCAAAAAAAAAATTATCCTCAAATTAAAAGGTATAAAAATAGAATCAGAGGTAAATAAAACTACTCATATCGTTAGTTAAACTTTCCGATGATTGGTTTTCAGCGTGTTCGCCATTAAAATCACAAAGAAATGATCCACAGTCAGACGTGCAAGGCTGAGCATGTTCGTTTATAATAATATTTTTTAGTGTGGATGTGAAGATATATTTAATTGTTTTTAATTATATCCATCTTTGCTTTAAAAAATAATAACATGCACGGTTAAATGAACATGGTGATGATCCACCCTATCGATCTAGCTGGCCAATTATACATGCGATTCTTTTATTTTTTTTTTCATTAAATAAAAAACAGATAGATTTCTAGAAATTAAATGGATACGAAGATCTTTTTGCCAGCCTGAATTTTGCAGGATTTTATTTTTATACCATGATAAGGCTTCACTTAAGGATCTGCAGGTCAATCATGGGAGTTGTAAGGCATCTTTATAGTGTTTGATATTATTGTATATGGTATATTTTAAAAATATATTTTATTTAAAAACATATTAAATTAATTAATATTTTTTATTTTTAATATTAATACATTAATATTATATAAAAATATTATTTTTAAATCAAATACATTTTTAAAACGCATTTAAATATAATTTTTACACAAAACTAACCATGGAATTATTTTATAGGGATAGGATTTTGTTTTTTGTTTTAAAAGCGTTTTTGTAAAAAAACAATTTTAAATTTATTTTTTTCTTTGCTTCAAATTAATAATTTTTTATTATTTTTAGATCATTTTGATGTGTTAATGTTAAAAATAATTTTTTAAAAATAAAAAAATATTATTTTAATATACTTTTGAGTGAAAATGAATTTAAAAAATAATCATAATCACACTTTAAAACAAGCTCATAACCATATTATACAATGATATATTATGATTAAACTTATTATAATAAATAATACATCAAATCACAAACATTTTTTATACACAAAAGCTTCGTTGCGTGTGATTTTTAGGGTAGAATTATGCATTGCGTAACCCATTCCAATGCAAAACGGTGCCCCTAAGACGCCATATTGGGACATATGTAAATGTCCTTAGGATATCTTGCTGGGGGCATCCAAAATCTTTCTCAAAATCATTTCTTGCTTTGGATGCCACATGAATGGATTATTAGAAAGTGCCTTGAAAGAATATTAAGTACAAAAGCTTCTTTACAAGCAATATTCAACACTGGATGATGAAAAGATATAAAGCAAATAATGCAACTTCAGAAAGTAGAAAGTATCTCGGCTGATTACTTAATTAGAGCCTAATTACGCTTAATAAAGTCATGGCAAATAAAAATGAAGAACCAATCGGATTTCAAGCTCGGTTATTTTCAACATGGACATGATTTTTTTTTTTGGGAAAAGGGACATGGAATTTTAGGGCAATAATTTGTGTTTGAGTGGAGTGTGGACAAACCCTAAAAAGCATGATGTATCCTTTAAGTCCGAACTTGTTCTTGGGCTTGGGTTTGGACTTGGTACTCAATATTCATCCTGGATTTTTCTGATAATATGAGCTGAATCGATCAAGCTTAAGAAGCTAAGAACATCAACCTTGCAATCCAGATGATAAAAATGATTAATTTTTTTCTTTCACGAGAAAGTTTAACTCAACAAGAGCAACCAATTAAGAGGTTTATATGTGAACTTTTGGACTCAATAGTGAGAAGCTTGAAGGAGTTTTCAAGCTCAAGTTCTCCAAGAAAATGAATACTTTGACATTGATGGAGCTAAAGTGGTCAAATTATATTTGATAATGCTTGGAGAAAAAATTCGATTTGCTTGCTTTAGGCTCTCTTAATATCACTCTTTTCTTTATGGTCAAGCAATGGGTGGAACATAGGTCTTAATTTTTTTTCCCCTCCCTTTCATAAAAGAACCATGCATTTAGCACTTGGTTTTAGATCAGACATTAGGCAGTTTGGGGCCATTTCATATAATCACTCCTTAGACCAAAAAAACTGACCAAAGCCAGCACAAAAAAGAAGAAAAGAAAAGGGAGTTTAATGTATGAAAAGGCCTGCGAGGAACTTCAAAATTTTATGGACCTGTTTCGCTGTTTATGCCATGAGCTATCGAGTATAGACTAATGGTCCCAGCCCACATTCATGGTGATGCAATGTCTATTGTTTATAATTAACATTAACCCAAAGAAAAAAACTAAAACTAAGAGATTTGTGGTGTTTTTATATGTCACCACTAATGTCAATCTTGGATTTGTATTAAAGAAGGGAGTTTAATGAAGATAATTTGAGCCTTAAGTCATGCTAGAAAAACTAGATTGAAGTTTAAAATGTGTGCTTTGATTTGGTTTAATTCTAAGTTTCTAAACTGTGTTTTTAAAATTGAAAATTAAGTTATACAAGTTTTTAGGATATGTTTTTTGTATTTTTAGATGAAAATAAATTGAAAATTAAGTTTTAAAAATAAAAATAAAAAACTCGAATCTTGATTTTTCAATCAATGATAAAAAAAAATTTGTGGGGGACTACACATTAAATACCTAAACAAATAAAGTTACTATAATTTCTTCCACTAATCCACTTTATTAAAAAGTTTAACAAAAAAAAAAAAAGAATAACAACATGTTAATAAAAGTAACTAATTGATAAGCATTTTGGCATATTTTGACGAAAAGCAACAAAGCAAGCTACAAGTCAAGAGGCAAAGCAATTAATTAATTGCAATTCCAAATTTTATAATTTATAAAATTCAATTTTATAAATATCACACATTATATTAGCATTATTCTTTCAGATAGCTACGATTCTTGCATAAATTCTAATCATGGCTTGCATCATTAAGTATACCTACGGCAACTTGCAAATAAAAGTCTATCCAACTTGCCGAGGATGACATGTTTTTTTACTTTTTTCCTCGTCACATGGTATCCAAAGGGGTTTTGTTAGTTTATGAACAATTAGAAAATTACAAAACCTGTTGGAGACATGTTTTTGCAAGAAATTAAAGAGAATACCAACACACCCAGAAGTAGTTTCAAGAACATAATTTGATATCCGTTTAATTTTAAAATTTATGGGATTAATGAAAATACACACAAACAAATGAATATGAATATTCATATTAATAAAAAAAAAAAACCCAGCTAGCCTACCAAAATTTATAATAGTTGAAGACGATAACCAAACCTCAGTTATAATTATCTACTGGTAGACTTTTCCTTGAGAGCATGGGAAACTGAACCTGTGAGCTTTTTCCCGCCACTCAAATATTTGCAAATAGAAAAAAACAATGTCACTGTTTACTATGATAATCTTTGTAAGAACTTCTTATGGCAGATACCAGTGCATGTTAATTTCAATTATAATAAGATTTGGCAACGGTGGGAAAGAATACATTACCTGTAAACGATGAACTTTTGATGCAGTAATGTCGAAATGAAATGAAGAGCGGAGGGAGCGATAGTGGGGGATTGGACTGAGTTTTTCAAAAAAAATTTATAGATGTAAACAACTCAAGAACAAAAGGAAGAAGAAATGAAGAACAGGGGAAGAAGAAGGGGAGGTCGGGGTTTCTAAACAAAACAACATCGTTTTGTTAATGAAAAAAATTATAGATGTCAGGTTTTACTCGAGTTATACGAGGTCACCGGGCTAATTGCAGCTGTAGTTCTAACTTATATAAAGTCTAGTTAAAATCTCGGGTTGACCTGTTTCAAATCAACAGATTTTACAGCAATGTCTGTTGATAAAAGGGTTGAATCTCTTTTATTTCAGAATTGGATTAAATCTCTCGATGATCTAGAGAAGTTAAATTGAAGGTGCAGCTTGATTAGGGTAAGAGTGATTTGGGTTCGGCTCAGCAGAAAAAATATAGAAAAGAAGATGTAAACCTAAAGCAAGAAAATGCTTGGGCTGGCATGGTTTGCCCCAAGCTCCAGCCATGACCTAGTGATTGGCCTTCTACGACAGGTGCCTTGACATTTTTCTCTGCTTCAAAACCCTAAAACTGGACCCAGTCAGTCTTTTTGCTTAGAGCTTCCAGCCCAATTCCGAGACTGTTTCTGTATCTGTTATTGTTATGTCTCTATGGTTAAAGGAATTTATTTTAGTAGACTTTGATTAAAAGCAAGAGTGGTTATTATCTCTCTCTTTTTTTTTATTATTGGGTACACGGGATGGAAAAAATCAGAAACTAATAATTCAATGTTTTTTTTAATGTTTAGAGATATTGGATCATAATCTTGGATTTTATTTGAAATGATTTATGGAAAGTGAGTTTTTATTTTAAATCATAATTCAAAAGTTTTTCTATGATGATCAAAAACTGTATGTAAGAAATCGTAATTCGTTTTTTTATATATAAATAAATATAGAATAAGCTAGAACTAATAAGTTAAAACTAAAGTATGTTATTTTACATTAATACTTTGTTTTTTTATCATTATTTTTTATTTAATGTATAAGTTATTTATAATTATATATAACTTGAGTAAGAAGTTAAAAAAATACAACTTAAATCAATTTATAGAATTCATATTAAGTAAAACATTATTATAGAATCAAAGGGTGATTCCTATAAACCTAATAACATGGCATTCTTTAAGGGTTTTTCTTTTTCTATTTCTATCATTTTCTATCACAAAAACACCACCAGGATTTCAACATTTTATGATACAAAAGATCTTAATATTACTGTTATAATCTAATTTTTGACCTTCTCGTTTTCGTATATATTTTTTGAAAAAATTTAGAAAAATACCAAAAAAAAATGTCTTTTCAATAAATTTAGCTATTTTAATCATTTCTTAATTTTCTTAATTTTTTATTTAATTTTTGTGTCAAAAAATCATGAAAACCATAAAAAATATGAAAACGCATAAAGAAAAAATAAAAAAATATAGCTGAGGTTGAAAATTGAATTGATATTTGAGCATCACATGCAAAAAAAAGAAATCTTAAGGTCATAATTAAGGATTGAATTAAAGAGAAATTGAAGAAATGAACTTAATTGGTTTAATTTATCTAAAATCAAAAGAATTTGAAGTTTAAAGATGAATTTGAAACAAATAGCCAAGTTAAAAAAATCAATTAAGGCTTCATTGAGGAAAACAAATTAAAATTAAGAGTCAATTGGCTTAAAATAGAGAATTGAAGAACACTGAAATGGAAGCCTTGAAGAGATCAGAGGGCCTAAGGTGTCTCACTCATGGGCGAAATTGAAATAAATTAAGGAAAGAAGATGAAAATTGACAAAAAAAAATTGAAAGATCAGGGACCAAGGAGCAAAAGGTGTTGAAGTGGGAGGACCGTGTTAAAGTTTGACCTAATTGAGTTACAAGAAACCCTAATATGGTTGAAAATGGCTTCATTTCATATATAGTGAAATGGTGCGTTTTGAGAAAATAAGAGAAGAATAGATTGTTAGAGATACGAAAAAAACGACGTTGTTTTATACATGCTTTTGCAGATTTCTTGGCATAAAGAAGAAAGGAAGAAACGATTGTGTCTCATGCAACTTTAGGGCTTAATCTTGGTCCTGGTTAAGTCTCTTGGTGTCGCAGAAATGAAAGAAATGTGTTTTCTAACATGTCAACTACAATCACGACGTAAGAAATCAGGGTTTAACTCTCATAACCAGTTACAGATTTCGTGTCAAATATGCTCACTCATCAACCTTCCTACAGGACCAGCAACACAACCTTTCCATTTTGAAGGCAGGGTTCAGTTTTCAAACTTTGATTTTTTCTTCACGAATCAAGTAAAGAGATATTGATGGCCAGCAATTAAGTTGATTTCTAGGAATCAACCCTTGTAAAATCAGCGATTTGTTTCCTTTCCTAAAGAGTATTATTTGCCTATAAAAAGAGCAACAACAGAGAGCAACATGTAAGAAAGGAGGAGAGCGTGAAACACCAATGATAGAGAAACAGGGGAAGAAACAAGAAGGCATTCATAAAGAAGCAACGAAGAGGCAGGGTGATCTTGACAACATAGAGCAACAGAGACAATTACATAATTTGTTCCCTTCAAACCCCGATCATTGTAAGAGATTTAGCTCTGCAAAATATCTTTTCAATTTTTTTTTTCAATATTTTATTTCATTTAATTTTTTATCTAATTTAATCTTTATTTTTTTATTATTTTTTTAACTATTTTTATTTGTTTTTTCAAATTAATCCCTTAGCATTTTATTTCATTTATTTTTTTTATTTAATTTGGTCTTCATTCTTTTTATTTCAATTTTTTTTATTTGTTTATCTTTTTCTTGATTTTTTTATTTTTCAATCTAGTACCTCATTATTTTCTTTCATTTAGTTTTTATATCAGATTTATTCCTCATTGTTTTGTTTTTTAATTTTAGATGATCAAGAATTTTTCTTTGTGAGTTTTTGATGTTTTGATAATCCTAGTTTTATGACTCGGGTTACGGGTTTTGAAAATTAGCTCGATTTAACTTTGATATTTTTTTAGGTCTTTTTTTTTTAATTTTATCATTCGACGTTAGGTTATTGTGCCTTGAGTTTCGTGATTTTTTTTGCTTTTATTTAAGGGATTATCTCGATCTTATATGTTAGGTCGTAGGTTAGTTGAGTTAACCCAGATTGACTCAGGTTTTGTTTTTTTTTTAAAAATTATTTTTTTCTATTTATCCTTTCATCATTTAATTTACTCATAGTTGATCTTATTTGCTTCATTCAATTTTATCTATGTGCGAGGCTATTTCAATCTCACAATTAGATCGTGAATTTGACATGCTGATTTGAGTTAGGTTTTTTATATATATATATATATATATATATATTTATTTTTAAAAAAAAATAATTTTTTTGTGGTAATTGAGCTTCAGAATTTTTTTTTTTTTTTTGTAAGGTTATTTTATTCCCAACCAATTTTTATTTTGTAACATTTTAATAATATCTCAATAATATCATTTCATAATATAAACAGACATTTATTTTTTATATATAATAGCCATTTTTTAGATTTTTTTATCATTATTTTTTGTAAATTTTATTATTAAATTAATCAACTTCATTAAACACGGATTCTTTTTTCTTTTTTTTTCCTCCTCTGAAAATGCGATCATTGCATGAGTTTTTTTTTTTTTAAATTGATTCGGCCATGATAAGCGCAGAACACCTTATCACTGCACGAGAGATTAGAATTTAGAAAGCCCCTCTCTCTTCTTATCGCAATAACAATCTCAAATTCCAATGGTACTGTGTTAACAAAAAGGGTAACCTAACAAAAAGCTTTTTTTTTTTTTGATAAGGAACCTAAGAAAATCCAAAAAGCCATGAACAAGAATCTGCTGTTAGTTGTAACGACAACAACGTTAGTGGCCATCGTCTCAATTCTCCTAACAAGTCCAACTAATCTCCTTGGACCACCTACCATCCCAACATCTCATGACCATCTTCACTCTGCAAAGATCCTTCATGTCAGTGGAGCTGTAGGGCCAGAGAGCTTGGTTTTTGATCCGAATGGGGAAGGACCCTATACTGGTGTTGCTGACGGTAGAGTTCTCAAGTGGATTGCAGGAGATGATGGCAGTGGAAGCTGGACTGATTTTGCCACCACCAGTTCTAATCGGTAACAGCCCATGAAGCAAAGTTTGTGTCTTTTATTGTTTATTGGATTATTTTTACTTAGGTTATCAAAACTAGTGTTTGTTTTGATTGTTTGGTGTTAAATTGCGCTCCTTAATCATTGTTGGCCAGCAAAGGTCTTACTCTTTGAACAACGGAGGAATGGAAAAGAGAGTATTTTTAGTGAAAAAATTTGACTCTGTGCATGATTGCTTTTGCAAATTTATATTTTCATGAAGGGTTGAAGTCGTTTTAGATCAAATTTGGAAATTTTCTTGTTCTAGAGTTGTTGCGTAGATTGTGCTGATAGGGCTTGCAGTAAGCACCTTTTTCTTGTTATTACATCGCATCTTGTCAAATACTGTTAATTGGATATCTGAGCATCCGTTGCAGTTGACTCTGATTGTATTTCTTTTCATGTAACTTTTATCAAAAAATTAAAGATTCAGCTTTTCACAAGTAGAGAGCGAATTTGAACGCATAAGCAAAAAGAAATCACATGAATGAGTAGTTTTTGAATGGAACGAAATTGTTCCACGGGTAGGATTGCTTAAGGGGCTGTATTTGATTCTAGAAAACAGTAGTTGATGCCGATAATTGTTGGTTTAGATTTCAGTTTGTTCAACCATCTAAGTGCACAGAGCTCGTTACTTCCTTCTGCCTTTCCCTTGTCAAGGAAGTGAATTGGTGGTAGCTTTGTCTAGTTAACTGGCTGCTTGAAATGTAGTTGCTGGATTTGTTGACTACTTTAAATGGTTTGATACAGTGGTGGTATTCAATTGTGTGGAAAGTGTAAACTCCCTCTGTTTCATAGACCGAGAGGGCTCACCATCAGGAATACACACTGGATTTTTTATTTATTTTTTTCTACCATACATTATAAAGTTTCACATTTTTTTGACTCACCGCAACTCTCAATTTGCAAGGAACAAGTGTGTTCGCCCATTTGCTCCTGAAATGGAACATGTCTGTGGAAGGCCATTAGGACTAAGATTTGATAAGAAAACTGGAAATCTCTACATCGCTGATGCTTACCTGGGTCTTCAAGTTGTTGGTCCAACTGGAGGTTTAGCCACGCCAGTTGTCACTGAATTAGAAGGCCAACCCATGCGCTTCACCAATGATTTGGACATTGATGAGCAGGAAGATGTGATTTACTTCACAGATACGAGCATGGTCTTCCAAAGAAGGTAATTTAAGCATAGAAGAACATGCATTTGCTTTTATTCTCAAGGCATGAATGTTGTGATATTTAATGGTTTTCTCCTGAGTGCAGGGTGGGGGTGAATTTATCAGGATATTTGGCTTAAACCTTGAATTCTATTTGTAGACTTGAGAAACCTGTGCCATTAAGAACCAATTAAAAGAAAATTCAGTGAGAATAATACATGTTGAAATGCAAATATTTTAAAATTGAAGCCTTAAATGGCTTATGAGTTTGAGCATTTTAGATGTCAAACTTGTTGCATAGCTATGGAAGTTTAAGACTATTGTAGAGAAACTAAGCGGATTTTCATAGTTAACAGTGTCTAAGTTTCCGTTAAAGATATCTTAAAGGAGGAGATACCACTTGCTATTTAAAAAGGTCAAAAGAATGCCAGATTGAAGGGTAGCAGGAGACCAGGTCATTTATTTCCTCTATGCCTTTATTTGCAGAGACGTGTGGTTGTATTCAGATTAACCTTTTGATTTTAATTACCCCTAATTGCATTTAGAAGTTTTTTGGTGGGATAGAAGCATATCAAATTTCATTCTTCTATTTGTATCCTGAGTTTTTTTCTCTCCAAAAACATGCGCTGTCTGTTCATTCATTCTTTTTATTTGTTTATATATTTTTTATTGGCAGACAATTTATGTTATCAGTCTTGACCAAAGACAAGACGGGCAGGTTACTGAAATATGATAAATCAAGCAAAGAAGTAACAGTCTTAGCACGCGGCCTGGCTTTTGCCAATGGTGTTGCATTGAGCAAGGACTCTACCTTTCTGCTAGTAGCTGAAACCACAACTTGTCGGATTTTAAGGTTTTGGCTTCATGGCCCTAATGCTGGAAAGTCTGATGTGTTCACAGAGCTTCCGGGATTCCCAGACAATATCAGAAGAAATTCAAAAGGGGAGTTCTGGGTGGCTTTGCATTCAAAAAAGGGACTTTTTGCGAAGGTGGTGCTTTCAAATTCATGGATTGGGAAAACTTTGTTAAAATTTCCACTCAGCTTCAAGCAACTGCACTCACTGTTAGTAGGAGGAAAGGCACATGCAACTGCGATAAAGTTGAGCGAGGAAGGGAAAATTCTGGATGTCTTAGAAGACTGCGATGGACAAACATTAAGGTTTATTAGTGAAGTAGAGGAGAAGGATGGTAAGCTCTGGATTGGTTCAGTACTAATGCCTTTTCTTGGCACTTACAACTTGTAATCGAAATGTTTCGGCAGAAAGCTCTTGTGTAAGAATTTTGCCCCAACTTTCCTTTTCATTTCCTTGTGGTTAGAAAACAAAATAAAGAAAGAAAACGGTGAACAAGCAGGCTGTCTGTCATTTTTCTCGTGTAGCCCGAACTTCAATGGTGCTGATATGAAGGAGATTGAGGAGATGGGGATTTTCTGATTCTCCGAATTATATTTTTCTGATTATATTTTAAGAAAATAAAAAAATTCCGAGTTTTCTGAAATAATTAGAGTATCTTTTTGGTTCATTGCAATTTATTTCTTTTCCAGCCTAGTAACAAGTTACTTGTATATTTATGATTTTTTTTTATTTAGAATAATTTGGATTTTCCAAAATTCTTGAACCCTTACCAATTTTCTCCAAAATAATTTCGGAGAAGTACCTGAATTTTCCATTTTCAAAAACTTTTAACCAAATTAGCTCAGAAAATTTAAGTAATTCAATTTTTTTTTTTTTTTTACTTTAGTTCACCCTTCAGAACAGGATGTATCAGTTTTTTTGTATTTAAAAGATGTTATTGAAAAACTTTTAATTTTTTATATTTTTTTAAATAATGTTTTGGTGATTTTTAATTGTTTTGATGTATTAATATCAAAAATTAATTTTAAAAAATAATATTTTAATATATTTTCAAATAAAAAACATTAGCTATATTTCTAGTTCAATTCTAAAATCTAATGCAATAATGGCCGTCCACATTTTATAATATTGAGATGACATTAATCAATTATAAAGGTATATTTATTTTTATATTTTAATTTTTTTAAAAAAAATAATTAAATATTTTATTTTTACTTCAAATTAATTTTTTAAAAACAAGTTTGTTATCATAAAAATAATAAATAAAATGATTCAAAACTATGAAATGACCGAAGATTAATCAAATCATGCCACAAATATATTTTTTATAATTTTAAAATTTTTTATTTTTTAAAAAATATATTAAAAACATGGGCAAAACATGAGTTATGGTGTAAATATAAGAGAAATGTTGTGTTGGTGCTTGTTTGGAAGTGTGGTTGCGGTTGCTTTTCAAAGTGTTTTTTGTACCGAAATGTATCAAAATGATAAATTTTTTTATTTTTTAAAAATTATTTTTGAAATCACAAGATCAAAAAAGATCCAAAACATTAAAAAAAAAATTAATAAAACTAAAAAGCTAGAGCATGTTTTTGCATTTTAACTAGAAATTAATGTTAATAATAATTTTTAAAAACTAAAAAATAATAATATTTTAATATATTTTTAAATAAAAAATATTTTAAAAAATAACTTTACCTCAACTCCTAAATATGGTGTTGGCTGGAAGCTAGATCATAAATGATACCGAAGCGGACTTCATTAAAAATCAACTTCGGAATAAATAAATAAATAAAAGGTCTGTGTTGACTTCGCAAGCATCATCCCCAGACTGTAGGGATCCAAATCAATTTTTTGAATTTAACCTACCACACTTTTATTTTCAGATAAAAAAAAAACTATCAACTTTTAAAGTTTTACTGCCCATTTAACCTTGTGAGTTTTCTTGAATTGCTTAAATGTATCTTTTCCGTCCTGGTTTTTATTAGAATTAGAATTTTTTTATTTTAAATTAATTTTTTATTATTATTTTAATATATTTCAAAATAAAGTATATATCTTTTTAAAACCTTTCCTTTGAGCTGTGACCTCTGATTTCATATAACTTGACATGAAATTCTAAAGAAATTGACAAGACAATATTCACGTTGTGGTCGATGTTCAACGGGACTCAAACTTAACACTGAATTACATTAATTAAAGACCATTTTGACCAATGTATTATAAATATGGAGCCACCTCGTCTCCTACACAGGAGTAACATGAGCTGTTCGAAATGGATATTGCAGCATGGGCAGAAGGGCTGAGCAGCCGAATCAAGTGTGTTCATGTTAATGACATTTATTTTTTCACATTAAATTTAATTTCCTCCACGTTTAGATATTAACTGAATCGTTCACACACAAAAAATAATCTTTTTCTAACAATCTGGCCTTGGATTTGAATCATAAAAGATAACATCATAGATTCATTCATATATGAGCCCAAGGTTCGAGAATTTTATCGACAATTAATTTTTAATTTAATAGTGCTCGCCAAGCATCATGAGTTGTTGTCATTCCAATGACATATGGAAAAACTTTTTTCTGTCAAAGAAGAAAAAATCCAACTTAACAACATCTGATCCATTTGAAACCAGGTTTGTCAAACCTGGTTTGAGACTCTAGATTAGGTTCTACTTGATTGGTTTCAGCATTAAAAACATGTGGAGAAGAAGCTGGCTTAGTGACTTTGACATGAAAGTTAAGATTGTAGCCGTTCAAAATTGATTCCTCTACCCACATATTGGTTGAACGATTCCTCTACCCACATATTGACAAGGATCGCTGTTGAACTTTTTAAAAATTTTGAAACCATGACTTTGCTGGTTGCTATTGTTAGCATGATTTTTTTTTTTATTAACGTGGATGTCCGGATCAGCTTGCGTGTATTTATAATAATTTCACAGGCCTTGAAGTTAATGATCATGTAAGCTTTCAGTGGCCATCACATGAGTAACCACAGGGCTCGAACCTGAAACCACAGAGAGAGCAAACCTCTTAGTCCCAAACTCTTACCACTGGGTCATCTCTTAGATGATTTTGTTAGCATGATTCTTGTTATTGCTGGTAGTGGATTGAGCAATATTAGCAGTGTGAGCAGGTGAATGAATAGAACTTTTTAGCAAAGTTTTTTAAGCAATTAACTAACCTGATAATTCATGAAATGTAGCATGATCCTTTCGGACATAAATGTAACCTAATAGGATGGTATTCATATGGTAAGAGTTTGAAAATATTGACATTGAATTTTGTATTGGACATTAGTAATTCTGCAGATGCAAGAGTACATCAATTAACTTTTCTTCCTTTAATAACCGAGTCATCGTTTTGTGAGCTAAGGTCAACTCCTTCAAGGATAAATGAAGTTGAAGTTGTTTGTTGCTTGAGACCTAACCAAAAGCTTGTTATAGTGCTTGTCGAGCATCATGAGTTGTTGTCATTCCAATGACATATGGAAAAGCTTTTTTCTGTCAAAGAAGAAAAAATCCAACTTAACAACACCTGATCCATTTGAAACCAGGTTTGTCAAACCTGGTTTGAGACTCTAGATTAGGTTCTACTCAATTGGTTTCAGCATTAAAAACATGCGGAGAAGAAGCTGGCTTAGTGACTTTGACATGAAAGTTAAGATTGTACGTACGTAGCCGTTCAAAATTGATGTGAATTGAATACTCTAACTGAGATAAGTGGATGAAGTTGGTTTGATAGAGAAAGATTGACGAGAGTTAGGCATGACGAGGGATAGCAAGGTAGAATGAGAAAGAATAGAAGGTTGAGAAGTCGTCGAAATAAAAAGAGATGAGACTGCCATGTACTGTATTTGCTCTAATACCATGTTTAAATAGAAAAAAGCTGCTATATTCATTGAATGTGCTGCTGTGTATAAATACAAATTACTATTTAGATCGAAGAAATGTGGCTTGCTAGTGCTCCCAATTGCCCATGCGGCGTATACTTAGACCGATAGACGTGAACATTTCGTCAACATAAAATAGTAAACCCTAACACATGGATTTTGAGATTTAGCTTGCATAATGAATTGGGGATATTCAAGGTATCCCACGTTAATTATTTTAAAATATGAATAACGAATAAAAGTTTAATGTAGTTATTTCACATACGGACGAAGCCTTGTCTAATTGGTGTTTCCAACACAAAACTTGTCTCATCGTGTATATTTGGTTCTTGGCCTCTTGATTATCTAAATCTCCTTCCCGAATCCTCTTCGCCGTAGCCATGGCTGCAAAGCTATTCTTAACAGCAACAATTGTAGTTCTAATATCAGCCTTGATTGCAATTAATCATGAGTTTTTGAATCAATCATCTGTTATAGAAAAAGGCCACGGCCAGCTTTGGGAATGGGAAACTCTTTCACTCGATGGTGCAACCGGACCTGAAAGTTTTGCTCTCGACCCACTTGGCCAGGGACCCTATGCCGGAGTATCCGACGGTCGAATCATCAAATGGGAAGAACACGAAAGGCGTTGGATCAATTTTGCAATTACTTCCCAGAAGAGGTACTTAATTTATATACAATGCACCTGCATTTTTTTTCAGTTTATATACAAGGCACCTGCACTTCTCAAAAGAAGGAAATGTATATGAAAAAGGAAATCAGTGAAGGAGATGATATATACCATTGCATGCCTGGCTTGGATCGATACTAGCTATATATGTTTATTTTTTGACAATTATCTCTAGTTCTGTGGTTATTAATCGGTGGCGAGAGTTAACCTTAACCACATTCTTGCAATCACAAGCCTTGTTTGAAAATGTTGATGTAATGTTTTTTACTTTGGAATTATCGAATTGGGCCAACCAACCTTTTTCTTGGCTTCCCAATAGTCAATAGAACAGGGATGATTCTTCTTCCAACATTATATGTGCCTGCTTGATAGTGTGGCTGAGGGTGAATCTTTATCTAGTGTTTGGTTAAAGATATCTTATCTGTAGCCACACTACCTAGTGTTTGGTTAAAGAAAAAGTAGGGTATTTTATTGGTAGGACCCACTGATATTTGAGGCTGCACCGCAGATTTTGAGAAGCAGCAAAATACTGCTTCTCATGTTGCTGACCCAACGTTAACAGTGGAGCCATGCTCCACTGCGCACTATTCATTCATTGAAGAGTGCGAGTGAATTTTAATTCACTCACATTGTTCATGTGAACAGTTAGTTTTTTTTTGAAAAACTAGTGCGTAAAGTTTTTTTTTCCTGAAAGACTAATACAGTTAATTAATTGCACTTGTATTGTTCATGCGTTTTTATAGATATATATATATATATATATATATATTTAAAAAATTAGTTTAACTTAAATTAAATTTATTCGTATTGTAATCTCAATTTTATTCCTGATAATATTTTACTTAATTTTATTGCACGCAGGATAAATCATGATAACTGTAGTTATTGTCGAATAAATTTTGTACATAATGAAATTATTGATTTTTTTAAAAAAAATTGTGTTTTACTCGAAAAACTAGTACTTAATATTATTTAATAACACTACATAAATTAGAAGGATATCGCATAATGACGTAATATTTGTGAAATTTGATCGCAATTCCAATTATGTAATTGCATTAAAAATCATTAGTGTATATATATATATATATATATATATATATATATATTAATTATGTTATAACCTCAGTTTCAAAAGCATTTTTTTAACCAAACACATTAAACTACTTTTTCTTCAACTTTAATTTCAACCACAATTTTAACCAAACACCTATTTTTTCAAACCAATCTCAACTAAAAGTATTTTTTATAAAATAACTTTTTTTAAATTACAACCATAAAAACTACCGCAATACCAAACACACTCAATATATAATAGCTAAGAAATAACCTCTCTCTGTTTTTTTTTTTAGAAGCTACTGCAATCTTAACATGTATAGTTAAGCACTTTGCACACAAGAGACATGTATCTAGAGAGAAGAAAACGTGGAATTAGATCCATTGTCAATTAGCTTAGAGTTGGTTTAGGAATGGAGTTTGGATGTTTTTTAAAATGTATTTTATTTATAAATATAAAAATAATATTTTTTAAATTATTTTTTATTTATAATAGTTTTAAATGCGAAACCAAACTAAATCTGAGTACATTTATACTACTTTGTATGTTACATCAATCTTTCGTTGCAAATTAAATAACTAAGAAGAGGAAAACCAACAAAAAAAAATGAAAACTGCTGTTAAAAAGATGAAAAAGATGCCAGCACCATGGTTAGGGACAAAAAAAATTAAATAGATATCACATCAATGATGGAATATTAAGAGTACAATATCTTACAAAAGTATCTAATATTTATTGTTGATTAGAGTCCAATATCGAGTTATTTAGTTCTAGTTAAAGCACGAAAAATATATAAAAAAGATTACATGTTAATTACTATTTTTAGATGATTGTTTCTTAGTGATTAATCAAGATTTTATTTATTTTATAAGTAAAAATTAATCATTTATTGGATGATTTCAATGTTATTCATACGAGCTAATATTCTTATTTTTTCTCAATTCAAAATGAGTTAATTATATATTGTCTAAATAAAAGAATAAATTAGTTTCATTTCCCCTCATATAAATGATTTGACATACATTGAGTGAGAAAATAAACAAATCCATTTAGCATCCTTAAAGACTTATTATGTAGTCTTTCAAACTCTTATTCTATAATGTATTTGAAGGGGTTAATATACAATTTTGTAAGTAAATATTGAATAGCCTATACAATATATTATCTTGGGACTAGAATTACCTGCCCTAGGATAGATGATCCACTCCCTCCCCAATAAATAAATAAAATAAAATAAAATAAAAATGGAGCAAGAATACTATGGGGTCGCCTATAAAAATGCAATCCATGTGAGTTCTAACCATTAATTTCCTCAATGAATTAAATTCTAGTGATAAGAACGTCAGCTTCACTTGCATAATTAATTATGGGAGAACACATGTATGGTTTGTAAACGCCTATGGTGTGTTCTTGTTTGCTCAAAATCAATGAAGAAAATTAGGAAATACCATGTTCGATCTTTTCAAAAACACAAAAGAAATGTCCAGATCCAAATACGTGTTTAATTTCATCTAATCTAATTATTAAATTCAAAATTAATATTGATAAAGTTAGGAATCCCATTGCTTGTGTTCTTTGAGGACAAAAAAAATAATTAAAATCCATTAACTACATTTCAAGTGAAAATATAATACCTTTATATAAATTAAGAAATAGTGATAGTAGTTTGAATGTCTGCTAGAGAAGCTAGTAAAATACATAAATATTCCATATTTTTTGAAGTAATTAGCAAAGAAATTCGAGTATAAGACCTAGAGTGAAAATTTAATTGGGTCCAAATATATTGAGATTCTTCTTAATTTCCCAACCAATCATAAATGAGAGGGAGAAATTGTTATTAATTATGTCTATAACCCTATATATACCAATAAATATTAAAGCAAAAAGGCACCCTTTTAATTACCTCTTGCGTACAACAACTCCTAATGCACATAAACTCTTCTTTCTTGAACCACCAAGAACACTTTTCTTTTTTCATAACTATGGCCACGAAATTCTTGTTCATCGCCATACCTCTTCTTCTCTCCACCTTAGTCGTCATTGTTATGTTTTCCTCTGAAACATCCAATTTGGAACCTCTCTCCGACGCCGAAGTTAGTCAACTTAATGAGATTCCGATTGTGG
Source organism: Populus deltoides (assembly GCA_015852605.2). NCBI lineage: Eukaryota > Viridiplantae > Streptophyta > Magnoliopsida > Malpighiales > Salicaceae > Populus > Populus deltoides. The sequence continues at coordinate 13,604,211 of CM027585.2, forward strand.
GTGCCATCGGGCCTGAAAGTTTTGCATTTGATTCGCTTGGAGAGGGTCCCTATACCAGTTTGTCGGATGGCAGGATAATCAAATGGCAAGGAGATAAAAAAATATGGATAGATTTTGCTGTAACTTCTCCAAACAGGTATGTATCTAAACAACAACCTTAAAACAGAACCATTTTAACGTTGGTATAAGATTAAAAAGTTGATGGCTACCTAGACAGGGCCGGAGCCATGATACTAGGTTTGGAGGGGCAAATTAAAAAAGAAAATCTTTTAAGAAGGGTTAAAAGTTAAAATTTATAATTATTCAAGGGAGAGACAGGGGGATTTTGCAGGCCAGCCACTCCTTGCCTCCGCTCCTGTACCATTTTTTTTTAAAAAAATTGCAAATAAAACATTGATTTAGCCATTAAGATTATTTCTACATTTTAAAAGTATTTTTAAAAAAAATAATTTTTTTTATTTTTTTATTTACTTTAAATTAATTTTTTTTTGTGTTTTCAGATCATTTTGATGTGCTGATATCAAATATAATTTTTTAAAAATAAAAAATATATATTATTTTGATACATTTATGAGTGAAAAACATTTTAAAAAATAACCACTCTCCCAAACACGCTTACCAAAAAGTTGAAAACTAAATTAAGTCATTAATCATTGAAAACTAAATTAAGTCATAGGATAGTTGAAGTAATTAACAAGTATCTAATCTAATATTATTGAAATATAAAATACTTAATTCACCAAAAATATTACTGTATGCCATTTATACTAAATAAACAATAAAAAGTTGTTGTTTCTTAGAATTATGTATAAAAAATGAACAACAATTGAAAGTCGTCGTCTCAAATTGTTGAAGGAGAATGATAATGATTAATGAAATCCAATTGCAAATGGAATTGCACTTGTGACAATTCCTATATCGAATCAAACAATTTCTTTTGTGGGATTTTTATATAGAATTGAATAGTTTAATTCCTTAATTTTAATAGGGTTTTTGTATTGACTAGCTCTAACAAATTGAGAGTCACGATTTCAAACAGGGACGGCTGTGGAGGGCCACATGATCACCATCAGATGGAGCACGTTTGCGGGAGTCCATTAGGTTCTTGCTTCGACGAAACACACGGTGATCTATATATTGCCGATGCTTACATGGGATTACTTAGAGTGGGGCCTGAAGGTGGCTTGGCCACTAAGATCGCGACACACGCACAAGGAATTCCCTTCAGATTCACTAACAGTTTGGACATAGACCAATCAAGTGGTGCCATTTATTTTACTGATAGTAGCACACAATACCAAAGAAGGTATGTGAATGACTCTATTCTTCTTTCCTTTTTAATTAATTAATTTATTAAATGATCATATTAGGAGAACTTTCTGTTTATACTCATAAAGTCCCCATCTATACACAAATTCTCTATTGGGACTATAAACTATTTTGTTCCTCAATTAAACCCCTAATCTAATTATAGAATAAGTCCTCAATTAGATCCCTATTTTTTTTTTTTTTATCAAAGTGCATCAATTATGAAATGGAAATACATAATTTCGAATATAACTTGGCCTTTAATACTACTTTTTTTTTATGATGATTTGTAGACGAGAAAGCCCAGTTAAAAACAATTGTGATTCTTTGAGACTTAATTGAAAAAAAATATAGATTTGTGATCCGATCGAAAATTGGTTGACGAGTTGGGGACAAATTCGAAGCTATCCCAATTTTATAGTTTATACCGCGAGGATTTGAACTTTCTTTCGCATGAAAGTCACTTTAAATAATTGTTCACAAATTTCTTATAAACATTAAAGAAAAATATGTATACATTTATGAAGTATTGAATGCATAATATAGGGTTTCTCAAGAAAAATACAATGTCCAGCCTTAACATACATGCACATATGTTTTTATATATCTTAATTTATCATAATTAACCTGAATGATAAATGCAATATTGCAGGGATTATCTCTCTGTGGTATTGAGCGGGGATAAATCAGGAAGACTGATGAAATATGATACAGCAAGCAAACAAGTGACAGTACTTCTCAAGAACCTCACGTTTCCAAACGGAGTAGCATTAAGCAAGGATGGCAGTTTCGTTCTATTAGCAGAGACCACCAGCTGTAGGATCTTAAGGTATTGGATAAAAACATCAAAAGCTGGAGCTCTTGAAGTCTTTGCTCAACTACAAGGTTTCCCAGATAACATAAAAAGGAGCCCTAGAGGAGGATACTGGGTTGGTATAAATTCGAAAAGAGAGAAGCTTTCTGAGTTGCTATTTTCATATCCATGGATCGGGAAAGTTTTGCTTAAACTTCCATTGGACATAACGAAAGTTCAAACAGCTTTGGCCAAGTACAGGGGCGGCGGCTTGGCAGTGAGGTTGAGTGAGAATGGTGACATAGTGGAAGTGTTTGAAGACAGAGATGGAAATAGATTGAAATCAATAAGTGAAGTGATGGAGAAAGATGGGAACTTATGGATAGGGTCGATAGATTTACCCTTTGCAGGCAGGTATAAGATATGAACTTGCAATTGTATATTGGTGTGAATATTTTTTGAGAAAAATTAAGAATTGCATGCAAACGAATAATTTTTCATCATATATAGATATGGGAGCCCGAGCTTCTATAAACACGTTTGAAAGGAAATGAAAGGATTTGCACTGATCCCTTCGTGTAACTTTTTCGCACATATATAGGGTGCCTTTTTCTCTCCCTGCAAATTATAATTTTATCAACTTTTGCTCTCTGTGATAATATCTTATCAAAGTGCAAGAATATATTTTTCCAGAAAAAGTGCACGAACGTATTGCATATGTCATTGAAACTCAAAGAAAATCTTGCGGATCATGATATGTGTGGTGTCTTATATCTTATATATATGAGGATTATAAGGAGATTGGATAAGATAAAAGGAATGCTTAAGATATTATCACTATTTTTTAAAAAATCTCATAAGATAAATAGTTTAACACAATAAAAAATAATTATCAATAATAAATAAAATAGATTATATTTATTGTTAAAATCAAGCGAGTCACTGTTTTTGAATGATAAATCTGGTACAATCGGATCATCGTTAATAATTTTTTTTTATCATTGAATTTAAGTTGTTAATATTTTGTTTATATATATAGTATTGATAGTGTTATAACCGGAGCTTTAATGTATCTCTTTTTTTATCTTTTTTTATTGTAACTTGTATTAATCTATTTAAAATTCTTTTGATATAATATGACTGATCTTACTGTGAATAATTTATTTAAGTCTCGATAGAAAAGATATTTGATCTCAAGTTCAAAATATATTTGTTCTCAAAACCAGGAAGAAAAATAACTACATGAAAAAACTGAGTTACAATAATTTCTAGTCCAATTCTTCTCCACTATACATGCATGTAAGATAGAAAGTAAATCATGTAGAACGATACCAGGATAAACAAACAAGAGAGGGTAATCAACACAGAAATTTTATGATATTCAGATTATAACTACTTAATATTTAAGGTTTATTTGTTAATACAGTGAACTGTATGGTATGGCTGATTGTGTTAACCAACAAATTTTTACTATAAAAAAATAAATATAAAAAGATAATTTTTTGAATAAAAAATAATTCTAACCATTTTTTTACAAGATATTATTTCTCTTTTTTCTTTTTATATTCATCTCTTTTCCGTCCGTGAGTAATATAAATTTTTTTGGCTTGATGCTGCCATCACCCTTATTCACCCTATTAAAAAAAAAAATCAACTTACATAAAGAGATTTAGCACATTTTGATCCGGTTTTAGGTGATTGTAGGTAATCGAATTGATATGTTTCTGTAAGATTATCTTTTTTAGATTTATTTTTTTAAATACTCAAACCCAAATTAGCAATTCAGGCCAGCTCGAGGCTTCAACAAGTCAACAACCACCATTTCTGTTCTGCATTGCTGGACGTGTCGTGCTATCGTCTATGGGGCAATGGATTCAAGAACCTTTTTACGGAGTTCTCAAGATATTAGGTGGTATAGATGTTCGTCTAGAATCCAATATATGTTTTTGGGAGTTTACGAGTGAGTTTTATTTTATTTTTTTGTTAAAATTTGATTTTTTTTATTTTAAATTAAAAAAATTGAATGCTTTTAAATTATTTTGATATATTAATATAGAATTTTAAAAAATATTTTTTAAATATATTTTCTTAAAAAATCATTTTAGAAATTAATTACTATTAAACTTGCACGCAATTTAAAAGTCAAGTTAGGGCCACTTGTCACTGAATTGAAAGGAGAATCAGTGTCAAGGTCGTGGGCTCTTGGCTTTCGGTATTGTCATGTCAAAGAGTTCATTTTTATGCCAAAAACTAATCTTGAATGTGACTTTCTGGCAGCAGAAAATGGGTCCTTTATAAGATTCTGGCTTTTCCTTCGACAATTCTAACCACAGACATAGATCCAGTGGTCTGTGCTTGGAGTTGCTTCGTGTGGCCACCAATGTTTTGCTTGAACGGTCGCCTGGAAGCATAAATTGACCGGTTAGCATCAAAGGAATGGTGAAATGACATCTAAACAAGAAATTTCAGTGAAATAGTAAATTTTGGGATGTCGCTGTCGGAACCGTGACAAAATTTCAATTAATTTCATGGTTCACAACCATATATTTATTTAGTTTTAGAATTAATTGTTGGATGATTAGTAATAAAATTTATAAAATCATCAAAACTAGAGCTTCAAATAAAAAATTTTAAAATTTAAAGATCTAATAATTAATGCGGTGATTTCATACTACTTTAAAAAAATAACTTTCAAAAACTTCCATAAAAAATTAAAGTGAGATTCAAAGTTATATTAAAAGTTATAGCTTTTTTAAGTTATTATTTTAACTTGGAGCAATCAAATTTTTTCTTAGACCTAAACTTGTACTATTGACCTATAAATACATCTATTAAGTCATGTACATAATTTTTATGGAGTAGATCATTATCTAATTATGATAGATCTCACACCTAACTGCTCAGAATCACCCATGAAAACTACTGTGTGAACAATGACTTCTTAAGATTATAATTGAAGTTTATTTTTGAGTTTATAGGCTGGACAAAGAAGTATATTTTACTTATAAAATATATTTAAAAAATCATAAAATTATAATTTTTGTATGAAATGATTGACCAATCATACAACTATATCTAATCAGTCGGTAATTGTCGTGCTTCAAAAGCAAAACGTGTTTAAATATCACTATTTTAAAACATGACAAATATATATCTTGTTGCGCTTAAAAATAATAATATTTAGTAAAAATTATGTTTTAGAAGCACAACAAGATAAAAGTGTGATATTTCACTAAATCATTTGGAAATGATATTATTATACCAAGACTTTTAATTTGTTGTGTTAATTTCTTTTTTAAAAGAAAATTCTGCCTGGAAGAGTAATTTTTATTTTTTCATTCACTATGTCTGTCAAATTTTCAGTGTTATGTCTCTCTAAATAATTATTTTTCATGTATGATAAAAATTATTTTTTGGTTGAGTTTTCATGAAAGTCATTCCTTTATCCTTGATGATTTCCCCCCCTCGTTTTTTTGAAGTTGAGATGGTAATATGAAACGAAGATTTATATCCATACTCAAACATCAGTCGACAGTCTATATATATACAGTAAGAATGGAAGAAAAAGTTGTTAAAAGACTTGGTCTTGCTTACTATCTAATCGCATTTATTTTAAAAAATTAATTGTAATTTATTACTATTATTTTTATATTAAATAACTCTATTATCCTATAAATACAATAAAATTGAAAACACATACTCAATAACTATATAGTGGTTTTTAATATCAATTATATATGATTGATTATTTATGTTTCTAGATTATTAATTTGATAATAAGTATTTTTCACGTGTATTATATAAGTCCCAAATCTAGAATGAAATTTTTATATTAATTGTGTTTGATGTTTTTTTTTAAATATTTTTTCAATTAAAAACATATTAATTTTTTTTATTTTTGATATTAGCAAATCAAAATCATTGAAAAATATTGAAAAATTTTCAATTTAATATAATTTTCCAAATAAAAAATAATTTTAAAAATTAAAAACTATCACAATATATACCAACAAATATTAAATATATTTTATATAGCAATGCCAATCAATTTCAAAACGCTTTTACCTATGCTAGTATTGTATATTTTAAAGGCTAGAGACTCTTATTCGTTCCTTAAATATATTTTATATATATTATAAATGGAGTTTTAAATTTGATGTGAGTACATGTCAATGTCAAAAGACAAACATTATGCCAACTTTAATAAATGGTTATTGCCTCCTCGAAGGTATTTTTGTACTTTTCCTTTTAAAATTTTCTTATTTTGTGAATGCCCTTTCGCTTTTTGCTCCAAAACTCGTTTATATTTCCACCAATCTATTAAAAAAAGCCTTCTGCTCTTGCCTATCTAGGTAAATATTTAAAAATACTTTTGACAAATATATAACCAATCAATCATAAATAAAAAATTGCTAAAGCTTACTAGACTTTTATGTCGTATGTATTCGTCATTTTGTCACGTAGACCAGAATGATATGATGTAGAACAAGTAAACGGGTCCACTCAAATAAAATTGGGTATTTTTTTAAAAAAAAATAGCATAATTTTTTAATAATTTTGGCAGAATAATAACTTTTTCCAAAGATTAGGTGAAGTGATATATTTTTATATTATTACCTTTTAGAAATGCAATAAAATGCGTTTTGAAATAGTAATTTTTAATAAATATTATACTTTCGAAAGTGCGAGAAGTTGAAATTTTAATTATTTAGTTTAAATAGTCACCGGTTAAACTGGTTAGATTTAGTTGTATAGATTGGTTGACTGTTTTACACAAAAACTATAACTTAATAAATTTTTTCTTTCAAATATGATTTAGGAGTTCTTTATCCAACTTGTGTACTAAAAAATATACTCCAATTAAAATCTCAAAAAATTATTGTTTACATGGTAGTTGTCCTCTGTTTTTCAATGTCAATGATGTAGTCAGGCTTGCGATAATAGATAATTCTAAGTAGTCAGGTATGAGTCTGCCATAACTAAATAAGAATCTGTCCAAAACAGATCATGTGAATTGCCTAACAGATGTATTTTATGGACTAGTGAAACAAGTCTAGACTCAAGAGAATGTCTAGTTGCACCAAACTAAAATAATAGCTCAAAATGACTATAACTTTTTAATTTGACGGTTGGATCACGTTCAAATTTTTAAAGTAAAAATGTCTCGCTGTGCGAACTATCAGATTTTTAGATATAAAAAATCTTGTCGAGCCCTCTAATTTTAAGAATTTTAAAATTTTTATTATTATTTTCAGAACTGGTCAACCGGTTTCATTGACCATTTTGAACCGATTAACTGGTTTAGCCAGATAATTAAAATTTTATCTTATTACGATTAAAAACACACCATTTACTAAATATTACTATTTCACAAAACAATAACTATTTTATCATATTTAAAAATAAAAATATTTAATAAATATCATGCTTATAAAGCACGATATAATAAAATAGATGCTACGTTAATTAGCCAATTGTATTCATTTTGTGTACTAATTTCTCAATTTGTCAAATAAGATAGACCATGAATTGGGTCCTACTTTGATATAAGGGCAATGCTGGAAATTGATGACATGGTATTTAACTACCTTCATTGGATGCCACCTCATCGCTTATGCAGGGTTGCTTCACGCTTCCATACACGTAAAACTGGCAAATAATATGGGCAAGTTATCTATTTAGGGAACGTTTGGTACAGCGTTTGTACCTGCGTTTCCTCCAAATTTAAATTTTTTTTTTTTTTGTTAAAATTGAGTGCGGTTTATACTTTTTGGATCGTTTGGTCAAAAATGATTTTTACCAAAAAATTGCCCCACGCAACACGCTCTTAATTACCAAATTGCCCTCATCTTTTCCGGGTTCCTTCTCTATTCAACTAACCGGCTGGCAAAAGAGAGACGTGTAGAAAAAATATAAAAGCTAATTTGGTTGAATAATATAAAATAAATACATGTCTTAACAATTTTGAATTGAGTTCTTGTATTTTTAAAAATAACAAGTAGAAAAAAAATATTTTATTTATTTTTATTATCCAATTATTTTTCTTTTAAAATAGTAGTTAATTAATTGGGTACAATGTTTTTAGTTGGCCAATTTATATAAAAAATATATCTTATTTATTTTTATTATCCAATTACTTTTCTTTTAAAATAGTAGGTAATTAATTCGGTATAATGTTTTTAGCTGATCAATTTATATAAAAAATATATCTTATTTATTTGTAATATCTAGTTACTTTTCTTCTAAAATAGTAGATAATTAATTTGGTACAATGTTTTTCTTTTAAGTTATTTTTCTTTTAAAATAATAGGTAATTAATTTGATATAATGTTTTTAGCTGGTCAATTTATATAAAAATATATATCTTATTTATTTTTATTATCCAGTTACTTTTCTTTTAAAATAACAGGTAATTAATTCGGTACAATATTTTTAATTGATCAATTTATATAAAAAAACATATTATTCAAATCAAATAAAGAATCACATAATCCTACAAGTATACTGTACTTTATTATACAAACTTGATAATAATCATCATTAAAAATACTTTGCAAATAACTAAAAAATATATATATATATAAAATCTGATTTCACTATTTTAAGAAATAAGGAACCTTCCAATAAAAAAATAATTGGAATCTTCCTTTTATCTTATCTTGTGTGCTAATTAATAGTCATTGTGCAAAAGCCAAAAAGATAAGCCCGACACACAAAATCAAATGACAACGTCATCATTACATGAATGGTAAAAACGTAATAAAACATCCCTCTAAGACCATTATTGTAAGCTCCCACGTTAGCAGATTCTGTCTTTCTTCAAGTTCTTTAACAGTTCCTGCTTTCGAGCCCTGCTTGCCACTTCAACGAAAACCAGAACTCAAGAACAGACATAAAGGAGCCCCAAGACAACATTGAATGTAGCTAAAAAGGTAGTGATGGACGCAGCAAGAACAAAATTAACAAGGGTTCTTTCAAGAACCTTCATTAATAATGTTAAAGACAAGGCTCAGAGGGTAATGGGATCTGGGTCTTCTTTTAAGGGGCTGGCCAAGTATTCAACATCTGCAGCTGCAGTAGTGAAGGATTATGAGGATTATAGGAAGTCTTTGTATGGTGATATTACACATAAAGCTTTGCTTGTTGATGCTGTTGGTACTCTTGTGGTTCCCTCACAGCCTATGGCTCAGGTGCTAATGTGTAGAGCTGTCTTCTTTTTTCTTCTTTTGTGATTTTTATTTCTGGGTTTGGAGTGTTTTTGTTGCGTGGATTGTGTTTTGTTGTGGGTTTTTCAAGTGGTGGTGCTTGTGTTAAAGTTTTGTTTTTTTATTAGTGGTTTGGTTGATGTGCTGGGTTTTGAATTTTGTAGTTGATTAGTTAATTTATTCTCTTGACTTTCTCAGAAAGATTCTGGGTGGTGTTTTGAGAGCTTGTTGATTATCAGTGAAATCAGCTTCTAGCTTAATTTCAATGCTGCCATCTTTCTCTATCTCTAATAGAGTCGAAAGATTAGCTTTTAGATAAGGGGAAAGCCTGAATTTTTATGTCATTCATGGATTCTGTATGTAACTTTGCTCTATATAGTATATATGGCGAATAACTCATGCCTTTCCCTTTGTGTAGTTTGTCAATATTTTTGGATGAATTATTCTGGGTGGTATTGACATTCTCTCTTTTATGGTTCTCTTGTCTATATGTGAACGGATTTTCATATGAATACAGTGATAAATTGTGTTTTGTTATTGCAGATATATAGACAGATGGGGGAGAAGTACGGAGTGGAGTACTCCGAGGATGAGATACTAAGAAGATACAGATGGGCTTATGGGCAGCCTTGGGGCAGATCTCGTCTCAGGTCTGTTCCCTTTTCTATTTTCCCATTTAGAAGGAATTAGTTATGATATACTGCTGAATTGCTGTAGCAAAATAATGATAGCAAAGAATTTCATGAGTCTTTTTTATTAAGTTGCGTTTGTTATACTGATTCATTCAGTGTCTTCATTGCATTTCCGTATAATAAGCCAAATAATGCAGTTAACAAGTTAGGTTCTTTGGTAACCTTCTTTCCATTTGGCAGATATATTATACAGATTCAACATGTGTAACAAAATCTAGAATTATTATATGCAAGTGGCTCGTAACTTCAACTGCATATCATGTCCTTGCAAATGATTCGAATAGACAAATAATAGTAATTGTGCTAAGATCTCATGCAAATTTGCTTTGATGTATTGTTCGCAATGTTATTGTACTAGGTAAGGGCTTGGCCTGTTTTCATTTTTAAAAAAACTTTTTTAGGAATGATCCCTCGAGATTATTATGGAAATAATGTCAGTTTGGCTTAAAGCATTTCATTTTTTTAGTGTGCGGGGCTTGGTTCATAAGAGTATTTGATGTTATATGGACAGACTGGACTGTTAAACAATTATAAATATCCTTAAATGGATTATGGAATAAATTCCAATAATGTGTTCCAGAATGTGATCCATGGAATCTCACTTTTTTTTCCTTTGCTTTTGAAGGTCTAATAAAGTCAAACTGTTTTCCAGTCAGTATCTTCCTAGGATGTCCCTACCTAGGTGCCCATGTGCAAAGTCATGTTGTCTACATGAGAATGGACACTAGTTGCACACGGATGTGTATGCCTGTCAAATATTATCTTGGACTCCAAAATGAATACATATAGGAACAATGGCCATATCACAGAGTTGTTTTTTTTTTTCAGGGGTCCTCTGCTGCCAATTAATTCATCTGTAAAAACTCCCAACAACTTGTGTGCTATGTTTGGAAATTATTTGTTTTTCTTGCGGTCTCCAGCTTGATATTTTTTTTTACATTCTATTGCAGATATGTAAATGATGGGAGGCCCTTCTGGCAGTATATAGTCAGTTCTTCCACCGGCTGCTCAGATACTCAGTACTTTGAAGAGCTTTATAACTACTATACCACTGAAAAGGTATGGTAGGTTGTTTGAGAATAGAAATTTTTTTGCCTTTGTAAAGCATTTGTTATATTTGGGTCGTAACTTTTCATGTGCTGTTTATCTCAAGGCCTGGCACCTCTGTGATCCTGATGCTGAGAAAGTGTTTGAGGCCATTAAAAAGGCAGGTGTAAAATTGGCTGTTGTGTCAAACTTTGACACCCGACTTAGACCTCTCCTGCGGGCTTTAAACTGTGATCACTGGTTTGATGCTGTGGCAGTTTCAGCTGAAGTAAGAAAATCATGCCCCAAAAAAAAAAAAAAAAAAAACACACACACACACCCTTCATGACACGCATAGAGACATGCATTAAGATCTTTTCTCTTACTTTCTGACAGAAGTATATCTAAAACGAGAAAAAAATGCATAGAATGATATACGATCTTTTTTCTTACATATGCTGTATGTCACTAATAAGACCATGTTTGTAGATTTTTTCTGCACAGGTTGCTCATCAGTAGTCTGTTACTCATGGTTTTAAGAAACTCGGAAACAGAGAAACTAAGTTGGTCCATGTTTGTAGATTTGGTTTCTTGTCTCATAGTTCATTTATGAATATTTTCAAAGGGGTCAAAGGTCTGTTGTCGGCATAAGACTCTTTCCATATTATTATGTAAACTAAAGTAGAATGAAACTGATTTGTTGGAAGATAAGCTTAACATCCGATCTTCAAATAGTTGAATTTTGTTTCATTTTTGTTGCATTGATAATTGATTATATGCATGAAGTGTTTTGCATTTGGTGATATTCCAACTATTATATTTAGAATCTTTTCATGTAGCTAAGCAAATTAGATGAAGAATAAATTTCCTTGGTATTGGCAATCATTCTGCTCTCTTTTACCAAACAGGTTGCAGCGGAGAAGCCAAATCCAACAATATTTCTAAAAGCTTGTGAGTTGTTGGAAGTAAAACCAGAAGATGCTGTGCATGTAGGGGATGATCGTAGGAATGATATATGGGGTGCGAGAGATGCAGGATGCGATGCTTGGCTTTGGGGAAGTGATGTCCACTCCTTCAAGGAGGTAAGCTTCACTAATCAATAAAGAACTAGGAGAAAATCGACAATGAGGAAGAGAGTGTATTATTTTTTCTTGGAATTCACAGTGTTTCAAATCTCATGACAGTATTTGATTACTAGAACCTCTCATAATGAGATGGAGACAGGAATGCAGTATTTGCATGGGAATTGGAAATCAACCCCATTTATCCTCATGGTAATATAGCTAAAATTTGGCATAATGACTGAGAACTTTTACGAGGGTAGTGATCTGACATGCAACGAATATGTTTGTTTCTAGAGTATCTATTTTGTGGCTCTAGATAGTATTTGGGCTCGGTTTACTGCAAACATGACTCAGGTTGCAATTTGCCATTGTTTATGCATAATACAGTCGGTATCCATTTTGAACATCATCGTTGTCATTGTTTGCATTTATTATTAATTCATCATCATCAACATTAGCTGCTTTCCAGAAAGTGTGAACTCTCTCTTTGGATTTTGCCAATGCAGGTCGCACAGAGGATAGGCGTGCACGTTTGAGAGAGTTTTTCTTACATGACAATCTTTAAGAGGCTTCCCTTCTGTACAGGTTTACCTAAACTTTTAGGAAGAGGTTGTGCATAGTGTTCTCAACTGTAGTCTGTATTTAAGAAAAAGCTGCGGCTGTAATAACTAGTGTAAGATGAGAACAGATAAAAATGAAGGTAGTGAGGGAAGAACAGCCTTTTCTTTGTCAAATACCTGATAATTTCTCTTGTAAATCTCGCCTGTCTATTCCAATGTTTCTTTCTCATGCATGCAACCTCTTTCTTATTCTTTTTCATGGCATGCAGCAATACTTTTTAGTAGTTCCTTTGAATCAAGGGAAGGGTATCCCTGACTTGTGCTTCAATCCAGACAAAATCATTTTCTCAGACAGTTTTACCATGTTCTTAACAACAAAAAACATTAAAATTATTTCCTTTTATATTTGCATATCTGGTTAATGTTATAAATTTATTTATCTTTATTATAATAAAATACTATTTTTTATGGAGTTAACAGGCACAGCCTTTTTATGATAAATTTTATTTTATTTAAATAAAATAAAAATAATATTTTTATAGTTAAATTATTAGATTAACATGATTCTTTTATAGTAGTTGTTGATCTTGATGTTTTGGTTTTTTTTTAGTGGAACAATTCTTCAATATTTTTGACAAATAAACACATTTTTCAATTTTTTATTAGAAAATAAAAATTGAAAACGGAGAAGAAAACTGAAAATAAATGAAATGGAATTCCTGAACAGTAAGTACGAGGAAGCTTCAAAGAAGCTAAAGAACCAGTTACCGTGCTGTGGAATTGAGATCCTCAACCTCAAGAAGCAAATCGCATCGTTAACGGGAAACTGATCATCAATCAACCAAACGAAACAATGGTTGTCTATAATTTTTGTATGTTAGCAAATTATTGATATAGGATACAGCACATCACAATGTACACTGACATATGATTTGTCTGGTGTATAGCAGAAAATTTACGAATAGTTACAAAATTTCCTCGGAAAATCATCTGTTAACTTGCAGAATTGCTTCACAACGCCAACTGCTTTAGGCAAACTTCAAAAAAAATAACATTTACATGTATTTACAGTGCAAGCAGTTGGAATGCTGGGTTACTTTAATTTTTTTTATTTTTTATCAATCAATGTTGTTTCACTTCTAAATAGGTTTGAACAGATCAACTGCGTTTCAAGTTAATCTGCTAAGTTTAATAAATCACCCGATTAAACCGCTAGGTTTGACCAAACCCAAACCTAGGTAAGCTCTGGGTCAAGGATATTTCCAGATCATAAGAGAAATTTGAGGTGCTTTACTGGTAAAGCACAAGAATAACATGTAACATCTAAAGAAAAATTTGAGGTGCTTTACTGGTAAAGCACAAGAATAACATGTAACATCTAAAGAAATGAAAATTGCCAATCAAATTGTTTTTGGACTGCGGTTTGGTTTACATGTACTTCAGTCTTCAAGACTGGTTATAAACTACCAAACAATGATATCGTTGTCGAAATCCAGAAACATGAAAGTTTACAGTACACGCCACTTCTTTGACACAGCCTCACATATCCTGGCAATACACCAGGCAGCACTCAGCGGATATTCTGAAACTGAAAGGGACAAAAAAGAAAGAATACACGATAAGGATTTCTGTTTCAAAAACCCTAGATGTCAAATATAGACAGGATATCCAGTAGGACAATGTCTCAGCTTCACAACAATTAAAATGCAAACACGTTTACAGGACATTCGGAGGTTCTAAAGTGATGCCAGAAAACATTATACATGTAACCGATTGCATTGATACCCAACCAATAGATTTAACCTATTTGCTATGACTTGTGCATTGATTTGCATGGAGTCTTGATGAAAGACTCTTCACAGAATGCTTCAAGCTAAGAAATATGTTTAGGTCTGATGCTGTCAGCAAAAATTTTGCTCCTCTTTGTTACATGAACTTTGGGTCCAAATTCTTTATCAGAAACTGACTCTAATCAGTATTGATTTTTACTGTGCATGATTTCTGCATAAGATGATGTAAAGAAATGAATCTAGAAAGAGCTTACCTGATATAAAATCATCTATATAATCACTTTCAATTTTACCATGGGACATAGCACCAACCTGAAAATTATTTTGTTGAGAGATTAAAAAGGTTACAAATTTCTCAACAGAGAGAGTATGTATAGTACTAAAGTTACTTTTAGCATACCACGAAAACAAGGTCAGTGTCACCACCAACGCCGGCTACATACTTCTCCATTTCGACCAATTTGTCTGAGCTATGGGAGAAGCCTGATACAACAGCAAGCAACCTTTATCTCTCCTGTACCATACCATGACTTTGAAAACCATAAAAATTAAAGCTCACCTATTTTACGAGAGTTTAAAGGTAGGTGCTGGGTTACAGGATTCTTGATCACGCGCAAAAGCTTCTCACGCTTACCAACAGCAGCAATACTAAGCTTTTGAAGCAGCTGCACTGCAATATTGAACAGGGTGGTAAACAACAAATACAAAACTATATACAAAAAGAAGAAGCGCTATATACCAACACTGTAGAGAAGTATCAGAGGGGATCACTGAACTTACACATAATACCAGCAAAACGCTTATAAGTCCTTGGAATACGAACATATGGCTTAACTTCAAAAAGAACACCTTTATCTGTTTTCACATATACAGCTCGCAAACACCCAGCCTTATTCAATGGGCTATCTAAGATGGATAGGAGAGCCTGGAATTAGCAACAATGATATTAATACAAGTGTGACATATGCCAAGCAAAGTAACAATACTCTGACTAGTTCTGGTACTGTTGGACCTGCTTATGAAAGACGGTCATGGGGTTGGTCTAACAAGCAACATGACTCAGGAATTTGACTTCTAGTTAGGATAGGAAAAAAAAATAAAATGCACCTAGAGATTTCACCGGTATGGGTGAAAATCAACGAAGAAGAATAAGTGCTTTCAATAATAAAAGACACTAACCTGATAAATGATGTCAGGCCTGTAATCAGCAGGATTTTTATTATTCCTCCTCAGGAAATTGGCATGCTCCTCAGAATTCAAAATTTGGTAATTCTGTACAAACAAAACCAGTCAAATGAAAATGAAAACTTCCAACAAAATGATAAAACCCCACTTCATGAAAATCCCAACAAAGACTTCAAAAATCACTCTCTGTAACCCTTAACCCAAATTCAAAACATTACACCAAGCCTGTATATCACTAATAAAAAATCCACACTAAGCCATACAATGAATCCAGTAAGTTACTTAAAAACCAAGCATTGGAATGAAAAGTTAGTCTTTACACCTTTCCAACTTTTGCAACTTCCAAAGATGCCTTTTCCAGCACAAATATGACCCCAGGTTTTTTGGCAGTTTGAGCACTTGGGCCAACAGGAATGCCCTCCAATTCTGGTAGTTCTTCTCTTTCCTCTTCTGTTTTTTCTTCAGCATCTTGTGCGCTTATTTCAGTCTCATCATCAGTGTTCTCTTCTTCAACTTGTTTATCTTCCACTTCATCTTCTTCTTTATCATACCTCTCCCCTTTCTTCTTTCTCTTGTGCCCTTTACCATAAGGCCTCACCATTTTCTTCACTCGCAATAAATCTAGCCTTCACACTGAAAAAATAAAAAAGAAAAGAATTAAACTTCGTAAAATCAACTCACGTAACCAATAAAGAAAAAACACAAACTAGGAATTCGAGAAAACCCCCAAAGAATCCAAAGAAAGGATATTAGTTCCTTACCCAATTGAAAAGGTAGGCACTGAGATAAAAGTTGAAGTGGCAGAGAGAAATATGAGGATTTGATTAGGGCTTAGGCAGCTGAGAGGAAGCAGATGGATAGATATTTTTAGGGTTTAGTTGTGGGCCTGGCTTACTGTTCGGGCTCACAAATTGTTATTTGAAAATGGGTTGAAGTGGGTTTGGGCTACATTATAAACCTTGGGCAGCAATATGATTCGAACAGTTTTCTGGACCAGTTCTGTTGAACAGAGCTGGTGGTAGACATCGGCCTGGTAAGGCTCCCGGATTGCCTTCGAAGGCAAGTCCATGGCCATCTAGTTGCGGTACTGGGGTACGATGGCAAAAATGAAAGTAGTTGAGAAGGAGAAGACACTCCCGTTCGAGGAGTTTTCGAAGTGAAGGGGAGGAGCCGTAGAAGGTTGATATTAGACCATTGGAATTCTTCTTTGCGCTGGCTGGCATTCGATGCAAAATAATCATAGAAATTAATGAAATCACCTAGGGAGTCATGCGATGGAGCCAGCTTCAAGAAGAAAACTAGGACAACAACCGAGCTCGACTTGGCCAAAATAATCATAGAAATTCTTGTTTTTTTTTTGGTTAAAAAAACTATTTATTATTTAATTATATAATAATAATAAAAATACTCGTAAAACCAAACACAAATACAATATTATGATGTTTATTTAAAATAATGATCACTTCATAAAAAACAAAACAAAACAATTTATAAAGATAAATTCAAAATCAAATAAATAATAAAATTAAAAAAATTAAAAAGAAAAAAAGAAGAGAATGCAATAAAAGAAAAAGAAAAAAAGAGACCATCTTCTTCCCTATTCATGTTAATAGTGAAGGAGGTGACCCTAATTCTTATTTTGGATGTATTAAGTAATTGTGTTTGGAGTGATACTAGCTAGTATCAATACTTGCCTTTTCTTTTCCCTTCTCACCTATGAATCTGAAACCCCAATAACCAATCTATATAATCAATATTTATTTTGTTATCAAATGATCTATACACTCTTTTTTGTACCTAAAATATATCATGCCAATAAGAGCATAGCTGTGTCAATAGTTCTCAGCTAATTTAATTATTTAACGTAATAAAAAAAATCCTGTCCAAAATCACATAAAGGAGCTCATCTCAAAAAGATAATAATAAGAATATGTAATATTGAAAGATAAGCCTAAAATCATAGTTTTCAAACCCAGTCTGACCCGGAGCTGAAATCAGATCGGGTTAAAGAAAAAACAAGAAAAAAAAAAGTGGTGTCACCCGGCTGACCTGACGACCTAGTTGACCCGACAAGATCCAGTCAAAAACCCGGTTGCAACCCGTTGACTTTTTTTTTACTAAAAAATGTCATTTTGATTTTTTTTAAAAAAATTGACTCGGTGACCCAATCAAAACGCAGAACCCGAGTCTTGGACCGGACCGGGTTTAAAAACTATGCCTAAAACACTAATAAGATAAAGACAAAATATATATTTTTTATCATTTTTATTTTAAAAAATTATAAATTTATTTTAAAACTTTATGATAAATAGACTTATTTTTAGATTTTTTATATTATCTTTAACCAAACTCGACCTAGGGCTACTTTGTACTTTACAATTTACCCAGCATTAAACTATAGTTTTAAAAATCGATTTAGCTTGATAGGTTGATTTAGAGTAGAAACCAGAAAAAATCTTTATCTAGGATTGGAATATGCTGAGTAAAAAAAAGAAAAAAAGTAAAGAAAAGAAAAAATTTAGGTAATTTGTTAAAAACTTGGATAATATTTGGTTAAAAATTCAGTTATAATTTATTGATTTTTTTAAAATATATAATTTTTTAATAAAAATTAGAATCAATCATATGATTCGGTCAAAATCTAAAATCTAGGTTTTAAACCGGGTCGACCACAGGCGAGTTTATAAACTATTGACAAAACACCTACGTCAACAAAACCAAACATCCCTATATTTTAAAAACCGACTCTCACCACGGCAAGAACCTAAAAAACCTGCAAGCCACCAGCAGCAGCAACCACCATCTTCATTCAAGAAAGCAGTGCTTGCTAGCCGCCGTCACCGCCTCAAAAAGTTGCTTAAAACTAAAGCTAAAGTAGAAAAACACATAATTAAGCAAAAACTGTTTGATTTCGCAGTACTGGTTTAGCCCCAAAAGCAAAAGCTAAGAGAAGAGCAAAAATGGCAACGAAAGGTAGCGGATTGAAATCAACGTCGATAAATGGAGTGAAGATATACATGGTTTCTTCACAGCAACGTAATCCTGCTTCTTGGGTTGGCTCCAAAAAGCAACGTCCTTCTCGCAAAGATAAAAGTACTTTTTTTTTGTTTTCTTTTTTTGCTTTGAATTGTTGTTATTTATTAGCTTTCAAGTATAAGTTTTGCATTGTATATGTTAAACCCTAGCTTAAACCCTAAGTTCTATTATTGATTTACAATGAAGATTAAGGGTTTATGCAGCAGAGTGAATAATTTTTTTTAATTAGTTTACAATTTATGCTGTTTCAGATTCGAAAACAGAAGAGGACATTGATTTTGTTTTCCTAACTGCTTGAAAATTGAATAAACTGGGGCAGTGAGATTATTTTTATGATATTGGCACATTATTGATGACAAGTGTTTTTCGATGCTGAGTTTTTTGTTTTGTTTGTAAGATTATCAGCAAAAGATAGAGTTGGTTCAGGATTTAACATTTCCAACCGCTACGAGTAGAATTAAGGTGACCCCAGATGGAGAATTTCTTATTGCATCAGGTAAATGATCTTTTAGCTTTTTAGTTTTGTTTTGTATGAGAATTTTTTTGAGGGGTAGTGGTTGTATCTGCAACATGGTTTGCTAATTATTTAACTAAAATGCAGGAATACACCCACCACAAATCAAAGTGTACGAGTTAAGAGAGTTCGCATTGAAGTTTGAAAGACACTTTGATTCTGAGATAATTGATTTTCAGGTTTTCTGAAGTTTTATTATACTGTTTTATGAAAATATTTTGTATGTATTTTACTCTCGATTGCATTGGCAACTGTCATGATCTTCACTTTGTGGCCGTTTTGCAAGATTTAAGAGGAGGGGAGGGGGCATCAGAGTTTTACCATGATTTCTAGTGCACTAGTGAGGCAATAATTTTTTCATTTTTTGTGCAGATATTGGATGATGACTATTCAAAGCTTGCATTTTTATGTGCTGATCGTTCTGTTTGCCTGCATGCGAAATATGGGAAACACTACACTTTGCGAATTCCAAGGTTTAGATCAATGCTTTATCAGTATTTGTGCTTATGTTTCATGTTGTGCTTATTTAATGGTTGGTCCAATATGATGCCTAGAGGTAGAGGGGTTTCGAGGTCAGGAGGCAAGTAGTTGATTTAGCCTTTATTGGCATCTATTCTGATTTGTGTATTGCTTAGTTGATTTCTATGAACCATGATGAGAAGTGCGGAACAAACTTATCATTGTTGCTGACAGCATACCGAGGACTTCTGTTTGATGTGAAACTGAAAGAGGAAAGAGTTTTCTAAGCTCTGCCAAAAGTTGGAGTCTGATTTTAGGTGATTCACAATCAATTAAAAGTACCAAACATTTTTGCTCATTGCATGGTGATGAAATAATCTTGAAGAATTTGAAACACACTGAAGCTTTCGAGAACTTAGAAAGCTTGTTTTGATGAAAGAATTAACCTGAAATTCTCTACTGAGACTAGATCGAAGGTTATGTGATTCTTGGGTAATGCCCAATGTTTTAGTGAATAAGTTATTCATGGTTTGTACATGAGTGCCACGGGAGATCATAGAGGGAAATACAGGTGAAGATCCAACTAGGATAATGTTGAATTCATTGTTTGACTCTTACCCCCAAACCTTGTGGATTAATTTTGTACTACGCATTGGTTGCAGTATGTAACTTTAGGTTGGAGTAATTTATGCTTTTAGATGAGAAGAGTTCACTCAAGCGACAAGATACAAGAGGCTGGCTCTGTTCGCAGGAAGTGAAAGAAACAACAAGGCAAATAAGGGCAAGTGTGTTGTCGGCATGAGTCCCCTGCAGTGCTTAAGTCTCTTCCTTTTTAAATAAAAGATGTATCAATTGTGAAAAGAATAGAAGTAAGATCACAAAAAGGAGAGTCAGTCAACCATCAATCTATCAGTGCAACATTTGTTAACTGAAAACAGTGGATAAGTCGGCGTTAAGCCTCCCTTATCTAATTCATATGCTTTCTCAATGGGTTCTTTGATATGACAGTTGAACATTTATTTAGGAATCATAATGCCAGGTCTAGGAAAACCACTTTTATTCAATTGATTACAGATTAGTAACTCTACTTTTCAGTTCATTTTTTTGAGCCTTAATTTGATATCCAGTTGCTCTTCTTGAGTTCTTTCCTTGGAATGGGTCACCTCTTTTCTATGTGTCATCTCTTCTCAAAGGATTGGTTAAATAGTGCCTGCGCCAATATTCCCTGATTAAGCATCTCTCAAACTGAACATAGCAAACTCTCTTTTCTGTAATTCTCTTCCTTTTTGTTGTTTCTTGGTATCTGATGGGTTGAGTTGCTATTGTGCTTTGAATACACAATGCACTCACTTGGCTGCATTATACAATTTCTCATTGGATCTATGTATTGTGAGTTACCTTTACACTTGTATGTCTGTGTTTTACAGAATGGGAAGGGATATGGCGTATGATTGTTGGTCTTGTGACTTGCTCTGTGCTGCCTCATCTTCAGATTTATATCGGATTAATTTAGAAAAGGTATTCAATTGATTAATTTGCATCTTTCAATGTTAAATGAAAATTGCCACTTTTTAAAGTGATTTTCACCTTAAGCTTTTATTCTTAGTTGGAAACCTTTTTTTCTGTTCTGTTTACGCATATGAACCGTTATATATTTTTTTTTGATGCGGAAACTAAGATCTTGTTATGTTGTGAGAGCATCTTGTTTATATCCATGTCAATCCAAAGAAGTTTCAATCCCGAACAAGTTGGGATTCATGTATCACCCTTTTCTCGTAGTTTGCTTGTGAAGGTATTTGTCTATGCGTTTCCAAGAGATGGAAAGGATGGTCAAAAGAAATAAGAAAATTGGCTGTATCATCCACAAGTCATTATCATGTTTACTCAGCATGGAAAATAAATTAGAAAACCAAACATGGATCAATTGAGCCCCCCAAAATTAACTGATCAAGAAAATATGTGTGTGTTGAAAAAATGAAGAAACTTGTGGAGGATCTAATAATTACTGAAGACTTTTTTTTTCTGTCAAGGAATTGTTTGCATATATCTGCCACAATCTTGAAGAGAGAGGGGCTGTGCGGGGTTCATCCTCCTTTCAAATTCATTCTAGATTGCATATCCTTGTGTATTTCTAACCTAGTGTTAGTCCTGGAATTTTATCAACCACTTGTACCTCTTTCTGTTTGTGTATGTGGTGGCACTTATGCGAAGCATCTTGTCAACAATTTACTACATAACTTGTTCTTCATGTTTATTGGTGCTGAAATTATTAACTTCTCTTATTCACAGGGGCAATTTCTCTCCCCCCTCAGAACACAATCACCAGGTCTAAATGTAGTTTGTCGGAGGTTGGTGGTGAATCTTATTGGAATTTTAAACAAAAGTTCTATGTGTGATATTTTTGCCTGTAAACCTTTGCTTAACCAAGACTGAGGTGGCTTTATCTTCAATTTCAGCAAGCTTCATGGACTTGTTGCTTGTGGTGGTGATGATGGTGCTGTCGAATGTTTTGACATGAGAACAAAATCTTCAATTGGTAGAATTAATGCTGTTGAACATGGTGGTGATATTAATGAGGTAACTCTTTCTCTTTATTCATGTATTTGAAATCGATTTCTATTAATTTGGTTCTCATTGGTAAGATGGAAAGAAGATTTTCTTGCAATTGTTATGAATACATATTTGTAAAGATGTGAGAGTTAAATGTTGGTTCCAGTCTGCAGCTCATGCCTTGATAAGACTGGATATCTGTTTCAAAACCAGGTTAGGTCTTTGGGTTTTTTTGAGTCAATAGCGGCTTAGGAGGGTTTTTGAGTCAGCTTTGGGCCTTTATTTTGTTTTGTACTTTCATTTTGTCCACTTTCTTGATCTCTCTCCATCCTTCATTTTGTTGTCCCGGGGTGGGAAGGGAGTAAGGACATGGTAGTGGATATTTTGCAGTAGGAATTTGTTTTCATACGTTTTTCACTTTTAGATTGTTAGAGAATAAAATAAATCATATCTTGGGACCTTACCTAACAGCTTAAGCTATTGGGTTGAGATGGTTCTTTGACATGGTATCAGAGCCTTGATGACCAAGTGGTCACGAGTTCGAATCTCACCATCCCCATTTATTTGATAAAAATTAAGCACAAGGTAAAATGAGCCTGTGTAAGTTTCAAGCCCAAAGGGCTTTCACTTGAGGAGGTGTGTTAGAGAATAAAATAAATCATATCTTGGGACCTCACCTAACAGCTTAAGCTATTGGGTTGAGATGGTTCTTTGACATAGATGAATAGCAAATGAGTAAACTATCTTGTAATTCTTACTTGCATTTATCATGAAGTGTACATTTCTGTGCAAATTTTGCATGGACTACATATCTCTTCTATCCTTGTATTTTCATGACAATGCTCTTAGTTTTGTCTCAATTTTTAGGAGGTCACTGCATTAAAGTTTGATGAAGATGGGGGTTTCACCATGGCTGTTGGAAGCAGTGGTGGAAAGGTATGATGCTTTTCACAGCAAATCATGAGATTTCATCTGAAGTTTGTGATGAATTCATGTTTTCAACCTTATGCTGTTTTACATAGATCTCAGACATTGTATTTTTTTGGTGCTTGTTGACTTTACCTTAAGAAAGTGGGGATGTATTGGGAGGGATGGGTGGCCTGGTTATGAATATAAATAATATATATCTATTTCTTTTTTCAAATTCTGTTTCAAAGGGATTTATGGTTTGGGCTTGGTAATCATTACAAAAGATATGGGGGCAGGATTCAGTCGGGTGAGTAGTCTCTTGAATTATACTAGGAATGTTGTGTACCATTTATAGTATTAATGGAAGGCTCTCAAGGATGAACCAAGTGTCAATAATCAAATGAAAATGAATTGATGCATGCTGGCAGTTTATTCACTGTGTTAAAACCTGGGCTTTCCAAACAGCACTTAAAGGGTGGAGGATGTAAAAACTTAACGCATCTTCAGCAAGATACCAAGCAGAATTCAGGTCTTCTTTTTTCTTTTGAGGGTTTGGTGGGGTGGCAGTGTTTGTGGACTGATATGCTTGAAAGACCTTGCGCATAATTACTAATGATGACTGACAATGAAGTGAGATAAGATAAACTGTAAGAAATAACCATTCTGTTGAGGACGTAGGAAATGAATTCGATACTTTCAGGTCTATGATTTGAAAGATAACATCTTACTAAGGGAAGAAATGTAGAAATGCATTAAATAAAATATTTTCTAATATTTTACATAATTGAGTCTCCTATTGGACCGACACAAGTCAAGCAATCACCTTTTTCTTGTAAGTTGACATGGTGGATACCTTGTATTTGTTGTGGCTCTTTTTTTTCCCTTTCCTTTTATATTTCTTTTCTAATAATATGTACGTATTTTACAGTAAAAAGATGATCTTTCAAAAAAATTTGGCAAAAATATCTTTAGGCGTTCCCTATCTCCTTTAGATGAACACTATTTCCTTTCAATGGTTGCAAATGTTTTCATGTATACATGCTTTTTTAGTCAATTTGCAGATTCAATATGTCATTTGATATCACTCTATTGTACAAAGCAGTCATAATCCTGTTCATTATGCAGGTGCTGCTCTATGACTTGAGATCTTCACATCCCATGCGAGTCAAGGACCATATGTAAGCCTTCCATACTCTGTGGTTAATGTGTTTCTGAATATTTATTATCCTTCTTTTTTCTTTGGCCTATTGCAGCTTTGAAACTCTGTTATTATTATGCAGGTATGGCAGTGCAATATTGGACATCAAGTGGCATCGTACTCTTAATTCTGAAAGACAGAAGCTTATTACCACAGATAAACATGTTGTTAGAATATGGGACCCTGAGACGGTGAAGACTAACCCACCTTTTCTCCTAGCTTTTTAATTAATCAAGTTGAAAAAACTTATTAATAGTAAGATGCTTTGTTATTCACCCCATGAGAAAGTGGGCATGATTGTTTCTAGGCTTGACTTAAATTTAACTGATAACTTGGCCATCATGGTTTTATTTTCCAAGTGGATGATGTTCTGTAAGATCATCATTTGTCTCTACAACCTTTTTAATTTTTCCCTTCTCACTTGTTAAAAGAACAAAAAAAACTTGCTGTGCTATGAGCTTGCTTGTATTCAAATCTGAACTTGTCTCCTCAAAAGAACGAAAGTAAAAAAGCTAAAAAGTGTCTAAGTTTGTGATACATCAATTACTGGCTATACTGATGAATGATAATGGCAAGTTGGAGATTTGAAATTTTATATATGCACCCAAGAAAAAGTAGAAACCATCTTCATGGTCTCATTGTTGTTGAGAGGTGCATGCAGCATGAAAAAAGTATGGAGTCACAACTTATGATTCTTGAAATAGTCCAAATAAAGTGCGAATATCTTCTGGAAGTCAGTTAAAATATTTCCTACCGTCGTACTGGATCCACGTTTCCCTCAATTGACAGTGAGAAAGTGATTTCCTTACTAATCTTTTGGCTTTTATTGATGTATTTTCATTCTGTTCAGGGAGATGGCATGACAAGCATTGAACCTACTGCTGGAACAATAAATGATATATGTGTTTTCAGTAAAAGCGGCTTAATGTTCCTGGCACTGGACTGCAGCCAGATACCATCTTACTTTATACCTTCTCTGGGACCTGCTCCAAAGTGGTTGCCTAGTATCGAAAATCTAACGGTGTGGCTTTAATTTTTCATTGATCTTTGGTACTAGGATGTTTCTGTTACAGTGCTGATGCTGTTTTTTTGTTTCTTCAGGAAGAGATGGAGGAGGATGCGCAAACAACCATATATGATAATTTCAAATTTTTGACAAAAGAAGATCTTGAGAAATTGAACTTGACAAGTCTGATTGGCACCAATCTTCTAAGAGCCTCTATGCATGGTTTCTTTATTGATTATAAATTATATAAGAAGGTGAATATGGTTACATACATGCTCTTTTTGTGTTATATGTGGAACATTGTTTTAGGAAAGTTGATTGTTAAATGCATTAGTGATTGACAAACGTTATATATCGAGCGCTGAATAACAGTTTGAGTGCCAAAACAAAGAAATACAAGGAAGCACAAGCATTAGGTCAGAGTTTCAGACATCTTTGCAAATTTCAGAAAAGAGCTGGCCTCTCTCTGTTTCTTTTTCCTGCTTTGTATTTTTATCCAAAATCAAGTGATGTAATTTTTTTCTCTAATGACTTCCAATTTTAAAAGTCTAGGGGATCAATTGGCAACAACATCTATCTTTTGAGGTGTCTACTTTTGTAACTAAAGGCTTTTTCGAGTTAACTCTATCTGTGCTTAGTTGAGCTATGATTGAGACATCTACTAGTGAAGCTGTAACCACTAAATCTTTTTTTTTTTTTTTATGATTTTGTCATTTACTCATGCATATTTTTATGCAGGCAAAACAATACACGGAACCGTTTGAATATGAAACTTACAGAGAGCAGCAGACGCAGAAGAAATTGGAAGAACAATTTGTGTCTCGGATTACGGTGAGAACTTAAATAACAAATAACTTCTCTCTATTGTTTACCTCTGGCATCCCGTCACCCAGTTAGGAGATTTTATTTTTTTTATTGCCCATTATTGTGTGTGCACATGTGCATGAGCTCTTGTGTGTGCTTTGTCCTAGACCTGCATGCAATATTTAGTCTGCTTTGACTGTCTCCAACCTCTAACCTCAAGAATTCTTCAAGGTAGTCACATGCTTTGTCCTAGACCTCCATGCAAATTTTCTAATTGATTTTTCTGGTTTCTCCTAAGATGGGATTGCTTGTGTTATGACATGGTGAAGCTGGTTTATCTTTTATTCCCTAGCATTCTCTTCTTGACTAGGTAGATAATTTCTTGACTTAAATGTTCCATTTTTTTTTATATCGACTTAAATGTATTATTGATAATACTCATTGATCATATAAAAGGAGGTACCAACATTGTAACACTGCTACATTTAGTGATGATGCCATTTGGCATGTTGGCTTATGCAATGAGTGGCTATACTGCTAGACACCGTAGATCCTTCATTAAAGATGACTGGATGAGTGAAATGGGTAGTTTTGCTTATAGAATTTTCTTTTTGTCCATTTACAGTTTATATTGGAATGTGGATTCTCCCTCTCCCTTTCTCACACAAACATGTGTACTTCAGAGTGATCGATAACTAAATTGTTAACCAGTGAAAATGAATTTACTTGTTTAAAGCCTGGCATATTTATCAGGGTTGGTATTGGATGCAATGGGGCTGTTTCTAGTTTTACCTGATTAAATTCTCTCAATATATTGTTCCTGCAGATTCCAAAAAAATTGCCGAAGGTTAACCGTAAACTTGCAGCCAGTGTCATTGAAAAAGAAGCTGAAATTGAACAGATCGAGGCTGATAAAAACGAGACCAAGAAAGCATCAAGGAAAAAGAAAGGACTTGGCCCTGAGATTTTTGAAGATGAGAGATTTAAAGCACTTTTTGAAGATAAGGTATTATTACAAATTTGCAGTTCTAATGGTTGATATTTGTTCTGGTGTTCATGGTGACCTACTCATAGCATAAAAGTGGCTAATGTTTATCAAGTAATCATAGCTTCATGAAGCTCTGAAAAGGACTTACTGTCGAATACCACTAGAATTTGGTGATCTCAAGGAAAAACAATCTACTTTTTAACCACTGATTTCTCATAGCTTGAAATTGATTTGTGGCAAAAGTCTAATTTCTTTCTTCAAAGAAATGCCACCCCAATGTTGCCTGAGAATTATAAGTCATTTATTTAGTCTGTCGTATCTTGTATAACAGCAGCCTGTTTATTTGCCACTCGTTTCATTTTGGTTTCTTGTTCTTTCGAGGCTCTTACCAGACATTGTACATCCTCCTTTCCACTATTACTTTTGTACAGGACTTTGAGATTGATGAGAATTCAACCGAGTATTTGGCTTTACATCCCATGGCTTCCATGAAGCAACCTTCTTTGGTGGCGGAGCATTTTGAACTTCTGACAGAGGATGAAGATCAGAGCTTGAGTGATTCTGATAACTCGGCTGCATCTCAGTCATCTGGAGATGAACACAGCAATGGAAATAGAAAATTAAAAAAGAAACCAAGGTAGCTTTAA
Source organism: Populus deltoides (assembly GCA_015852605.2). Taxonomy (NCBI): domain Eukaryota; kingdom Viridiplantae; phylum Streptophyta; class Magnoliopsida; order Malpighiales; family Salicaceae; genus Populus; species Populus deltoides. The sequence goes on from CM027585.2 coordinate 13,631,945, forward strand.
CCTCTGTTTTGTGTGGTTATGGTGCTTGTGATCTTCAGAGGGAATACCTTCTTTCAGCATTGTGGTTGCATGAACAGTTGTGTATGGATGCATGCACATGCATGCTTGTGTATGGGTTGAGAGGAAATCTTGTAGGATAAATGAATAAGCTAGGGTTCTATAACCTAATTTTCAAAAGAATTTGTTGCTTCTATTTTACTGATTCTGTTTTTACTAAAATCTCTAGATTATATGAAGTAAAGGATGAGAGGCATGCCGAGGCATTCTGGAACCGTGAATCTCTTGCAGATGAGGACTCTCTTCCTCTGGGAGAGAGAGCTGCAGCTCTTGGAGATAATCTGCTGACCTCTGCCCGAAATAACATAAAGTTTGGACCAGGAGGATCTCGTGAAATTTCCTTCACTACACGAAGCTCAGCCACGTACAAAGAGGATGGGGAGGACAAAGACATGCAGCGTGAGAAGAGGAGGGGAATCCAGTCATTAGGGCTGAAGTCAGCCAGATCAGGGTTTAGAGGTAATAGAAGAGGAGGAAGTAGGGGGAGGGGTAGAAGAGGCCGGCACTGAACATCTTGCATTCAGATAAGCGATAACTCATTGAGGTGGCGGCATCTGTACAATGAAATTATTGTAGGGAATGTAGCTGTTGAGATTTTGGAAGGTGCTTATTGCCTTGTTGGTGATCTGGCAAACTACGAGTGCAATCACGAGAGTGAGCTGCCGGCATTTGTACAACGAAATTATTCTAGGGAATGTAGTTTGGAGATTTCGATGTTGATTTTTGTTTCTTCACTTCTGTATCGAGAAAAAAAACTCCATGGAAGAATGTGTCTTCTTTTCTCCTCTCTGGAGGTGCAATTTTGTTTTGAGAGTTTTGCAACCTTTAAGTGTATTTTTTTTACCTACTGAAGAAATCTGCCTTTCCTCATTCAGTTTCAGCTTGGTAAAGATGAAGAAAACACAGATAGTAATCAGTGTAGGGGCGACATTGCCAGGAATGGTTGCTGATCAAAATAATCGTTTTCATGTTGTCTTTTTTGGTTTTTGATGATTTTCATTCATTGCGGTGGGATTGGGAGTGCTTTTGCCGTCCGGATGCTTCAACAGAGTTCAAGCCAAATTCTGTCTTTAGTGACCTTCGTCGCTAAAAATCCCCAACTCGCATAAACTGTCGCCAAAGGGTCGTAAATACAATGTCATTAGTTGATTCAGCTACTACACCAGTATACATGCATCGAGGAGGTAAAACTTCAATTTCTTCGGGTCATTAATCAAAGACATTGCCTTTGCCCCCCCCCCCCCATTAAAAAAGACCAAACGAATAACATCTAGAATTTGCCTCTTTCTAGATGGTATGGGACTATAGGGCTTAAATTTCTCCTGGGTTCCATGGCAAGTGATTTTACCAGCTAGCTACAGTATGATTTTATGTATCAAGACGATGTTTACATGAATCTCTACTTCTAAGATCACTTATTTGGGCCTGAGAAGATTTCTAGAAACCTTGATTTTGCGATAGCCAGAAGTCTTAGATTATATCATTAAAATAATCTCCTTCAAATTCTTCACAGAATCCTTGGCTTGGAAATGAGAAGGCTGCCTGCCTCCACGCGACAAGCTCATGCACATGAATAATATATTGGGCAAGCTCGTGCTTAGGAGAAACAAATGTCTCATAGGACTCATGCATGCCTTGCACAGAGCACAAGCACCTTATGAGGTCAACCCTTGGAACACAAGCTATCAGGAGGCAAGAAAAAACAATGGAAAAATTGGCATCACTGTTATACGTGTGGATAAGATAGATGTACGTTTCTATAATATATTAGGCTCCTTTCGTATTAAATAACGAAGAGAGGAAGTAGAGGATATGTCATTCATGACTTCACCAATTCCCACATATATTTGTTCTATTGGTTTGTGAGATCATCAATTTACATTGATTTGTTCTTCCATTTAGGGTTCGTAATTACCTTTTACCTTCATCCTATTATATGTAATGCACGTATAAACTATATAGTGCGAGAACAACACCTTAATTTCTTCCCCCGTCAACTCGTTGGAATTTTGAGTTTTAAAAAATGCTACTTCATCAACTTGTTCAAATTTTGATGGTTTTTTAAGGAGATTTTTCATCTATAATTTTTATAGATGAAAATTTTCATCAGTAAAATAATTCCGTAGTAAAATAATTATATATAAAATATTAGTGTAAATACCAATAAAAATTTTCATCGGTAAAACTATTAAATTTAATGGTGAAATGAATCACCTAATTATATTTAAATTATCAATAAAAAAATCAACTCAATATCAAAATTTAATTAATAATTAGGTGAAACTTCAATATATAATTTATATTATTTTTTAACATACCTTCTCATGTGAAATTTTTTTAGTTTAAAATTTGTATGAACGTCTAATTAATTTTAATTAGAGAAAAGAATGATGACATATTAAATCTATATATATATATATATAACCATCCCTTTTTTATTTGTTGGGATTGTTATTGTTGGGTGGTTTTGGGCTAATTTCCCCTCAAAAACTAACTCATGAGAGGTGAGGTTTTCGCTCACATTTATAAATTCTCCGCTATAACCCAACAATCTCCCCCTCACACATTGGACATTGGTGACAAACCTGGACTCTGACAAAAATGGAGGTAATAGACCCGAATGCACCCAGCAATTATACATAATATCTTGAAGTGCTGGCCACACTGTGAAATTTTAGGTAAATAACGGAGTACGTAGCACGGCATAAAAACAGACTATGGAAGCAAGGAAGCTAGGCAGAATGTCATTATCTTTATCTCTTGCTATAATATAAAGTATCAATTAACACAATTCAGGGCATTATTTTTTAATGATTTTTCGTCCATATATATAGCAACAAATGATGGGTTATCTGTGTGTATATATGTGCGTTTGTGATGTGAGTTTGTACAAGTAAAGTCATCATCTATCATCTCACTTGCTTAGCCAACAAAGTTTTAATAACCCTCAAACTAATCAGCAATGTTGGAAGAATTATCTCCTATCAGTTTGTTCTCAACATTTGGATGGCCCTTGGAGGAAGCCATAAGCCATGAGCAGCACTACAGCTTTAGAGATGGTGAAACTCCAGAGTCATTTACTCACTTCCCTCCATCTCAGCCAGATGTAAGACAGCTTGATCGCTCCACATCATTCACGGCCCACAGTGGAAGCGGTGACCCTAGCATGGCTAAGAAGCTTAACCACAACGCTAGCGAACGTGACCGTCGCAAGAAGATCAACAGTTTGTATTCTTCACTCCGTTCACTACTTCCTGCATCCGATCAAAGGGTATATATAGTTCTCGGTTAACCCTATATAATCTTGCTCTTTAATTCTCTATGCTAGCTTTTACTCCGTGATCGCGCCATTGAGTCTGCACAACATTGTAGCTCAATCGGAATCCATAACCCTCTTATTGTAAGAGGTTTCGGATTCAAACCTTCTTAATTATAATTATCAAAATCTCTCAATTTACAAAATTAAATTATTGTAAATTTAAATTTAAATTTAAATTTAAATTTGAAATTTACATATTTCCACTACTAAATTATACTTAATTTTTTTATTAGATAAAATAAAAATTTAAAAATTTAAACTTTTAATCCATCATTAAAATTCTAGCACTATATTAAAAAAATCATTTTAATTCAAGAACTAAAAGAGTTAATTGAGATTCTAAGAATAATTTATATTACTTTTTAAAAGTAAGTGCTCATAGTAATCAAGTGGTAAGGAGTGAACTAGGAGGAGAGTATATTCCTAGTTTAAATTCTACTACTTGTATTTTTCAACTCACATGTAAATATATAATCGAATAAAAATCTCAAGTCGACGAGCTCTTCCTTGTAGTTTGACTCTTGAAAGTGATCGTTTACCCATAAATCACGTCTAATAATGTGTTGATGATGATATAAAAAAACAAAAAAAAGCTAGCTAGCTAAAATTAGATTTCATGATTTGAATTTTTTTCCCTGAGATATCTTAAATTTGTAACTTCTTGAGAGGCTAATTAGCTAATGAAAACACTTGGTAAAGTTTAGTTCAAAGAGGAGGGTTTTAATAAAACATAGTCACAAGTTTTTCTTTAAGAGGAGGACATCATATTCTAAGGTCTTAATTTTGATTTTTGTGATGATACTCTTCCAGAAGAAATTAAGCATACCGCATACAGTTTCACGTGTGCTTGAATACATACCAAAACTTCAACAACAAGTGGAGAGACTAATTCAAAGGAAGGAGGAGCTTCTATCAAAGTTATCTAGGCAAGCTGACGATTTAATTCATCAAGAAAATCAAAGAAAAGGCACCATGTATAGCTCTTTATCATCGGTATCGGCGAGCCGGCTCAGTGACAAGGAAGTTGTCATTCATATCTCAACAAACAAGCTCCATAGAAGTTCATTATCAGAAATCTTGGTTAATTTAGAGGAGGTTGGACTTCTTGCAATAAATTCTTCTTCCTTCGAGTCCTTTGGAGGCAAAGTCTTCTATAATTTACACCTTCAGGTATTATAAAACTTGCTTATTTATTATCATATGTGTTCGTTTGTTATTGTCCTTCCCAGAGTTTAGGTTTTAATGTTTATTTTGTGGGACTCTACAGGCCATGGAAGGAACTTACACAGTAGAGTGCGAGGCCTTGATTGAGAGGCTTGTGTCCTTGTGCGAGAAGAGGGAGTCATTGTTTCCATTAAATTCAAGTTCTCCATATTCTAACTGTGTATTCTAGTTACATGTACAAGAGTTTAAGATAATTTGTTTAGATACTGTCGCACACACCTTTTAAATATTTTATCTAAAAAATTTCAAAGCCATAATTAACCCTCAGTGCATGATGTATTTTTGACCCAAAAAAAAACTCTTTAGAATACTCACTCAAAGTTTAAATTAAAAAAATAATAATATAGATAATGAACTTTTTAACCACCAGATCAATCGATGAATCCTTAATTTTGATATGATTTGTTTTAGAATGATATTATTGATCTTACGCCATAGTTTGTTAATCTCACTCCATAATAAACTTATCATAACTTAAATATATGAAAATGCCCTTAATTATACTTTCCATAAATGATGATAGCTAGACTATTCATAAATAATGATATTTAATGCTAGCATTACATTTATATCTAGAAATATAGTTAATATAAAGTCTTGTTTTGTAATTAGGAAATTAAAATTTTATCTTTTTTTTCTAATCATAGCCTATCACCAAATTTAGTTTTATATTTATTTTTAATCCAAGATATTATCTACTAACAAAACAATTATTTTTAAAAATATAATACTGTAATTAAAATTATAAAAGCTTCAATTTAGATAAAAAAAAATTGTTATTTAATTAATTTTTAATTTTAACAATTAAAAACCAATACTGTAATAATTTTTTTATCTAAAAATAACATATTTCTTACTTATTAAGGGATAATGAAATCTATAAAGAGGGATTAACATTTTATGTAATGGGAATGAAACATAGCAGGGGGTACTTTATGTTCAAGTCTATCGGGCTTGGTATTTGTACCAGGCCCATCGTGAAGTGGGCTCAAGACTGAGAGACGATAAAAAAAAAAACCAGACTCTTGGGCCGAGAAGAAATAGACTCCATTTTATATGGTACTATCCTACATTGCAACATAATATATATAGGCCCGAAGAGGCTTGAACAAATAATCTAATTTGGGCCTTTATGGGCTTAAAGTGTTACAAAATTTGTCAGACAATACAACAAATAAATAAACGAATAATTTGATGCTGGTGACGAATTAAGCTTGTCCTCCTTTCTCCACGATCGATAACACCAAAAGCTGTTTCACACTGTATTTTTATGTGTTTATTTAAAAATTTAGTATTGTTTTTCTATCTGTGTGGATGCGTTTAATATAAAAATATGTTAAATTGATATTTTTAAGTATTTTTTAATGTTTTTAATATATTAATATAAAAAATAACAGAAATATATATATATAAAATTAATTTAATATATTTTCAAAAAAAATATTATTTTCAAAAGCCAATCTAGGTCACAGTAACAAACATACAGGGTTTCAAAAACAGATTATGCATTGTCGTTGAATTTGAGGAGAAAAGCTACGGGTAAAGGTGATTAAAGTCCAATGATGTGATATTTGATAATATAAGTGATTCGAAAACAATTATATCATCATAGATGTAATACTTGATTCTGGAATTGACTTGGAAAAAAATCTAAAAATTTCTCATCTAAAAATACTCGTCAGCCCTAGCAAAAAAAAATTAAAAAAAAAATCATCATGATCCGTCGCTCACTATTTACCTTATATAATTTTTGAGATGTTTAATTCATGTAATTCGCCCTTAAAAAGAAATAAAAGAAATTGGGATGCTATTACACTAGCAAAACCATGCACATCTCAATCTATACTCAAATGCCATGGCTTGGGAAAGCTCCAATTTGCCGAATCAATGGATGATCTTTTATTGTCCAAAAGTAGCTACGATGAGCCTAGGTCACGACTTGGATTGAACTTTGTACAAGGCACTCAAAAGTTATGTCTAAATCTCGCATGACTGCACAGAAGAAGTGAATCTATATTTCTAAAGGTGGTTTCAGCTTCGAAACATTCAAGTAAAACAGTAAAGGTATACTTACATTTTTGTCGAAAATCAATTCAAACTAATAATTTAAATTTTTAGATAAAATTTAAAGATATGATTTATATTATTTTTCAATATATATTTTTAAGTAAAAATTCTTTGCGCTTAAAACTTTTATAGGTTTATACTACTTTGTGCTTAATTTTTATTAAATAAATAAAAATAGTGAGATTTAAACTCGTAACTGCTTGATCATAAAAATTCTAATACCATGTCAAAAAACCAGTTTAACCTAATAACTTAAGATTTTAGATGAGTTCTCAAAATATAATTTATATTATTCTCTAATATATTTTAACATATTTAATATTTAATTAAGAGTTAAAACCACGATCTTCAAGCTCATTGTTTCAAGCTTGAATTGAACAAAAAGAATTCATTTAATTTTCATCTTTCACTTTCTCTGTTGTTTTTCTTTTTCTCTTTTATATTCTGTTCCCTCGGTTAATCATGAAAGGCATCCACAGGAGATGCATCTAAATTCAATCATTTATCTTGATTGTGATTTACTTAAAGAAAGAGATTTGTAACTTGCTTTGAAGATTAACTTTGGAAACCTCCAAGTAAGAACAAGATAATTAGGTGAGGCTACCAAAATAAACCTATGAAAACATTAAAGACCCTGTTTAATTCATATCTTTTCACCTCTTTTAAAAAGTCTTAAAACCAGGAGTTCATGTTGGATTTTCTCCTCCATGCAAAAGCATACATATCCCTTCAAATCAGCCTCGTTGATTTGGAAATCAATATCTTAATCTTATTTCAGAATAATATCTTTTAACATCATCTAATAACAATTTAAATTTTTAAATTGTGATGAGTTTTTGATATAATAATTAAAGCTTTAATAATTAAACAGTCATGAATTTAAATCTTACCATCTATGTTCTAATTAATAAAATTAAACATAAAATAGTATGAGTTTGTGTAAATTTCAAGTTTAAAAGGTTTTTACTTAAAAGTATGTGTCATAAAATAATATAAATCATATTTTGAAATTTCATTTAATAACTTAAATTTTTAAATTTAGATGATTCTTTAATAAAATATAAATATACAAATAAATAAAAAAGAGTTTTAACTTATCAGTGCGTGCATGATCAACAAGTCCGATTGAGTTAGCTAATTAATTAACAAGGTTCATGTGATATTTTCTTCCTTGCTATCGGGACCGAAAACGAATTGAAGGCTAGTCAAAACCCTCCCCTTTCTTAATTTCCTTGATCCACCTTGGTGTAATTTTTTTTTTTAGTTTAATGTGGGTATCCAGGCTAACTTGCATGTATTTTGACTAATTCTATAAGCTATAAAGCTAACGATTATGTAAGCTTTCAATAACCATGTTCTATTTTGCTTTTAGTAGAGAGAGAGAAGCTGGTAATTGCACAGGTGCAAAAAAAAGGACATAAATAATCAAATTGCAATATGATTTCAAATAAAGCGTCCTAGGCAGGAGATCAAGATTCATCAATGTCTACCATGTTGGGTGCAACATACAGACAAGCACAACACCCACCCACCTGGCTAGCTAGAGGACTGTGGATGGCATGGATCTTATGGCAACCCCCATGTTACCCACCCGAGCCATCACTGTCCAATACGCATATATATAGACGCTAGCTGGTTGGTAATCTACTAAGCAACGAAATTTATTGAAGGAGAAGTTGATGAACATTTCAAAAAAAGAAATTCATCTAAATAATTTACATTATTTTTTAACAACTCCAATGAAATTGATAACTACATTGAGTTGTGGCTCAACTGCTATGCATATCCTTAACATTTTTAAACTATTTTCGGTTGGCCAAACCTTTCCCTTGTTATTACAACTATTTATTTTTAATTTTGTTGTTTTTATAATGATAATGTTTTTGGTATGAAAAACAATAAAAATAGAGGTATGACAAAATAATCATAAGGATTCTGGTAATGTAAAATAAAATGATTTTTTAAAGTGTTTTTCAATTAAAAATATATTTTTTAACACCAACACATTAAAATTATTAAAAAATATATAAAAACAAATACCAGTTTAACAATTTCTCATAGGAAAAATAATTTTAAAAATATTAACCACTGCCATACCAAGCAAGCACTCACTTCAATATCAACTAATTATTGGGGTGAGGTCCAAAGATCGGATTGCTTGAAAGATTGAAAAAAAAGGAAAGAGGACAGTAATGAATTATACCAAATCATGACCAATAGCCACACATTAGTTAGTTCCCTCTTCAGGACATAAGAGTGGGGTAATTAATGATGCTAATAATTCACTAACATGATCCATAGCCTACCTGTTTCGATCCCATCAAGTCCATAAATAGTAAAACATTCCCAGTTTCTTCGTAAATATTCAATTTCTTGTATTTTTTCCAAAAACAAATCTCCATTTGATCATATTCTTGTTGCTTCCAATCCTCTGTATGTATTAATTATAGCTAGGCTTCCGCCACTACCCAATTTACAATCTCCTAGAAAATACTTTTAAAGGTGGAGAAAATTAATGTGAATACTAGCTTGATCATCAACATCTAGTACCTGATATTCATGGAGAGATAATCACCGGCTACTGGTGATTTTGATATTCAAATATTTTAGGCTGATAGTAATCATGGGCATGGCCATGGTACGTATATAACTGTTTTCCTCTTGGTGCTGCCACTTGATTTGTCATCACCTCCACCTTTTCTTCCTTTTGTTCCAGTCTTGATCATGACCGTGCTTACCACAATTATAAATAAAGTCTTAATGGTTTCCACTGCATAATGAGATAAAGTTCTTCTTCATGCCTAAATCTTACTCTATTGTAATTTAAGCCTCCATAAGGGAATATTCACGGCAGCGATAGTAGCAAGGGAAGATTTCAAAACAAAAAAAAAAGGAAAGAAGCTTGCATCGGATGAGAAGAAACGAAAGCTTGTAGTGCAGGAGCTGGAAAGTCGGTTTGTTGTGGGGAAGAAACAGCAGCCAAGACAGAGCTCATTAGGGAGAGGGAAAGAGAGCTTTAATGTGTTAAGACTACTCTGATACGAGCTTGAAAAGAATACGAGGCTTAATTAATTAGTTAGTCAGTACTTTTTTCTATTTATATATGTAAGTCAGTGTATAATTGTTATTAATCTTATCAATATTTTCTAATTATATACATCTTATATTATGTAATTTCCTGTAATAGCATGGAAAAACAAAGTCCCAAATGTGAGAATAACTTTTGGGAAACTATTGGAGATTCACTTGTCGATGATATCTCTGTGTTGAATTGAGAGATAACAAGAAGAGGATCAACATGTTAAGCCTTTTAAGATAATTGGTCGGGTTTATATGAATTAAATACTGATGAAGTGACTATATGAATAGCTCTCTCTTGCACATGTTCGTCTTTGATGATCAGTCGCATTGCTCTTTTTCAGCAATCATATTTTTCGTAAATTGAACGGATGAGTATATGTTAATTGGGATCTTAATTTCTTGATTGCTTTTGAGTTAGGCATTCATTAGTTTTTTTTTTCCTTATATTTTAACAAGCATGGTATTCTCCAGACTATGTCCTTTCCAGCCCCCTATCTAGTCTTAGGCAAAGCTTTCATATCAAGACCGATGCCCTTGTGAAATGTTTTCTGGTCTTTTGTCTTAATATCAATTTCAAGTCCACACGATGAAAGATTTAGATCTTTAAATCCTCGTAAATGTCAAGGTATGTCATCTCCTACGCATAAAAAGCTTTGTCTATAATAACGAGGGATATAGATTAATTCTTCAGTCATGGATTTATTTTTTAGACATTATTAATTCGAGTTATATAAATTTTAGAGTTATTGAAAATTTATATGATTATTAATTTTAAAACTTGTGAAATTAATCAAGATATATACAAACTAGACCGGACACCCACGTTAACAAAAATAAAATTATTTATATATTCTATTTGATTGATTTTTTAATCAAAATTACTTGGAGCTATATCCGCCTAAATATAATGGCTATGCATGACACACACGTGGCAAATTGCATTACAACATTTTTTTTTTATGAAGTTAGAATCATTACAACTCCTTTAAGAGGATAGTCTGATGATCAAAGAAATTAGCCCTCTCCAACGATTTTCTAAATTCAAACTTTAAAATCATTATAAAAAAATATTTTTTTTCGATATAGTAAACTGATTGATATAAAAGATACATTGTTAAGATCATTTACAGAGAAGACTTAGTCTTAATTATTGGATAAACTGATCAAAAGGTAATTAAGGAAAAAAAAGTGGCCCGGAATATGAAAAAATAAAACATTTTCTAACTCTTAATTCCTCCATTGCCTCTTTGAAGTCGATAAAATCCAAAATTTGAAGCCTCGTTTCCAAAGTCGGTGACGACAGTGTGGCTTCGCCACAACACCATTGATGGAAAAGCGAAGGCGACATTAACCATATTTTTTCACGCCCCTGCCCATACTTTGATGGGAAAGTCATGATGGTGCAAGGTCAACCCGTGAGTCCCATTAATTGTAGTCTGGATGTTTTCTACAAGAAAGAAATTCTTTTTCAATTTACCTTTTTTTACCATCCTATCTCAATTAAAAAATTAACAATGTTATTATATTGACTCCCTTATATTAGGGATGGTAATTATATGTGATTTCTATGAAGATCTCTCTTTATTTATCTTGATGGAGCTAGGTATATACAAAGAAAATCTTCCCTCCAGAGAGGAGGAGAATTAAAGAAATGAGTACAAATAGTAGACTAGAGGTGAAAATAGGTATCCAAACTCTAAATTTGAATTTTTATATATAAATACCTTATTATATTTATAATTATTTGAAACTCGTGACAATTTTTTCGAACTCATAATTAATCATTTAGTTAATAAGATTTTGATATAAATCATCTTAATAAAAAAAATTAAATAGTTAATAATAAGTTTTAAAATATTATTTATATTATTTTTTAAAATACTAAAATTAATAATTACAAGCGGGGTCACTAGTGGATTCAATGCAATGCGTACACATTCATGCATGCTTTAATTTTGTGGAGATAAAGAGACAAGATTGACACTATTTGGTAGTGGAACAGACGTAGAAATGGTAATGGAAAGGGAAAAAAAAAAAACCCAACTATTTCTACATGTCAATTTTCTGGTTTTCTAGCCAAGATTGACACTATTGCGTGAAAACACAAGGACGTTGAAATAATCTAATTGGTCAGGAAATAATAACATAAACCAAGAGAATGAAAACAATATATATATATATATATATATATATATATATATATATATATGGGCAAGAAAGAGCTCAAGAGAGTCTTGAAACAGAGGGTCCTTGTCCAACCTATAATCCCAGCCACACATTTAATAAACTGGGACCGATCGAGCCCTTTTGGAGACAAGAATGAGAAGAATATGAAAACGAGAAGCATCATAAACGTCCATATTACAAACCTAACTAGCTAGTGACTGCAAACGAAAGGACGTAAAAGTTAAAATCATGGATTCCCTTTCCTTGCTTAGAACCTCTTGGCAGGTGGCGCCCTTCTTTTGCAGGTAGGAAGATGCATTGTATTGGCATTAGAACATGTAATTCATGAACTTGGATTGTCAATATGGGTCCTGGTTGGAAATGCCCTGCCGTGTACTTATCCACATTTGCAACAGCACCAACCTGAGAAACCAGTGTTCGTGCGTACGTGGCTTGGATTTTCTGGGAATCTTATCGCCATTAATTTATTGCAAACACTGTGTTGTACAGACTTTCACTATACAGTCCATGCATGGATACCAGCTAACCTCGTTATTATCCATCAAGTATAATCCAACCATATTTGATTTATGAAATCTATTTTGAGAAATTAGTTAATCACACCATAATCTATTCATACTATCCTTGCACGTACCGGTGAGTCGGATTTTTTTTCTAATTACTTTTTTTTTATAATAGTTGAGTTTTATTTATCATTAAAGAACTCCATTAAATATATGAAATTCTGCCCAAAAAAAATTAAAGAGGAACATATAAAATAAACAAAAGATATACACTTTGCATATGTTCGCTCCATATATAACCTTCAATGGATCCAAATATAATGAACCTAAAAACCCCCTAAAAAATTCCTTTAAAATAGACCTAACAACAACACCTCTTTGAATCGAGCTTGATATCCTGAACTCAAAGTACAACAGGGGTCCAAAAAAAGGGGCTTGAGCGTGGTAGCCCTAGCCCAACACTCAAGGAGCTTAGGCTCGGGCTATTGCCAGAGCACAATTCCCAAAAGGGCATGGGCTCGGGAAAGAATCCCAAGCCCATGTAGGGCGCATGCCCTGCTGGGCGTGCATCCCAATACCTTCGTGGGCTTGAGCTTCCATGCCTGAACCCAACATGCTCAGGCTTAGGAGCACACCCAAAACCCAACATGCTTAGGTCTAGGCAGCGTGTCTAAGTTTATTTCTCACCTCTAATAGACCCGAGCCTAACACCTGTCAAGGATTTTTTCGAGACACCACATAGATCTCTCAATATTTTATACCGATCAAATACATATTATATTGAATAGAATACAACTCAAAATATCATAAAGGTGAAATCACACTACAGTCTCTCCTCTCCACAAAAAGATAAGATTCATAAGTTATAAATACACCATGAATCCTTCAAATAAAAGGTTCGTAGTCTCTTCATTCTTTACTGTATATATATTTTCAAAGCATCTTTCTCTAGAATATTATTGTATTTTTTCTCTATATAAAGTTATTGATTTTACCATCGGAGAGTGCACACGTCCATCAAAAAAGACCAGACATCAGTTATCGGTCATCTAGCTTACCAAACATCACTTATTACTAGTTACCAGCCCTCTAGGCTTTTCATATCAAGTCACTAAATTCCTTAGCTATGGAAAATGATTCATATTGTTTGAACTAAAAGATTAGCTAATTATCTAACATATTAAACTTATTCATAAGCATCTTAGATTTTAAAACTCATCAACCTTAATATCATAATCAAGTTTTCATATCTTAATTAGACCTCGTATTTCAACTATTTTCACCCAAAAATATTAAAAAAAAACATCATATGAACATTTAAAACTCCAATTTGCAATAATAAAACACATTTTAATCGGTTTAAAAACTTAAAATCAAATCAAAATTAATTTGAGGCCCTGTTTATTTTTCCAGCACTATTAAAGATAGAAACTAGTTACACTAAGATCATCTCTTAAAACCAAGTAACTATAAACTCCAGGACCAAATTTATTGGTGGTTAAAATCAGGCCTCGACAGCTTTCTTTTTCCTTAATTATTTTAGTGATTTTTTTTATCTCATCTCTCAACTTTCAATGACTAAAATATAAATATAAATAAAATTTAGAATTAAAATATTATAATATAAAATAACTTTGATAAAATATATATATAAAAAAATGATTACTGACGGATGAGATATAACTTTTGCATGTCTTTTATGGAAAAGAGCTATGCTTCTTTTTTATGTCAATTATGGTCCTTCATCTCTCAATTTATTTTTCAACAAAACGCTAAAACTTTATTTTTTAAAATTGATTGTTAATTTAACATAAAAATCTAGTGACATATAAAGAAAGAGAGGGAAAAAATATCATAATAGTTTCAGTGTATAAAATAATGGAAGCAAAAATTCAAAGGATAAAATTAAAAAGCAATGAAGTTTAGTGACCAAATTGTAAATTGTGCAAAACTACAAGGACTAAAAATTAAAAAATTCAACAGTAAAATATGAGTGTATACACATTTATTTTTAATAGTGATAAGATAATTAGTTTTAGTTTTTTTATTATTATTATTGGTTAATGCTTAGTTAACATAAATATATATAAAAAAAAATGATGAAATTAAAAGAAGTGGATGGGCGTGAGTTGTAGCCCATCCCATAGCTAGCCTTGATTACCAAAAAAAAAAAGGAAAGAAAAAAAGAAGATATATATGTATGTGGAGCTTCAATTTTATTTATGCATGATTATTTTCAAAGTCAGAAAAATAGAGTATTTTAATGTCATTTCTCATTTTTATGTCAATCCATATAGCAGTGGGTTGTTACTTCTTTTTTTTTTTCAATTCTTTTAATGAAGTTTACAGATAGAGCTTTATTTATAATGTGATGTGTTGACTAATATATCCATGTTTCCATTTTTTTTTTTTTTTTTTTGTTAAAATCTCAATCCAGCACTACCAAGAATGCGTTTTGAGAAGGTTATAGAAGTTATATTTTAAAATGTTTTTTATTTAAAAATATATTAAAATAATATATATTTTATTTTTTAAATTTTATTTTTAATATTAATATATCAAAACCATCTAAAACTATAAAAAAATAATTAATTTAAATAAAAAAAATTAAAAAATAATAAAACAACAATTCAACTGCAACGCTAAATAATAATGTGTTTGATGATATTGTGGTGTATGGTAATTTTTAAAACTACTTTTAAAAAAAAATATTTAAACAATATTATTTTTAGATTTTTTATTATTTTTAATATCAACATATTAAAATTATAAAAAAAATAAAAAAAATATCAATATAATATTTTTTATATAAAATGTAATTTTTAAAACGTACTTAAATGGAGGTTGAAAAGCAATGTAAAACAACTTGTCAAAACCATAAACTCATATAATTACAAATAATAATTCTAATAATTTGTATCGCTATGGTAAATGGTTTTCACGTCGTACACAACCTTTATAAATCAACTGCATAGGGAAATAAGTTGACTGTAACACTAATCTTTATTTTATTTAAAAATATATTTTTTTTATTAATATTGGTGTTTAAGACACCTCGACTAATCTCACGTGTCTTAAAGTTAATAACCATGTAAATCTCTAATGATTTTAAAATTTATAAAACTTGAACCGGTGATTTTTAAAAAATAAACTTAAAATATAATTAGTTGAGTTGTACTACTAAAATTTTAATCTTTAATTTTCTTTTACGAGAAAAGAATGTTTGAGGTATCTCATTCTTCACGGTTTAAGATAAAATGATTTTTTATTTGGAATTTAAATAAATTGTTTACAATTGAATTGAAGTTTTTATGAGAAGTTTTATGCTCTTAATTTTAAGGAATTCTTAAGATTTTCTCTTGAATCATAAAATCATAAAATCCAAACCCATTATAACACAAGCCAATGACTTAAAAATCCAAAGTTTTATTAAGAAAAATAGGAAAAAAAAATTCAATCCATATGATAAACTGCCGTCTGCCATGTCAAATTTCTTCTTTGAATGGCCAGGTTGCGTAATGGTCATCTATATGATTTTGGATGTAAAGTATATAATTTTTTAATAACCAATTAAATTAATTTTTTTAAGTTGATAACTATTGATATTCACGAAGGTTATTTTATATAAAAGTTAATACAATTTTTTTCTATTAACAAGAAAAAAATATTTCTTCTCCATTAATTAGTAGATTTCAAGCATAGTGATATTAAATTTCTCACACTTATAAAAATTTTATGAATTCAATTTTTTATGAAATATCTTATTTAAAAGCTATTTTATTACAAAAGAAATTAAGTCATAGTAATTCCTCAATTTTACCGCTGATAGCTAATATAGCTAGCATGTCATAATAATGCAATTTCTTTTTTATATATTCAAGCGTGTGAGTATGTATATAAAATTGTATCATACACACATACATATATTATTGACTTTGATTTTTATCCGTGAATCAAAGCATCACAAAATTAATTTAATTTTTGTGAAATTTCCTAATCATTCCCAAAAAAATAAAAAAATAGAGGCGTCAATTTAGAGCATTCGTATCCATAGTTTTGATACGCGACCCGGCTTGGTGGGTTAACCCGGAGCTGGAACCGGGCTGGGTTAATGAAAAAATTGGAAAAGTCACGACCTAATGTGACCCGGCCGACACGGCGGGTTAACTCGGCGACCCAGTTAAACTCGGTTGCAATCTGTTGACTTTTGTTTTTTTACTAAAACGATACCGTTTTGAAATTTTTTTTAAATAGAGATTGATCCGATCAACCCGATGACCCAATCAAAATTTAAAACTCTAATTTTAGATCAGACTGGCTATCAAATCCGGTTTAAAAACTATATACCATGACGAAATTACCAGAGCAGCTTTAATGAAAAGGAAGGAAATTAACAAGGAAAACGACAAAGGCTAGATAGTCATTAGACTAGTTAATAATTCCCACCTATATACACTAAACCTCCATTCTTGCTGGAGAGAAAAGATGTTCCGTGTATGGGAAAATATTCATTAAGATAGCGAGAGGTTCATGGTATTCGTGGGAAGCCAGTCATATAATCGTTAGAGTCATGGCAATTATGGCATTATCATCGACCTCTTGACTTGTACAATCTTATGCAAGGGGAAAAATAAAAATAATGTTTATGAATTATCTATCCAAGGCTTATAACTTAATGGGTAAATATGTATTCCCTCCATTTTTTTCTGATAATATTTACTTATTATTTTACGATAAATAAAAGATAAAGACAATATGGACAGAAAAAACATATTTCTTTGTATTTTCTATCTTGAAAATATAAAATATCACTTAGAATTTATCTCATAATCAAATTTATTGTATATTTTTATTTTTGTCTCTTTAAACAAACATGTTTTGTTTTTATTATTTTTATTTTTTCTATTTCTATATAATAACCGGATCGAGATTGTTTGTTTTTTATGGATTATTTATTACACCAGTTTTCAAGTAATAATGCATAATCCACTATATTATACTGTGATATCATTTTAATAAGATCTAGTTCTCAAAATATTGCAAAAATAAGGTGTTTTTTTAGTAAGTTCAGGGGTGAACCTAGACTGGAGACAATATCCAAAGAGCACAACGAATTTTTTTTTTTTAGTTTAATATAGGTGTTCGGATTAATTTATGCGTACTTTAATTAATTTCATGGGTTCTAAAGTTAATAATTATATAAATCTTCAATGACCCTAAAATTTATAATATTCAAAATAATAATTTTTAAAATAACAAATTTAAAAACTAACTAATTAAATTACACCACTCAACTCAAAATTACAAGAGTTCTATTTTTCCATGGATATATGTTGCAAGGAAAATCACTCCCCATCAGGATCTCTACGATTGCTGTCACTAAGATTACAATATGTCCACTTTGGTAATTCTCTGCCTATTAATGGACAAAAATCAAAGTCAGATACATAGATACTTTAAATTCATTCATGCAATGCTGTAATGTATTTGTCAATTTTCAACGAGTATGAAACTCCTTGGGCAGAGCTAGAGTAATAGATCAGTTAGGAGGTGGAGGGGCCAATGTTAAATTAAAATGTGGTGTGTGAATGTAATCAAGATAAATACGAGGATCAATGTGAAGATGTAAACAATTTACGAGGGCCCTTTTGTTCCTCTTGGAAATTACCTTTCAGTTCCTGAGGTAGTTTTTCTAAATTGATGTGTAACTGGAGAGGCCTGGCTGTCCCCCCAAGGCAGCACAGACTTTGAGAAAATTGCAGCATACTGAAAATGACTCGCTACCGGCTCCCTAGTGAACCGACAAGAAAAAAGTAAAGGGTTCTCATTGCTGGTGTGGTTTTTGAATTGAATTTGCAATTAACTGAATTTCCTTTTTGAATTTTTGAAGAATAATTAACTGGCTGAGTTTGAAGTAAAATTGAATTACAGTTAGCATGAAGCCCTGATGATGTCGTTCGGTTGTTGATCTTGTAATATAATTTGGATATTAATCAAGAAAACAAAAGAAATAGGTAAAATATTTACAAGCCTAAACTTATAATTTGAATTAAAAAAATAAAACCCTCCTTTCATCAATGTATAGTAAAATACATGTCAGAGTTGCAAAGGCTGGTTTATATATATTTCAGGTTTGTTTAGAATTGTAGTTATGATTGTTTTTTAAATTATTTTTTATTTAAAAATATATTAAAATAATTTTTTTATTTTTTAAAAATTATTTTTAATATTAATACATAAAAATGATTCAAAATACTAAAAAATATTAATTTTTTAAAAAAAATAAAAATTTTAGAAATACAAATTAAACTGCATTTCCAAACGTAACTCTTTTTTCTTTCTTTTATCTAAGTTGACAAATTTGAAAATCTAGAAAAGAAAAGTTCACTTAAATCATATGTATAACTCACATAACCACAATTAGTGAGGGTTAACTTAGAAATTAATAAAATAAATATATTTATAAAACTCAAATTAATTTAGTACATCAATCCAGAACCTGGTTGACTGAGAAACTAGATCAGTTTGAGCTGAAAAAAAATTAAGTTAAAATTTCAAATTGATCTTACGCATAAACCTATTGATTTTTGTTTTAGAATTATTTTTTCAAAACAATGACATTTACTTGGATAAAAAGCAACATATATGCTTTTCTCTGCCAGTTGAATTAAGTCACGTGGGGATTCTTAAGCATCAAATCTAAAGAAAACATTAATTAGCGTGGAATAAAACTTTTTATGACACAACAAGCTTACATAAGAGGCTGGTCCCATTTTTATGTGTGGATGGGAGATTGGTCTTTTAAAAGAGTGGATTAAAATTTGAGTTTCACTTTTTTTTTCTTTAAATTAATTTTTTATATATTTTTAGATTATTCTAATATATTAACATCAAAAATAAATTTTAAAAATAAAATAATATTATTTTTCTACCTTTCTAAAATAAAAAAAAAAGTCCAAAAAATAAAATCAAGATTTCCTACAGCAGCCTCAGGCACTGCTAAAAAACAAACACTCATAGTTGTTTTGTACAAGACAAATCCCTCTTCTGATAACATGCCAGCTAAGAGGACATTTTTTTATTATATATAAATACAATAAATTTAAGTTAATTGAACGAAGACATAAGGTTTTCTGTGGGACCGATTTGATGAATTCTTCAAGCCATTACTTTCAAATTCTGTCCCACTTTTCCAACATAAACCATAAAATTTTCCTAGTACCCCTTGACCACTAAGATTAAGAACATAAAACAAAGAAAGTGCTTCAATACTGTAGGCATGGCCACTAATGATCATGCAAGAACTTGAAGATAATGGTCATGATACAAGGTTTCAAGAATGTTTATGCTAGCTGCTGTCTTTGCATAGAAGTTGATGTTGAGTTTTTTTAGCTTGAGATCAGTTGTTACCATGGTTGTGTTGACAGTGTCTTTACTGGTGTTGCCGCTGGTATTGCCACCGTTATCGCCGCCGCCTTTGTTGTTTCTTTTTGTTCCAGTTTTCATCATGATTCTTCTGCTTTTCTTGGCTTTATCTTCATCAACAGCTGAGCCCCATATCGCTGTCGCTTCTGTTTAATTTGGGGCTTCTTATGTTTCAAAGCTTGAACAAGATGTCTAATTAAAAGTCAGTTTAGAGGGGAGTGGAAAGCAGCAAATCAAGCTCTATAACTCTCTTGCCTCTGCAAAAAGATGAAGAAGGTTGCTCTTTGGGAATGTAACTGTACGGGAGGTTGATTCAAGTTTGTTGTCTATATTTTTATTACATTAACAAGAAAATTCAGGTTCTGTCCTCAGTCATGCTCTCTCTCTCTCTCTCTCTCTCTCTCTCTCTCTTCCCGTCTACTTTTAAATGGAGATTTGAAGAAAAACGATGCTGAGAAAGAGGATGATATATATTGTCCTTTGTTAATTTTTTCAGTTCAAATTGTTCTGATGAATGAAAAATAACAGAAGAATTCCAAAACATGGCAATACGAGTTGATGAAATAAGAATTATTAGGAATTATGATATTGGATGTGGCCCGTGGCTTCTTGGCTTCTTTGCCCTTAGGCTCCTCGGCCTTTTGGCCCCTGGGTGTGGCTCTATGGTTCTCTGGATAGGCACCAGTATTACGGACTTGCCATTCTACCATACTCAACTCATATATATTTGACTTTAGCTATGTGATGAACTCAAGACAATATCCATGTATCAACTAGTTAGGTTTGATCTAGTAGAAAAAATTAATTTTTATAATCTCAGTTATATTTTATATTATATTCTTTTTATATTCTTAGATGTATAAACTAAAATCTTTCAATGAACTATCATATTTATTTTTTTATTAAATACTATCAGAGTAAAATAACACTCCAACCTTTTCTTTTTATAAAGGATAATACTCATGAACTATAAATGCTATAAGAATTCTTCAAGTTTAAAGTTTATAATCTCTACATTCTCAATATTTTTAATATATATATTTTCAGAATCTATCTCTTTAAAATATCATTATATTTTCTCTCTAAAAAGATATTTACTTAAACATATGAGAGTTCTTAAATCTATAAATAAGAATCTTTTGTAGGTACCGGCTACCAGACACTAGGTACCGAGCTACTAATCACTTTAACTAAAAAGAATGAATCTGATTGTTAGAACAAAAAGATTAACCAATTATTCAACACATAAACTTTATTTCTAAGTTACTTATATATTTTGAGACATTATTGCTAGTTATTTTTTTTTTCCATACTCTGTATATACTAATTATTATTATTATAACAATTATTGTTATTTCTGCATTCTTTGTTGGCATTTACAAGGGAGAAGAAATTGTTGGTAAATTCAATAAACCACAAAAAGATAAAAAAAATTAATTAATTCCACCACCTAATATAATCTATTTTTTTTGTCTTATGCGAAGTAACTTCCTCATGAAATTTACTTTTTATTATTATTTTTTGTTGTTGTTAACTCAAGTCCATGCCTTTATTAGAGGGGAAAGAATCTGCTACATGCCGTTGCAATTGCATTCTAGGAATTTTTTTTTCTTTCATAGACACTGATTTTTAGGTATTGAAACAATTATATTGTTTTTGTTTTGATATGAACATGGTCATGGTCTTTTGATCATTCAAGCAAGAACCTGAATCATATTAATTTCTTGCATATGAAACCATTTACTCCCTATCAAAAAAAGATTAAAAAAAGAAGAAGAAGAAGAGAGCAAAGCATAATCCTTTGGGACAAGAGTGTATTTGCTTTTTCTCCATCATAGTTATCAAATTCTTTTGGAATTTCATTCTATTCAAGGCTCAGATATGAGTTTTGCCTCCTAAATTCTAAAATGATATAGTTTTGATTTTAAAATGGTAGTATAAAATTAAAAAAATTAAAATCAAAAGATATTGTTTTAAATAAAAAATAATTCTTAAAATTAACCTTATTAAGTTTAACTTGGGTTTAGCCAAGTCAAAATATCTGACTAAATCTATCTCTAAATTAGTTTAAAATACAACTTGATCTATAAAAAGTTTCGTGGTTTTGTATTAACTGGTTATTTATCGCTGACTGTTGAATTTAATTACTATATTGTAAAAGAAATATACGACAACACACAAGTGTAGGCGCACTTTTAATTTTCCATTTAAACATTGAACTTATTCTATTCATAATTTCTTATCGTTTGGGAACAACGCGGTTTACACAGTTTAAAAATGTGGTGCAAATCATATTTTTAAAAATTTTAATTTTTTTATATGTTTTGAATTATTTTGATGTGTTTATTTTAAAAATAATTTTTAAAAAATAAAAAAACATCATTTTGATGCATTTCGGCATGAAAAACACTTTAAAAAACAACAACAACAACACTCTAAAAAAAAATAAAAAACAAACTCATGAGGTTTTTCATTTAACAAAAGGCCTAACTGATCTAGAGCCACACAATCGAGGATAATTTCTTTCGTTCCTAAATCTCATTTCTTTGTTTTCAATCCTTGAACTCAAAATCCCAATTAGAAATCCTAAATTTTAATTGGTAGAGATCTCTTAGAAGAAAGTTATTCAATTCAACCCAAGGAGAAGATGGTATATAGAAACTATATATCTACATTAACCATTTACATTTATTAGGATCCTTGTGTGATTTCATCAACATCAAAATTATTTGCCTTAATTTTCTTAATTAAGTTGATGGTTATGCCGATAATAATAACAATAATTAGTGTGCTAGCTGGCGTTAGTCTAGGCTAATAGCATGCATGCATTTTGACGGGATGGGTCTTCGCTTCCGTTCTTATCAGTAATTAACAGCAAGATGACTGATTACTGTAGCTTTCCGAGTTTCAATGTCCATAATTGTTCACGAAATCTTTATCTCCTTTTATTTTATTTTTTAACGCAGCAGGTCGCGTGTTTCTAAAAGTTGCAGGTTTTCTTTTTAATTATTTTGATATATTAATTTTAAAAAATAAAAATATTATTTAAATATATATAAAAAAATATTTTAAATAGTAATCATTACCACAGTATTCCTATTTTCTACTTCCACATTATTTTTTGAAGTTATTATATTTTATTTTAATTTATGCGTCCGGACATATTTCTACCTATATCTTTTTCTTAAATTCTAAGTCTCAAAAGCATCAATGTTAGAAAAATCCACCATTGATGTAATCAACTTTTAGCCTAGTTGGTATGGAGATGATAAATTTTAGTACAACCTGGAAGTAGAAAAATTAACAGCGCGGACACAGCACATGATACAAAACTAAAGTTAAGATCAATGCTAATATAAATTGTATTTTTGGTTGTCTTTATTGTTTTTTTTTAAAAAAAAAACGTAATTTGTCTCGAAGAGAATGCCATCATGTCCCTTTCCTCTCTTGTCAAAAAGAGGATGCATTGCATTTGGAAGAAAGATCAGCCTATTTAATATATATGGTCACTGTTACGTTGGAATTTTGCTTCAAATCATGGGTTAGATATGTTTGAAGTAAATAAAAAGTAGAGTTGACTTACTCTTAAAGTTTAAAATTGGTTGGAATTTAATTTTCAATTTGGCTTTTTAACTTGGAATATTCTCCTGATTTAGATAAATTATAAACGAATAATAAATTAATTTTAATTTTTTTTTAATTTATATGTTTTAGAAAATTTTAAACCCATGACAACTTTCATCTCAATAAGCTACCCTAGGTGTTTATTTGATGGAGATGAGGAATATTGTGATGTACACAAAAGCAAATGGCCAAGTTGCTTCCTGAGAATGTTAATCAAAATTTTAGATTTAATCATGAAGTTATGATTATAAAGTTAATAAATGCTATATAATTATTAAAAAATTTAATAATCTACAAGAATTTAGAAAAAAAAATTAGTTGTACAGAGAAAAACAATACATCACTCCGAATACACCTTATCTAAAATAAATAATATTATTTATTAATTGTTTTTTATATTATATTTTTATTTGTTGGTCTTATTTAAAATTTAAAACAGATTTGTTTTGTGTGAAATTCTATACCACAAAAACTTAAGATAATCTAAAGTTGTTATACGAAGCTAAGTTAGTTTATTCAACTTTGAAATTAACTGAGTTTAAAACTACAAAGTTAATTTTTAACTGTTAATTCTTTGGTTCACAGTGCTCTTTTTAAGTGTATTTTTTAAATTTTTGAGTCAATAGAATATTTTAATATCAGAGTCACATTCATATTTAAAGGGTTTTTATTTGATAAATATGTTAAAAAAAATTAATTCAAAATCATTGTTATAACTTAAACTTTTAAGTTGAGATTATTTTTTATTTATAAAAAATTTACAATATTAAAGGAATTAATTATGCATATAAGAAGGGATTTTTTTATATATATAAATTAATCAAAATTTTGAACAATTTCTGTGATTTCATGGTATTTCAAAGGAGTCGTTATAATTTTCCATTGAATAAATATATGAATACAAGAATAATATGGAAAGGTTGACAATAAACCATCCACTGTAAAACCCAAGCCTTTAATTTGTATAAAACTCGAACTTAATTATCGAATGTATAGAACACGGCAGAAGAGCCTTCCAAAAGTTCAATGACTCGTAAAACTCAAAACTGAAATACCTAATATAATTTATTAATATTTATATATAAAATAATGATAGATTTATACAAATTTAAAAGAACATTTATTTAAGATGTTGTGTTAAGAAAATAATATAATATAATTCATTAAGTTTTACTTAATAATTTAAAATTTTAAATTAAAATAGCTCCTTGACAATTGTCTCTATATATATAGCTAATTAAACAGATACCGAATGTAATAAAGATGATTGTTTTATATCTATCTTAGTACTTAATTATAATAGTCATTTTTGTTTTTCAAATAAAAATAAATAAAATGATACTTATTATAATAGCCGTTTCTTTTTCAAATTAAATATTTGATATAACTCCAATGAAAACCACCCCTGAAACTCCATTTTGTCGAGATTAAAAATCATTTACTCCATCGCACCCGCACCAGCGCAAACAGCAAGGAAAAATCAGTTCGTTGGTAAGGACACGTTGAAGATCAGAAGCTGCATGTTAGCTTTTGTAACTTTATTGCTTCTCGTAGATTGGATATGGGATTTTGATGTTTTGTCTTCCCTTCAAAACGTGATTCACATCCACATGAAAGCAGGTATATGAACCTTTTTTCTAGAAACTAAGATGATATATGTATGTACAGCAATCTGCCTTGACGAGTCACCACACAATTTTGAAGGGGAATGCATCTCCTTTTTGTTCATTTTTGTCTTGAGGAGATATCTTCATGCACCTTTCTTGATCAAACCTTATACGGCGACATTTCAAATCTTTTCATTTGTCAATTGGTATAATATAATTGAAATGGTAATGATCGATCAATTAATTGAATTTTGTGTGGTATAATATAATTAATGTCACAGACAAATATTAATTAGTTGTAATGTTCAAGGTTTGTTTTAGGTGGATCTTGAGACTTTAACTGTCGTCGTTTGGTCTCAAAGCATAAATATGTTCTCCAATCAGAAAGCACCCTACATAGAAGACTCTTTGCATTCCATTTCAGAAACCTGATTTATGTGAGAGAATTTTACGTGAAATTAATTTATGTGGATTAAAATTGTTTAATAATTAGCTGATACAGTTCATATAGATTGAAATGTGAAATAATACGTCTCAATATTGGACCAGGGAAGGTTAACAGTGGGCGACGAGCCCTAAAAAACATTAATATTAAGTACCTATAAAAAGAAAATTTTTATATTTTAGAACAAAAACTATTAAAATTCAAGTTTAATTTGTCCTCTAGAGAAACTTTTCTAATCCTGGGTTTTCTTAAGAAAATTTCCTAGCTCCGCTTCTAGCTCCGACCGGACACGAATAAGAATTTCCGGTTCAAGAAAAGAAAGAAAAGCATTAGGTTTTGTTTTTCCTCTATTTGAATCTCATTATACTATTTTTGAGTCAGCTTTAGAAATTAATTAGCTATTATTTGTTGAATTTTAAGCAAATCATCAATAATTATATTTTAAATAATTCGTTTTTCTTACGACTGTCCTTACAACGAAAAAAAAAACAACTTGTAACCTAAATTAAACTTTCAAAAATGATTATCGGAAATAAAATACTTCACTAATGAAGTTCAAAGCACAAAAACAACAGAAAGGCAAAGACCACACAATAAAAGAGATTCGGATTGAAAGAGGGGCCAAAAATATCTTTATTTATTGAAAACCAAATTGACTGAAAAGGACCGGTCCTGGGCAATATCACTCCCTCTCTTTTTCTGAGGGGCCATTTTACTGGGAGAACCATAAGATATTCACTTTTTTGTAGTGACTGAGAGGAAGATTCATTGCATTTTGTAGAAAGAGCAAACAGGTGATATCATGATAATCAATTCGCCTTGTCATGTCATTACTCGCCCTTTCGTCAGCTCTCGAGTATAATTTGGGTTTGACCCCCGAATTATTTTTTAAAGCAATAATCAAAGTCTTTGTGGCCTTGATTCTGTGGAGTCGAGTTTTGACCCTAGCTAGAGTGTAGGCTTCATTCTGGACATCGAAGGATTTGAGCTCCCATTAGTTAGTGCCATTTATAGTGCCTTTGGTGCAAAACCAAGTCGTTGATGTTGGAAATAAAATTTACAAATTTTGGGTAACGAAAAGAGCTGCAAAATACTTGCAAAAATGGCTGTGAATATTCATTTAACTTATCTTTCCAAACTAAAGAAATAGATCAAATCAACATATGCAGATTTTTAAAACTTTGGTTATAAAACAAAAATCACCACATATAAATGAAGAAGATTTATCATTTTACACTTCCTTTTTTTTACAAATTAATATAGACATATCATTAGTTAGTTGTTAGCTTTAAAAGATAGGAAGACTCCGAGTTAAACGAAAGGATAGGAAAGAGGCAAATACTAAATGCAAAGAGAATCCAAGTGAACCAATGAGATCAGACCATCACATCAAAAATGAAGAAATAACTTTGACTCTATTTGTATAATTTCGGATACTAACAAAAAAAAAAATTAGTATTTTTTAATTTAATATCAGAAATATATTTCATGTATAAATTCATAATTCAACATATTAAAAAGAAACAAAATATTTTTTTTATTTTTAAAATATAGACTAAGTTTTCACGACTTTAATAAACTAGTTATTAAATTCAAAATGCATGCAGATATATATTTTTGAATTTTATATGAAAATACTAAAACATCACGTATTTTATTTTCTTTAAGCAAGATATGATTATGTTTTTTGAGAGACTTGGTCATATGCACACTAATAAAATATATTTTTTTCAAATAAAGAATTTTTATTTTTTGTATTGTATTTTTTTCTGAAAATTTTAAAGAAAATCAGGTATTTTTAATATTGGATCAGTATTTTACTGTATAAGTTTATGACCTTGATATCAAGTGAAAAGTTTAAAGAATATGCGAGGAAATCATAAATAATTTTTAAATGTTCCTGAAATTTTTTAGGATTTTTTAAAATTATTTGAAGTTTGTTTTTGCAAAACAAGAAAAATCTAGCAAAGAGAATCGTTAAAAATCCGTTATGGTATATTTGTGAAACACGCCCTGAAGACCAAAAAATATGTTCTTTTTCCTTGTAAAATTTGCACAACCAAACAATGTCTCAAGACAGGAATGGGCTTGGCCCATTCACGTGGCATGCCCAAAACCCAAGAACAAAAGCCCATCAAGTTTACAAACACGGTATTCGGCCCCAAAAGAAAATGCAATCCATATTGACATAGTAGCCCAGCTCATTATCCAAAGAGTTAGACCCAGTTAAAACCAAACTATCAGCCCGTGCCTATAAACATTAAAAACGCAAACTATAAGCATGTAGCGACGTGTCGTTCCTCGCGGATGCCACGTAAGCCACCTTCTTTCTTCCGTTTTCTCCATTTCTTTTTGGACCCGGGTCCATGGTCGGGGGCCTAGTCGTTTCCAAGCACTTTCATACGTGTCTCGCGCATGCCCATCCCGTATTTCTTTTCTTTATTTTTTTTTCTTATACTCTTAGCTTTTTATTTTTTTAATTTTTTTTCCCAAAATCTATTTTTTCAGAATATTATAGATAATTAATCATTACTTTCGGATTCTTCATATATTTTATCATATGGTAGTACTGTTACTAGATAGTTTAATCTACAGGGAGAAAATAAATATCAGGGAGGTGGGAAGCTCATGCATTAAATGATTTTCTTTCTTTCTGAACAAAATATTGCTTTCATGTTAGTTAATTTTAAATACCAAGTCTCGGCATAAAATGATGGGATATTTGGAAAAAAAATCAAACAGCTAAAT
Organism: Populus deltoides; assembly: GCA_015852605.2. Lineage (NCBI taxonomy): Eukaryota > Viridiplantae > Streptophyta > Magnoliopsida > Malpighiales > Salicaceae > Populus > Populus deltoides. The sequence continues at coordinate 13,660,232 of CM027585.2, forward strand.
CTTTAATGTCATTTCATAGGGTCATTATTACCTTCTGAATATATGAGATAATTTGGTGCATTGAATCATCTAGAAACATGTCAATTAATATGCATTTTATCACTAATGGTTGCTGGCAGCAAATAATTTAGAATTACATGTTGGGTTTGACTACCACAAACACTCATGTACACGGAGTCAAAGTTTTACCAGCCCTTGATTTTAGGGATCCATTAGGGTTTAGTGGAGCTATATTTTTTTTTATTTTTTTTTATTAATGAAGAATATGACATGTAATTTAACAAAATCATGGTAATTTTGTTAGATGTGAAGTTCGATGTATTTATGAAAATGTGACATTTGTTTCGTTAATTAAATTAAAAGGCCTTTTTATAAGCAATTTTAGAAGGCTTCAAGAGTTAAGAAGACTTGAAAAATTGCACATGAACTCATTACTATCTGCTAAAATTTTAATTTAATTAAGATAAAAACTTGGAGTATGGTATGACTTAAATTCTTTAAGAATCATGTTGTGAAAATATCAAGAATTTTTTTTATTTTAAAGAATAATTTTTTATAGAGTATTTAGAAGAGTGATACGTAGTAATTATTTTATATTCAGAAATATATTAAAATAATATTATTTTATTTTTTAAAATTTATTTTTGATATAATAATTACAATAATATTAAAATATTAAAAAAATATTAATTTAAAATAAATAAATAAAAATAACTTTTTTCAAAAAATAAAAAAACAAACGTGACTTAATTTCTGATGCCGTCTTATCAGTAGTCATTATGTTGCCACGACTCCAACCTAGATGTTTTTGGTCACATCACCACTTTCAACTGAAGTACACCACGCCCACCAAAACTATACTGACCAATAATGTTAATATGTACATAAAAAAAAGGGTTTTATGTAAATATGTCCTCCCATTTGAGCGAATAATGCATATGGTGTTCTCCGTGTGTGTCATTGATGGCTAGCATCCTTTTCAATACTGTAGACTTGTTGCAACCTGCAATAGTTCTCCATTGACATTCATGAACATGGAGTCCTCGATAGTTGTCTTGTGTCGGTATAATGCATGCTTGAACTTGCAAAATAATTCCACCGTCCTTCGGCAGCACGAGTTATGCTAGTGTTCCGGTTAATTTAAATATATCTTGATTAATTTTATTAATTTTAAAATTAATAATAATATAAATCTTTAATAATTCTGAAAGAATACAGATTTAACTCGCATTTCAACAGCGACATTTTGTGCAATTCCTTCTGTGGGCATTATCTTTTAGTGATAATAATAAAGTCTAGGTCATTAAAACTAATTATTTTAACTCTTAATAATTATTTTACCGTCATTTAAATTAATTTTCATAAATTACCTATCACCTCTTATGCAACAACATGAAAAAGTTTAGCCAGAAAGTCAGTTTTGTTAGCACACACTTGCAAGCCCGTAGTATTAAGAACATGTATGGACCTTTTGTGACAAAAATCTTGCTTCAACAGGCGTAATTAAAAATATTTCAAGATTATAGGACTAAGATATAATGTTTTCTAAGGATCTCGCGTGCCCTCTCCCCTCATCCTAAAAGTTAGTTCCGCCCCCGGATTGTGTCGGCATCTGCTGCCGTGAGTTTCATTCCAGTGCAAATAGTTTCACATCCACGGAATTTTATCCAAATTATTTTATTAAAAATTGTGAGAAAGCCAATTCAAATAAGATGTACTGAGGGGTGGATTGGACCAGAGAGACCAAGACTCCCGATCGTGGATGTTGAAGAATATAAAAGGACAATTGGGCTTCGATGCACCTTCTTGGTAGTGATTCATTATAATTTGAAGGCGGTTTTGAAGATGAGGAAATTAGGCATGTATATGTGTGCTTGTGCCAATCCAATTCTCTACAGGAAAACCTTGATCTGAGTAGCTAAGGACGGCAAGGAAAGCGAGCCCTTCAGCTATGATTTGAAAATGCAGTAAATTAATATTATCTGTACAGAAGGATGGTTGGGAACTTGGGAGGTTAAATTTATGTTTTCCAACTTGAAGGTTCCAGACATAGTATTCAGACCCGGTCCAGTGGCTAACCCGGTTTAAGATCCGGGTTCTAGGTTTTGACTGGGTTAAATTTTTTTAAAAATTAAAATAACATCATTTTATTAAAATAAAAGTCAACGGGTCGCAACCGAGTTTTTGACCCGATCTTGCCGGATCAATCGGGTCGCCAGGTCAACAATCAAAAGTTATTTATTTATATAAAATTAGTTCTTTTGATTGTAAAATCTTTTTTCTTGTGGTCATGCCGGGTTTTTCATTCCCTTATTTGTTTTTAAACTTGATATAGTTTCAGCTCCAAGTCGGCCGAGTTCTGGATTGACCCGGTAAGCTGGGCTGGATTTTAAAAGTATGGTTTTAGCACGCTAAGAGGTTGTTATGAGGTATAGTAGATGCTGAAAAAAAAATATTCTATATTAAAAAGTTAATTAATAGGTTTTGTTACATCTTAAGAAACACTAAATTAATCAATTTAAATGTCAAAGTAAAGATTTGAAAAGAAAGTTAAAATTTGGGTGCGCCGTGCGCTATATAACCTAAATGATTTTTATTATTATTTTTAAAATTAATATACATAATATCTCTTGCTAAATTATTTAAATATAAACTCTATAAACACATTGGTACTGGTATGAAGAGATGATTTTTAAATTTTATAAATATATTGTTATGATAAAGTTTTATTTTATTTATAAATACTATATTGATATTAACAAAATTTAATTAGAAATAATATTTTTTTTTCTAATTTTTTTTCTACAGACTCTTTATCTATATTGATCAGAAATAAAATAAAATTTTTAAATAAATTTATAAAAATTATTGTTTGTAAATTTAAAGTTTTGTTTTATGTCAAAATATATTACTTTAACTCTAAAAAAAATAGTAGGTACAATTAATATCTTAAAATAATGACATTCATGCCTGACAGAGCTCATTTGCTGACATTACACATTCAACAAAGTTTTTGTTTGAGCTTCATCGCTAATGTTTTTGTGAGGTACTGTATCAGTGTATCTAACCTTAAATTCTCTATATATATCTTTTTGCTCCTCTCTCTAACCTTAAATTCTCTCTTTAACTCTTCGTTTCTACAAAAACACCTCCCTCTTGAACACTAAATGCTACAAAAATTGAGGCCCATGAAATTGAGTGATGAGCTGGAAGTCACGGTGGGCTGGAGCTATTTGACTGGAGAAAGAGAATTCATCTAGTGCAAAGTTTGATGGTTAGCTATTATACCACTAGATTTATCATAGTTATGGTTATGTTGACTGTGGCTATTCTAGTTCTACCACTGGTGCTGCCACCATTACCACCGCCACCATTGGTTCTACTCTTTGTACCAGTCATGATCATGTCCCTTCTTGTTTTGTTGGCCTTAAGTCCAACATCACAAATGCCCAACGTCTCCACCACCAGTGCAATTTGATTATGGAAGGAATCCTCGAGACTTGTGGTTTCTCTTTCATCTTCAATTTCGCTGCAGCCTTCTTGAATATTTGTGCTGCAAGATACTTGGTATATATATCACCTCCCTTCTTGTTTTCTTGGCCTCAACTCCATCACAATCTTTTTCTTGGTTTTGCTTCTTCTTTGGTTTTGCTTCTTCTTTTTTTATGAATAAAACATTTTGATGATTTGGTTTTGCTTGCTTCCTTTACTAATATATGAGGAGATTCAGATTCTCTACTAATGATGTAAAAATCTTGAAGGGAAAGAGAGATTCATACATGCTCAAGCATACTTTCCAGAATTAGGTGATTCATGGAGTGTACAAAAGAAACATCTTCCACTTTATGAATGTATTCAAGATGGTGTTGAAGATTCTCCATAGTTGTATTATTTTCTTGCTATTTGATTACTATCCTAACAAAGCATGGCCCAAGTCGATCCTTTTGTTTTTGTATTGCAGCTTAGAACAATTAATATCGCTTTTAATTTCTGATAAATGTAGAACAATGGCCTTAAGTTCTCGTGCAATGGCCACAACAAGTTATCGCCAAAAGGCAAGAGAATCAATTCATAAGATTATTTTTTTCAAATTGAATTTTACTTTTAAATCCTAATTAATAGTATATTCTTACAACTCAGAGAGTTAAATGTATGAATTTGGAGATTTATGAAATTTATTTTCCTGCTCCGGCTGAACCTAAAAGAAATAACATATATATATGTTGGCATGTTCTCATTGTGATGGTTAATTATTTCTCTTACAGAACGCTATGTCCATGTAATGAAGAATCCATGATTTGATTAATGTCTGATGGCAAATCGAGATTGGTAAGAGATTGTCATTATGATAAGAAATTCCAGCTCCCAATTAACGCATCGCGTCAAAGTGTAAGGTTGACTTCCAAACGGACGTGGACAGCCTTGAAATATAGCGACGAGTTTGTGAAACGTCGCCAAACCTCTGACGCCTTAAATTTCGCTCTAAATTCCCATAGAAAGCAAATTTCAGCTTTTCACAAAAGAGGAGCTGAGCACAAACCCGCAAGGATTTTGTGAACTACGGGCGATATTCAAGGATTAAGGTAATCTGTGGTACATCTTGTAGGACAGGGGATATAAATTATTGATTGATTTTGGCTTTGAGGATTCATGTAATCCTTGCCGAAATCTAGCATACTTGTGTGCAATTTGTTCTTCTTTTCTTTGAGAATATTGTTTGTTAATTATACAATATCATTTGGTTGTTAATTTAAACATTATCCTCATTAATATCATATCCTTTGGTACGTTTAACTGCTAATTTAAATATTTTCAAATTGAGCCTGGAATTGAACAATCTCACGTGTGAGGGTAATATTCTAAGTTTAAAGGCTCGAAAAAAAAATTGTAGATTACTTTTTGCGTGTGTGTGAGAGGACGAAGACTCAAGTTTAACAATCTTTTATCATATCAGTATTGTGTGTGGAGCACATAGGTCTTAAAAGCTACACCACGAGTCAAGTCGTCGTCGTTAATTACTAAATAAATTAAAGAATCAAAGCAAGTTGGAGAAAGTAATTAACGAACTAATAAAATAAGTCACTGGTTGGATTAGTTTAAATATTCTTTCCTGGGAAAGTATCTAGTTGGAATTCAAGTGTTATTTCCGAGAATCAACTTGGATTATTAATTAAGTGATCCCGACAAGATTTTCTATACATATTCTTCGTCGAAACCACCTATGTAAACAGTAGTGCCTAGACAGACAAAGAGGGATACATTGAATCTTAGACAGAGATAAAAAGATGACAACCACTTGCATTACCATTGATAGTTAACAATATATTATAAAACTCATTGAATATCATAAGCAAATTCACAGAAATAGAAACTAGTTCAGATATGGGACCATTTATAGCATAGGACTCCATGCTGATGAACAACTCATGAATCGAAGACCTCACGAGCACATGAGTGCTTTTGTTTATAATATATGTATATGTATAGTATGAGCCGACAACATTCTTGTACGTTTTGTATACTTCAATAATTTTGATGGGTTTTCAATAACTACTGCAAAATCTTGATGTTCTTGTTTTAATTATGTATTTATTGATTTTCTTTTTTTTCTTTTCTATTTGCTTTTTATTTTTGTGATTTATTTTTATGTTTTTCTTTTGTGTATTTTATTTTTAATTACTTTATTGTTAGCCCTTTCAATATATCAATTTATTCAAAAAAAAATAACTACTGCAAAATTATCACCAAATTAACATCTCTGGGGTTTGCAAAGATATGTAGAACTCGTCTTTTATTTCAACTTTATATCCAAATGGTTTTATTTATTATCTTCTTAATATCTCTTCTCAAGATAATATTTCTTTGATCAATAACTAAAATTAATATGCATAAAAAGGGGAATTTTCTTGATTTGTAATCATTAACAAGGATAGGGAACAAATAACACGCCATTAAACAGAAACCAAGTTAAACTTGTACCTGTTGGATCCTTTGATTATTAAAAAATAATAATTTTGGGAAATGTATTGTCGTAGCATAGCTGGCTATAGCTGGCTTGGTGTAATAATGTGGTTAGTACTAATTGTTTTATGAATGCATGGTACAAGAGCTAATGAATGGAAGTGAGGCGATGTTGCAATATTATTTAAAAAAAAACTATTATAAAACAAACTGTGGGCACACAGACATGCCATCAATCTGTTGATGCCGAGTTTCTAATTAAAACCTTCAAGAAAACCCTAGCCAAGGAATCAATTTCTCATTATTTCCTTACAATATAAAATAATATGATCCTTTAATTATGAATAGATATTGCTCATCGAAGTGAATGCATCTCAATTCTATATATAAACCTTATCTCATTCTCATTCTAAATTAATATTATAGTAGCAACTAGTTTACTGTCAGCATTAAAATTATAGTTTGAATAAAAAATAATTTCAATGTAAAAAGAAGTATCCAAGTTATTAAAATCATTTACTCTTGTTATTATTAAACATAGTTTAATCGATAAATCTTAAAATCTTTTATCCTGATTTTTTATTTAATTTATATTTAAAATTAAATCATGTAAAAATTATTTGAACATGATTCAATCAACTTAAATGATTTAAATGTAAATTAAATTACTAGTAAAAAAATATGGTTTGATTTAAAATAAAATTAAAATTACTCTTATTTTTAATATTAAAATAATAATATATTGAATTGATTTGCTTTGAAGAACATTTTTTATTTAATTATAAAATAATAAAAATAAATTATTATAAAATCAAGCATAAATTAAATTTTAAATTTTGATGTTGATAGTTTGTGAGTGCAAGTGACATGGATGATGAGAAGTAGTTAGAGAAAAAGATGTGTGAGTTGCATGGAAAATGGTTTATATTTATAATGTCAGCCACTGACTTATAAAATAAGATGTCTGCATAAAACTTTACATTTACCAGGAATTTATAGAAATATATCATTTAATTATAAAAAAGATATTGTATGTGGATAGTGCATGGCGCGGCATCCTGACTCTTCAAAATTCGAAAAAATATATTGTAACGTGCTGAAGGGAAAAAAAAAAAAAAAGGAAAAGATTGTGGAGGTGCATCTGGGTCAGGCCGGGGATTTTTCGTGTGTTGGTGTACTTAATGTGGTTTTATTTAAAACATCTTAATGTGGTTTTCTGCCGGGAGTCTCTCTTGGTGCTACTCCCTTTTTAACCTTTTGAAAAAAAATATTTGAAAACGTGATGTAAATTATATTTTTAAAAATTTTGAATTATTTTTATTGAAAATAAAAATAAATATATTTTCAGATCGTTTTGGTGTGTTAATGTTAAAATTAATTTTTTTAAAACAAAAAAAATTATTTTAATACATTTTTAAACAAAAAATACTTGGAACCGCTACTACAATCCTAAACATGCCCTAAAAAAATTATTTAAAAAACAATATTTAACACACTCATAAACAGCTATACTTCTATCTCCTTATAGTTAATATGGAGAAAAGTGAAGGCTATTATATGTTTCACGAGTCCATTGAACTATTGTGTTTAGATAGGTTTGACATTGTAATAATACAGAATTTAAGAATTAATTATAGTAGGTTCAACAAATTGAGCCCGTCCGTGTATAACAATCCAAAATTAATTCTTTTATTACTTTCTAGTCTAAAATGTTCACAAGTTTTTATTATTATTATTATGTTTCTAATCAAAGGAAAATTACTAATACCAGAACTAAAAGATTCACTCGAAATTTATTTTTCATATTAGAATTAGAGAAATTGTTTGATATATTTATTACATCATGGCATTCCAAGCATTTACCTCTATCAACATTATTTTTTTCACATTGTTTGGTAAAAAAAATAGAAGTAAATTAAGAATTTTACTGGGGTTAATGATTATGCTGGCCGAACGAGCTAGGCGGTGTTTTGGGCTGGAAGCCCAAACCGTTTGCACTGCTTCGGTGCAGTTCGTTTTGGATATGGCCCAAACAAACTGAAAGTAAATTGTATGGACCGTGGCTCAAACGGGTTGAATTAGTTAATATTTTTGTGGTTGGAGCATGTATCTCACGTGATAGCAGGTGAGCATGCTCTCTTTGCACGGTGCACGTGGCTTTAAAGTTGACTTTTAATTTTTCAATGCAATCATCTCATGAAGATATTCAAACTAAATTAAAAGTTTTTGATAGAACAATATTATTTGAAAATATTGGTTGAGATAGCACACTTATATTTTATGGTGTTTTTTGAAACATAAAATTTATTAAATATCATTATTTCTAAATATACAAAATAATTATCACATTTCAGAATAGCGACATTTAAACTTATCGTACTTTTGAAATAGGATAAATGTTAACCGGTTGAATATAGTTGTATAACTGGTCGGTCGTTTTATAAAAAAACTATTATTTTATAAATTTTTCTTTCAAATATATTGTATGAGTAAAAATATACATCTTTGTCCACCTGTAGACTACAAAACAAACTCCAATTAAATTCTTAAAAAGTTATTGTTCACACGGTAGTTCTTTTCGGTAATTATGAGCAGTTAGGTGTGGGTCTGTCATAATTAGATAGGGATCTACCCTAGAAAGATTAGGTGGATAGCTTAACATATGCATTTATAGACTAGTGAAATAAGTTTAAACCCAAGAGGAGATCTGGTCGTGTCAAACTAGAATGGTAACTCAAAAAGACTATTACTTTTTATCCAACTATTGGATCGTGCTTAAATTTTTACAGGAGTTTCCAGATATTGTTTTCCTTAAAACCATTAAATCGCTTCTCTAGCTATCAAATTTTTAAATTTTAAAAATCTTATACCGGAATTTTAGTTTTAATAGTTTTATGATTTTTTTTATAAATTGATCGACCATTAATCTTAAATTTAAATAGATCTCACTGTTACAAACCACAACTTCTAAAAATATACTATATCACAAAAAATTTTGCTTACATATCATTTTATTATTTATTCGCATTTTACATGATAATTGCCCAAATTATTTTATTTTTATGGTGATGCGCATTCCATTCTTTCTTTCTTTCTCTCTCCTTCGCGAGTCACTGCTTCTATTCTTCTCAGTTTTTGTCTCCATGTCTATATATTTGGGAGACCATCCATGTAAATTTCCAAATTCCTGTACCTATTTAGCAGTACTGCTAACGCAGCCTCACATCAATTCTCTTTGACTATCACTTCAATATACCTTCTCTTTTCTAATTCAAAACTTTCATCCACGTTCCCGTTTTGTTTTGATGTTGTGGCTGCCGGCAATCCTCGAATGAAAGCATCGTTGTTTGACGTTCAAGTATTCTAACTTGAGATCAATGATCTCTTGTTTTCTTGACCATATTGCTTGTGGCGCAGCCGCTGCTATCCCTGAGAGAGAAAAATATAATATTATATCATATCATATATATATATATTTTTGAATAACTTAAGTTTTTTTTTAAATAGTTTTTTTAATATTTTATCAGAATTTAAATAATAAAGGTTATTTGACAATGACCACTGTTTCCACAGCCTCCGTTAATACTTATGTTATATTATATTATATCATATAATATTGTTTTCTTATGCATGTTTCAGTTTTTTTTTTATTAACATTATAATATTTGGACTAGTTTATGTGTATCTTGATTAATTTTACAGATCTTGAAGTTAATGATCATATAAACTTTTAATAGTTCTAAAATTTAGAATGCTCGAACCGGTAACTTTTAAAAAAACAAATTTAAAGCATATTCCAGTTTTGATCATTTTTTTTTAATTTTATTTGTCTTCTCTTCATCTGAAACCCCTTGTATTGAATTCTTTACTACTTGACAATGTATTTTTAATCCATCTCCTTGGGTTTATAAGATCACCAGCTTGCTAAAGACATCTTGTATGAAATTAAATTTGTGAGATTGAACGTCCTGTTGAAAATAACTAGGGGGAGAAGGAAGGGAACTTTTACATTACATTACTATTGTAAGAGAGAGAAGAAGACCATATAGACTTAGACTTAAATTACAACACTCATTTATATTAGTTTAGAATAATTCAAGAGATTTAAAAAATAAATATATCTTAAACACCTAAAAAAAACCTAAATGACACTTTGAAAACGAAAACTTCAAAATTAATTTGAACTGAAACAAGGCATCAAAGTCTCTCTAGCTAGGGTCCTGTCTACATACATGGAAGAGATCGAAATTAAGGTTCGATCCATGTAGAAAATGTAACAAGATAAAGATCAGGATTTTGCTAGGGTATTCTTGATTTCTTTGAAAACCATTAATTATTCCTTGTGTATATATGAAGCGAATTTGTTCAGTATTGTTATGTTTTTCTCGAATGATAATTACAAGGAAGGGAATCATATTTACTTGGGAAAAATTCCAAGACACCGAAAGCACATTAGGATAGTGGCTTAGAGGTCTAAATTGGATGTGCTTTATATGTTCATGAAATTAGGTTTTCTCTTTTCTTCTCGCAGTATTTTTGAGATAATCATGCGTTAATACAGACTAAAGTTTTTTCAGACAATTTTAAAAGATGCAAAGAAATAAAATATATTTTCTTAAACATCAAACAAACCGTTTAAAATAAATTTCAATTTCTTTAAAAACATTGAAGAAAGCACCCTTTTTAAAAAAAAAAAAAACACCAGAATTAATGGCTAACATTGTTTTCACCGATTTAATTTAAGCCCACATGAAACCAAATCATTTTAAGTGGCGGGATACATATGGTGATGAATCTCATGTCAAGTCATGATTCACGAACTTCCCACACTCAATGATTCCTGAGATTGTCTACCATGTCTTGAAATCATTAAGACTTGGCTGCTGAATTTGAAGTAAAATTCTGATCTTTACGTAAAAGTTTAGTTCTTTTAAGTTACTGAAATAAGAGCACTTGGCTTTCGAGAAAAGAAAGGTAAAGTCACAAAAACTTGAAGCTATATATGGTAACAAGCTTCTTCCAGCAGATATCATGGGAATTAGCTTCCCTAGAGCTGTTTAGTCTTTTTTTTCCATTGTAACAAAAATATATATGGTAACAAGCACCATTATTTAACTCATGAGAGGAGACTAGACTTTACTCGGCAAATGACAGGCGTTTTTCTGTAACTAGGCTGCGAAGAGAGTCACCAGACTGCCAACCACTAGCTTCACTGACAAAGTTTGATCAGACGTTTATATGTTAGGTTCTTTGAACCTTAATTTCTCATGCTTCAAGCGGAAGTTGAGGGGGGACGTTGATATTCAACAATACAGTGCATCCTCGTTTCTGGATTTTAAAACTTTTAATAAAAAAAAATTAAGATTAGTTTTAAAATTAATTGTTATGAAAAGTACTGTTTCAGTTAACTGCTAAATTGAGAGAATGTAATAAATAAATAAATAAAACTCCATAATTGAGATTTTTCAAATTAAATGGGAGATGAATATTATTAGCATCAAAATTTGAATTTTATTTACGGATCAAAAATTAAAATCGAACCAAAAAGATTGGTATGTTATGGTTTTAGATTTTGCGTTGCGATAAGCTCAATTTACCAGTTGAATGTGCTAGATGAACCGGTTAAGCAAGCCAAATGTTTTTTTTTATTTTATTACTAGAGAAAACAATGATGTCATAAATAAGCACAATAATATATACCTTGATGAATAAAAAAAAATGCATATACTTTAATGATTATATAAATATCTTGAACCCGTCATATGTTTTTTTTTTTATATTAACGTAGGTATTCGGGTCAGTTTGCACGCAACTCGATTAATTCCACGGGCTCTAAAAGCCTCTAATGGCTATCATTTTAGCAACCACATGTCTCAAACCTAAAACCACAAGAAAAATAAATTTCTTAGTTCAAACTCTTACCGATAAATCACCTACTACTAGATAGTTGCTTTTTATTTTTTTATTTTTTTGATAACATTGAATATGTTACTAAACACTTTTACATTTACAACCACCGCATACCTAATGGCCGGAAAAAAATGAAAAGAAGGTAAAACCAACAAATATTGGCTCAATAAAACAAAGAAATAGGATTGTATAGCTTGTTAATTAGGCTCTGCCCCTCGGATATTAATGAACAATAAATTCCAAGGTAAAAGATATATTAATTACACTGTCTTGTTAATTTCCCCGAGTAATCAAGTTACATGGTCTAATTCCATTGAGCATCTAGTTCAATTGGCAGGGTCTCCTCATCCCAAAAATCTCGTGTTAGAGCCTTTTTTTTATAATAAAAAAATTAAATTAAATAGGTTTGTAAATTTAGAATTTTTATTTTAGACTTACAACTATCTATATAAATATTTATTAGATTCAATCAGAAATTCAAATTTTAGTTATCCATTATTATTATTTTTATTTATTATCACATATACTCCTTAATTTATTTAACTATATGTATGTATAATTTTTCAAATTGAGCCTGGAATTGAACAATATCTCTTGTGAGTATAAAATTTTAAATATTTTTTTAAGATGAAGGCTGAAGTTAATTGTTTTTTATGTTTCGAAATGCAGGTATTTTAATTAGATATATTTTTATCAACTGTAAGTGGCAATTTCTGATCCACTAAAAACGTTAATACGCAATACAATATTTTCCTTTGTAAATTGAGGGATTCTAGAGCTTAACAATCTTTTATATATCAAATAATATTGTTTATTAATTATCACATAGGTCACACGTCAAGTTGTAGTCTTTCATTACTAATTAAAGTAAAGAAACACAGCAGGTTGGAGAAAATAATTAACGAACTAATAAAATAAGTAAATGGTTGGATTATATATTGTAGATATTCTTTCCTGGGAAAGTATCTAGTTGGAATTCAAGTGTTATTTCCGATAATCAACTTGGGTTATTAATTAAGTGATCCCGACAAGATTTTCTATACATATTCTTCGTCGAAACCACCTTTGTAAACTAGTCCCTAGCGAAACAAAGAGGGATACATTGAATCTGAGACAAGGAGATAAAAAAGATGACAGCCACTTGCATCACCATTAATAGTTAACAATATATTTTATATATATATATAAATAACCCTAATTCTATAGCGATATTAATTACTGGATCCCAAAATATTATTACTATTCATATTATAATAATGTAATTACTATTCTGTTGTTCTTTGGTCATTTTATCTTTTGTTTTTTATTCAGGAATAAGGTGGTCTTATTTTTGCTATTTTATTTTATTCATATTATAAAAACGTTTCTTGTTGTTTTATTTTTTAATAAATTTCATTATTATTTTTTTAATTGCTATTTATTTGTTTTAAATCCTATTTCTTTTATTTTTTTATTAATTCAATTTAATTTTCCCCCTAACGTTTTGTTTTATTTCTTTTTATGTAAAATCTTATCTTTATTCTTTTGATTGTTATTTATTTATTTTTAATCATTTTTTCATTGAATCTCTTTCTCAAATTCGACTCTCATTATTTGATTTTATTTTTTTATATCAAATTTAATCATGTTTTTTTATTGTTATTTATTTTGTTTTAGAAATTTTTTTATTGAATTTGTTATTTTCAATTTTATCCCTTATTATTTAGTTGATTGAGAGTTTGATTTAGACTGAATTGACTTTGGTCTATTTTTTTTTGTCATTTTCAAAAATTGATTTGTTTAGAGTTTATCCTTCAATATTTTATAGGTTTGGGATTGGCGCCCTTCGTGAAATTTGTTTTTCAATTTTCTTTTTATGAGGTGGACTCAAGTTTTTTTTTTATTTTTTTTAATTTTTGTCATTCAATATTAAATTGGTTTGATAGTTAAGCTTTTTATTTTTATTCAATTTACTTTTAATGAGGTTATCTTGATTGTATGACCAGGTCACAGATTTGACAGCTGACTTGAGTAGACTCCAAGTTATTTTTTTTTTTCAATTTTATTATTTGATATTTGATTTGCTTGAATTGAGTTTAAAATTTTTATTCATTTTACTTTCTGTATGATTATGTTGATTTTATTTAACTTTTAATTTATTATCAAATACTATCGTAGAAAATTTTTAAAAATATTTGAACTATATCCATAGTATTGGCAAAGCATTCATTATTTTGCAGTTGATCATTCTTAATTTTTTTTGTTTTACTCATTTTATTTAATATTAATATATATTTTTAATTATATTATTAAATTAACTAAATTTATTAAATCTGTCGAACTTAAAAGCACCAACATCACATGAATTAAATATATATTAAAAAAATTTGACCTAATCTACAGTATTGCTCGGAAAACTCTGATTGTATTATTAGAAAAAGGTGAGTTTGTTTTAGAAAGAGATAGAGACCACATTACTCCTTCAAATTAGTGCACGAATTTAATTAGGCAATGTTAAGAAATAATTTCGAGCAGTGGACATCAATAGAAATTAAGAAATCATCTTATAATAAAGTTTTCTTTTAGAAAATAAATAACGTTCTTCGATAAAAATCATTGCAAATTCATATATCAAAGGTACAAAACAATACCTGGAAAGAAAATCTTTCCAAATCCTTATTCACCGCTACTTCGATCAATCCTTTAGCATTTACCATTGATACCTCCAGTCGTAAGAGATTAAAGATTAATATGTGAAGGAAAAAAAAAAAAACAGACAAACTTCGTGCATATTTAGTATTATGGTGGAAGAGTGATTTTTAAAAATATTTTTTATTTGATCATAAGTGATTTTTAAAAATTATGAAAATATTTTTTTTAGTTTTTAACATTAATATGTCAAAATTATATATATAAAAAATTAATTTAATATTTTTTTAAGATAAATATTTAAAAACAAAAATTACTCGTAAACAGGTTCTTATGCAGGGGCCCTGAACAATTTATTTAAAAAAAATTCAGTTGCTAGTACATTACAAGTCATCAAACTCATTTTTGTAAAAAAACAAATTAATATAAAATGACTAAACTTAAAAAAAACAAATAACACGATAAAAAACAAATAAAAAATTGACACGTAATAGATAAAACAGTGTTTCACCTAGTCTTTTTAGTATTTTGTTAATATATATATATATATATTAATGCCAAGTGGATTTTTCCCCCTCCATCTGACCGGCTACTTGGATAATAATAATAATAATAAAGAAAAAAAAAGGCATTTTGGAAAAACATAGCTGGGTTAGTGGAGATCTGTGGTTAGGAGTAGTAACTGTTTTTATTATGAAGGCATGGTATATAGGAGGGGGGGGGGCGGCAGCCAGTGACCAGTTAACCCCGGGATGGTGTATAGCTGGGTTAGTGGAATTCCGACATTTTGAACACAGCAAAAAAGACTATTAAAAAACAAACCATGGGCACGCTCATGAGTTTCTAAAACCTTAGCCAAGAAATCAATTCCTCATTATTTCTTTACAATAAAAATATAGACATATAGATTGCAGATCCAAGTGCATGCATCTCAGTTCTATAGCACTCGATCTACCTTACGTGACACGGATGAAAGAGCTTAATTTCAAAGAAATAATTAATTACATTGGAAAATAAAACATCATGCCGGCCCCTACTCCTTCAGCAGCGCTGTGGACGTACAAACCCTGCACCTTTTAAGTAAACATCTGTCCTTCATTTCATGGAGCCAGCAAGCATGAGAGCTCGGTTTTCTTTTTATTTAAAATAAAAAACTATCAAATTGATTTTTTTAATATTTTTTATTATTTTAATTTATTAATGTTAAAAACTAGGGAAAATTATGTCAATGTAGTATTTTATACTACAATACCAAACATAAATTAATACAGCTTTTAAAAAACATGATGAGTCACGACCAGTCGACTACTTCTTTCAAATAAGCTCCTTGTCCTTTTTTATGAAAGATTATTCAAAACGTTACGTAGAACAAAATGAAAGGGCATGATCAGTTTTTAGGTTAGATAACGACATAATAATAATAATAATAATAATAAATAAATAAATAAATAAATAAAACAGAAACAGGGAATCCTTTATGCGAGTCTAAATAAAAGAGGCCGGCACGTTTTGGGGCTGGAAGGGTTTCAAAACAGCAGTGGGCCTTGTTCTTCTTACTTGAAACTCGTTAAGGGTATGAGTCCATGCAAAGTTTTAGTCATTTTTCCCCGTTAGGAGGGTACGTTTGTTTTTCCAAAAACATTTTCCTGGAAAAGAATATTTGTTGCGAAGGGTATTTATTTGTTGCGAAGGGTATTCATTTTTCATTTATAGTTTTAAATGAAGCTAATAAAAACATATATAATAAAGATACGATATTAGAGAGTAATTATGAAATGATAATAAAATAATTATTATATTAATAATAATATAGTGCTTGGTGATGGTGATGGCGATGGTGATATTAGTGGTTGTCCTAGTTATAAAAAGTTGATAAGGTGGATTGATTCCATAATCTATCAGCGCATAGTATAGTTCAAATTAGGTTTTATTTTAGACTAATTCAGAGATTAGTCTTATCAAACCCAAGTGAGATTTAATAGAGTCATCTCAAAGAATTTTTTAAAAAATATTATCTAAAACAACATTAGTCTGAAATTAATTTAAATTGACATAAATTAATCTTATAAATCAGTTACTCAGATTTTGAGTATGAAATAATAAATATGATGGTAGTAGTAAAGAGTTGGAAAGGTGATGGGATGATTGAAAATATAGTTTTAAAATTCTATTCAGTCTAGCAGGTTGATCTAAGATCTGATCGATTTGATAATGGAACCAAGCTGAATTTAAAAAAAATAAAGGAAAACAAAAACTCTGATGATGCTATCAAAAACTCAAATTAACTTTTAAAAACCAATTAAAAACAACCTTGTAAAGTATTTATTATTTGTAATAAAAACGTTGTAATTTTATTTTATAAAATAAATTAAAATTGGAAAACGACCTGGAATGACCATGACCCAATTAGAACACATGACTTGAGTGGACAAGGTTTAAAAACCACTTCTAGCATGGAATTTTTTAAACATCTCTTTCTTTTACCCCATGAAGCCACCAATCGCTGGCCATTGAATTTTAGAAATGAAGAAATAGAGGTCAAAGACATCAGAAGTTTCAGTGCATTGCTAAAAAGGTACTTCATGTCCCACACGCAATTCCCTTGAAAGTAATTAAATTCCCACGGAATTTCTTTAGTTTCTTTTCAATTTCGTCTAATTAGTTTTTTATGTTTGGATCAACATTGATTGGAATCGATTCTCTTAAAAACACTCGTGTAAAGGTTATTTCCTTAATAAGATCTTTGAAACAAAAATAATTTCATTTAATGGGAAATTTTTGACGAACAGTTACTGGCAATATTTATACAATTTTGACAAACTACATCTCATTTCATTAGTAATTTTGAGCATGTTGTTTTTATAAAATATTTATTTTTATAACTTTAAATATATTATAATTATAATTTTTTTATATTAGTTCATCATAACCATTGAAAATATTTTAAAAATATTAATTTCATATTTTTTAAGATAAAAATAGTTTAAAAAGAGGCTTGAAGCACAAAGATAAACACACTATTCATCTTAAATTGGGATAAAAGAATGCTATATTTTCTTATAGTCTGATTTTCTAAATAAAATTCTTTTACAAATACAATATAGTATATAAATAAAAATTATAGTTTTATTTTAAAAAATACAGTTGAAAATACTTAATTAGTGTCATTTTATCTCTCAGTTAACAATTAAAGTATTCTCATACTAGCATTTATACACTAAGTCTAAATTTATTGGAAAGTGGTTTTTTAAAACTTATTTTTTAAATTTTTTTGTCATTAAAAAAATTAATCAATAAAAAAATTTTCCAGTTAAAAAAATTTTAGCTTGGTTTCTAGAAATTTTTTTTTTAATTTTTGACAGATAATACTTTCCAGAAGTTATGAAAAATTTAGAAATGTCATATTATTTGCTAATTATATCAAATTTGATCCTCAAACTTTTGATTACTACATATTTTGTTTTGATTTTTTTTTAAAATTTCATTCTTTAGAATTTGATTTTTATATCAATTTTGGTCCTTATTTTTACGATTGTTATTTGATTTTCTCTTATCATTTTCTTAATTAAATTTTTTATCTATAGATTTGATCATATTATTTTGATTATTATTTATTTTATTTTAAATAATTTATAAAATTATATATTTTTTAATTTCATCATCTTTCAATTTTTTTATCTGTTAGATTTGATTAATGTTATTTTGATTGTTATTTATTTTATTTAAGATAATTTATAAAATTAATTTTTTTACAATCTTATTTTTATTCAACTTTTTAATTTGTATGATTTTTTCCTCATTATTTTAATAAATTTGAAAAAAAATATTAACAATTTATTTTCCAGTTTATTTTTCATGACATAGTCAAATACTGAAAAATATTTTCTAATTTATTTTCCATGATATTATTAAACATCAAAAAATAATTTACTTTTTAAAAATTAATTTTTTTAAAAAATTAATTTTTTTAAAAATTACTTTTAAACCGACTAAGTTAATAATCCAAGTTAATAATCCATTTTTAAATAGTTATTTTCATATAAAAAAGTTTCTACAGCCTTCTATAAAATTTGAATCCCACCTGTTAATGCTGTGATTTAGTTACAAACGCATTTATTACCATGGCTAACCTTTGAATAATTTATTACTATTAAGTCTATATATATTATATTTTCTCTTAAAGAAGAAAGGTGATTGACGTTAGTCACTAGTAATTAATTGTAAATACAACTACATTTTCTGGTTAGCTGAACCAGGACATAGTAGTAGAGCTTCAAACTGATTGGTTACAACTTACAACTAGTTGCCAAATTCCTATACCTAGATTTAGCAGTACTGATAACGCAGCCTTACATCAATTCTCTATGACTATCACTCATATATACCTTCTCTTCTCTTTTTCAAAATTCCCATCCAAATTCTCCTCACCTATCTCACCCCAGTTTTTTCGAAATTCCCATTTTGATGCTGTGCCTGCCGGCAATATTGGAATGAAGCATTATTGTATGATGAAGAGTTTGATGTTCAGGTATTTTAGTTTGAGATCAATAATCTTTCTTGTTTTCTTGACCATGTTGCTTGTGGTGCTGCCGCTGCTGTTGCCACCATTGCCACCACCTCCGTCGGTACTCATGTTTGTACCAGTTTTGATCATGTCCTTTCTTGTCCTGTTGGCCTTCTCTTCATCTCAAATCCCTCATAGTGCATTATCTTCTACCTGACAAGGTACTTTCGACCGATCTCCTTGGATTTATAAGATCACCAGCTTGCTAAGAACACCTTGTATGAGATCAAGTTTGTGAGATTGAACCAAGGCATCGAAGTCTCTCTACTGGTGTCTTGTCTACGTACATGGAAGAGATCGAAATTAAGGTACTTCGATCCATGTAGAAAATGCAACAAGATATGGATCATGATTTTACTAGGGTGTTCTTGATTTGTTTGAAATCCATTAATTATTCTATGTGTATGAAGCGAATTGTTTAATCTTCTTATATAGTTCACTAATAGTAATTACAAAGAAGAGAATCATATGTACTTGGGAAAGCACATTCGATTATGACTCAAAAGACTTCTGCCCGGATGTTTGTGTGATTCGGCCATGGCTTAGAGGTCCGAATTGGATATGCTTTACATCTTCATGGATTTAGATTTTTTCCGACAATAAAAATAGGGTATTTCTTAGCCATTCATGTGTTAACAAAGAACAGTCTCTTTTTTTTTCAAATGATTTTGAAGATTTGTTCTTTAATCAAGAAAGAAAACATATTTTTTAAAGCATAAAATCCATCTCTCAAAATAAATTTCAATTTCTTTAAATACATTGAAAGCGCCTATATAAAGATAAAAACTAATCAGTCGGGACATTTTAATGGGTTATGAAATTAGGGAGTGTGATTGTCAGAAATGAGTGTCTCTCCTTTTTTTTCTCCTTTCGGTAGAGTCCCGAGCATTTTCTTTTGTACAAGGCTGCTACGGAATTGTGTTGAAAGGCATTACAATTTTGTAACGTTACGCCTTCGAGCACGTTTTCACCGATTTAAGCCACACATGAAAAACAATTCATTTGAAGCTGTCGGATACAAATGGTGACGAATCTCATGTCAAGGAACGCCATTCAAGAACTACGTACACTCAATGATTTCTGAGATTGTCTGCAATCTCTTGAAATCAATAAGAGTTTGTTACTGAATTTGAAATAAAATCATGATCTTTACGTAAAGGATTAGTTCTTGAAGTTACTGCGTAATAGGATCTGTTATTTTTCCAGTATCGAAAGGTAAAGTCACGATAACTCGAAGCTATATGTGGGCACCATTCTTTTCGGTCATGAGAGAAACTAGACTTTTCTCGGATGACAGGCGTTCTTCTGTCTTGCCTATATATATATATATATATATATATATATATATATATATATTAAATAGCACTCGTAAAAATAAAAATAAAAATGATAAACTAACATAAAAAAAACATTTGAAAAAAATGGTATAGTCGAAGGGTTTGCGCCGCCGAAAACCACACAATCTGTTGGATTTTATTTCTAAAAGAAATGGGTTGTGTTGTTCAAAACCACTCAACTTATTAATTATTTTTTCTACCTAACTTGTATTGCATGTATTAGATCAATAAATAGTTAAAAAATTATTTTTTATTTGATTATTAAATTAAAAATATTTTAAAAATGTCATAATTTTTTTTTTATTTCTCTACATTTTAAATCTATAACTTTGAAATTTAAGAATCATAATTTTTATTCACAGTCACAAACTCCAAACCCTAAATAAATTTCAACCCCAAGCTCCGAAGTTAAAACCAAGACTGGGGATGGTTTGGATGCAAAGTTCGCGCTATTGGGAATAGCTCAATTACCAGGTTGCGCTGTTCTGAGCAGTGATTTCTTCGCAAGTTGCCTGTTTAAGGTGTGGTTTGTCTGACCAAGAAAGAAAGTCCAAGAGGAATTTGTATATTTTGCCAGTAAATCTGATTTTGTGACCAACCTTTATATTTTTTAAGAATAAATTGTTGATATGTGTTATTTTCAATATTAGAACCCTTTTTACTATGATATTTCTCAAGGAAAAAAAAAGTTTGATTTGTCAGATATTTTTTTGACATGTGCTATTTTTTAAATAAAAAACTCTGCCGACTACAGCAAGTATGCTGCGAAAAGACTGTCAACCACTGACTTCACAGACAAAGTTTGATCGGACGTTTATATGCATTAGGTTCTTTGAACCTTAATTTCTATGCCTTATGTTGAAGTTGAAGGGGGTGCTGATATTCAACAATGCAGTACATCCTCGTTTCTAGATTGAGACTTTTTATTAAAAAAATAACAAAAATGCTGTATAAATTATAAATAGCCTGTTATTGCTGTGTAGCAGCGGTTTTTTTATTCAGGTTATTTTTTATTTTTCTTATAATGATAAATTAATATTAAAAATAAATTTAAAAAAATATTACTTTAAAATATTTTCAAGATTTTTTTTAAATAACGTTATTATTAGAATATCAAACACTTTCAAATTTTATTTTAAAGATGGTATAAAAGTTGCTGAATTAAAAAAAAAAAAACCATCCATGATTGAGCTTTTCCAAACGGGAGATGAATATTATTAGAATCAAATTTTGAAATATTTTTTTATGGTGGAAAATAGAAATCGAACCAAAAACTGGTGAAAGAGAAACCTGAAACGCATGTTATGGTTTTGGATTTTGAGATGAGCTAAATTTACCAGATGAAGGATGTGTTTTCAAAAAAATAATTTTTTAAAAATAAAAAAAAATTATTTTAATATATTTATATAAAAAAAATAAACCATCACGGCTAGTATAATTTTAAACACGCTTGAACTGTTTGACCCCATGACCTATTGAACTGTTAAGTCAAAAAAAAATTCATCTTTTATTTGTTTATTTATTTTATTACTAGAGAAAACAATTACATCATAAATAAGCACTATGATATATACCTTCGAAGAATAAAAAAAATACATACACCTAAAATTTTACTAATTAAATAAATAGGTTGACCGGTCATTTATATTTTTGTGTTTTTTTAAAATGTTTTTAATTAAAAATATATTAACAAATATTTTTAATATTAACATTAAAATAATCAAAAAAATACTTTAAAAGTATTAATTTAATATTTTTTAAATAAATAAAAATTCAAAATCACTTTATTTTAGTTAAGTCAAACTAATACTTTTTACATTTATAACTGTCACCATACCTAACGGCTCCAAAAAAAACAAAGAACGAAAGGAAAACCAACAGATATTGGCCCAACACAGCTTGCTAATGAGGCTCTGCCCATCGTATATTAATGAACAATAAATTCCAAAGAGATATAGTAACTACGTTGTCTTGTACATTTCCTGCAGTGATCAAGTTGAATTATATAGGCTGGTAAATTGAGGATTTTTTTGGGGATTGCGGCTACTTGTATGCATAGTTGCCAAAGACACCTGTCACTATTTTAAAATGATATTATTTTAGTTTTTTTAATAAAATTATAAAAAAAAATATCTTAACTCAATAACTTAAACTGTTCGATAAAATTTCAAGATATGATTTATATTATTTTTTAACACACCTTCTAAACTTGAAATTTGCACAAACCCACGTTACCTTGTGTTTAATTTTTATCAAACAAATAGGGATGGTGAGATTCAAACTCGTGACAGCTTGATCATCAAAGCTCTAATAACATGTTAAAGAATCATCTCAACTCAATATATGATTTATATTATTCTCCAACAACAACAATATTATTAGAAAAAAAATCACAAAAAATCCTTGAAGTTGACTTAATTACTTTCATTTAAGTTTAATTGAATTATAGGTTAACGTTAACGTGCTGTATCACCCAAATTTAATTAGGCAAACTCTTAACCTACTTCAAAAAAACGAACAATGCCATATTAGATTTTCAAGTCAGCAATGGTTATCGGGTTCAGCAATCAAGTTATACCGAGCTTGATAGATATGTTTCAATGCTATTTGAGTTTTATTTGGGAAAAGTGAGCAAGTTATATATAAAAGTTTATTAATGATTGTTTTTTAAAATATTTGTTGTTTTAAAAAATATTTTTTATTTAAAAAATTAGTTTTGACATCAACATATTAATACAATTTTAAAATATAAAAAATTAATTTTAAAATAATAATAAATATTTTTTTTTATAAAACATCGTTTAACTCCCATTTCCAAACAACATCTATTATACGATGAACATATAATTATTATAGCCCTTTTCTTTTTTCTTTTTTCTTTTTGGAGATGGTATGCCTGTTCCCTCCATGTGATCCCATTGAACTAGTGTTTCGATACCTTTGACCTGCAATAAACCTGAAATTAAGACTTAATTATTGCACGTTCAAAAAATTAAGCTTGTGTAGTGTGGATAATAATCGAATATGATTTTTTAATTTATTTATTTTCTAGCCCAAAATGTTCTAAAGTTTTTTTTTTTCCCTCAGCAAAGGAAAATTGTTAATACCAAAACTAAAGGATTCGCAAGAATTTTACTTCTCATGATTGGACTTGAAGAAACATTTACACCTATCAAGCATTTTTTTCACATTGTTCAGTAAAAAATATAAATGTAAATTAAGGATTTCTAGCAATTAATAAGCTGTAAATCGGCTGATATTAGTATTTCTCCTTCTTTCATAAATTTCAAATTCGAACCTCTCCTTTTTAATAAATAAAATTATTATCCTTGATATTTTTTAAAGTAATGTTAAATATTAAAAAAAATAACTATAAAAACCTCGAGGAATACATAAAGATGTTGAATTAGTCCCTTTTAAAGATAGTATTTTAACGACCTCTGTATATATTTTTATAATTATATTTTCTAATATTTAGCATTATTCATTGTTTTTTATACTTGATTCAAACATGTTTTTCTTGTAGTTAGAGCATTTGCAAGTCTTGAGAATAAATTCCTTGTTGGTTTTGAATAGATTGTCCATACCAAAACCGATAATAAAAGAAAAACAAATGCCACTCACGGCAAAAGCTCTCTTAATTCTTTCACGTTTGCTGTGCTTTATGTTTTTGCTTGCCAAGCATATATAAAAGCATTAAATAGCAGGTAGAATCGTAATTTCAAAAGCTAAGAGGTGGACAATATTTACTTTAGTCTTCCATGTCACACCAAGCATTAATCATTACTTTCAACCAAAGTTATTAATTCCGATCGGCCCATGACTTTGTATAGAAACTCGGGGTAAATTTATCAGAGTATATTCTAGATATTTTAAATACAAAAATATTATTTTAAAAAAACATAAAAGTTCAA
The DNA here is from genome assembly GCA_015852605.2 of Populus deltoides. Lineage (NCBI taxonomy): Eukaryota > Viridiplantae > Streptophyta > Magnoliopsida > Malpighiales > Salicaceae > Populus > Populus deltoides. The sequence continues at coordinate 13,684,546 of CM027585.2, forward strand.
ATTAAAGTATAAAATTATCCGAGCTTAACCAAGTTTAGTTTGTATTTGATATTGTAGCCATGATATTTTTCAAAATAATTTTTTGCTTAAAGATATATTTTTTAAATTTTAATTTTTTTATATTAATACATTAAAATTATTTAAAAATATAAAAAAATATTTTTAAAACAGCAATTAGCTAGTGATGTACTAGTCCTAACCCGGACCGACGCTTGAACATGGAGCTCCCATGTGTTGTGTGGGCATAAAAATCATCAAGTGGAAACTTCAAGGAACAGAAAAGGGTAAGTATGGTTATTTCCACACGCAAAGGTAAATTTCCACCTTCGAATTAATATTAATATGCATTTTTTTTGTTTCATGATAACAAGGTACGAAGTAACTTTCACGTTAAAATGCATGGAAAAATGATTTCTACGCCTAAGAAAATTCAATTGTCTTCTCCTTGCCCATGGAAGTGTATCTATGAGATCCAAATCCAATAATGGGTGTGAGAGAAAATACATGCATCTAGAGCACTTCGTTGCAAATAGCAGTAATTAATGATTTCGTGCAAAAAAATTCAAATGAAAATACGACTCTCTAATTACCCGAAAACGCCATCACCAGCTGCTGACTTTTTAAAGATGAGTGTTTTTTTCTTTTTTCTCGCACCCTTTTTAAAACATAAGATTAGCTCCGCTCTCCCAAGTATGATTTTAAAGATTGAATTTGTGTTTTTATTTCTAGTAAAGGTTGGGTATTTTAGCCCAACACTTTATTAATTTAAAAATTAGTATCTACGTTTAAACAAAAAATATTTTTTTAAAAAATTAATATTTTTTGTTTTAAAAAAATTAGTATTTTTTTGTTTTTATATTATTTTAATTAATGTGCTGATGTTAAAAAAAAATTTTAAAAAATAAAAAAATATTATTTTAGTATATTTCTAAATAAAAAACAATTACTATTACAGTTATAAACACCACTAAAATGATAAGAATTCGTTCTGGTACGCCTTTCCCTCAACGTGAAAATAAAATGAGAGAAAAAGAAGAAGAAATGTGAAGACATTTAAAGAGGTAACCATTTTGGTACTTTGAATTTATTCAAATTATATTTTACAGCAAGAAGGTCGAAACTTGGCAAAGTGCCAGCAGAGGTTGTCAAGTACTGAGTTGGGCCTTGTACTCGTGGCAGTTTTATTTGCGGGAAATGATATATGTTTAGGGGTTAAATTGAAAAATATATTAAATAAAATTAAAATTAAAATTAAAACAAAACAAATACTAATAAATATTTTTTTCCCAATAAAAAATATCTGCTTATAAATAATTATCGAAAAAAAAATAAAAATTCAAAAGCTGTAGTCAGGTAAGCTAGACCGCATGTCACTACGTTGCAGCCACCTACCGGCTAGCCATGCTCTGTACGTATTATGTACACAGCTACCAAATGGATTAATGTCATTATGGCCGAGAAGATCCTTGTAGTTTCGATTTCTATCATATTGAACCTTGTTGTTCTATAAATGCATATCGAGCCCCTAATATTTTAGATTCGCGACAAATCAACCCTCTTCACATAATGACTACAACACAAAAATCACTAATTAATTATAACTATTTGTTATGTAAACACACCTAAATCTGAATAATAATTGTTCAACTACGACGAGTGCTTCCAAAAAATAACCAGTCAAGAAGTTATTTCACGCTTGCAAATTACTAGCAAAGACCAGTCCTCGCAAGCAAAACTTCACAATCGCCATAAAGCAAAAACAAGTACCACACGGATGTCATTCTCCGCTCAACTTTTACTTCCGCTGCCAGCCAAGTGTTTCTAATTAAGTCTTTATATATCATTATCGCTAAGCCTAACTTAGTTCGGGTTTTTAAAGAGCCGAGCAAGACATTAATCTATTCATCATTTTTTTTCATGTATTATTAGTTTATTTTCATGTGTTGTTATTATAAATAAAATTTAAAAAATAAAAAATATTATTTTAATATATTTATAAATAAAAAAATACTTTTAAAAACAACGTTGCTAAATATTTCCAAATCAATCTTGTGTGATAAAACCCACTACATCTTGTTATCCACTAATAAAACCATTTTAATTTACATGAATCATCTGCATAAAATAATAATTTGGTAGATATGCACATTGGGTTGGCTAATTAATTATACCACCAAACTTGAAGGCGAGGATCCAGGTGAAACCATCCCCAACAAACACTACAAATAAAAGATTGTTTGACAAAACCAAAACAACTATACATATATATATATATATATATATATATATATATATATATATATATATATATATATATATAAAGAAGAAGAAGAAGAAGAATTTTGATTCAAGTGAAAGAAAGGAAGGAGAAAATTCAAGTACGGAATTAAGAGAAGGGGATTTCTTTCCTTTCCTTTTTTTTTTTTTTTTATTTTATGAGATGACAGTCATGGATGGACAAAAAGGCAGACAAGATGACAGGATAATTAATTCCTTTGCAGTATTTGAAACTTAAGAAAGGCAGCAAATTAAAAGGAAGAGGTTGGGTCTAATATTTTCATTGACGTGGGCGACAGGTGTATACAGACAGGGGAGATGCATTTGTATCCAGGGCCAGGTTAACTTATGCGTTTCAAAAGCATTTTTCATCAAATTTAAAAATTTTTTATTTCTTTATTAACTTTAAATTAATATATTTTTAGTGTTTTTAAATCATTTTAATGTGTTGATGTTAAAAATAATTTTTAAAAAATAAAAAAATATTATTAACATGTATTTTAGCACAAAAAACTATTTAAAAAACAACCGCAACCAAACACATTCTTGTACTGTCAATCTTGCTGGTGGTTTACGGCTAAAACAAGTTAATTTGCCTTCTTAATTTATTAGATACCATTCTTTCCGCTGCTAAGCTAAACTGTACTTTTCAAGATTATTTTTAAAAAATTTATATTCAAATTAAATTTTTATCTTTTTAAAATTGTTTATGGTGCTGGGACCATATTTTGTAATGTCAATAGACAATAATACAGTACTATATATATATATATAAACAGTACCTTTTTAATTCTTGTCTTTGTGAAATAAACTTGAATTTTGAATTTGACAGGAATTATTTTGAGATAAAAAGGTTTTCGAGATCTCAACCTTTTGGTGTCAATTCTCAGCATGACCATTCACATCATATATAGTTCCGGGGATGAATAAACAATAAAATAAGAAAAGACAATACAAAAAGAATTATATTTAAAATCTTGGTCAAGGTATTCTTTCTTCATGTGTTTTGATTTATATTTAAATTTAATAAGATCTTGATCAAGCAAACTTAGCTTTAATTATTAATTAGTCCAATTGCTCCATACCATGTGACAATATTCACTGTTAATTTACTACTTTAATCAGTAATATAGTTGGACGAGGGGCTCAGATCACCAAGTAGAGATTTGATTTGCCCCCAGGTTAACTAGAGATTTTGATTGACCGCATGTAAAATGTAGAAGGACCACAGGATATTTAGTCGAAGACATAAGTTTCATTATTTTGTGTCCAAATTTAGCTTTCTCCACTCTATGTAGCAAAGTTATTAAATCTAATTTAGAAGGTGTACTGTTAATAATACTTTTCTTTTAAAATAAATGAAATATATCTTTTAATTTTTAAAAAATAGAGTTGGGTTACGAGTTAACTTTATCATGTTTATAAAATTAACTTTGAGTTAAACTTTATTAACATTCTAGGTCTCTAATTTTTATATATATATATAGCTCTCCATTCTATAGAAAAGTTATTAAATCTAATTTAGGCTGGACGGTGTTAATAACATGTATATTTTTTTTAAAAATAAAATAATATTATTTTAAATTTTAAAAAGTTAAAGGTAATTTTAACTGAATTAAATATTAATCTGTCATGTCTATAAAATTAACTTCTAGTTTATTAGTAATTAAAAAATCAGTGAAATCACGGATTAACTATCACATGTCAGCTGGGTTTAGGGACAGTTTAGATACGCGATTTAACTCGTGTTTTTAAAAATTTTAAATTTATTTTATTTAAAATTAATATTTTTTTAATACTTTCAGATCGTTTTGATGTGGTGATATTAAAAATATTTTTTTAAAATAAAAAATTATTATTTTGATATATTTCTAAGTAAAAAATATTTTAAAAAATAACTGCAATTACACTTTCAAACATATCCAATACGGCTGCTCTAATGCATATATATAAACTGACTGGGATTAGTCTTAGATCTCCAATAGTTTTCGTGTCGTTACTAATTACCAAACAAGCTAATCAAACCAAATAAAATAATACAGCTGGGGGATTGAGTCATCGGCAAGTCCAAACAGGTCACAGGATTTTCTCTGTTCATATCCGTTGCAAAGCCGCCCATCTTTCTAAATATTTAAGCAGCCGAGGAGGGGCAAGACAACTTATCAAACAAAATCTCTTCAAATCTGGAAAACTTTATGACCACTTGATCACTATTTAGCACCCTTTCGTTTACTCCATACAGGAAATCAACAAAGTCTAGGCTTTGGCTTGTTGAAGCCACTAAAAAACACAAACTTTAGCTTAAGCCTAATCGAGCAAGCTAGCTAGTAGATGCCCCCCCATCCCCTCTTTCTTAAAAAGGTCTCACTAAAAATCATTTTCAAGAATCAAATCACCTACAGAACTAATTATGAATCTAAGATCTTATATTTTTAGAAATTGTTTGGTAACGTGATGCAAATTGTATTTTTAAAAAATTTATTATTTTTTTAAAATTTAATATAATTTATATGTTTTGAATTATTTTGATGTGTTCATGTCAAAAATAATTTTTAAAAAATAAAAAAATCATTGGCATACATTTTGGCACAAAATATTATTTGAAAAGCAACCACTACCACAATGCCAATCATATTATTATTCTTTCTTTCTTTTTCAATAATCAATAATTTTATTAATAGAAATTAAGCCTCGTGGCATTTTTGCAGCAGTATTTTATTATTCATTCTTTCACGAATCATTGTTAATTAAAATAATCTTTTTTAAAAAAATTAAATTTGTTTTTTAAGCTTTTTCTTTACAAGTTGAGCTCAAATTAACGTTAGTTTTTCTTTAAAAGGAAAAGTTGGAGGAATAAAATACAAAGGGTTTGTAAAATAGTCGGCTCCCATGAATTTCGATTGAAAATAATAGTCGGCTCCTATAATTTCAATTGAAAAGTTCATTTTAGTCCATATCTTTTTAGTTATTAGATAACCAATCCTTTTAGTTTTTTTAAATTTAATTTTAGTGTCAACTTTCATTTCCTTTATTTTTCAATTTATTTTTTTTGTTAGAGGAGAGAGGAGGGGCCACCGAATTCAGCGTAGAGAGAGAAACTTGTCTTCATCGAAGATTTTGACCACAAAAATAATAGATTTTTGTGTCAATGAGTTTCATTTCATGAGAAAAGTTTGACCTAAGTGTTTTTTTTCTCTCCTTACATGAGGAGGCAGATCTAACAGGGAGAATAATTTTGGCTTCAGTTGATTTTGTTTTTTAGCTATTTTTTTGTATTTTTTATGGCAATGAATAAGTTTATCAAGGTGTTTATTATGTTTTCTCAGCGTTTTAGGTAACAAAATAGATTAAAAATAAGTTTTTAATAGAAAACATTGAGCCCATGATTTCTTGGCGACCTTTTGGTGCTATAAAAGCAAATGACACATCTGGCTATCGAAGACGTGTTGTTCCCAAGAAATAGGGCACCGCTTTTAAGAAATAAAAATAATAAGACAGGCCTAATTATGTGAGCTAGGCTGTTTTATTTTAATTCCTAGGCTCATGTGATTAGGCTTATTTTTTGTGCTATTTTATGTTTGGTTTTAAAAAATTGATAAACAAACATTAATCAAATTGGTTTTTTCTTACATTTGGGTTAATTCACAATATCTGAGTTATTATTTATTTTTATTTTTTTTGTTTAATGCTTTTTGGCCCCTTAATTTAATAAAAAAAATATAATTTCACCTTTTGTTATGAATGTTATATATTTTTTAATTTAAATCAAACCTAAAAGAATATGATTTCAACATTTGTTGTCCTTAATCTACTTTGCTATCTCATCCCCAAATGCTAATCATGATTTTTTTTTACTTATAAAAACTATGTTGTTTCATACAAAAAGAAATTATGTGTTTTATTATTGTATACTTAAATGAAAAATAATTTTTGTGATAAAAAAATTATTGAATCCGATAATGTGCATGACTTGCATGGTTGGCTCAAGTCCACTTTATTTGTTTAATCAAATGTTTTTTTACCGTTTTTGTCTTTTAACATTAAGTTAATCCGGGATAGACTTTCTAATTTGTTTTTTTTCAAGATTATCCTTGTGAGTTTTGCTAGTTAACACAAGTTAATTCATGTAGATTAAATATTTTTTTTTATCTCAGTATTAGATTAAAATATTGTTCAATTCATGTTTAATATCTGTTTCTTTTTTTTAGAAGATTATTCAATTTGATTAAAATATTTTTCAATTCATAGTTTAATTCAAATATTTTTTCATCTCAGTATTAAATTAAAATATTGTTAGATTCATAGTTAATATATTATCAATACCTTGAATATTTTTTTTATGCTTTAAATTTTTTTTTACTCTGGTTTACGGCATAGACAATGGACTAGTATTCAACTAGTCGTCATGGCTAAGTATAGCAGGAATCCATTCGTATCTTAATGGTGTTTAAAATATTATAAAATAATTTAAAACAACTCATACATATTTGCAGACTCCTTTATAAATCACTTAGAATATTACACTATATTTGTTTGATACTAAAATAATTGTGGAATGAATCAAAAAAAAATGTAATTTTAAAATATCAATAATTTTAGACAAATATGTCATTTTAAAAAACTACATAGTTAATTAACATAACACTCCCTACATTTAAGAAAAATGTTGTTAGAAATTATATAATGCCAGCCTAGTTGTCTACACCCATATTGTGAGGTGGTTTTTTTTACCATCCATTTAATTATAAATTTAATTTAATTATAACAATATTTTGTTTCATAATATATATATATATATATATATATATATATTATATGCTAATTAACATAATTTCTCTTATCACTTATCCTAATTAATGTAATTAATTTCATCTATATTTTTTGGGGACGTTTAGACCCATTATCAAACCAAAAAAAATAAAATTGTATTATTGCTTTTGATGATGGTGGTGGTGTGTGTGTCCCTGAGTGTAAGAAAAATAGTATTGGGTCCAATATAAAAGAAAAATAATTTACTAAAGTATCAGTACATTAACATTCAATTTCTAAACTTCCTCTAACTTATTTATAATATAAAATTTTTATTTATTTATATTAAATCTGTTTTACTTCATCGCACCTCTTCTATCTAATTAAGTATCTACACAGTTTTCTATCAACTAAATTAAATACAAAAAATCAACATCCTTGTAAAAAAACATCTCTAATGTATACATGTAAAATTTTTTATAAGCCGACTTATATTCATTTAAAATTCTTAATTGTATACTTTGAAAAAAAAAGACTACCAATAGTATCACATGATTTGATATTTTTATATAGAAAAAACTCAGATTGAAAAATAAATAAAATCTGACATAATTTAACTTTTATATTAAAAATAAACTTTTAAACAACTCAAGGACATAAAAGAATTTATCCCATGTCAAAAACATTTTTGTTGTTTTATATTAAAAAAAAAACATGCAACATATATTTTAAATAAAAGTTATAATACAATCTTTTATTTGGTATGGTAAACTTATTGTATAAATTTTTTATACGGAGATTTTTATTGAAAAAAATCATCTTTAATTTTTCTATCTTCGCTTTATACAATGATGGCATATGCATTTAGACATATAACTTAACGCATTCATTATATTATTTATCGGGTGTCAAGATAATAAAAATAATAAAAACAAATAGATAATCAATTATGTTTTGCATATAAAGATGGATATAGATACCTGATTCTGTATCCAATACCTTCCTTTAATGAAGCAAACTTTAAGTCCTACTAAATGCAGGTTCTAGAATCATAGAAAAAATGTGAAAATATTACTTTTTTTTTTTTTTATATATAACTCGAGCCTTAATGGGGCTCTCAATAAACCGTAAAAGAGAGACAGAAAATTATGACAGCATACATGTTATAATAGTAGTCCTGGGTGTGTTCAGCATGTTGTCCTCGGTATCTCAAGCCCATCATTGTCGTTGCAATCACTAACCTTGCATTCGTCGGGAGAAAAAAAAGGAAATTCATTATCATGAGCTTTGAGAAAACAATGACCAGCGAAATGAAATCAAACGTTCTATTGCTAAGCATCAGAATCTTGACAATGGTGGAAAAACTTTTAACTTGAATTTACATTTTCTGCCAGAAATCACTATACAATTTCTGTAACAATGTGGAACCTGCATGCTCGAAAATGGATGTCTGGGATGCTCTTGGGTGATGTTAATCTTTCTTCGATTACAAAACGTTCATCGCCAAGGATATCGAAGCATTCCGGGGATCCCCGATAAATCTGTGGAGAATTCCAAGTCAAGAGTTCATCTTGTTTATATTTGATCTGTACAGGTTGGGGTTGCAAATTCGGGTTTTATTGGCTGGCCTCCAGGGTTCTCTCGCAGAGCTATCTTATGCAGATTGCAATGATGTCACTTGCCCAGCACTGTTTGCCTCGTATGCTGCACAAGCCTCTGGGGTGTCTTCTTCACTGGGTGGTACTAGCTGCCAAAAGAGTGGTAGATTTGTGTCCCACTCCTTCAGGATAGCTGCGCCTTTGCTGCTCCCGGTTTTTTCCTTCATCCGGCAAGTATGTGTCATTAAACCATGAATGGAGAAATAAAATGGAAGTATATCTTGTTCTTTTCTGTGCATCTGAGAGCACATGAACTAGTTTTGTTCAGTGTACTTACAACGTGAGCTTCAATAAGGCTCTTTAACTGCATCTGGCCAACAGATGCAGTTACTCTTTGGACCTTCACTATTTCTTTATTTACCTGTTCACAGTTAAAACAGGCAAGATTTTGAAGCTTTTTAAAAGAATGGACAACAATAAAAGTGATTTTGAAGCCAAGTGCCAGTGAAGATTTCAGGGAACAAGATAGGCATTAGGAAAGAGCAAAATAAGATTTAACTGCGAGTGATGTTGTTGTACATGCAAGGAGGCTTTTCCCATGGTCTGAAACTATGTCCTCCAGAACACAGTAGGGAGAACCTTGACACTGCACTGGGGTTCATCCTCCATGGAGGCAATCAAAGGAAAATAAACCGATTGCATAGTGCTTTTATAGTATCTAGTGTGAAGTGTTTTTTTCCATGCCTTCAACCTTACATTACTAGTGTAAGCAGGATCATATTTTTCAGAATTTTTCCCCGAGGTTTGTGTGTGCGCTAGAGATGCTGATAGTGTCATAAAAATGCTAAGAAACAAGACACCATCCTTGTAGTTAGCGCTAACCTCATGGAAATCCAATTGAACTAAAAGAACAAAATTTGCAATGGTAAAGTGTGTGGATCAGAGCACAAACCTTGGGCATCAAAGTGTCATCCTCATCAAGAATGTAAGCCAAACCTCCAGTCATCCCAGCAGCTACATTCCTACCCACTCTGTGACATGGAAGTGTAACAATGGGTTAAAATTATAACCATTCTCTTCTAATTGCTTGACTAGAAGAAAAATGTAATGTAGAGAGACATTACTCACTTTCCAAGTACCACCACACAACCACCAGTCATGTATTCACAACAATGGTCTCCAGTGCCTTCAACTACAGCTTGAGCAAGTGAATTTCTGACAGCAAACCGCTCCCCAGCTTTCCCTCTGACAAATACTTGGCCACCTGTAGCCCCATACAAGCATGTATTCCCGACAATAGCTGCATCCTCAGGAACAAATCCAGTGTTCTCCACAGGAGTTACGACCAATTCTCCTCCAGCCATACCCTAAACGCATTTACAACTAGTTTCAGAAACCACAGTTCAGCAACAAGAATTATATATAGGTGTGTTTGAAAAGGCGGTGCAAACCGCGTTCCCTCAAATTTGAAAACACACCCTTATGTTTGGAATTGTAGTAACGGTGGTGGTTCAAAGTGCTTTTTGCTTAGAAATACATCAAAATAAAGTTTTTATTTTTTTAAAATTATTTTTGACATCAGCACATCAAAACGATATGAAAACATAAAAAAAAAATTCATTTTAAGCAAAAAAAAAAAATTTCAAAACTTGAGGGAACGCCATTTACACCGCGTTCCCAAACAATCTGTTGAAAGAGCCTGATTTATTGTGGTAGTGGTTGTTTTTCAAAGTACTTTTCGCTTGAAAATGTATCGAAATAATGTTTTTATTTTTTAAAATTTATTTTTGACACCAGTATGTTAAAACGATCTGAAAAAACAAAAAAATAAAAAAAAAAAATTGAAGCAAAGCAAAATAAAAAAAATATTTTTTTTCAAAAGCTTTTTTGAAACGCAAAAACAAACACGTTCTTATAAACAATTTGCTAGCAGGATTAGCAAGTCATATTAGCTTAACATTGAATTATCCAAATTGAAATTATATTATCATTTGAAAATCAATGTGTGCTCACAACATATTCATTATGAAACTCAAGTTAATTCAACAGCAGCAAAATTCTAATTCAAACCATCTAGTCAAATTTCACCACAAATATAGAACTAGCTCGCAAATACATGAATTGAGAAACTCTCAAGGCATGATGGCTAAATCAAATAACCAATACACATGAATTCAACATCAAACTTGTCAAACAACTAGGTAGGAGTTGAGATTTTTCCCAGCATACCTTCCCCACATAATCATTAGCCTCTCCTATTAGGCGAATGTTCATTCCAGGTGTCAAAAAGCATGCAAACGACTGCCCTGCACTCCCGGTAAACCTGTTGCCATGAAGATAATTTATTTAAATTGCATTTGAATGAAACTGTCAATACTTGCCATCAGGAAGTCACATCTTACGTTATGTTCAGCTGCCCAGCAAAACCAGTGTCACCATATTTCTTTGCAACCACACCAGCTATACGCCCACAAACAGCCCGGTCCACATTGTATATTTTTATGGTTTTATTGACAACTTTTTCATTATTAATAGCATCTAGAATCTGGAAAAATAAAGATATTAGTTAGAAGTATGGCAGCAAATAGTAATTGGTATGGTCTGTACTACCATCAAAGAATCACAACTACCATAACCAAAGCTCCAGTCCCATAGCCCATGGAATTTTCTCAATGTCTTCCAACAAAAATATAGGGGCACACCAAGACCTTCTCCACAGGGACCAAAACCTTTAAGCACAGCTCACCCCCTAAACCCCCTTACAGCTGAAGGCCATTGATTCAAAGTTGAAAATTGAAATATTGATATGAAGCATACCTCTGGATCTGCTAGAACAACATCATCTAAAACAGGACCATTGGTGTGAACATCTTGATTCCTGATATCAGTACTTCTCAGTTTTGGTAAGCCTACACTCTGGACAAAAAAGTCGAACCAATGTTATTGATACACAGGGCATAGCAAGTCCATGTCAGTAAAACAAATGGCAGGAAGTTATGATACTCTTTCAATACATACCGACATGATACAACTGAGATCAAGATGCTGAGTTTTGACAAGAGATATATCTCGTGGTCTTAACAAATCTGTATGCCCAATGATATCATCTAACTTCTGATAACCCAATTGTGCCAGCATGCCTCTTATCTAGTCCGCATAAGGAAATGCAACAAGAATCAGGACAAAGTTTTAGATATAGTTTGGAAAATTTCAACCAGAGATAAAAGAAATGACTTCAATAAATTCCATTAAAATTATAATGGCAGAAAAAGAGATTACCTCCTCAGCAACATATAAAAAGAAATTAACAACATCACCAGGGATGCCAGGAAACCGAGCACGTAGTTCTTCTCTCTAAAGGAAATTCAATTTCAAAGAATAAGTCACTGAAGGGATACACAGTATGCAAATCCATATACAGTTCCATTGATACCTGACTGGCAACACCAACAGGGCAGTTATTAGTGTGACAAATGCGGGCCATTACACATCCCGTAGCAATCATTGCAACGGAACCAAATCCATACTCATCGGCACCCATTACTGCAGCCATCATGACATCAACTCCGCTTTTGAAGCCCCCATCAACCCTAAGGATCACTCTTTCTCTGAGCCCATTCTCAATGAGAGTCTGTAAAAGATTGCCATTGACCAAAAAGCACACAGAATGTATGAGAAACAGATCACAAGGATTAATGTCCTATTCACACATGAAATATAATAACCTGATGGGATTCTGTGAGTCCAAGTTCCCAAGGTCCACCAGCATGCTTAATGGAACTTATGGGGCTAGCTCCAGTTCCACCATCATGCCCTGATATCTGCAAAGAAAATAAGATATCAGATTAAGCATTCCCCAGTCCTCACTACTTTTGTGAACGTAATCCAAAACCAAAATATCTTTTTATAAAAGAATTCTCCAGCTTTCCATAAGCCCATATAGAATCATAACATAAACTTTCCCTTCAGAAAATAATAATAGTAGTGGTAGTAGTAGTAGTAAAGGAAAGTAAGCAAGAAAGAGGAGACAGGTGAAAGCTTCTGCAATAGAACTTGATATTTAGTTACATCACTTGCAAATGATGTGGACTGTGTGGAGGGGTATGGTAAGAAAAGAGCAGGGTTGGGATGGCTAGGAAAATTTGATCTTTCCAGGAAAAAAAAAACAATCGGTATTCTAATTTACCACTAAACATATACAGAACACAAAAGATTGAGTTCTTCTAGCCTATAATGTCAGAATCATGGAAACCGGTTACAAGGAAAAAGAAAAAAAAAGTGTTATTAGACTTGCTCTCCTCTAATTCTTCTTTATCCCTTCTTTCTTCTCTGCATTATTTGTTCTGGTTCATCAATTTATGCTTAATCTCCCTTCTCTTTTCAGTCCTACATCACAACATAGTTTAACTTCTGACCTTAAACATCTACCATACTTTATGCTTTATTTATTTTTATTTTTATTTTTATTTTTGTCTTAGGAGAGACATTTCCAAGTATAATAGAGAATCACTTTGTTTAACAAACATGTTGACCAAAAGAAGTTGACCTCTTAATTAGCAGCCAGCAAATTACTTGAATATACCAACTTTGGAAGATGCTAAAATAGCATGGAGATGAGGAGCCACAGAACTATAAGACATATTAAGGTGTAATGGGCATAGTCAATGCATCATGAGAAGATACCTGTATAATATCAGCATTACCCTTTGCTACCCCAGATGCAACTGTGCCAATACCAGCTTCTGCCACAAGCTTTACAGAAACCTTAGCCTTAGGATTGACCTGTTTGTTCAGCAGGCATTGAAGTTACAATATGGGGGTATATCTTCAAGTGAAAAATGCTTGCAGATCAAAATAGAGTAATCGATCACCTGATGAAGGTCATAGATCAATTGCGCAAGATCTTCAATGGAATAAATGTCATGGTGTGGGGGTGGAGATATAAGCGGAACCCCAGGTTTTGAATTTCTCAGCCTTGCGATGTATGCACTGACTTTCTTCCCGGGCAACTGGCCACCTTCACCAGGCTTGGCACCTTGTGCAATTTTGATTTCTAACTGATCAGCATTGACCAAGAATGTTGGAGTGACACCAAAACGTCCTGAAGCAACCTGAATAAAATGCAACTAGTTGTCAAAAGATAATTCACATACCAAGATGTCTTGGTGAATGGCAGGTCTAAGTTGACTACTTCAAAGAGAACACAATTTCTCTCCTAAACAGTTATCATTAATATTTTAGCCAGGCACTCATGATCTGCTAAAAATATTAGATCCTCTTTCACATGAGGTTAAGAACTTATTAGAAAATGCAGGTCAGGATCATCACCTGTTTAATAGGTTAAGAACTTATTAGAAAATGCAGGTCAGGATCATCACCTGTTTAATAGCGCTGGTAGCAGTATCACCATTTTGAAGACCTTTAAGATGTGGTAACGTAGGAGAGTACCCATCAACAACATCAGTAAGTGGGCTCCAGCGAATAGGATCCTAGATGACATAATATTGTAAATGCTTTAGTCTCCAATATATGTTAAAAAAGGACCAAACAGATGTATAGTTCCATGCAGAGCTGATGATTCATTACTATTATTTGTCTGTGCATGCCTTTGTGTGATTCATAAACATAGACAGAGAGGTAAGCAATGAACAGACTAAGTGATAAACAAAACAAACAAAGAGAACTGATCTATAAAAGCCTACCTCACCACCTTCCCCTGAATTAGATTTTCCACCTAATCTGTTCATAGCAATGGCAATTGCTTCATGAGTTTCTCTAGAAATAGCTCCAAGCGACATCCCACCAGTGCAAAACCGTTGAACAATAGATGTGGCAGGTTCAACCTTTCCCACGGGTATTGGAGCACGGTCACTTTTGAACTCAAGAAGATCACGAAGAACCTACAATTGAAATGATAGCAGATTTTAATTACATGATTATAAAATGCTGGTTTCCAAGAGAATAAAATAGAGTTCAAAAAATTAAAACATATACTAATTTATTTCAGCACTCACATTCACAGGCCGGTTAGACAAATGCTGCTGATAAATAGAAAATGCATTTTCACTCTTTTGGCGAACAGCTTTGTGAAGCAGCTTCGACATCTCTGGATTGTTTCCATGATATTCCCCTGTTATAGAAGTTTTTATAAAATGTAGTCTTGAGAACAGTTTTGAGGCTGTGTAAAACAAATCAAGCAAATTCAAAATGATATCAACTTTGACAAATCTGTAATTTAGTGTCATCCTAATGATCTAGTGAAATTTGAAGTAATTTTTACAAATCACAACTGCAACCAAGGTATTGCTTCGCTTAGTGCTATAAACATTGACTAAAATTTCAACCAGATCTTCATAGTAGTGATGGAAGCAACTACTAAATGTCTGTGAGATGTAACTGACATATTCAATGGTTGTATTACCTCCAGGTCTGAATTGTATAAATCCATAATTTTCCAGTCTTTTAGCTGTAGCCTGGGAGAAAGCTTTCACCCAGAAAGACAATGTCTCCCTTGCCAACTGGAAAGAGAAAATGGAAATCAACAAAAAAGCAACTTCAAACGTGAAGTTAAAGATTGAAAGGATTAGAACATTGGAAGTTAACTACAACAAGAAAGAGAACAAAATTTCCACCACTTAGTTTTCCAAGTTCAAATTACCTCATCAAAAGTTGCTCCACCAATATTTGAAACACTGCCACAGAATGCTAGATCAACAATCTCCTTCCCCAATCCATAAATCTCAAATATCTGCGCACCACAATAACTAAATACAGAAAACAAACAAGTCAATTTACCAGTAAAATTTACAAAGCATCAGTAAATTGACTTCCAAAAAATTGAAAAAACCAAAAAACTGGAATTTCTGAGCTTGTACCTTGAAAGCAATGAGATTCCCATCTTAGAAAGAATTTTGAGAAGACCAGATTTAACTGCCTGGAATAGAGAAGAACAATCAATACAATAAGCTACACGTACAAATGTTAGATGCAGCAATCCGGTAATATTTTGGAAGATGAAAGCCATGTTCTTATAAAGTTCTAACATTTAGAACTGGAGGACAAAGTAATTTTTCTGATGCACAAAAATACATAATTGTAAATCTTGAACAAAAAGGTTATACTATATGAGAATTGAAACTCTATAGTTCACATAGCCTCAAACATTTTTAACAAATGAAAAAGGAAGTGCATAGCAAGTACTTACAGCCAATACAAAGAAACTACAATGAAGCTAATGTACTATAGTTAGGCACTGAAACACAGCAGTTTTAAGGTATGAACATCACTTGGATGTTTTTTCTTTCTTACACTGTGTACCTAGTGAAGATCTTTAAACAATTTATTGTTTCAAGGATGTACCAACCTTGCAAAAATTCTTTTGAGCTTGTTCAATTGTTACAGTAGGCATCTTGCCATTCATCATCAGATTCACAGTTCTTTTATTCAGGCGCCACTGCCGACATGTTTCCAGTGCCAAGTACGGACATATAGCACTGAAACAAAAAATTATTTAACCAAATATTGTCAATGCAAGCGACAGATGTGAGGCAATAACATAAGCATATTCAGGTTTAAGGGGATGAACAACGAGTTCTTACAAGATTCAACACTAAAAGGAGAAGTCAAAAAGTGAAACTGATGCAAACAGGATACAAAGAATTCTGACCTACTTTGACAAATGGCATTTAATAATTTACCTATTTTGAAGCGATTAAGATACACAAAGATATGATACTTAACTTTATATAAAAAATTATTTTAGGTGAAAGTGAATATTTTCCTGTACTCTACAGCTTTAATTAAGAATAACTCTTCAGACATTTGTAAATGGTACAAATAAACGTGTCTCATTCACAATATAAACTTTATTAGTATTCAATATGTGAGAGTACAATATTTAGGGCTCCAAGAAAATGTAATCCAAACATATGGGAAGTAACCTGGTATTGTTTTTATATTTTAACCTGAAGGGAGGGAAATTGAAAACATTTTACTATAAATACTTTAAATATCTTCAATAACTGTTCCATCCACTATTTTTAGCATAACCAAAATCTAAGAAGAAAAGGGTAAAAGCATCATCTACAAACATTTCATGTAAAGAGGAAAACTTAACCTAGCACCATATGCAATCAAACAGGCAAACTGATGAGTGCTAAAGCACTGAGCAGTGTCAGCTACAATTGAAGTTGACATTCGCAAACCATTCTGAATAAGATGCTGATGAACAGCACCAACAGCAAGAAGAATTGGAATTGCAGGCCGAGTGGGTTCCTGAAAGAGGAAAATGATTGGTATCACTCAGAATTAGGAGAATAACACGCACTGAAGTTTCCTTGCATGCCCAGGATGACTGAAAAAAGTGGAAGACAGGTCAGGATTTATCAGCTCCATAGCACATCCATGTGGAAGAGAAGGGCTCAACAGCATTCAGAACTTACAATTTGTGTATAGCAAAGCTTAAATATTCTCCTACAAAGAAAGATATGAAAACTAGAGGAGCATCCATGTGTTACACTAGAAGACGACGAATTCATAATTGATTGCGATCATGAAACTTTACACTGGCAGATGGCGTGATGTAACATATAAAATTTCAGTAGTCCAATTCACTGTTAAAAAATCAAGATGGAGCACGATCAACAAAAATGCATGAGTATACTAGTGGTACCCCAAACTGTCAAAAAGAAAAGCACACATGATTACATTCAACTAGTGAAATGATTCTCAATCAGGAGAGTCGTGACTAGGAGTACAATCAACAATGTTTTCTTGCACTTTGCTGCATACAAAGAGCACTGAGATAAAAAAAGTAATTGGGGAAGCATGAGAACTGAGTCAAAAATAGTTGCTGAAAGTTTACTTTACAATCAAGAACTATAATTAGAAAACAAGGCTGAAAAAGAAACAGCAACCATTCAATGACCTTGCAATCATAAAACCTAGTATATTCTCAAGGAAACTGTTATCAGTATTAATTGCTTTTAACACAGTAAATTCCAAGTTATTGCAAATGAAAAAGGGAAGACCAAAGGGTAATTACCAGCTCATCAGATCGGTCGGAGAGAACAAGTAATTGGGAACCATTTCTAACAGCTTCATCAGCTGCCTCACAAAGCTTAATTAATGTTTTCTCCAAAGAACCCTCAACCCCTTTGCGTATATCAAAAAAGGTTGGTAAAACTTGAGGTTTTAAGTAGGGATCCTTCAGTAACAATTCAAGCTCTCCTTCATTTAGTACAGGACTAGACAAGATAACCTGGAAAAAAGTGACATTGTTTGAGTCCACTCAATATATGAAATCACTAACATGCAGTTTGTAGCAAAAGCATTATAAACATCATTAGGTACACTGGGCAAGTAAGGATGATACTCAGAACCTGTGAAGCATTTTCTGGTCCAACTTCCAAGATGTTTCTTCGCTTTCCAATATTGACTTCAAGAGACATAACTAATCCTTCTCTGAGAGGGTCTATAGCTGGATTTGTAACCTGCATTCACGGAATGAAAAACAAACTCAGCAAACAACATATGATTTCAAATTAAATTGGTGTGATAACAAAAGGCTAGTGCATTCAGAACCCCACATATGATTCTTAAAATCATAAAGCACAGCTAAAAATAAATATCAAAAGGCATGTACAAAGTTCAAACCTGTGCAAACCGTTGTTTAAAATAGTCATAAAGCATATGCGGCTTTTGAGACAATATCGCCAGTGGAATATCATCTCCCATGCAAAATGTAGGCTCCTTCCCTTGCGAAGCCATATTCTCAATAACCATTTGGACATCCTCGCTGGAGTAGCCGAATGCCCTGTTCCCATGACAGTACAAAATAATGAACACAAACCAAAGTGGTGAATACTACTAATTTAAATAAAAGTCTTTTAATATTAGGCAAATCTTTCGAGTAAAAGA
This sequence comes from Populus deltoides, assembly GCA_015852605.2. Classification (NCBI taxonomy): domain Eukaryota; kingdom Viridiplantae; phylum Streptophyta; class Magnoliopsida; order Malpighiales; family Salicaceae; genus Populus; species Populus deltoides. The sequence goes on from CM027585.2 coordinate 13,703,088, forward strand.
TATCAGGCAATGAGTAAAAGATATTAGGCAATGCGTTCAAGTGAAAACTCAGGGAAAGGAAGGCAGGGAACAAATATTAGAGTTCATGTATGTCTGCAAACCTCGCCCACCCACACGCATCAACACACACACATATAATGTATAATATGTCTGCAAAACTAAATATAAAAGTATGCCTGTACACGAATGAGCTTCCAATCACCACGATATAGTACATGTAGATTATACACCTTTCAATTTGTCATAGTAAGTATATCCACAAAGATCTCTTAAAATATAGTTAAAACTGGTCTTGAGAGTTGACACCTTGTAACACAAGAAGCTCTCAGAACTTAATGAAGCAGTACACAAACACACACACACACACACACACACACTCGCACACACACCCCTTTAACTGTGACCTCACTTTCAACAAGTTTTCACATGGAAAACTGCTCAAGGGTTTTGGAAACAGCAATATGGTAAAGCAGTTTCGAATCTTACATGAGGTGCGTAAGAGATAATCAAGACTGTGAAGTCTCAGTGGACCTACATGGGCCATGGTGGTGGACACAAGCCGCATGGTTTCATGAGATAAGTCTCTACATTAAACTAACAACTTTTTATAGACTTGATAGAAACCACAATACAAAATCCCTAAGAAGCATATAGACTTGAGTAAATGCCAGATATAACTATCAGCTATGAAAAGTTAAGCTTTCAAACAAAAAAAAAGAATAATCATAAATAATTTATAGCAGATGATGATACAGCAAATTAAACAGATATACTTACTGTTGGCGGTTTAAAGTTACTTCATTGTCCATAACTGTTGCGGAGAGGAAGCTTGCAGGCTTCAAGGATCGCAGGTTTTCCTTGACCCATTTTCCATATGGATTTAACAGTGCTACTCGCTTTTTTACTTCGGTGTTCTCATAAACCTGCAAATAAAAAACTGATCAATAGTCAAATCTAGATGTGGGTTCGAAGAATTGCCAATACAATCACAATGAAAAGTTGCATTATGTGTAAAATTACACCAAATCTACCTAAATAAGAGAGAGATCAGCATAGATAAAGGCAATAGAGTAAAAAATAGCATGCATTTCCAGCAATGAAATATTACTTCATAATTCAAAAAATCAGACAGTAACATTAAAGAAATTTCTGAATCCACTAACAATGTTGATAGTCTTATAAAACTGAAAAATAAAATTAGGCATTATTCTTAAAAGTTTTCTTCTATTATCCATCAAATACATTGATTTAGAGAGAGAGAGAGAAGCTAACTACAGAAGAAACACCTCTGAAGTTACAGTTAACTGACATAAAATGATATATAGTAGATTAAAATGGTTGTGGAGTTACAATGAACTAACTACTTCCAGCATCATTTACCTTATAAAGGTATCGAGTACAAAAAAAACTAAAATGTGCACTAACCTGGCCACCAGGCAAATCTACAGCTATCATCATTCCGGGACCTAGACGGCCTTTCATCGTTACTTTTGATTCATCCATTGGTACAACCCCAACCTGGTTAGTAAAAGGTACAGTTTTCTTTTAAGTGCAGAGATTGCAACAAAGTAGACCATGTTTAAGAGAAAATAAAAAATAGGAAATATTAAATTAATCAGATGCATGTCAAATATTCAATGATACAATTCAAAATATCTTTCGCAACTGTTTACAGAGCAAACATGAAGCCAAATGGTTCGCTCCTCCAAAGCTAACTGATGTGAGAAATGATCTACCATGATCACAACAATTACATCAAATACATATATGCAACATCATTTCAAACAAAATCCTACTAGTTCAGGGACTGAAGTAAGAGAGAATTGGTTTTTTCAGCAACTATTCAAGTGAAAGAGGAGATAATTTCATTCTCATGAGATCTCAATTCATTGATCCCACCCTAGCCAGTGGAACATGTTCGTTATATTCATTGATCCCACCATAGATGTAGAAACAAAACTTAAAACTTAGGCACAGCAAAAGGAAACTTCGGAATGATAATGACATCAAACACCTAGATGTGGCAATCAAAGTCAGACTTATGCTCATTTCACAGTAGATTCCATATTATTCAATAAAATTTGACAAATTATGTGATATTTATTGCACAATTTGCTTTAAAAGAATTTCTTTAAATATTTTGCAAGAGTTTCAATTAACAGTGCATGCAGCCTTAATGTCAGTTATTTATTAAATAAAAAGTTAGTCTAACCAAAGGAGGACTTTGTGATTTAGGCCTGATGGGAAAAGACTGCAGTGAGAAAGAATCCATAGCTGGGATCCTAATAACCCAAGTCAAGCCTGGTCCCAGTATCAAAACAGGTCACCATTAAGCCATGACTTATCAATCATAAATAAAAGTTTAAGTGAATTTTACTACGATAATGTCAAAAAAAAAAAAGATAAAGAAAAAAGGAAAACAACAGGCATTTCAGGACCCTGAGTCAACCAAATTAACAACACCGATATTGCATATTGTGCTCTAACATCCAGTTTCCTTTGAGATTTCAATCATTGAGTACTTTCAATTTATATGATATGTGGAACACACCTCAGATGCAACATATACAAAATTGTCCACTGTCCGCCAATATCTAGCAGGACGGAGTCCATTCCTATCGAGACAAGCCCCAACTGTCTTTCCATCACTACGCCATTTGAAATAAAATAATAACGGTCAGTAACAAGAACTGAAAAACAAATATAGAATAAACAATAAAGCCCACGACAAACCATCAATATTCTAGGCCACTAGCTATATGTGCATATACATGTGCTTGCATCTGAATTCATTTACATTTGTATAAGCAAGCACATTGTTGTTTTACATCATTACTGACTCCCAAGGAAGTTCTAAGGAAAAACCTGATATGGTATTACAACCTGGTATGTAAAAAATGAAAACCAAAATCAAGGACACTTCCTAATTGTCAGTGAGCACATCAATAATCATCTATAGCCCTCTACTATTGGTCCCTATGAGCTACCATCAACTCCTGGCGCTCCAAGATAGTACAAGAAGTCTGTCAAAATTTACCTGAATAAGAGTAAAGCAGGTCCATCCCAAGCTTCCATCTGACCCTTGTAATAATCATAAAAATCTACAACCTACATGGAACCAATAAACTATGCATTGCCTACAAGTAATTGCAATAAAATTATAAGGGTAAATTTTAACTACAATCACAATCTATTTCAAAAACACTACCAGCACCAATTTAAATCAAATTAAAAACACATGAGAAACAACCAGCATATTTATAAATCAAGGTGGAAAAATAGACATGACCACCGAAATTCTAGAAGCAACTAAGTCCAAAATAGAACCTGATAAATGGGAAGAGAGTTATGATGCCCGGCCCGATAAGTTATGTTCTAAGGCTTGGTTCAATTAGTTTAGCATTCAGAAAGAAATATTGTCAAATTCAACTTGCAAATTACCAACAGAAAATACCTCAGGATATTTGATTGTCAGAGTTGGATGATTTTTATATGCCTCAGGGACAAGAATCATCAAAGCCTCCTCAGGAGCACGCCCACTCCTTATTAACAGCTGAAAAGGTGAAGAGCAGAAACAAATCAAAACACAGAAGGGTTACATAAGAATAGCTAAAGAATATGGGAAAATTTACCAATTCTAATGTAATAAATTGAGTCTACAGCAAATACACTTCCCCCCTTTGTTGTGCTGGCACCCCATCACATGTATTGGTTTTAGTTATAAATCCTGGTGATAATGATTATTTATCAAATAAGCACCCATGTACGTTTTCATTTAAACATGGGAAAAGATGGTCAGGAATTATTCCTTCATAGTACCAAAACAAAGAGTCACAACATTATCAACTTTCAACTTTAAGCGCCAAAGGTATCCATAAAGAAGTTGTCCCAGCTAAAATGAAATGGGCTGGATTCTGTACGATCAAAACTTTAAAGACTCTAGCCAATAAACTTTCCTTGTTCGCTCCTTGATAGTAATATCTAATGAGAGAGATGTGAGTAGACATATAATACTCACAAGTGATCCCCACAATGATACACAAAAGGAGATAGAAAATAGGAGAAATCTTCTAAAGTAGCTGCGTATGATGGTTGAGGAAATCATGTAAGCATAAAAGTAGCAGCTCTTACTTCGGCTGCACTGTCAAGATTTGCTGAATCCGATGCCTTTGGGTTCCCATAAGGACGAATTTCATTTTCACGACCATGCCAAACCGAAGATTTCAATGAGGTTTCTCGAGATTGCATCCAATTCAGGTTACCCTGTGTGCATTTTAGAATCAAGATAAGAAGATGCCTCAAAATGCTAACTACACAGCAGTACTGTAGAGAACTTTATAACCTGTATGGTGTTAATCTCTCCATTATGACCAAGAAACCGCATTGGTTGAGCAAGAGGCCATCTGGGACTAGTATTTGTGCTATACCTTCGATGATAAATAGCGAATGGTGATTTGTAGATATCATTCTGAAGGTCAGAATAAAACATCCCAAGAACTTCAGAACGAAGCATTCCCTTATAAACAATTGTTTGATTAGACAAAGAGCAGAAATAAAGCTCATTCCCCCAATTTGCTGAGTTCGCCGCCCTTTCAATCAGCTTCCGGCAGATATACAGTTCTCGTTCAATGTCATCAACATTCTCTTCTTTAATAACTTTAACAAATACTTGTTGGATGTTGGGCATGGTTTCTTTTGCATAAAAACCAACTACGGATGTATTTACAGGAACGGACCTCCATCCAAGCACCTCAAGGCCCTCTTGTTCAAAAATATTTACAATTGCTACAAAATAATCACAGTGCGCAATCAATCAAACTGATGCTAAGGTAAACAAAAGCATCAGTCATGCACACTAAACTGCAACAGGTAAAAAAAAGAACAAGAAGAAAAGGAGAGAGTGAAGGATACTTACTACAAGATAGAAAAGCAAATATATACCCCATACATTTTTAGGAATGAAGATGGAAAACATTATCCCACACTCAGTGCATACATGAATCTTAAAAGATATCTGCTCTATGCTTCGCTGCCAGGTATATTTATCTTTACCTAGGCAGAAGCCTACTAGAGAGAGAAGACCAACTGAAAATTATGACAAGGGTATTGGGCCAAATCACATTGCTAAGAAAGAAAACCAATAGAATAGTGCATCAACATAACAGAAAGAAAAGTGCAATCTTCTTTTAAATGAAATACAACTCTAAAACCAAATTCAACCCATTGTCAAAACAAAACCTCAATGCATATCATTCAGTAAACTAAAAATGCACCATTCTACAAAATATCAACAGTGAGAAAACGAACAAGCACTATCCAACACATGAACTCAACCGGATTCAAACCACTTCATGCATGCACCATTCTACAAAATATCAAAGGTGAGAAAATGAACAAGCACCCTCCAAACACATTAACTTAACCGGATTCAAACCAACTCACGACATTACCTTTTTTGGCTTCTTTCACAAGGTTATCATCTTTAGGTAAAAAAACCATCCCAACACCAGTATGCGACTTATCAAAAGAACCAATCCCTTCACTCTCAGCCCATTTATCAAATAACTCCCACGGAATCGAAGTCATCAGTCCTGAACCATCACCAGAGTCATTATCTGCTCCACAACCTCCACGATGTTCCATACAACCAAGAGCCGTAAGTGCATCCTTGACAATCGCATGGGACGGCTTGTTTTCCAAATTCGCAATAAATCCAACTCCACATGCTCCTCTTTCTGATATTATATCCTCCAAGTTTGCTACCTAATTAAATTTCATAACAAAATAATTAAATAAACAAATTGAGCCGTATGGAACAGTATTTTAAGCTACTGTTTCGTTAGCTGCCTGCATTTCTTACTCTTCAAATCAAACAAACAACAAATAAATATGATCACCATCTCTAATAAGCAACAACAACAAAAACTGGTATTTTAACGGAATCAAAATGTTTTTTATTTAAAGAAAAAGCCTAAAATTCATTAAATATATTAGAAATGAAATAATCATAAAAAATATTAAAATGTCAACAAAACCAAAACGAACGCGTCTCTTGAGAAAAACAGAAAGAAAAACTGTATTTCAGTGCAAACAGCAAAACAAGTTAAAACGAAAAAAGAAAAATACCTGCGGTTTCAAATCAGGAGGAGGAGGATACTGCGGAGAGATGTTTTGACGGTCAACACTGAGAATGGCGTGGACCGGACAGGAGTTCTTTTTAATTGAAAATCGAGAGAAACTCGAAGAAAGTCCTATTCTCCTTCTAGTTCTCTTCGATTTACAGTAGAGTCCAACGAAATCAACAAATAACAAATTCTTATTGAGTGAGTTCGGTCTTGTAGCATTGACGAGTTGCGGAATCGGGGAGACTACTGGTGATTGAAGAGAAGCCATGAGTCAGTCAGTCAGTGAGCGAGCGAGAGAATGTTTATTTTTTTATATATTTTTGAGATTTTTGTGGGTTGGAGAATCGTGTGGAGGAGAAGAAGAAAAGAGGAAGTTTTTGTAAGAGGAGGATAAAGAAGATAAAGGACCGGAACCACCCGCTCCTCTTCTCTTTCACTTCTCACTCTCTCTGGCGTCTATGTCTACTTAACACTCTGCCGTCGCTCTCTCTCTCTCTCTCTCTCGTCTTCGTTCGTTTTTTGATGTTGATTTTCCACTTCTCGAATCTGACGTGGGGATTACATGTGTCACGGCACATAAAGGGTTGATGTGTTTGGCTGGTTTATAAATATAATTACGCATATTCGAGAGTTTCGGAACTCAAAAGCGGAAATAAAATCTTAAGAGAAAAAAATAGATGGAAAGGGGATTTTTTTTCTCTCTCTATATGTTATTGTTTTTAACTCAGTTTTTTAAAACCGACTATTTCAGGTCATGGATAGGAAAAAATAACTAAAAAAAATTAAAAAAGAATTGATATGCAAATTTTGGTTTGGACGGGTAAGAATTGATCTTTTTGAATATGGAGAAAAAATTTAAGAAGTTTTCTTTTTTGGTTGTTTTTTTGTTACTTTTCTTTTTATTTTCTATATATTTTATTTCGAGTACAAAGGTTCCTCTATTTACAGAAAAGTTAACGTTGTTAAGGTCATTCAATTTGATTTTAATAAGCTAGCATATGTCTGGTAATATGATGCAAATGTATTTTTTAAAAGTATAATATTTTAAAATATATTTTTGATATTAACATGTCAAAACTACATAAAAAAATCCTGAAAAAATAGCAATTTAACAAAGAAATAATTTAAAAGGCATTTAAAAAAAATACTCAACTTTGATCTATTTTTTAGATAATATTTAGATTTTAAACAATTGCTATAAAGTTGTTTTCATCAAAATGAATTTATGGACACAAAGATCAATCAAATTAGTGATTGAAATATACTAATGATAAAAAAAAAAATCATTATGCTTGGAATAAAATAAAATTTTATACCGAAATCAAATTTGGAAAAACATGAGGAACCGAAAAATTCTAATGTTTAATACTGATTAAATTGAACTTTTTGCATCTTTAAATATACTATTTACTTTTGAAACTTTTTCTATGTTGATCTTTCTACTTTTGATTTTGTTTTTGGTCAACAAATACAAAGTAATTGACTAATAATTTTGCAATTAAAGAATTTAATTGATAAAAAAAAAGTTTAATAACCACAATGAAAGGGAAGAAAAAAGTCATGTTGAAGTAATCTCATCAAAACAAAAAAAATTAAAACCATTAAAAAAAAACATCATTTTGAATCTATAAACACTAAACTTAAATTATTCAATACGTAAAAAAGAGAAATGAGTATTTAACTTTTTAAATAAAAATTAAATTAGATTTGGTTTTTGCATAGATTAATTGTTCATAAAAGATTTTTAATTTTAAAAGGATAAAATATTTTTTTCATAAAACATTTTTTTATGATATTTAGTAAATTTTTATATTGCAATTTTTTATATCTAACTCTACTGCTCGGTTGCATCTTGTGTTTTTACAATAATGTAGTGAATAATGAAGATTGATGCATGCATGATACGCCATTCACGTGAATGACGTGTCGTACATGCATGTACGATTTATTTTAAAAAATCAAATCCACCTGCACAGAGCCCAATTATGTTTGACTTACTATTATAATAGATATACTAACAAATACACGGAAGAGAATGAAGGCAAATACTCTCTCTCTCTCTCTCTCTCTCACATAAAAAAATTTGCTTGTAAAAAAACAAACTAATTGAGAATATAATAATAATTTATTGTTATTTAAAAATATATTTAAATAATATTTTTTTTATTTTTAAAAATTATTTTTATATTAGCATATTAAAACAATAAAAAAACATAAAAATTTTAATTTTAAATAAAAAAATTAAAATTTTAAAAACAGGCTACTAATCAGCTATACATGTGATATTTATTTAATTATGGATTCGTGGATACAATGCACGCATCAAAGTCCTAGGTGTCCAATTCTCATTGGTTTAAAGCAGCCATGACCGTCTCCACCGAATTAAACCACTCGAGATAAACAGAAGAACATTAAGAGCCAACCATCCAAAATCAAGGACAGTTTCCTTAGCTCCTTCTGTCACAGAAACTTGCAAGACGCGAGTCCTTTTCATGACCCACCACCAACATATCTAACACCGCACGAGTTTCATCCACATAAACTCCTTAAAATCTTAGATTTAATAATTCTTATCCTTACTATTTGAACCAACCAACCCTAAAGGCAAAAAATTATTATTTAATTTCTTAATATACTTAATAATTATATATAATCAAACCAGGCGATGCTAATTGCATTGTCTAGATGCAAGGACAGTGCATCAAAATACTCCCCTTTTAATTTGTTGCTCTGGTAAATCATATTTATATATAAAAAAAATCCAATTCAATAAATAATATAATATACTCAAAAGAATAAAATGCCCCAATTTAGCTTCCTCCACTGAAATTCAAGAAAAATCTCCCACAGTACCATTCACGTTTTTTATTCTCAATTCAAGAAATATGGTAACAAATTCTTACCCAAATAAATAATTCAATTTATTTCTTTTTAATTTTATTCTACTCTATTTAGAGTTTTAGGGTTTGATTCGCTTTGCTAGCTATTTTTCTTTACTTTATTTATTTTTTTAACCCTTTCAATCCCTGAAATCAATAATTGATAATCCCAAGCAATATTCTACTTTCATGTTGGAGCGTGCACACAAACATACAGAGTTTAAAGAAAACGGTGAATGTTTGCCCTTTTAGAGAAGAAATATTTGATTTAGGTGTTATATAATTGCTGACACGCTAACCAGATTTTATGCCCTTCAAATATTTAAAAGCAGATGCATTTACCTGCATTGTGTGGATCATCCAATCTACGTGACTTGGCTGAATGAGTTTCTTGTTTCGTAAATAGCTTATGCCAAGATGATCAGGGAGGGTATAGGACGGGAAATGAGAAATTTCTGCCATTGATGTTTCTTTCTGATGGATGAATCGGCCTATGATCTGTGAAAAGTAGGGTTTGCCAATGTCATCTGTTCGGTGGAACGAAACAGCAGCTATGTTGCATGTTTAGAGGAAAGCCAATATGTCAAAAGAATGCTACTTATTGCCATAATTCCTGTGAGGTGCAGCCAGATTCTCAAATGTAGTGCCTTCAAGTTTTCAGATCGAGTTCAAGACAGTTTGTCTGTGCTGCTATAAAAACTCAGAAGGGATGTACTTTGTCGAGGTTTATGAATAAGGTTTATGTCTGAGATGTCAGACAACAATAAACAATTAAATATATATTTGAAGCCTTGTGTTACATGATGATTGTGTAAACTTGAAATTGCCTCTTCATGTTGCCACCCCCCATGGTCACTGCCCACCGAGCTTGGATATACTTGTCATTACATTCTTTATTCATCTGCTATCTTTTATGGACGCTACGTGAATTGCATTGAATCGCAATGGTTGCATGCAAAACTGCATGCACTGTAGGTGAGAAATATAAAACAAATTCAACTGGATTCAAATGATTTGCGTATTGAATAGGATTGAATGTTGTTTGCATATTCAAACTTCTCATTCCTAGCCGATATTGTGAGGTTTCCGCTCAACAATGTGTTACTACGGTAAAGTAAACGAGTGGAAAACTATTTGTTGAAGGTGATTCCTTATTTTCTTTCATGGAAAACACGCTTACCATTCATATATAAGCGAGTTTTCGTTAGCGATTGAAGGATAAGATTTTAAATCCATAATATTTCCTTTCACACAGCCACTTACCTAACAAAAACTTTTCATCTGAGTGTGGAATTTGGATGGAGAAGCTCGATGATGAAGCTTTTATTAAATCTATGTATGTAAGCTCCATACATATTTCTTCTTCAGAAGCACTAGGATCCGCATTTGAGCGCTTTTGCATTGCTGGCGTGCAACACCTTTGTATTGGCTATGCCATAATATTTTGATAGACAGGTGAGGGTAGATCTTAGAGAAAACCAAACATGCTGTAGAAGTGTATGATTTGGCCATTACTTGATACAATCTATAATTGATACTAGATTTCAAAGGATGAATATTCTTCCAATTTGGTTCTTCTGCAATGTAAACGGCCAGATGTCGATTCATAAAAATTCCATGACAACACAAATGCATACACAGAAATCTGAACCAATTCTGCAGTTCAATTCAAGACCAATGCCAAAATCTCAGGGAACTCTCTTTTTTTAAGAGAGAAGAATTGATCAGAAACGAATATGATGTAAAAAAGTTACACGGCTGGAGTCTATTTGCCCATCTCCTGGCTATAACATTTGGTATCACTTGCCAACAACAACAACAAAGCCTTGATCCCCAACTAGTTGGGGTAGGCAATATGTATCTTTTTACACCACTCCGTGTGATCATAAACTTGCTTTACCAAGGTGCATAATATATATCTAATTACATAGAAAGCAGAGAAGGAATGAACAAATCAATGCGATAACTCGAAACTAGACTCCCCTTATCACACTTGAACATGCAACAACAAATTACAGCCTGAATCATAGATTGCCAGGGACAGGCCTTCCGCTGGCAACCAATGACGCAAGACTTGTAAGATACTGGTGGTTTTAATGTTAAGCCTTCAAATTTCTTCCTCAAAAATTTTGAGTAAGAAATCACGAAATCGCCTTGAATATTGCTTAGGATCGACAGCTGAAATTGAGGTTGGATCATATTGGATGGATTTATATGCATGCTCTAGCTTCTTGCTAATGTCATAGTCTTGAAGGATGTCAATTATACCAAAGAACATTACAACTTCATAAAGCTCTCCAGTTGGCTCTCCTACAAGAAGATACTCACAATCACTTCTTCTTACTGTTCTTTCAGCTCGTGCTGGCATGTTTATACCCAATTTGATTCGAGACCACCTGCATTACCCAATATACTGTTAACATCAGCATGTAACTTCTTTGTCTGAAATTTGAATCATAATGGTTCAAAAACCTTAAGATTTGTGTAATGGTCAAATGAAAAGGTATTTTACATGTCAGGGTCTAGAAGAAGCTGATCCATATCTGCTCTCGAAAGGCGAGGTCCATCGTCACTTTCAGTTTCGCCTGCAGATTAAGAACTTAACTGTGTCTTGCTTGTTGAGAAATAAACAAAGTTTTATTTGAAAATCAAGCCATCATAATCCTGAGAAAGGATGAGAAATAACCTGGAGGTGTCCGCATTCCAGAGGTAATCAGATCTCCGTTTGGTGATACTTCTCTAAAATGAAGACCCACCAAAAGACTATAGTCCATAATTCTCTCCTGTTCAAGAAGCTCACAGTCCCTATCCACTTGCCTGTAAAATCAATTACACACGCCCAACAGAAGTACGTGAAGGGAAATATAAAAATAACATTAGTCCCTATATGTTGGTTCCAGGAAATCAAATAAAAAGAAGAGAATTCTACCAGTCCTTATTAAATCTTAATTAAAGCTGCTAGACTCTTAGTAATACGGGTTAAATACACTTAACAGTAAAACTATCACCTGCAAAACTCTTGAAACCAAGCTTTCTGTAGTCTGAATATGAAGTTCAGATCAAGGTCTTTGAGGATAGTGGTTGCTTCAATCTCCGATTCTGGCTTATCCGTGGTTCGACCAAGGGAAGATCCTTTCAGGTCGAAGCGTCTATGGATGGTATATTCAGAACAGAAGAGATTTCCCATGATGATGAAGCGTACCTGGATCATATACTGAATTATATATTTTGCTACACTAAAACACGTACTAATGTTGTCCTTGTTGTTTCATGTGAATTTCTAGCTGAATAAGTTATTCTTCCTAGCATTGGTGGCAAATATACCTTCTTCTGAGCAGTCCCATTTAACTTAACACAATGCAGACCATAAAATTTGGTCACTAAGGTGTTCTCATAGGACCTGACATGGTTGTAATAGGCAGGAAGCATCCTTATAAGCACCTGTACCATAAACCAAAATGTAATCTGACCACGGCTAATAGCTAGAGTTGATTTTCTAACAGATATATGCATGCAGAAAACTTCATGACTCACTTTTGCTTCTGATTTTTTCATTGTCTTTATCATGTATCGATCATCATTCGTCAAGTAAAAAAAACTACCACTTTTTCCAGGAGATGAGAGCTCGCGAAGCGCGTCATTTCCGCAGATGGATAGCATGTAATCTGCTGGATCCACCTTGAACAGTTTCCTCAGAGTCCTGAAGAGGGACAGGATTGGTGACAATGTTAGCTTTTTAAGCAAGGGAATCGGTGAACAAAACAGAAGAAACATGCAGCAGCAGCACATATAATGCAGAGTCTATACCTGAAAACCAATGGGCAGTAGTCCTTCCATTTGAATTCCGTTGACTGGTGCGGCGGAGTGTATTTGCTTCCTTCTGGAGGAAATCTGGTCCATACTTTTTCCTTAGGATCAAAAGCTGAAGCCTTCAGGTCAAGGGATGCAGATGGAGCAGGTCTTCCAACAGAATGCCTGTGCAATCACTCCATATCCAACAATGAGTAACAGAAGAATTGAAATTTTTACAAATGCATCCTAAGATTCCCTGATTGACCCATCTGAGGTAGCCTCAGGCGGCAATATAGGTGAGCTTTGACGAAATATCAAGAAAATTGAACGACGTCCATACAATTTTTTTGTCAAAACAAGAAATGAATAAGCAGCTGAACTCCATAAAGAGAGCCTTAAAAATGTAAGTAATACCTGATTCCTAGCTGTAGATTGAGCATAAGTTCATAATTCTTATGCCCTTTGGATATTGTCTCTCCTTGTCTCTTACAAGCTTTCGGTAATCTCATAATTGGCATCATCTTTGGAATCCCTTCCTCAACATTTAGACCCAACAAATCAGCATCCGAAAATCTCCCACGGTCACCAGCAGTACTAGTATTATCCTCTCCCTCCCACATATTCATCCTATCAAATGCCCTCTCTATGCCCACACTTACCCTCCCATCAACAGACATCCTCCTGGGCTTCTCTCCACCACCGCCTTTCGATGAATTCCAAACTGCAAGCTTCTTCTGAGATGGCAATACTGAAACCCTCTCCCCGGGGCAAACTTGAGAATCAGACAAATGAACCTTGTACACATCCTGAGGATCCCATTCAAGACCTTCTACGGATGACTCTGAAGGATAATAAGTCCCATTTTGTTCACTTGGATCCTTACTCCAATTCCCCACATAAAAACTCCCATCAAGCCATTTGAATGTTCCATTCCCTTTAGGCAAACCATCTTCCCAATTCCCATCAAACTTATTCCCATATGTCCACACAAAACCTCCCTTACCACACATTAAACCATTCTTCCATTCACCAACATAATGGTTACCATTCTTCCATTCATATTTCCCATTTCCCTCTTGAAATCCGCGGCGCCATTCGCCATCATACCAATCTCCATTCGAAAAATGCTTTAAGCCATGACCATGTTTCATGTTCATAACCCATTGTCCTCTATAAGTATCCCCATTAGACCCGGTATATGTACCAATCCCATCCATATATCCACTCTTAAATTCTCCCTCGTAAGTAGCTCCAGAAGGCCAACTAAACCTTCCTCTCCCCATCGTTTTTCCCTTGTACCACTCGCCGACATACATGCACCCGTCGGTCCATAAATATTTGCCTTGTCCATGAGGGAAATTATCATACCATTGCCCTGTATAATAATCCCCATTAGGCAAAATCTTCTCAGCATGGTAGGGCTCCGCCAAGTTTCTATTATCATTGTCATCATCATTATCATCCTCGGCATGAGCTATAGAGATCGTACCAAAGATGCTATTTGCTCGTTTCTTCGCAGCTTGAGTCTTGCGTATCGTGGCCTCCCATGCCCTAAAAACAGTGCTTTGTTCTTTGCTCATTTTTTCCAATGCCTTGCTCTTCACGTTAATACACGAACATGACATGAGATCATGATGATGAAAATTAAAAAAAAACGAAGAAAACGTAGTAAAATCAAAATATAGAAACGAGGTTAAGTTTTACTATCAAAGAATGTTTCATCTGACACCATTTCCTGTTTCTTTTTGTTTTTGTGAAGGGAGCGAAAATAGCTATTGAAACTAGGAGACGCTCCTTTTTCTTCTCAAACCAGAAACAAATGTTTGAGTTAATTTTTTTCCTCCACATTTTATTTACTTTATTTAATATTTGAACTGTAATTTATTCTTACGCTTGAGTGCACCTCATTTTTTTAAAAGTTATGGTGTAAATGAGACATCTGTCACATCTTGGGACTAAGAGATTAATTTAAAATCAAGAATATCACTCTCACAATTTGACCTAATGTTGGAGCTATGTTGGTCTTAACCCTAATCCCCAGCTTATGATTCTCTTAAATTAATCTGTATCTATATATATTATGATACCTAATAAGGATAATTAGTTGTCTTGTAATCTAATTAATTAAGAAAATCTGAACTTTGCATGATGAATTTTTTTATTATATGAGAACCCATCATCTAATTTTAGTTTGTGTACAGAATCATGAACTAGCTATGATGCTCTTGCAGTAGTTAGGGATCAAATTAAGGGGTTAAAGAAAATATTAATTCTCTCTCGAGCTAGAAAATAGAGATCAGAATTGTTTATCTCCTGCATCCTCTAAACACGGGAACTTGGAGGGCCGAGAGAAATTAAGGGACCTTGTACTATTCTTAGCCCTTTGGGTGTTTTGGTACAAAAGTAGCTTCTAATTTTTGTGACTCCACTTTTTTATTTGGAAAATAGTTTATAAACAAACTATATTTAAATGTTAAAATTTAATAAAACTAATCAATTATCATGATAAAATAAACAGTGTCATTTTTTTTTAATGTTTTACTTGTTTCGATAACATTATTTATTTTTCTTAAATCACGACTCAAGAATCTTTGAGTTAGTTTAGTTTATTTACTTTATCGAATAAAAAAACACATATATAAAAAAATAAAACTATTTGATTAAAGAGATTAAGATAAGGATATAAAATAATTTATTTCTGATATAGTTTTAGAGTGAATATTTGTTTTTTTAGTGGATTTTTTAATGTTTTCTTCTCTTTTTTTTCAAAAAAATTAATTTTTTTTATATGTTTTGAATCGTTTTGATGTGCTGATCTCAAAATTAATTTTTAAAAAATAAAAAAACATCATTTTAATGTATTTCGGCATGAAAAATACTTTAAAAAGCAACTGCAACTACACTCTAAAACAGTTAACACTTTAATATAATAACCGAATATTTTTGATGTTTTTATTTTATAATAACAAAAAACTAGATTTATATTAATATTAATGACATTGAACACCATTTATTATAATTCTTTAGATAGAAAAACTCCGTTAAAAATGCCATAAGGTAAAAATTATCAGGAATATACGGAAGGCTTTAGAAAAGGAGATTCTTGAGCGAGGCAGTACCCGTAGCCTAGGCAGGAGCAATCTACTAGGAACTTTTTATATATATAAAAAATAGCTAGAAAATCTCAGCTATCCTTTTCTTTGTATTGAGGCAAAGGGACCCACCCCGAGGAAAAGATGTCACGTGACTCCTATATTTAGCAACAACAATGTGTAGATTTTTATTAATATATTATTATCAATTCGATTTCACTTTATGATTTGTAAAGCTGAAGCTCGAGCTCGGAATGAGCTTTCGAGTTCAACAATTCAAGCTCAATGGACCTGCATGTGTGATAACCCGAGCTTGAGCAGAGTATATCAATATTGAAGAGGGTGTTTTGGGTGTTTTGATAATAGTTTTTTAAAAATTATTTTTATATTTTTAAATTGTTTTGATGTCAACATACTAAAAATTAATTTTTTTAAAAAAATATTATTTTATTATTATTTAAAACACTTTCTAAATTTATTCAATTAAAATATTAGCAAAATTAGCTATAAGATTCAGTTTGTTAGGTTAATTTAAATTTTAACTTGAGCAGTACTATGAGGTTTTTATTTTTAATAAAATGATAATGTTTTAATTTAATTATAATTTGTTTTTATAAAAAAAATATAGGATGGCCTATTCCACGTCATATACAATTTAGCTATTTTTCTGTTTATTTTAAAAGTGTTTTTTGGAAACAATTGATTTTTTTTATTTTTTATTTTAAATTAATATTTTTTTAATATTATTAAATTATTTTAATGTATTTCAAAAGTGTAATTATAATTAATTTTTAAAATATATTTTATTTACCTTTTAATCTCGAATCCATCCTCTCGACTCCTTCCACGTCGGAAGTCTCTCTGGGTTAAAAAAAAACCCCACCAGCAACAGAAACGTTTCGTTTTTTCTCTTTGCAACCGGCTAACCGGCTGTTCCAGGCGGTTACGATGAAGAATCAAAGAAAAACAATTAGCGGCAAAAAGAAAAGGAAAGGAAAAACAAGAATTCAGTAACTTTTCTTGAATTTTAGAGAGAGGGAGAGAGATCAACTATGTGTGCGATTCCTGTTCCATGCTTTTCTTTTTTTAGCAAAATCAAGAGGTTATTGTTTTCGTAGCAGTATTTTCTTGCTTCTTCTTCTTCTTCTTCTTCTTTTAGTTTGGACCATATTTGGCAAATGACAGAATTGGTGGCTCGCACTGGCCGCCAACAGCAACGTTATGAAGCCGGTTGCCGGCTGGTCGCGGGGTACTTTTCGCATCTTTCTCTTTATAGTCATCACATGTTAATGTCTTGTGGGTAGTTTATGTTTTTACACTGCTTTCTGTTTGTTTGAATGCATGCATGGTGGGGTTTTTGTTTTTTATTTTATTGGAGGAATATTTGGCACTGCTGGTTTGTGAATTGAGATATTTTGATGGGTCTAGTTGATTTTTTGATTCTTTTGAATGGGTTGTTTAAGAAATTAAGAATCAATTATGTGTGTAAAATGTGAAGAATGAATGAAGAAATTAAATTTTATGGCCCATTTCATTTTTTTATAGGTAAAAAAATTTTGATGTGTTTATTTCTGATGATTTTATATGTTAACGGCATCAAAATGTGAAGAAATTAAATTTCCAGGGGCATTTTTTTTTATATACGTTAAAATTTTTTGATGTGACTGTTGCTGATGATTAAGACTGTTAGTGGCATCAAAATGTGAATGATGGATGAGGAAATTACATTTTATTGTGCTTCTTCTATGTTAAGAAATTTTGATTTGATTATTGCTAATGATTCTAGACTGTTAGTGACATCTCTCCTCTTGTTATTTCATTTGCTTTTCTAAAGACTTGACTTCTTTGTGCTGTCGAATACATTATGGGATTGTGATGTGATTGTACTTAGCGAAGCTTTAATCATTGTGTTCGAATCATTATGCGGAGTTTTGCTATGTTTTCTGTATATTAGTGGAAAATGGTTAGAAAAGGAGAAAAACAGAATGATAGTGCAATTGCAGTGTTCAATTGATGACATCCATTATGTCCCCTCAAGTCCATACGAATAAGGTTTTTGACTACCTTGTGTTAAATTCCCCGACTTGGTTAGTAGATTTGACTGTTCTTGTAATTGATGACGGATTGTCAGTGCACCTGTACCGATGCTTTCTCGTGCAAGAAAAGGAACCGACCCATATGGGACTCATTGCACCTACTCTCCAAGGGAGCACATGCTCCTGGTGTAATGAACAGTTTCACTTGTTCGATTATGAGGTCTCAATGGGAATCTTTCATTGCTTGGATCCTATTTAATTTTTCTGCTCCTATGAGAAGGACAGACTTCTTCCCCATTTCCCATGGTTATTTTTCATCAGTTTCTACAAGAACCAATCATGGGTAAGTGTATAACTTGATAACTTAAAACACATGGTGATACAGGCTAATGTTTATGGTGTGTGAACCCCTTCAACTAACTTTTAGTTGCAGATTGAAACCTCACAAGACACTACATTGGCAGGGGTTGATCAGTTCTGCACTCCTACACTACACTCCTGCAGAATCATTTTTCAAATGCACTCATTCTTTTAGTCAGAACAAGAGGGGGGAACACTTAACAATTATAAACAGTTCTCTTATTTGTTATTTTTAACACATATTTGTAATTAAATGACAGGATGATCATAGGCATTAAATCTTCTATATTAGTCATTTCTTTATTGAGAATCGGATGGGGGTCTTCTTTTTTCTAGCTTAAACATGTTTTCAGTCATTTTTTAATTCGAATTAGTATTGTCATTTGCAGGTGCATTCCTTTTAAGTACAGAAGCTTTGCGGACAACGAGGATGGCAAATCTGAGAAAGTTGTTGAGGTTTTAATGATAAACGCAAACAGTGGACCTGGTCTTCTCTTCCCGAAGGTATTTATATCAAGATGTAGATTAATGCATTTATCTGACAAGAAAATAAAAGACTTCATGATGCTCCATTTATTCTTATTTCTTATGTTATCTCCATTTGTTATTTGTTTCAAGTTCCCTTTTGTTTGGATTAGCAAAAATATGCAAGGTAAGGAATGAAACTTTAACTTCCTTTAATTGCCTTGTCATTCATGACATGAATCAAATTTCAAGGTCATTTATAATATGGATTAAGTTCCAGGGCCAGATAAGTACAGTCACACACATGCACAGATAGTTTGTTCTTTACCAAAGAAGATTGAATAGGAAACGGAAGTCTTCTAGCTCTTGAAAATATGTGGTGGTAGTTTGTAAACCATACTGTTATAAGCTTGTTTTGATTAATTAGCTTGTAAAGTAGCAATTATATGTAGTTGCAATGTTGTTTCCCATGATTTGATTCAGTTTTTTACAGACATTTCCCTTCAATGTCATAAATGTAAAATGATGTTGGTATCTTTATGATTGTAGGGTGGCTGGGAAAATGATGAAACTGTTGAAGAGGCAGCAGCACGGGAAGCTCTAGAAGAAGCTGGAGTTCGAGGTGATTTGCTGGTAAGAAAAAGTGAACTTATCCTCCCATTTGATTGTTCAAGGGAACTCTGATTTATGAATGGTTACTGCTATGTGCATTGGCATTAATGTGCTGATCTTTAGGTCCTAGAGCTGATGAGAAACATGTGCAATGCATCAGAATGAATTAGATCCACAGATGATACATCTCTGTTTGTACTTCCTTGCTCATAAGGCATATCTTGTGGTTGTTCTAGATGGGTGCATAATTCTGAAGTATTATAATTTAAACAAAGAACTTGATTTGTTTGCATATATATATATATATATATATATATTGTTATTGAACTGTAATGTCAGTATTTCTTATTGATAATGCCTTGCTTTTTTGGTAACTTCACTTAATAGTTTTTCTAGGTGGGTGCATAGCCAGGAACTTCCATTTGTAATTGCTTAAAAGAAACTTGGTACGAGTATGTGTGTTTTTTTCCCCTTGTTTTTCATTACTATTAGAAGCGACTCTTAAATGCCTTACTGGACATTTGGCTTTCATTGCTTTAGAGAGATATCAGAGAATGGTTCTGCCATGATCAATCTTAGCTTAGCTCCTTTCTGCATCTTATGGCAATCCCGCTTCTTCTTTTCTTGCGGCATGCTAAATGATCTGCCGTTCCCTTTGTTAATATTTAGGTCACTTTGTATTTCAGCATTTTCTGGGACAATACGAATTCAAAAGCAAAACCCTTCAAGACAAGTTTAGTCCAGAAGGTTTGTGTAAAGCTTCCATGTTTGCTTTGCTTGTGAAAGAGGAGCTCCAGTGTTGGCCAGAACAGAACACTCGACAGAGAAGTTGGCTTACCATTCCTGAAGCTGGTGAGTGCTGTCGGTATAAATGGATGAAAGATGCCCTCGAGGAAGGTTTTACAAAATGGCTTGATGATCAAATGATTAGCAGATCAAAGAAAGCCAATGATATGTAAATTCGTCTGCTTCATCTCCGGAAGAGCATTGAATAGGACCAAAAAAATGAAGATAAAGAGCATTTGAGTAGTTCATTCATGTAGAAGAAGCACCAGTCCGAAGGTGATTTTGGTGCTCTCTCTCTCTCTCTCTCTCTCTCTCTAGGGTTTGGTATAGGACACTACAAATGCTTGTGCTTTCGGCATGCAGAGAGATGTTACTGGAAATCTATGTTGGGTCCTTCTGTTCATTTCCTTGATGCTGCTCATTTCTTCGTTCTACATTGGTTAATGTGTTTCACAGAAAAAGCTCGCTTTCCATGAACTGGAGAAGCTAAGATGTAGGTTAATTATTTTTCGATTCATGCTTCAGAGAATGAAACTGCCTTGCGGCCAGGCCACACATGGCTGCATTCCTTGATCATTGTCTCTCGGAGGAGGAGCATTGCATGTTATCGCACCATCACTCTACTATTGTTATTACTATAATATTATTACTTGATCATGAAATTATTTTTTTAATCATTATTCTTTCTTTTTTTTATCTTGAAAACAAGGCATTAAAAACTTAAATTCTATTTCCTTAATTTCCGAACCTTTCAAGTCTTAACTTTAATATTTTTTTATTTAATTTTTATAAAACATTTTATAGAAAAATTGATCAATGCAATATATTTTTCGAAAAACATTAACTTATAAAGTCTTATAAAATATTCTAAAAACGGTCTAATATTAATTTATAGATACTATCATCTCTTTGTTACCTTCATTAAAGAATTAGATTGTATTTTGTATTTATATTAAAAATGTGACGCTGAAATATTGCAATACAGATTTATATATACTTACCATAAGGCATACCTAATAACCTATATTTGAAGTATAATGGAAAGATCTAGCTAGGTAAATATGATAATTAGCGTACGTATCGAGGAACTTGAATCAAATCAACTCATTCTTGTAATATATAAAGTATTAATTCCTCCATCACACTTCTTGACAATGATTAGTATAATTAAGATCCTAATCAAGTCCTATAATCAAGATAGACTTGTATAATTGAGACTTAATTAGGATGGTTTCCTTTTACTTGTAATTAATCATACATATTATAAATAAAATTACATCGATAATCGTCATCGTCTTCTCACTTTGTGAAAAAAAATCAATATTATTTGTTTTCTATCTCTCTGCTACATTGCCCCCATCACTTAACCACTCAACATCCGTCTTGTGACCTCCACCATGACCGTCATCATCACTTATTTGTTTTCTAGTACAGCCCCTCACCACCACCGTTGCTATCTTCATTGTCATTCTTTGTACCACTACGTTGTCGCGGTCACATGTTATATTCCATTCTATTATAATGGTATTTTTTATATTATTATTATTATTATTATTATTTACCAAGCATAATAAAATGTTTTCAGGAGAAACAAACACCCTCCTTTGGGATTTCATATATCCTCTTTCTAGCATCTCCTGAGGACTAAATCCTTTTAAAGCCGATGAAGTTAACATCACATGCGTGGTTTGACACTCGCTACTTTTTTTCATGGAACTTAGGATGTCATTTTCTTGAACCAGAAAAATTGAGCATATATAGCACTTGGTCCGTCAAGGGATTAATTGCAACCTAATTAATCGGTTAACCAGAATAAAAAATATAGTCACATGCATGCATCAGAAAATGATACATTAATCAAGCAACTTGGTTTATCAAGGGATTAATTAATTACGACCTAATCGTTAGTAAAAAAAACAATACATTTACGAAGTTTAACCTAATTGGTTGGTCAGCCAGAATATTAATTGAAGAATGCTTCCTAGTCCTCCAATAGACCAATGATTAATTGTCAGCTGCGTGCCTCCGAAAAACAGAGGAAAATAGTCTTCCACCATGAACTGTTAAGGTTTTACGGCCGTAAGCTAATTTGTTCAAAGCAAGATGCATAAAGGTATTGTTCTTGTGCTTGTTAAGTCAGAGTTCCCGAGATACATAGCTTCCAAGAAATGTAGGGTGATGGTAAAAAATTTAAAATCTATAAGCAAGTTTTAAATTCAAATTAGAATATATATTTTTTATAAAAATTTAAAATAGCTACGATTTTACTTATTTATCTAGACTTATAAAATTCATTTTTTGAAAAGTGAAGTTTTCTTAAATCCAAAAAAATTGTTAAGTCAGGAACGTGTTCTTGTTTTCGACCACCGGATTCAAAAGGGCATTAGTGGCTCTGCTCCTGGCATTTAATTCCCACATGATGGGCAAGGACGCAACGGTCTGTTTCCCCTTGCATACGTATAATTTTATGGATTTATTTTTTTATTTGAAAATATATTAATTTTTAAAATGTTTAATATTAAAATATTAAAAAACAATAATTCAATGTTTTTTCAAGCTAAATAACACAAATGCAAAGACCAAGTACTACTAGCTAGACAACACCATTGAATGCTACAACCATGTAATTAATGTAAGATATATATATATATAAAACATGTTCTCGACTCTCGAGTCAGGAGGGGTTATGTATTTATGTTCACTTGCTGCTTCAACGACTAGTACTGTTCTTAACTATCTCTTTACGTGGCAAGTGGAATCAAGTTCTATGTTATCATCGTTAGTTTTTGATTTGATTGTAAGCGGAGATGAGGTGAAAAAAGACTTCAAGATTATAAAAATATGGATGTAAATAGCATGGCATATCTAATTAGATCCAACCCAACATATAAAACTTGATTAAATGTAGAAGTTTTTGCTTATTTTATCTACGTTGACAGTGGAAAGGAATATTTATCTACATAACATTAATATTGCATCAATTAATAGTGTTAATTGGCTAATTTCTTAAACTAATTAAGCTTAATTCCTCAAATTCATATGTTAATGTAAACAAGGTCTAGAATAACTTTTGTTTTTCTTATCTAATTGTATTGATTTTTCTAAAGAAAAAGGTGATCGCTCATTACCCACGTACAATCTTTAGTGGCAATTTCATGAGCAAGGAACATAAACAAGCCTGCTAGCTGATTTAATTCGTTGCCAACTTTAGAGATATTAATTCATTGTTATTTCAGCCTTCACATCACACTTGATTGGCTGAAAATAAAAACTGAGACGAATCAACCCGCTGCTATAACAATAAATTCAGTGTTGCCCTTGCCCTTCTTCCTCATAGCATGGGAAACACTACTAGCTGGAGGACTGCAATTTTTTCTCTTTTTCCTATAAAGGAACCCACTTTGGGATCTTTAGTCACAACTCGGGCATAATTCTCATGTCTAAATCAATCTCAAACCTTGTTCTAAAGTATTTTTTGTAACCACGTAGATTGAGAAATTAGCGTGGTAGCCTGATTATAAAACAAATTAATTTCTAGCTTAATTTATCCCTCCTCACATTAAGTTTTGAAGTACAATGAGTTACAATGACGACGGGTACCTCTATAATGGCTTGTAGTTTTTTTTCCCTGTGATCTTATGAAATAGGTTTATTTCTTAATGATTAGCATGATGATAGTCAGCTTTTCTATAATTTTCAAATTAATTTTTGAACTTTTAACTTATTGTTCTTAATTAATTCATATTATACATCTCCATTTTTCAAAGCTTAATCTAAATCACTTTTTTTTTAATGTAAAATATACTCCTAACTTCAATTATTTTTAAGATATTTATATGTCGAAGAATCTTCTTATCTAAAAGCTTAAACTTTTAGATAAGATTTCAAAATATAATTTATATTATTCTTCATCACACTTCTTTAAGTGAAAGGTTTTTAGATTTCACACTGCTTCATACTCAATTTTTATCAAATAAAATTGAAGTAGTGAGATTGAAACTCGTGATTGTTTAGTCAGTGAAACTCTAATAACATATTAAAGAACCATCTTATCTAAAATTTTGAGCTTTTAGATGAATTTATATGATATAATTTATATTATTTTCATCCATGATCTCGAATGAAATATGAAGAAAGACTAGCAACCCGGTTTTATCATTTCAAAACAAAAGGGAAGGCAGGGAAAAGATATATGTCATGGTATAGAGAAATTAATCTACTCATGCATCACAATTGCATTAAAATATGTGCTGTATTTCAATTCGTAAGTGTTATTATCAATGGAAAGGCCAAAAAAAATCCGAGTGTACTTAGAAATCCTTGATAAAAAGAATTTGTGGCTACCAGTATTGTATTAAACTTTCACTAATTCCACATGGCACGTACAGAGTGTGGCTAGCAAGTGTAGAAAACACAATTCCCTAACTCCAGTATGATGGCTGCACAGAACAGTCGAGGTCTAATATGAGCTAGAGCTAGTTTTTTTCTTTTTTTGCCTTAGGTTTTTTTCTCGAAAATTAAAACCCGTGTACACCCTGCAGATAAAAATGTCGACAAAACAATCCGGACGTGGGACACCTTGCCACGATTATACATGTCTTATGAGTTCATTCCCACTTGTCCACTGGGCTAAAAATACGAAGGACTTGAGAAAGGCACAATAAATATAATTTAGAAAAAATGCATGCATGCATGCATCCAAATGGAGAGAAAGTGTGTGTGATCTGCCCTTGTTTGGAAGAGAGGGAGAGTACTAGCAAGCCAGTGGACTTTGTACAGTCTCTTCCGATCCTCTCCGGACAGGTAACAGTAATCTTTTCCTAAACTGGATTCAATGAACCCTAGAAGGTAGAAGAGACAAAGAAATTAAGTTAGACAAAAGACAAGTCCTAATAAATCTCCAAAGCTAATCGTACATTGAGAGTGGGAACCAAGCTATGCTAGCAAACAACTACAGTGCTGTGCCGCATTATCTGGGCAACTTTTCCTGTGGATGTACAATTCATCTATCTCTTGGCCCAGCTAGCTAGCTAGCTAGCTAGCAATCAGATCATGAATTCATTAATTTATCATTGCTCTGCTGGAAATTTGAGGCTACTTATTAATTTCAAGCAGATAGTATAATTAATTTACTATATTTTTTTATTTTTTATTCCCTTGATAAAAATATCTTGATCACTTGGTCGAGGTTTCACCATCAAAGTCTTAATTGCTTTTGAGGATTCCTTGGAAGAGGCACAAGTTGAACCATTAACTTTTTATTTAGGTCCCTAGCTAACTGTATTTTCAACAGAGAACGACCACTTCAATATTGATTTAGGAGTGTTTGGATTCATTGTGAGGTCTTCCATCCTAGCTAGCTATAGCTATTTTCTGGCTTGGAGCTTTTGTGATGGACCTTGCTTGTTTCTATATATTTTGTTAAGTAAGTTGGGTCCCAAAGCAATGTTTCTTGCACTTCTCCTAGCTTGGATCTTATGCTTGGATCTTCAGCACAACTTGTAAGAGATCTTATCAAATTAAACACACTTGAAAGTTAAGTAATTGGTACTTTTAGAGATAAAGGAAGCAAATTGTTATTAGCATGAACACTTCTTGCTAGCTAGTTGCAATCCCCTTCAACATCAAATTAACTACATCGAGCAATGTTAATTTCTCACACAAAGAGACATGAACTACATGATTAATCACATATTACATGGAACAACCATGCCACAGATAAGAACAGAAGCCACCAAAGAGAGCTTACTCAAATTATATTGCAAGGCTTCTCACCATATCCATATGAGTAAGCTTCGTACCATGAATTTGATGGCATTATTCCAGCAACATTCTCTAACATCTGAGGCATGAAAACGTCATCGAAAGACCCAAAGGGAGCATCTTGTCTTGCAGGCTGCTCTTGACTAGGATCCTTTGTGGGGACCTCTAGTGCACAGTGATCATCAACAACAGTTTTTGAAGCATTTGAAACCGTTTGATAATTTCCACCGACACCATGATCATCATCGTCCACAATCTTAGTAGGGTCTGGCAATTCAGAATCTTGGCCGGTGAGTTCTTGAACCAAAGCCCTAAATCCAGATGCACTAATCTTGAACTTCATGGGGTTGGATATGTACACTACTTTCATAGGCTTTTTCTTGGTTTTGGCTATTTTTGTTCCCTTTCTTTCTTGCACACCACCACCTACCAGGTCAATATGATAGTTGTCCATGACTGTAATGGATGGATAAGCTCTGAGATCAAAAGGGTGGCAGTATGTTTACCTATTAAAGAGATTCTTGAGGCTGCAATGCAAAGGAGTTTTATGAGAATGAAAAAGGTAGAGAGAGAGAGAGAGAGAGAGAGAGAGAGCATGATGCTCAAAAGGAGTTCTGATAGTGCAAATTGAAGCAAACAACAAAACTTTGGGTGAGAATACAAGTTCCAACCGCGACACAGCACGTCTCTATTACTGCCTCCACAAGAATATAGATTCTTTTTTCAAAAAACAATTGATGCTAATAAATAGTAGATATTTCGAGAGGACTCACGATAAAATAGGTTATTATGAGTTTCATGTGGATGGATAAATAAGACCATATTAATGGACTTGACTTCTCGGGTAAATCTAAATTCTTCATTTTAAAATTAATAATTTGAATTTTTCACAAGTAAAAATAACTATTATTTTAAAAAAATTATAACTACTTGATAATTTACCTTTTTAATTTTAATATCTCGAAACAACTTTCAGTAATTAAATTAATTTATATTTTGATAAACTTTAAATATATTATTTATAGTCCAATTATTATTATTATTATTATTATACACACACGTTGTAAATTAAAGACTTTTATCTTTTAAATCAAATTAATATAAAAAATTATTATTTATAATATTGTTTAGAGAAACTCAAATGATAATGTTGGGAGTGTATTCAAACATTCATCTTGCTTGATGGATCTAGTTTTCCCTTGATTTTTGCTCCTAATTATAGATCAATCAAGTATCATTACTCTTACACTCGAGTCAATTATGTGATTAGATTAGGAAGACAGCGATAGATGTGCTCACACGCGCCAGAGGTTCACGTGAAAGCGATGGGCTAGCGGGAGCTTGGAGTTATCTGTATGCCGATAATTCCACCACGTGGCGTTCACCAGAAGGCTGGTTAGATGTGTATGACGTCATCTCATCCTCCTGTGATGACATCATGGCGGCAAGGTAGTAAATCAAGGAGCTCAATAGCCGGCTTGATTGGGCTCGGCTGCATGAATAATCCAGCGCTGGTCATCACCACCAGAGGTCATAGAACCTCTAGTTTTAAGTTTCTTGTGTTTCCCATTTGGCATCGAAAGGGTTATTTAGTATCAAGGAATCTCAAATTTCCTTACTGAAAATATTTTGAATGTGAGAATTATTTATTTTTGTTTCGCTATAAAATATTAAATTTTCGAGTAATTTAATGTTTTTTTGAATATCATATATCTCAAAACTAGAGAATGCGGTTTTTTTAAGGGAAATCTAGCATTGTTTTTATACTTAATCTCTCTTATTTTTTATTATTTTATTCAATATTTTACTCTTTTTTTTAATAAGTTTAAGTTTATTATTTGATCTTGTAGAATTTAAGTCATCAGGGTGTAATAGTAAACGTCTTGGAATTTCTCATGAATCCCATGCATAAACCAAACATAATTAATAAATACATATTTCACTAAAGTCTTTTATTTTCAATCAAACAAAAATATAATATTGATTTTCAGCAATTACATTTTAAACAATCATTTTTTTTCCTTCAAAAAGACATATAAAAATACACATACAAAATTATCCTTTAAATTTATGTCAGCATTTTTAAAAAAGCTCTTCATCATAATTGTTTTTAAGAAAGCGTGAGCAGAAAAATGAGCTGCTTATTCCTAATTAAATGCTTATAAATTTATTTTTCAACAATGTAAGTTTCTTCTTCAAACTTGTAATTAACTAATTAATTAAGTTAGTAAATTTTGCTAATTTTGTCAATTAAGAAATCGTGGCATTGTAATATTAGCTTCCGTTCATCACTACAAGATTTAACAGTTTTACCAATAAAATTTTTTCGTTGGTGTAAAACACATATTCTGTCGGTAATTAATTTACCGACGGAAATGCTTCGTCGGTGAATCTTTCGTCGGTAATTTTTTTTCCATCGGTAAATCCGTTGGTAATAAAAAATAAATTTATCTGCTCCATTTCATCGGTATATCCCTCGATAATAATATTTTTTATTACCGACGGATTTACCGATGGAATTCGATGGAATTTCCGTCGGTAATTCCGTTGGTAATTATTTAAAAACATTTTAAAAAAATTCATTTTATAAAATTATAAAATAATTAAATTAACATAAATTAACACTGTATAATATATACTAAAAAATGCTTGAAAAAAAGAATAAGAAAATCAACTCAAACAAATTTGCAACAAATAAATAAAACAAAAAAATAAATTCAACTAAAAAAATTCATATGAAAAAAATAAAGTTGCAATTGCTAAAAATTTAAAAATCCTATAAATAAATCAACTAAAAATTTATCTCATATGAAAAAAAATCTCACAACAACATTTATACAATTATTAAGAACAAAAACAATTAAAAATAAAATAAAAAACAAATATAGTGAAAAAATCATGAAAAAAGAATAAAAAAGAAAAATCTTACCTTAATGTAGTTGCAAGTGAAGTTAAGGAGAAAGAAAAAATTTCGTTAAGCATATTAATTAAAAAAAACTAAGAGGATAAAAGAAGAAAGAAGAAGAAGAAGACATACCCAAGCATGGAGGAAAAGAGAAAGAGATGAGGAGAGAAAAGAAGAAAAAGAAATATATATTGATGTTTTTTACATATAGTGAAAAAGAAGAAGAAGTAGAAGTAGAAGAACAAGAAGAAGAATAATAATAAGGAGAAGAAATGAG
Source organism: Populus deltoides (assembly GCA_015852605.2). Taxonomy (NCBI): domain Eukaryota; kingdom Viridiplantae; phylum Streptophyta; class Magnoliopsida; order Malpighiales; family Salicaceae; genus Populus; species Populus deltoides. The sequence continues at coordinate 13,732,180 of CM027585.2, forward strand.
TCTGTCTCTTGTGAAATAAGGGGATTGAGGCTTTTTATTGGGGCGCGTTACTGACAGATTTACTGACGGATAATTGAATATTAATATTTTTTAATTATTCTGTCGGTAATTCCATCGGTAATATTTAATTTAAATTTCAATTTTGTAAAATTTTTTCAGAAACTGCCAACAATTACCGAGGGTTTTTCAATCCGTCGGTGATTCCGTCTGTAATATTTAAATGAAAAATTTAAATTAATTGAATTTTTTCAGAAAACCACCAAATAACACTCTCTGGAAAATAGCGACGGAAAATTCCATCGGTGATTCCCTTTGTAATTGACATGATGAATAGTGTTCACAGTTTACCGACGAAATTATCGAGGGATTTTACTGATGGAATTTTTCATCGGTATTTCTATCGGTAATTCCATTGGTAAAAATGACATGTTATCTTTTTTTAAAAAAAAAAATTTAATTCCTTCGGTATATACCGAGGGAATATTTCTGTCGGTAAAATCCCTCGAAAATTTACTAACGAAAATATTTCGTCGGTATTTCCATTTGTATTTATCAATTTTCTGGTAATGCATATAACATATGATAAAATAAGAGATTAACCTCTCTCTTTTTTCTTTTTTCTTTTTATCATTTTCAAAGGAACATCAAGTAGATTGTTAAATAATTTGGAATTATCCATGATTATATATATAGTATCAGTACTAATATATACTCAATATTAAATGAAATGTTACATCTCGAGAAAAAATATGTATGAATGAAATTGTTAATTTTTATCACTAATTTTTTTCTATTATATTTTTATTTTTTTTATCTCATTTATAATAGAATGATTTTATTTTCATGTAAACAGCCATTTGACTTTTCAGGAATCATCTATTAAGAAACCGTTTGGGAACGCGGTGCAAATCACATTCCTAAAAAATTTATTTATTTTTTCTAAAATTTAATATGTTTTGAATCGTTTTGATGTGCTGATATCAAAAATAATTTTTAAAAAATAAAAAAAATCATTGGCATGCATTTTGGCACAAAAAGTTATTTGAAAAGCAACCACAACCACACTGCCAAACTAGTTCTAAATGGCTAGTATCTTTTGATTAATACACTTAATTAATATTATAAAAAATATATATGTTAATTTCTAGAAAATAGGTTTTTCCATTAATATTATCTTGTTAACAATAAGAAATTTCTTAAAATTCTTGTTAATTTAAATTTGTTGGGAAAGGCTTTGCCATATCTATAATAAGACAATAAATACCAAAAAAATCACGAATAAAGAGCATTTCACAAGTTGTCTGATGAAATTTAATTCCAAGTTGGACTTATTATATATATATATATATATATATATATATATATATATATGTTGTCGCAATGTATTACAACCGACAAAAAAACAAATATTTCAAGTCAAGAAAAAGAAAGGGTTGTTGTATGACATAAATCTGAATATGTTGTAGCAAAATCATCTGCAGTGCTGGAACGAAAACTCAACTCACTCCCAAAAGTCATAATAATGCACTTGATTTTGACAGCCTACATGGAATTTTGTTTCGCCCCCCCCAATCCATTCAAAGAAAGCATTATCTTATCGTAGAACTTATACCATAAATTACTTGGCTAAATGCGTATGAGTCTTGTCTTTGCCATGATCCTAACTCTCTCCTTTCTCCCTTGCCATTCAATGATCATTAACTTTCCACGAAATTGTTATCTTCTTTGCCCGCATTCTTGTTGTTTGTATAGTTGTAGTTACTTTTTAGAATATATTTTTAAAAAAAAATTAACAACAACAATTTAATTTTTTTAAAAACGTTTTTAAAACATAAAAATAAATAGGTATGACCAATTATATATGTATATATGTATATATATATAACTAGAAAAAAAAATCATCAATTGAATTCAATTCAATAATCATCTATGACCATGGTCAAATTAACAATATTTAATTTCATTACACAAGGAATTATTTTGTTTTGAAAAATTTTAATGGACCATGCGTGTGTGTATCCCTTGTTGGGATTTATACAAAACTAGCAATTTAGAGCCAGGATTTGTAAAGAGATGATGCTAGTTTTGTCAAAAAAAAAATATAAATAAATTTGGTCGACAATATTATAGGGTTTTGTTTAGTGTAGGATCTCACACGCAATAGAAATGCAAGCTGGGGCATTTCTGCTCGATCTCTCACGTGCCTTGACTTTCCTTGGTTGTAAAAAATAATCAAACCAAGCACCTTGACCAGCTGACCATATGATAATGTTGAATATTTTTTAAAAATTATTTTGATATAAAGATGTCAATTTCATATAAAAAAATCAAATTAAATTAAAGGCTGATTAAATGGAATACACAATATAACTTATAAGTATTTGTTTGGTATTGTGTTTTCAAATATGTTTCTTTTAAAAAAGATCAAGTTGATATTATTTTTTAATGTTTTCTTGATTTTGATATATTGATGTTAAAAAAAACTAAAAAAAACTATTTTGATGTATTTTCAAATGAGAAATACTTTTAAAAAGCATTTTGCACTATAATACCAAATACAATTAATAAATATTATAGTATAAACTAAAAGAGGTGGTGCTTTTACTGTGCACCACCTCACACAATACTATTCATTTTAATAGTGTTTTTTTTCCTTCTAAATCTATATTTATTTCCCTAATTTCATACCTGAACATTTAGTTTATTAGGTATCGAGTTTCATAATTTATTATAGTTGACTAGGTTTTATAACCTATATTACGGGTATATGGTAGGTTAGCTCAATAAACTAATGTTTTTTTATGTTTTTTTAATTGATATTTTTTTTAATTTTATCCTTTAACATTAAGTTGATTGAGAATTAAACTTCATGATTTATTTTAGTTTTTTTATGAGGTTATCTTAATCTCATGATCCAGGTCATGGATTTGACGGGTTAACCCGATTGACTTGAGTTTTTTTTATTGATATTTTTTTAATTTCATCATTCAGGATGGAGTTGATTATAAATTAAATTTCATGATTTATTTTGGTTTGTTTTCTATAAGATTATTTCGGTCTTATGACTCAAGTCAAATATTTTGCAGGTTAATTTAGATAAACTCAAATTGTTTTATTATGTCCTATTTTTAGATTGATTTTTTTAACCTTCAACAATGAGTTTATTGAAAATTATGCTTCATAATTTGTTTGGATTTATTTTCTATAAATTTATCATAGTTTGACATGTTAACTCAGGTCAAATATTTTTTTTATTTTTTAATTTTATTATTTAATATTTGATTAATTAAAAATTGAGATTTATAATTTGTTTTGATTTGTTTTATATGGAATTATCATTACTCATGATCCAGGTCAAAGATTTGACTGGTTAACTCAAGGTTGGCTTGGATTGCTTCAATATCTTGTCGTTTCAATATTATTTTTCAGAAAAAGATATTATTTTGAATCTTTATGAATCAAATTATATTTTTATTAATTATTAAAATTATTTTTAAATTATAAAATTATTTAGATTATACCGAGTTAATCTCCACACAATTAAAAAAAATTACTACGGAAAATATTACCAATACCAAAATGTTTTTCTTGTATGTTAAAAAAGTAACCAATCCAATCGCGGTGGAAAAAAAAAATGAAAGAACTATTTTCATGAGGAGAGATGAGAACAGGCGGCTTAAAATGAAGGCTAGCTAGTACTCAGCCACTGCAGCTGCTCCACTGAAAGCATCGCAACTGCACCTTCAAAGAAGCAATTAATAACAGAGAGGGGGGAGAGAAGGAGGGGACCTCTGTGTACCTAAATTGCGTACAGTGAATGAATAGTACGAATTCCACTGCTTTCATAGTTCGTAATATTTATCCAACAACCATAGTTTTAATCTTTTATAATAATTGGGTTACAAGTTAGATAAATTAACTTGAATTAACTTGAATTAATTTAAAAAAAACAATAACGGCTGAAACGACCATTGTTATTTCACCTATAATAATCATGTTGATTAAATCAACAAAACATCACATGCCATTAATGAACCATAATAATCATCTCCTTTTTTCTAATACCGGACTCCCTCTCCTCTCAAACGAGATAAAACAAAACAACATCATAAAAAAGCAATTTGATGGCTGCTAAAAGAGCCATTGTTACTCTACTCATCTTCCATTCAACGTCTTATTATTTTTATTTTCCCTGATAGTGGCAGAAATGAGAAAGATAGCAAGAGCAAAGATAAAAATGTATTTTCTTTTTTTGACCAGATATTATCGTCATATGCTTTTTTTTGTGAGCTTTTGAGAGAGAAAGAGTTTAAGCAACTATCAAGGATTGAGATCTACAGAGATTTTGGATCGGAGATAGAAAAAAACAATGGCATTCAATAGGAGAGAGAATTGTTGCTTTCACATAAATATATTGTATATATATATATATATATATATATATATAATAGCTGGAGTTAGGTTTTTACCGGGCGTCGGTTTTGCCGGGCCAAATCCCCGACTAGTTTTTCTTCAACCTGGCCCTGATACAGGTCCGGGTCACCCGAATCCTGGGATGAGCCGGGTTTTAAAACTATGCCAATAACATTTTAAATATTACCTTGGCATGTTTTTTACACTTGGAAATAAAAGCATATTGGCTAAGTTACCGAGTTCTTATTCATAGCAAGTTTATTTTTGTATTTTTAAATTATTTTTAAAAAAATTAATATTTTTTATTTTTTATTTCAAATTATTTTTTTATATTTTTATATCGTTTGAACATTGTTACCCCAATAATAAATATGAAAATATTTTTTTTTCTTTCTTAAAATTATATGTATGTTACTGATTGATTGTAAATGAGTCATGTACCCGTATTGAAAAAATTATTTTTAAATAATTAATTGGTTAATTATGTAATTATATTATTATAATTTAAATATGCATCTTAAACTAAAGCTTAAAATATGAGCTTTGTATTGATTTAATAAAAAAATGAACTTACAATAAACTTATATCAAGAAACTATGAGTTGAAATATTTAATTGAAAATATTTCCTTGTATTTTCATTTTTTTTCAACTTGGTATTAATATTTTAATTTTTCTATATTTATTTGTATACATGGCATGGGCCAAGTATGTATGTTTATTTTTTAGTAGATGTCAAAATTTCATTGGTTAAAATTTAAATATATTGATACATAAACAACCCATATATATATCATAGCCATAAGCAAAGAAAGAGGATATAAAATTAAAGATAAGATGCCCATTACTCAAAGAAAATCAAAGAAAATGCTATAAAATTACGCTACTTAAAAAATATTTTTTCTATGACAACTGGGAAAAAAATAAATGCAAATATTACTATTGATTCTAGCAAGGTCTAATTATAACGCAGTGAACTTGTATTAATTTAAAATGATCATAAGTGATTTTTCTTTTCTAGGTAAAACTACGTCGTCCGAGCTAGGCAATTGGGCAAGGGATTCCCATCTCATGTTAAGGAGAGAGGTCATTGCCATTAAATTTCATTTCAAATGGTTTCGTTAAAACGAAAGAGAAACTTCGTATGATCAATGACTCTTTCGTTTGTCTTTGAAAATATATTTATTCATCTAAAAGCTAAGAACATGATTCAATGATATTGACTTCTTCATGGACACAAAGTTGAATCATGGGATTCATTAAAAGAAAAAAATATATATATTACTATAATTATGGTTTATGTCAAACAAATTTATTCATAGTTAAGATCTCCATACCTTCAATTCAAACATATAGCAATTGTTAGGGGTAATTATTTTCGGTTCGATTCTTATAAAAAAAAATAACCAAAACAAATTTTTTTAAAAAAAAACGAAACCGAAACCAGTTCAAACTGACCGGTTTCGGTTCAGTTTTTTAGGATAAAAACCAATTCAAACCGGTTTAGCTCGGTTTTTTTCAGTTTTTTTCTGTTTGGGTTTGGTTTTTTCGGTTTCAGGCTTATAAAATCAAAACCGAACCGACTGGTTTTTTCAAAATTTTAATCGGTTTAATTGGTTTTTTTTTTACGATTCGGTTTTTTCGGTTATTTTTTTCCGGTTTTCTCGATTTTTTAGTTTTTTTACTCACCCCTAGCGATTGTCAAATAAGTTTTCAATAAGTTCTACAAAAGATCCACCATCAAATAAAGATTAATTAATTATAAGGACTATCTTTTCATATATATATATATATATATGAAAGTGTTGATCCCTGCCATTTGATAAAAGCTAACACCTCTGCATTGCTGATTACTTGGAAAGCCCTCATTGCTTGTTGGAGGCGGTGTTTCAATTTAATACTGTGATTATCGATCACAGTCATTGTTCCTTTTCTAGCAATCGGGTTCGGGTTCGATTCTTTTTATATAGGTTTGTTATTCTCGTGATATTCTATCTATTCACTAGACTTGTAGGGTATTTAGTGGGTTCAGAAATTAGTCATGATATATATAATTAAACTGGCCGAACACCTCGAGATATCAAAAAAAAAAAAAACTGATTATCTATTTATACATTTGGATACGGAACCAAAAGAGTTAGGAATCACATATTAGTGACTCTATTCAAATGAATACAATGCCTCATGCATGCATGGCCTGTAAAACCACGACTCCGTCAACTCCATGACAACGCCAGTCCATCACATTCAGAATTAGTAAGGTAAAGAGAAGAGGCGATAGGTTTTAAGATGAGAGATTTCAATTACCATACACTGAGGAGAATAGAAAAGAAACATGCATAGCCTCTTAACTATTTTATTTATTTATTGCAAGAACAAATTAACTCAAGGATTTAACAAATGCTTTGAATTCAGATTAGGGTTGCTCATGATCTTGCCTCAGATCTCCTTGCCTAGCTTGTTTTCTCGTAGTGATTAGAATATATTTATGTCCATGTGGTAAAGATTTTCACTCTTTCCATTGCTAATTATAAGGATACAAGTATTTTATACAAAGAATATTTTACTGGGTTGCTAGCTATTGTCAAATGCAGAAAGACAAATTAATTATTTGATAAAATGTTGGTGAAGAATTTAGCTTTTAAACTTATTATGTTTGATGAGAGTAGAAAAATTTACATTCTTCAATTGCGGATTTAGTGTCAATATATCAGAAATATTTTTATCTAAAAAACGTTGAATTATTATTTGTTAAATAATGTTATAATATCTTTATATGAAAACAAGGATATTAAAATCACACAGAAAGCATCTAAAAAACACTCTTTTTTATGATTTTGATGTCCTTGTGTAGAATCATTTAAAAACATTAATTTAATATTTTTTAATAAAAAAACCTAAATTATAATGAAAATATTGATCGATGATGGTACCTTAACCTTCATCCGGAGGGCATTAGGGTGTGTTTGGTTTAGCTTTTGTGGTTGAGATTGTAGTTGGGTACAACTCAATCATGTACAAAACTCAACCACAAAAGCTAATATTTCTTGTTTTTCATAGTTTTTTAGTGGTCCCACACCTAAACCTTAATCTCTACCTCTAACTCAATCACCCTTTTAGAGTGCTTGACAAATGAGATAACATGAGAACCGACGATGCCCTTCCACCGAAGTATTCTGATAAAGTGGACGGCGAACTGCTGGGAATGGAAGATCTGCAGCCGGTGCTGCCGCCGCACAACCAGGTTGCGTATATAGTGACATGGAAACTCAGATTCAAATTCCCGATTTCTCTTTATTGGTCGTGGGCCTCACCTTCTTCTTTGTCGATCACCATCGGCCGGTACAATAGCTGTAGCTGTCAAAGTGGGAAATTTTGTATAAAATGAGCTGTATGCCTCTATCTCTGTCTAGGATATGTCGAAGCAGCGTCGATCTTCGGGGAATCGTCCCACTATACTGAACAAGAAGCATGCCCTTCATCAGATTTCTTTATTCATTTCATATGCATTAGATTTATGTTCGGATGTTAAGCAAATTTTTGACGCTCTTCCCACCAATTTTCTCCTGGAGCCATCGTTATGAAATCATTGATAATAATTTCTTTCGGAAAGAAGCTTTGAAAGCTTTTGTGTTGTCTTGTTATTTACTAAAACAGCTAAAACAGTTGGTTGATCTGTTCTATATATATATTAATTATCAATAAACTAGGTTAATATATTATTTTAAATATTTTATAACAAATTAATTCATGTCATAATTCATTTGATTAAAGGACGTGAGGCGAGTTTAAGGTTAGCCTAAATCATGAGGAACAAACAAAAACGACTTGTTATTCATCCTCTTTTTTTTTTGAAGTCATTTGTTCTTTATGTATAAAAACATTACCAAGCCAAGCACACACGCGTTTTTAAGATCCACGTGTCTTGTTGTTTTTATTTATTATTGGTTTGATAATAAATTAATTTTTATAATTTTTATTATATAATAAAATAAAATAAATTAATTTTATCTAGTTTATAATTTAAATTGTGAGTTTGACGAAATGAGTAAATTTACGTCTAACCCGGCGGCGGGATAAATAAACTTTCATCTTCTTCCTCTGCAACTTTCCCCTCATGCCGTCGTTGTGAGGGCTAATTAATGATATTCTGGTCCCTGGCTCTTGAAGGGAAAAAGGTTAAAATTAATCACACCATCGTGATCATTATCCATACCCATTTTAATGGTCCTGCCTATCTATACAATGATATGATCGTACGGTACGGTATAATTCTTAGGTAAGGTTTCACTGTTTTGAAATTATTTTTAAAAAAATTAATTTTTTTCTTAAATTAATATATTTTTTATATTTTTAGATCATTTTAATGCACTGATATCAAAAATAATTTTTTAAAAATAAAAAAAATAGTTTAATATATTTTAAAATGAAAAGTACTTTAAAAAATAATTGTAAACACGGACGTCTGGGACATAGAAATATTTTATCATTGGCATTAATATTTCTGTGCATTCATAGAAATATCCACATGACCTAGCTAGCTAATAGAGAATTATATCCATGATGAATTTATCTACGCATAAACCCAGCTGACCAGCACAAAACATTATTAGTTGGAAAAAAGAAACAGCTTATTCATGCACAGATGCTTAGTTCAGTTCACAAATTAGAGGATTGGATTAATAATTGGGTTTTTCTTGGCAGATTGCACCTTTCAAATTCTACGCAGGGCATCGTTTAATCAGCCTTTTCTTCTTCTGGGCCATTCATCTTCAAATGAAAATGATATCAGAAGACTTGAAGGGCTGTGAGAACAACATTATGGACCCCTAGGGTTATTGACCTAATGGTGCAGCTGGGTTTATCTTACTGGGCACTTACTTGGCCAGATTTATGAAGGCCTGGTGATGGCCATTGGTATTGGGCTGTAAGGTATAAAGCTGTGAAGATTCACTGCATCTTCTACTAAAAAAACAGCATAATTTTTATTTTATTTTATTTGTTGCTGATGAAAACAGCATAATATTAAATAATTATTCAGTCACTGTTAGCATCTTCCCACCAAAACACCTACTTCTCTATTTATATACTCACTGTGAACTAGGTCTGCTGAAAAGAAAAACTTTCTTTCAAGGAAGCTTCCTTGTCTCCTTTAAGGGATTTCTTCCTATAATATATAAATAATGTTGTCTTTATTTGTTCTCTTTTAGTGTTTTTTAATATCATTTCCCGGATTGGACTCGTCATCTTCATGTATTAGTGTGCAGTATTTTATTATAGAAAATATTTTTCTTTCCTTGAAAAAAAAAAAAGAATTGGAATCCAAATTGAAATATTCAAAAAGAATTGGACATAGATTAGGTGCATGTCTACTGTTATGGAAACTTGTGCATTTACTGAAAAAATATTAATATCATTTTTATATATATTTTTAAATGATTTTGATATATTTTTAATTTAAAAGAACTGTACATTAACGTGAGATAAGAGATTAGATTGTGGTTCAATAATAAATAGATATTTTTTAAAACAACTCCTATTCAAATAAGAGACTGTGAATTCATATATATATATATATGCGGGGGTAGCAGGTGATCCATGCTTTTTTTTACAAGATCTGAACTCACCAGATTTGACTTCTGAAACAAAATAATAACATGGGTCAGATTTTCTAGCAGGGAAAGACTTCTGCAAAGTACCAAGACAAACAGAAAGAGAAAAAGGTCGGGACTTCTACAGCCTTCCAAGCTGGCGGCCAAGGAACTGAGCATTCATGAACCAAGTTCGCTGGATATTCCACAACTGCTCTTGCACCAAGCTGACCACGAGCCCCTCAAATCAATCCCTCAATAAAAATAAAAATAAAAATAAAAAATATCGAGTTGATTCCCTTGAACCAACTACAACCACAAAATATATTCATACACTAAATTCGAAGTTTCTGTTATTAGATTGTCTGTGGGATGGTTATATTATAGCTGCAGACCCGGTTCTAAATCTATTTCGATAAAAGGTTTGGGTTACTGGATTCCCACATCAGCTCGTAGGTCATTTGATCAGTTTGAGTTATTTATTTTTCGAGTTTAGACTAGATTGGTCAGGTTAATCAAGTCACGAAACACCGAATCAGGTAAATTTTATTTCGGATGTGAAAAGGTAGAGAATAAATTAGAAATTTGAGCCAGAATTCGAAAGTTAAAATTTGCTTTCTGTCTCTCAATTCATTTGGACCGGCCATGTTAATAATATGAACACGAGAAACTTCCTACGAGGTTTCTTGCTCTTCTGCTTGTTTTAAAGCTATTATTGCATTCTGGAGTTTTGAGTCTTTACCTAACCCCTGAAGTTTGACCTGACTGTATTGAGAATACAGTTGAATTCCAGTTTGAACCCTTTTGGTTTTCGATTTTTATTGACAGTAGATAAAATCAAACACGTTCATGGGAATGGGATCATGAAAAACATTCTAAGATCCCTGGATTAAGAAAAAGATTTGGGGTATCCTAAAGAGAAAACAAAAGGGAAAAAGATTTTATGCTTTCTGCTAGATTAGGACAAAGATTCAATGTCCTATGCGCTGTTCTTACATCACTTCATGTATTTCTTTTGCAGCAATTCTTATCTCGTCCCAAACAAATCCAACTTAATTTGGATACGATAATCACACATTTCACCATTTTATTTTTTAATAAATGAGTAATTTTACATGGATTTTAACAAGTTTATTTTAGAATTTTTCACCAAAGTTTTACTCCAACATTCTGATTTGATCCTCAATCCATCTCTTGTAAATTGACACAAACTTGTTAATTTACAAAATGAAGATGGGCCCTTTTTCAATTAATTTTGCTTTTAGATAATACAATTTTCGAAACCTTACAAAAATCATTATTCCTTGACAATATGGGAAGAAAGAAAGAAAACTATTAACCCACAAAACACCCAAAACAACACAAAAATCAAGTAAAACAAATGTTTGGTATTGTGATGCATATATGATAATTTTTAAAATATTTATTTTTCTTGAAAATATAATAAAATGATTTTTTATTTTATTTTATTTTAATATTTATCTATTAAAATCATCAAAAAAAACACTAAAAAAACTTGAATTTAATAGTTTTTCAAACCACACATATTTTTAAGCAATTCCAAACATAAAAATAAACAATAGAAAAAAAAGACAACAAAAGAGACTAAAAGAAACATGAAAATTATAAAATTAAAAAAATAATATCTGAAATAAATAAAAAATCACATAATGATGTGAGGGGTGTACGTATTAGTTTTTTTAGGTGGTTTTTTTATTATAATAGGGATTGTTTTTAAAGTATTTTTTATATAAAAAAATATATTAAAATAATAATTTTTTTAAAAAATATTTTTAATATTATCATATTAAAATAATTAAAAAAATATAAAAATATTTTTTAAAAAATTTTTCCCCCCCACCCTTTTTGGGGGGGGGGGGGGGGGGGGGGGGAAATATCTTTTTCCAAAAAAATGCCAATAATTTTTTTATTTTTTAAAAATTATTTTTGACATTAGCACATCAAAACAATTCAAAAAATATAAACTACACTTAATTTTAACAAAAAAAAATTAAAAATTTAATGAAAAACAAATTGAACCGCAGAGTCAAACCCTTTTTTAATGTCAAGCCAGCCTAGTCACTTCTCAGTTTTTTCAAAATAAAAAACAGGTTTTTTTAAAAAATAATTTTGCTAAGAGCAGAGGAAAACAAAGCTCTTATAATGAGTAGCTTCGTAAAACAAAGGGGAAAAAAAGAAAAAAAAGAGAGGGGTAATGGTCATGTATCATAATACCAGCAAATAAGAAAAAGACATCAGGAGGAGATTGGAATAATCTCAACGTCACGCTTCCTCCACTCTCTCTCTCTCTCTCTCCCTCTCTCTCTCTTCTCCTCACCAAAGTCAGCAAAAAAAAAAAAACGAAAAAAAGAAAAGACATAAAATAAATGAAGAACTCAAATTTCAAAGTTTGAGCTTTGGAAAAAAAAAAATGCTTACTTTATTTATACAGAGTGAGAAAGAAGCAGAGTTCATTGCACAGCCCACAGGGTTACCTTTTAATAATACTTTCTGAGTAAATACTATTATTTTGTATGGTTATGTATTTATGTTTTGTACAATAAAAAAGACTGTCTTTCGGACTAGGGTTTCTTGTTTGAACTTTTCTCTTCATTTCACCATCTGGTTTTGCTTAATTATTAATTCAGTGTTTTTAGCACTGATAACTCTTTCTTTATTTTGGGTTCTTCTTTCGTGAATAAAGTTCAAGGCTTTACTTTGTTATGTCAATTCTTGGTGCTTCTAGCTTTGCGAGCTTAGGATAATCTTTGTGCTTCTAGTAGTCTTGGGCTGTGTTTGGATAGAGGGCTGTTGCTTCTTTGGTCTGGTCTTGACTCTTGAGTGCTTGGTAAAGGTTAGTACTTTATGCGTAATTGAAAGGGGTAGCCGGGTAGGGAGTGATAAAAGAGAGAATCTTGACTTCTATTTTTGTGAAGTAGAAGTATTTGGACACGGGGGTTTGGTTAATTTTGAGAGGGTCTGGTGGTAGTGTTTATGATGATTCATGGGGAGTAGAACACATAATAATAATAAAGCTGTGACCGAGATGCCAAGCTTTGTTCCTCAGATATCAACTTCTAATCCCATGTAAGTTGTTTTCAGTTCAATATTCTTTATCAGTTTGAGTTGTATAAGTCATTCTTCCTGTTTTATGATGAATTATCTGGCTAATCTGTAGTTTATGTCTATGATTTTTGTAGATTTGATTGTGGTTGCTTGTTTATTTCTGGGTTGTTGTAATATAGGCTGTAATTTTGAGTGATAGCTTCCTGCTAATCAGTGAGAAATTGTTTGTGTGCAATAGGAAAATTAAGTGTGGAATATTTCATCGTTTGCTTGGTACCTTAAATGAAAAGAAAAAATGAGAATTAACTCAAATCTTATATCTTTCTTTTGGCTCACAAACTGCACCATTTATATTTGCATTTTTAAATATTTTATGGAACCTAAGATTAACTTCTTAAAGGAGCCCAATTGATGCTTTTAGTTGGAAATTTTTTGAGGGTCTTGGAATGACTATAATTCTCCTTTAGAGAATGCATGCTGGGAACAGTTGTGTTCGTGTAATTTTGGAGGTATTGTTTGATTGTGCTATGTGCTATGAAGCTCTTGTGTTGATATCAGAGAGAGGACAGAGAGTAGAGCTGAATTCGGTCCCAATGTGTAACAAAAAAAATCAGTCCCAATGCATTAATACTGGTCCAACCCTTTAGAATTTACAGATTTGTTGTTTGCCTTTTCTTGCTTCTGTATAACTGGTGTGGTTCTCATAGTTCTGATATTATATGTTTCAGTGGCACAGAAGGAAATAATATTCGTTCTTCCAGAGTTTCAGACTTTTCAACAATTGAGCAATCTCTTGGGTTTCGCATAGAAGATGCTGTTGATCTTAGCAGAAGTATGTAATTGAAATCTTGACATCCTTCAAAAGCAGATTTTCTTTGTATTAGTGATCCTTAGACTTCTAATTTTATTTCCATGTCTTTGGTTTCTTTTAACCATCTAACGTTGTGTCATGGCATGTCTAATTTCACAAAATCATGCATAAGACATAGCTATTTAACCTTTTTATCGAATATTGTAGCTTAGGGGGTACTTGATTGTTATTCTCAATTTTCCATTTGGGATTACAGTCAATCTGTCAGTTGCCAAGACATCATGTCTCGGTCAGATTTTTAGCCTGGGGTGGAGTTCTCAACATGGGTCCTTTTTCTCTATAACATCTTTCCTTAACTACATTACTTAAAGCATTGATTTTTTATTTGGTCATCTTCTGGTTGAAACATCATCAGCACATCCATGCATGACGTTGTAGGTAGATTGCATACCAGATAATTTCAGCTTGCAGTATGATCCATTGAGCTCACATTGCATAGACTGCTATATAATTATGCTCTTGATCTTTTAAAATTTTCTCTTGATGTTGATATAGTTTCATGTATTCTTAGTCATTTATATTGTCTTTCAGATCCTCTTTTTCATCAATTAAAATCTAGCGGGCAGGCAATAGGCACTGATGTTCAGTTTGGCACTTTGAATAAGGTGAGCTTTATCTTCTCTCCACATTTCTTTGCTTTTTATACTGATGATGGCTTCAAAGTTAACTGAGCAATTTTCCTTTCCTCCTTTTTTTTTGTAATTTAGCCCCTTGCATCTTCAGATATAAATCTCTCAGCTGCTGTTGTGGGGTCCCAGTCATTACCACTACAAAAAGAAGTGCAAGTAAATCCAGTTTCTATACCTGGTAACCATCCTGAGAATTGGGGAGAAACCAGTATGGCAGAAGCCAGTCCTAGAACTGATACCTCGACAGATGATACAGATGACAAAAATCAAAGGGTGATGTCTCTTACTTTCTCAAGCAATGTATTCTCAGTTTTGCAAAAAATCACTAATCTATGCATCTCACTCTTTTCTCTCTATGTCTCTCAATATTGCCTTCTCATGCAAAGGAAATTTCATTTCCTGGTAGAACGTAGGCTGTTGGTCAGTTGTGGGTGACAATTTAGTGACTTCCCTTTGCAGTTTGAAAGAGGACAATCAACTGCAATAGTAGCATCTGATTCCAGTGACAAGTCAAAGGAAAAGGCAGGGGATCAGAAGGTTGCATAGATGAAGTTAATTTTATTTACATGACTGCCACCCAACATTATGACATTTTCATTTGTTTTTCTCTTAATTATTGTCACGCAGACATTAAGAAGGCTTGCTCAAAATCGTGAAGCTGCTAGAAAAAGCCGACTAAGGAAAAAAGTAAGTATTGTGTGTTTTTTTGCTGTCTGTCCTCACAATTCATTGCTATTATATCAGGGAAGCTGCATTTGCAAAGGATAGGTCTATATATGTTATAAATTTCAAATTACACTGTTTTATGCGTTGTTTATGGAACTTGTTGTCTTTCTTATCTCCATTACAGGCATATGTACAACAACTGGAGAGCAGCCGGCTTAAGCTGACCCAACTGGAGCAAGAGCTCCAGAGAGCCCGGCAACAGGTTTGGCTTTTTATTGTTTCCCATTTCTGTCTTATTTTGGCAAGGATTATATGTTGTCTTATAATATGTATTTAAATTTCTTGACTGCAGGGAATTTTCATTTCAAGTTCAGGAGACCAAGCCCATTCAATGAGTGGAAATGGTACTTAATTAGCTGTGTGTGTTTGGTTATGTATT
Source organism: Populus deltoides (assembly GCA_015852605.2). Classification (NCBI taxonomy): domain Eukaryota; kingdom Viridiplantae; phylum Streptophyta; class Magnoliopsida; order Malpighiales; family Salicaceae; genus Populus; species Populus deltoides. The sequence goes on from CM027585.2 coordinate 13,747,853, forward strand.
TTGTGTGTAGAGTTGCAGAGCTGATTGTAGTAATAATGACTAGTGATTTTGTTTTCAATATGTTATGGTAAATCAAGTGAACATTATGTTTGTGTGTTGAGGTACTGACTATACAATGACGCTACGATTAACAATTTTGCTCCATGGTTGCAATAAACAGTATCCAGGCCTTGTATAGAATAAGTTATAGCCACCATTGGGGTGCTTGTTATATTTGTTACTTTATAAAGTTGGGGGACTTTTCATGATAGTTACTGATTGCTGACCATAAAACATAAGCAATTAGCATTGTCTCTGGAGATGCGCAGTATTCTAAAATTGGGAGGGAATATGCTTGGCAAATGACAGAGGTGTTGTGTTCTTGTCACAGTCCCCTATATATAAATGGATAATCACTATAAACAATGCTTTGCTTAGACTTGCATACCTCAAATCATATGGGCCATCTCATCATCACACCTGCTGCTTCAGCAGCTCTAGGTTGTTTGTTTAGTGCTCAAGACAATCTTTATGGGATGCTTTTGTGTAGTTACTGTCACAGATTACAAATTAGACACCTAGTGCAGTGGGAGTCGTATAAAGTTTGGCCTGCCAGCTGGTGTTTAGGCTTTTGATTCTTTAGCCACGAGCTTGTTATGTGATTTGGACATTGTTGGAGGTTTACCATTTTGTCCATTATTATTCTATTGTGATTCATATCTGTTTGCTGTCTTAATTGCTTGTTGCTACTGATTCCAATTTACTCCATTGTTTTGGCATTTGATGTAGATCTCTTATACAGATGATGTTGATCACATTGTTCTACAGGTGCCTTGGCATTTGATGCAGAATACTCACGGTGGCTAGAAGAACAGAACAGACACATAAGTGAGCTGAGGGCTGCGGTCAATTCACATGCAGGAGATACTGAACTTCGTACTATTGTTGACAATGTCGTTGCACACTTCAATGAAGTTTACAGGCTGAAAGGCACTGCTGCAAAAGCTGATGTTTTCCACATCTTATCAGGAATGTGGAAAACACCAGCAGAGCGTTGTTTCATGTGGATAGGTGGCTTTCGCTCATCTGAACTCCTCAAGGTGTTTTTCGTATTGCCATAGCTTTTGTTTTATGCTTTTCCTTCTTTAATACACAGAAGGTGGTGATTATGCGGTCTATTATGTGAACTGAATTGAATTTGGTGAAATCGGTGCAGCTTCTTGTGAATCAATTGGAGCCTCTGACAGAGCAACAGCTGATGGGCATTTACAACTTGCAGCAATCTTCCCAACAGGCTGAAGATGCTCTGTCACAAGGGATGGAAGCACTGCAGCAATCTCTGGCGGAAACATTGGCTAATGGCAACCCTGGCTCATCAGGTTCATCTGGGAATGTGGCAAACTATATGGGTCAAATGGCCATGGCCATGGGAAAGCTAGGAACTCTAGAGGGGTTCCTTCGTCAGGTAAATAAAAAAAAATGCTCCATGATATAATCCTTTTTTTTTCATTTTTATAGTTGCAATGTGGCTCATGATTTGCATATGCTGGTCTAAACATTGTACTTGTACCACATCACCATTGCTCTCATCAGTCATCTTCCCTCATTTTGAATATAATTATAGCTTTGGCATTTGATTATAATTATCTTTCATTTGGTTATAATCAGGCTGATAATCTGAGGCAGCAAACACTAGAACAAATGCACCGTATACTGACAACTCGGCAATCAGCCCGTGCACTTCTGGCAATAAATGACTATTTCTCTAGGCTACGAGCCCTTAGTTCTCTCTGGTTGGCCCGACCACAAGAATAAGTAGCAGTATGTTATCCCCCTGCGAAGTTAACATGAATATTTATCAGTTCACCACCCTCTTGCTTGGCCTCCAGTTCTCGTCTTGCCATTGGGTGGGTTGCTGCTGTTGGTCTTTGAAGCCGTCTCTGGTGGCAATTGTGGTGCAGTTAGGTCATAGTTGGTGTAATTATAGGGTTTCATGTGCAGTTGTAACGCCAGGTTTGCTCACACAGATGTATGCTTATCTTCTTGTTGTAAAACAATTGGTGGCAATAATTCGATCATGTTTGGTGTTTATTAGAACTGATAAAGGGAAATAGGAGTGTGATTTGTAACATAGGTCACAGTTCTCGATTTGTATACCAGAAAATCAAATTGAATCAGGATTATAGTGTTTTTTGATTGCTGCAGATTTTTCTTTTGGCATGTCTTCGTTACTCTTTATGTGGTCTGCTACTTGCTGACATCTTCTAATTGCTTCTTTGCACCTCTTGAGAACCAGCACATGCTCATTAAAATCCAAGTAGAAAACACTGGTGTTTGCCTTGTTTGTGTTTGGTAACGTGATGGCTTCTTGAAAATATTTTTTAATTAAAAATATATTTTTTAATTATTTTTTCAACACATGATGAATTTATCTTTAGCTTTGATAACCTTTATGAATTTTTTTCCCTCAAGATTACTGCTTAAAGTACTGAGAACTAGAGATTATGGAATTCACCCATTCAACACATGATTTAAGGCAAACCCATTGGTCTTTTACAATGGCTTTGGTGCATTTTTTTTACCTGTTTTACATGGCAGATCATGATTATCTTGGTGAAGTTTCAACAATTTAGGAACAAAAACATTCTCTTAATTTGAAAAAATTATTATCATTCATCCACCCTCGTAAAATAGGGAGTTGTATAATCATTTTATGATGAATCTCGTGTAATTTATGTTAGTGATCAGTGGTGAGCTTGACCCATGTAATTATTGAGCTTTGTATCATGATTACTGAGCTTGATGGTGATTAACCGAACTCTTTAGTTGACAGCAAATAAAGAGTAAAGAAATGTTCTAGAAAAATATTTTTGTTTATATATTTGCATAGATTTTAATGTGCATGACACGCTTAGAATTGGATACATATGCTTTTAATGCACAAAAAGTATTCAAAAACACCCTTATAATTGAAATCTACGCATTTAATACAAAGTTTATCATACTGCAACCATACGTGGATCTCAATCATGATTTTAATTAGAGAATAAATTAATTAATGGTGTGCCACCCGAGGGACCTAAATTTTTTAAATGTAAAAACAAATTGTAGGTTCACAAATTTATAAATTCTAAGCCCATTGAGCTTAGAATGATGGGCTTCACTGTGCCATACACTTCAGCAATCAAGCCTCAAACGGGCCATCTTGAGGTTCACCCTTCGCTCATCCAACCCTGCAACAAACAACACAGCAGCAACTTGGTCGACACAAAAATAACCAGGCTTTGAGGCTCTCGTTCAATCTCCTAGGTTTTGGGTCTCAAAGGAACTGTCTTTCTAAGTTAAGATTCTGGTTTTCGGTGGAGCTACCTTGCATAACAGGTACATGGCTTCTCTCTTTTCTCATTTTGTCTAGTGCTTAAATTTCTTATTTCTGTTTGGTTGCTGAGAAAATTAAATGAAAAGAAAAGAAAACGAAAACGAAATATTTAATGCTTATTTCCTACTTCCACGAGATTTTATGGAAATTGGCAAATGGGAATCAATATAAACAGCCTTAGATGAAATTCCTGCTTTAGGGGGACCAAAAACATTCATGCTTGATGAGCCTATTTTGATTCTCACCACCTTTAATTGATCAAATTTTTCTGTCTTTTTTTGTATTACTAAAATGGGTTTATTTTAAAGAACTGAAATTTAGAACAGAACAGTAGTGAAAGAACAGGCTTTGAGGTGGATTTGTGTTTGCTTATGATTTTAGCTTGATCTGCTAGGGAGTAGGGAATGTTTTTGATGAGGGAGATTTTCCCGGCTATTATTGAGCTCATTTAAATTTAATTAGTTATTAATTTTTAACATGTCAGCAATAACTCATGTTTGCAGATAAAGAATCTTGACTGGAAGGAAAGATGCCACATAGAACACGGCCGATGACTGCACTCTTGGTGTTCTCTGGAGTCAATGTGGTCTTGGTATCAACCATTACTCCAGTCTATGATTTTGTTTGCTTCCTTCCTTACTGGGAAAGAAGGGTATGTTTGTAATCTTCATTCCCATTTCTTTGTTACTAGAAAAGGTTTTTTTCCTCAATGGAGAATAGGGTTTTAGCGTTGTTGCATTAATTTGTAAATCAGTGTGAGATGAAAGCTTGGTAGATAGAACGATTTATTGTGTTAATTATTGAAATGAAAATCATAAAATGTTGAGCGTGTATTACCAATGCTTATTGATTGAACATGCAGTTTAGAGAAAAGAAGACATCGTTAAATCAGTAGCACCAAGCACGCTAGTCCACAAAGTGGTGATGGGAATTCCGAACTCGAGCAAAATTTCTTTTATAAACAATGTTTCCTTTGTAAAGAGCTAATTTTAGTTTTAATCAATCATATGAGTTGTTATAGTTGCATTGCTTATATGTTTGTGAGCTTTTGAAACATTGAAAGAATAAAGAACAAAAACATCTCTTTTGACATGTTGAGCATCATATTTGGTGATTGTTGTCACTCTTTTTGTTTTTTACTTGTCTTGCATTTGTTGTTTTAGAGAGAACGCCGCAGTCAGGAACGTCAAGCTGCCTTAACAAAGGATTCCAAATGAATAGAGATGGGTCTTTGAGGTTAGAAATTTATGATGATTGGTTTGTAATTGACCTTGTGACGTTTAATATTCGCCTACTTCTTCTCCCATCAGAATATACAAAAAAAAAAAAAAAAGTTAAGTTTAAAACATCCTTGATCAGAGCATATAATGGCACCTGGTTCAATTTTGTGGCAGAAAGATTTCATGGAGAAACTTGATTGAGGTATCAGAATGGCTCTCTGAGGTTTTGTTGGGAAGCGTGTGGTAGGTTTAGCAATACTATTTTTACACCTGTGACTTTTCCACTCTAGCTGGATCCACCAGACGACATGTTATTTAAAGAGAAATGATAGATTTTCCTCACTGGTTTCCGTTAGTTGCGTGTCTTTTATGCTTTAGCCATGGTCATGCCTAGTGTTACAGGGACTACCATTGATGCAAACTTTCAACTGGAAATCCCTTGAGATTTAAGCTATTACTTTGTACATGGTGCCATAGCTATCAATTTATACAAGCTAAATAGCAGATCAAATCAGGTGATGTGTACGTATTTTATATTCTCCAACAATGCAGTTGATTCGGTGATATCATTCTGCTGACCATGGTGCGAAAGATGCCATCCAGCGGCCACATTCCTTGCCTGGGATTGCAAAACGAAAATAGTTTGAATTGGTCAATCATTTTGCTAGCTGGAAAACTTACCTAACAACCCTACCTATGACATTCTAGTTTTTTGCCAAACAAGTTCAAGGCGCCTTGAGCTCCCAGGTTCTGCAACAAGAAAGGGGTAAAAAAAAGGGTGTAATTTTTAGATTTGGTTTTTGACAGAGCATGTTTCATGGATAAGTTACCAGTAAATTGTGCCAGTCATACAAGTTGATGGTTTGATAATCATTCAATCCTCCTGTGAAGCCTTTCAGGTTATCTTAACTAATACTGCCGATAGCAGAAGTAGAATTTTTAGCAAAAACATGATAAGTATTGACAAGAGGAAGGCCTGTCTTAGAGATTTTTTTGGGTATCATCTAAAAGGCTAATCTCATAGAAATAGTTGAGTTTTGTAGACGTAGACTGGGGAAGGGAAAGGGAAGGGGGAAGATGGAAGGACGAAGAAGAAGTAGCAATTGGTATCTTCTTCCGACAGCCCCGAGGGAAAACTTGCTGGTTCAGGAAATGCCTAATTATTATACATTTAATAATTTTCTTTCTGAAGTAGATATGAATTCTAATAATTTCCGTTTATTTAATTATTACATGATTAATTTCTAAATTATAAAAAATAAGCATAATTTAGTTAGAGGCGGAGCCAGAGCAAAATAAATTTCTAGGGAGCCAAAACTTAAATTTTACTAATTCTAGCCCTGGAATTTTAAATTATTCAAGGGAGAGGAATTTTTTTTTTTTTTTTGGGCAAGGGCCAGGATCCTTGCTATCCTCTCGCAACCTCACCCTGATCTAGCTATTGTAACCGAGTTACAATTTTAATCATTATGTAACTAAGCAGCAATTTATTTAACTAACAATTTAACTATATTAATAATTTTTTCAATAAAATATATTTGAACAAGTTCCAGGGAAGGAGACAGAGAAAGGGACGTCTAAAATGACAATCCTACAACTAAAAAAAGTGAAATTATTATTATTATTTTTATTTTATTTTATTTTATCTTATCATGCCAGATCCGAAATCCAACTCCAGCTCAATTGGGTCCCTAGTGATCCACATCGTAACCGTACAGAGAACCCACGCGTCCAGAATCCAGATATTTTTGTTGGGAGTTACGAGAGAATGCACACATGATCGTGGGATAAAAATCACTAGTAGTCCTTCAGGAATCAATGCTCAGTCAGATTAGTCCTGTGCCTCATGTTTTGTGCAACAGTTGCTGGTTTTTGTTTCAAATATTCGAGAATAAGAATAGAAAAAAAAATACCTGTTTTATCTAGAAAATAAAAAACAATAAATTTTATTACAATTTTAGAAAACCTTTTTGTCTGAAAAGAATGCTTACATTTTTTGAAAAAAAAAGTTTCCTATTTTTATTGGATAATTGGACCCGAACCTTTGTAAATTGTATTTGATAATGTTATTCTAAATTTACAAGAAAATTAGGATCTCAAGCGATATTGTCCCCTGGCCCGTGTACTTATGTACTTTGTGGATGGTTTTTCAGGCAACTCTACTTGTGATGAAAAAAATAACCGAACAATTTAGAGAAAATTAATTGGAAAAACAAAACCTAGAATGAATAACTTATTTTTTAAATTGCTATAAAATCACAATCATAAGCTTGCTTGTTTTTTTTAAGTTTTTTTATTTAAAAATATATTTAAATATTTTTTTATTTTTTTAAAATTATTTTTAACATCAGCACATCAAAATAATCTAAAAATATAAAAAATAATTTAAAATATAAAAATATAAAAAATAAATATTTTTTTCAAAAATATTTTTAATATGCAAAAACTACTAAGTTAGTAATCACTCTGCTTTTGAATTGTAACATATATTCCTCATCCAGCTTGTTGATGCTGCAGGTAAATAAGCCAATGCCCAGAAAGTATATGCATTCATGATCATGATCATGATCAAGATGCTTATAACAACTTTCCTTGTACTCACCAATATATTGAAGTTTTCTTTTGACTATTTATCTAATGTAATCTCATAACATTCCTGGTTTAATTATTAGTATTTTTATTTTTGGCTCTTCTAAATAACTTTGTTATTAGAGATGCTAGATGAAAAAAGCTAATGTACTGTATTAGCCTCAAAGAATCGAGGCATAATGAATTTTGTTATAAATAGTTTCATGATTAATCAAAAATTAAAAAAACCCAACAAAATTCCAAACAAATTGGGCTACTAGATTTTGTTATAAATACCCCAAATTAAAAAAACTATTTTTTCACTTAAAAATACAAAACCAATCTAATCAAAACCAATCAGTTTGAGTCGATTTCTATTTTGATTTGATTTTGAACATTTTGGTTATTTTATTTTATTCAAAATCAAATCAAAACTTAAAACAATCACCTCTAATTTTCACTAATAGAACCATTTTTGTTAGAATCGATAAAAAAACTAATTCTTTTTATAAAATAACGTCATCTTATCTAAAAAAAGTAGAATTAAAATGAAAATACAGCTGGAAAATCTAAATAATTAATGAAAGGATGTCATTAATTGAGAATTTTTTAAAACCTAAGAATAAAATTGATAGAAAAAATAATTTAGTGGTAAAGTTAGGACTACTTACAAAGTTTGATGAAATTTTTTTAAAAAAAACTACCCTTTTAAAATTTTTAATACATGCATGGGATTAGGTTTAGCAGGTTTTATATTGAAAAAACGTAACTTGAGAAAAGAAATACAAGAGGTGCGTACGAGCCACTTGGATCTTTTAACTCCTGGATGCCATGAGATGTTGGCATGATCATAACTAATGTAAAATGAGGGGTTGGTATGATCGATCAAATGCTAATATATATTTGAAGAATTATTCATGATTTTTAACCCATGATCATCATGGCCAAAGAATATAAAAAAAGCCGCCACCAACATCCACATTCGTGGGTGTGTAAAATCAGTGCATGACAAGGACGAGCTTCTCAATTAAAACTTCACAAGCATAGAAATAATGGAGTTAAGTAGGTCCCGAAAAGGAAAAGCCATTAGGTTAGATTCAAGCTGTGTCATGTGCTCTCCAAGCTTTCTCACTCGCATATGCGTTTGTCCCATCTGGTACTGTGCCCAGACACTTCCTTTTACGATATCTCATGATCTGTGTGTGTCTGTGTGGATGGCTTCTTATTTTCCGTGTCTCTCCTTGCTTTCTCTCTAAACTTCACACTGTTCCACTCCACGTTACCTCCACGCAGGAATTGCTTGATCAATGGATGTCATTTGATCTCATCTTGCCTCGATGGCTTGTCCCTTTTCTAGAAAAAAACTAGGCTTTGAGGCCATGGTACTGTTGCTTGAGAGCCCACTGTTCGGTCTCCTGCCATTAATTAATTATATGTTCTTGATTCAACCTTAACAAACACCTTATCAATCTATCTAGCTCTGCTCCTCTCCGGGAAGTAGACGTTAAGGTTGGTCAGGGTGTGATCATCGGCATCCTGACAGCTTCAAGACATCAGTTTTTTTAGAAAAGTAGGAGAAGAAAAAGAAGAGGCACTTTGCTTTGCTTTTTGGTGGAAGCAATGAGTATTTGAGTGTCACCACTTCAACGGTAAACTGTAGTTGTTGTCGTTTGGTAGCGCATCAATTAAATTTTGGCCGTTGTAAGTGACCAAAATGAATGGCGACTGTTGGGTTTGTGTTGAAGCACGGGAGAGTAATTGTGGGTATTGATCATCCCAGTTATCGAGGTTGGAGGTTTTCTTTTTCAAAAAAAGTATGGTATAATGTTTTTAATTAAAAATATATTAAAATAATAATATTTATTTATTTATTTATTAAAAATTATTTTTAATATTAGCACATCGAAATAACTTAAAAACACTAAAAATATATTAATTTAGAATAAAAAAATAAAAAAAAAACATTTTAAAAAAACGCTATTAAAATGCAAAAAAAAATAGACTCTTAATCCAAATAAATTATATTAACCTATAAGAAAATTATTTGAAGTTGATTTTAATTTAATTAAATTAACCGAATTACTAAAATCTTATTCGAGTTAACTAGAATTCATCAAAATTATTATATTTTTTAATTTATCAAGAAACTTAACCTTGAAAAAGTTTCTAATAACAGATTTTTCATATCAAATCAGCGGGCTAAACTGGACTAGATTTAATAACTATAATTATTTAACTCATTCCATCTTAATATAGGTTAGCCCAGTGTTCCAAAGCTTCTTTGAACTCAGTTTTACTTTAAATTATTTTGTATATTTATCTAGTTAAATTTAGATGATAAGTTAACTCATAATCTAATCAATGGTAATATTAATTCCTAAGCAGCTTTTGATAAAGAAAGAAAACTAAAATGATACACTTTTGAACAAATTATTTAACCTGATGACTTTAGATCAACTTGACTGTCCCATATTATTGATATTCGGTTGGAGGGTAATTTTCCGATTATTGATCAAAACCATATAAATCAGCTAGAAGCCCCAATTCTAGACGATGAAATTAAGGCGGCTATTTTTGGGATGAAGCCTTATAAAGCCCCGGGACCGGATGGGTATCAGCCAATATTTTATCGGTATCGCAGTGGCATGTAATTGGCCAATTGGTTTGGGGGGGGGGACATTTTTACGGGGGCATGTCGAGAATAAATCACTCATATTTAGTCTTGATTCCAAAAGTCCGGATGCCCGAGTACCTACATCGTTTAGACCAATTGGTCTTTGTAATGTGATTTTAAAGGCATTCAAAAGTAATAGTGGGGAGACTACAAGCTTTGATGCCGAATCCATCGGGAGTGGCGGGTGGCCAGCGGGAAGACAAATTACGGACAATATTATCGTTGCCGGAAGTCATCACCATGCAAGATGAAAGGTAAAAAAGGCTTTATGACGATTAAAGTGGATCTTGAAAAAGCTATGATAGATTAATTGTCGAAGTTTATCGAGAGACTCTCATTGATGCTAGACTTCCTAGTGATCTAATAGAGCATGCGAATGGAATCAGAAACACTTTGGGTGGGGGGGGGGGGGGGGGGGGGGGAGATAAAATCCTGGGGGGGGGGATAAGACAAGGAGACCTGTTATCCCCATATATATTTGTTTTGTGCTTAGAAAAATTTCTCCTATAAGCGGGGGGGGGGGGGGGATAGAGTGGTTGGATAGCCTTTTAGAATGAGAAGGAATGGGTTGAAGATTTCTCATTTATGTTTTGGGGGGCGACGGGGATGTTGTTGTTTAGGGGGGGGGGGCAAGTATGGATCGCCGGAGGGGGGAGAGTTACTAAATGTCTTGGTACTTACTGCGGGTGAAGGTTAGTAATACAAAGACAAAAGTATATTTCTCAAAAAATATAGCACCTCTGGGGGGGGGTGATATTAGCGGGAGAAGTGGTTTTCAAATCACTAAAGATATGGGGGAGGTATTTAGGGGTGCCTTTACTTCACCAAAAAGTAACTAAGAATACATATAGTTACTTATTAGACAATATGCAGAAAAAATTAGCAGGTTGGAAAGCTAGTAACCTGCTCGCGGGGAAGATAACTCTTAGAATCAAGGCTTTCCACGCATCCCTTTATATCCGCTGAGCGATCCCCAAAATACTGGATTTAGACACCGAATAGAGACAAAATCCATCTTGTGAATTGGAACAGGGAGGGGGGGGGGGGGGGGGGGGGAAAAAGACAACGTGAATAGAGCCTTTTTAATGAAATTGGCTTGGGAAATGATGAAGGAGAATCATCTTTGGGTAAAAGTTCTAAAGGACAAGTATATGAGCACTAGGAGAAGGGAAGGTAATCCGGGGGGGGGACTTTCGGTTGTGGAAGGCCATTTGTAAAGAATGGGACACGGTGAACGAAGCAACCCGGAATGTAGGGAATGGCAAACGGATTTTATTTTGGAGAGACAGTTGGTTGGAGAGTTATGGGCCTATCATTAATCATTTAGAGAGGGAGGTGCAGGTAGAGACTCTTGATTATACGGTGGCTGATATGGTGGACGATAGGGGCAATTGGAAATGGGATGTGTTTGCCCATCTAATTCCTATGCAAATTTGATGAGCATTGTTGGATACACCCACCAATGCAAGATGGGGTAGACACGGTGGGTTGGGATCATTCTTCAAATGGAAAGCTTACGGCCTTATATGGTTTTAGAGGAAAGGGGGAGATGGATCATGACCCTATTTGGAGGTTGATTAGAAAGTGGCAAGGCGTGGGGGCTTATCAAAGTGTTTCTTGGTGGGGGGGGTGGCCCTATAATTCTATTATGACCAATGACCCGAGATCGGAGACATTTAACGACTAATAGATTTTGTGTTTTTAGCGGATTGCCCCAAAGCTCGTAAAATTTGGGAGGTGTTCGTAAAGGTAGAGAATAGAGAGTTATTCCTGTCAAAATTGGTATGCATGGTTGGTATCAAATATGTCCTCCGTAAATAGAAATACGGGGTCATGGGGCTTGGTCGTTGGAATTGAATAGCTCCATGGTATATTTGGAAAGAAAGGTGCAATAGAGTTTTGTGGAGGATCGGGGTAATTGGTTTAGGGCTATTCTTGCTATAAAAAGAATGGTTCGGGATAATCGAAGTTTACTCAAAGGCATGGTAAGAGGGGGGGGGGAAGATACAGGAAGATACTCGGGGGGGGGGGGAAATACCCAAAGAAGAGCGGATCAAGCTAAACGTGGATGGATGAGCAAAGGAAATCCAGGAGTGGCAGTCTTTGGAGGAGTGATTAGAGACCATTTGGGAGCGTGGGAGGGGGGTTTTGCAAGGAATATTGGTATTTGTTCGGGCCGGGGTTGGTCAGTTGGGCTTCAACTGCGGGGGGGGGGTTGGGGGGGGGGGCGGGGGTTCCAAAGTTGTGTGGGGCTCATTAATGGGGGGAGAGTGTGGGGAGTGGGCGAATTATAATATAATTATGCGATTAAATGTATGTTAGGGGGGGGTTGGGGAAGTAACAACTTACAGTGTAGGGGGGCATGGTTGGTGGGTGGTTGGTGTTGGGCTAACTAGGGGATTTATTAGGGGGTGGGGGGGGAAGGGCCGGGGGGGCTTTCCCCATGACCTACAGCTCAATTTAGAAAGGTGTGTCCCATAATTAACCCCGATCCAAAACTGGATTAGACACCGAATGCGAAGTAACGACAGCGTTAATAATTACGAGGACTGTGTCTAATTAGAGAAGGTCTCACCATAACATGGGTCCCTATGATATATGGTCTCTTCAATTGAAATGAAACCTAGACTTTATTATTATTATTATTATCATCCATAACTTCTAATTATATGATACAGATACTTTATGTTTTTATTTTTAATAATTTTCCAGTTGAAATTCATTCGTCTCGCTTGACTTGGTGATTCTCTACTGCTTAATCAACACCAACTTCATGTGACTCTTCTGTGGAGAATACATTGAGCGCATATCACATCATTGCTTTTAATCAATGGTGTAGAAAATTTAGGAATTTTTGAGTCATCAATAAAGGAAGACGTTTGGGAATACAATCATCTCATTTTATTGTTCTCTTTAATCTTGCAAAATCAACTGAAAGTATATTTTATATTTTAGTATTTTTATTTTTTTAAAGTATTTTTTATTAAAATAATTTTTAATATTAATACATCAAAACAACCTAAAAATATATAAAAAAATTAATTTAAAAAAAATAAAATAAAAAATTTTCAAATTCTTTTAAAAATAATCTTAAAACACACAAAAAAAATTATGATTATTACCAAATTATAAAAATTATACCAAGCAATTTTTATCTCCTTTTCTATCTTAGATGTGAATAGAAAATTATACCAAGCAAATTTTTTTTCTTAAAAGAAGATAACTAATTTAATTAAACTGACCATGAATTTCCTTTTTTATAATTTAGATACAAATAAAAAATATTTTAAAAAATTATCTTAAATTTAGCAATTTAGATACAGATAACTAATTTAATAAAAAAAATAAATTCAGTCTTGATGTACATGAACCAAAACTGAAGAGCACCACCACTTATAAAAATCAATTCAACTATCTTTATCCAATTCGTAGCGACGTGTTAAGCAGAGGGACGTGGAGGTGCATTTAAAGGCATGGAAACTCAAAACACAGTATCCTTTTCTCTCTTACTCACGGTCTTAACAGCTTTTTAATTAATTAATAACCGGCTTCTCTCTCTCATTTAAACCCCCGCCTAAACCCCCACCCTCCCTCATTAATCCCCTCTATATTAACCCTCAACTCTCGCTTTCTCTCTCCAGCTTCACTAATCACTAAAAGCCATCTTTACATGAGCTGAGCCACACCGGATCATTTCTTTTTCTCTAATGGCAGGTAACCACCACCGCCACATTACCAGCAACGGAGAAGCCGATCCTGTTCCGAAGCCGACACTTACAACGTCGGCTTCGTTCAAGTCACGGAGGCCGGTCAAGCAAAATGTGAACAACAACTCGAACAGTATTACAGCTCTCTCTCGAGCCGGCTCTGATGTCGATGAAATCATCACTCTCTTACACGGCTCCGATCCCGTTCGCGTCGAACTTAACCGCCTCGAAAACGAACTTCGAGGTATCAATAGTAATAATAATCATTAATTGTTTTTCGCGGAAAAGTTTTGTTTTCTCGAGAAAATTAACCTAACTTGTGATTTTTTTTTGGAGTTGATGATATTAGAGAAATTCAAACAATAATAGTAAAGAATTTGGAGTTGCATTTCGTGTTAAACTACTTCGAGGTGATAATAACCATTCATTTTACCGGAAAATTTTTGTTTTCTCGGGAAAATCGCTCTGCATTCTCGATAAAGTAACTTGTATTCTTACGTTCTTCGTTATTGTTGGAATTTAGATTGGATTTGGTGATGTTAGAGAAATTGAAACAAGAATAATACAGAATTTGGAGTTGATTTTTTGTTAAATTAGAACTTTAAACTGTATTTAATTAAAAAAACGACTCAATGTGTGAATTTGTAATAAAAACAAGGGTTCATTTTTTGTGTCAATGACTGTAGTTAGTGATGGCTTTAAATAGAGAATGAAGGAATGGTGGGATATTGTGTGTTGTATTTACAGATAAAGATAGGGAATTGGGAGATGCACTTGTGGAAATCAAATCGTTGAAGAATTCGGAGCGATTGAAAGAGAAGGCAGTCGAAGAGGTGATATATATTGATATCCAGGCCCCTCAGAGTTTTTTGCTCTTTAGATCAGCAATTGAAGTTTGCATTGCTCATTGTATCGCCAACTGCATTGATTTTGAGAGCATAAATATGGGCGAGTTCCTTCACTGCCTGTAATTAGCTTAAAAGTTTATGTTTTGAAAACATTGAGAATGCGAGTTTTGTGTCAATTGATATGTTGACATGTCAATGCTTTTTTACTTGTTTGCTTTAATGGTTATATGTAATATATTCTGTTGAAAGGTGGAGTTTTAGATCCCAGATGTTGGAAATGTCAATGGGTTAGAGTTTGATGTGATGAAAGATATGTAGTTACATAGACATTGCAAGGAATGAAGATGCTTATTCCTTTCTTTGATTTTGTTATGTCAGCTTACTGATGAGCTAGATAAAGTGGATGAAAAGCTTAAAGCTACTGAAGCTCTTTTGGAAAACAAGGTATTCTGAAGTTATTGGGTTTGCATCCTGAAAAGCTTATCAAGTCATTTTCTTCTTAAAATAAGGAGTGCATTATCATTTGCAGAACCTTGAGATTAAGAAAATAAATGATGAGAAAAAAGCAGCTTTGGCTGCACAATTTGCTGCAGAAGCCACGCTACGAAGAGTCCATGCTGCTCAAAAAGATGATGAAATGCCTCCTATTGAGGCCATCATTGCTCCACTGGAGGCAGAACTTAAGCTGGCCAGGCTTGAGGTATATCTTGAACTCGTGGAGAAAATAGTTAATATTAGATATGGATCTGAGAGTAGTATTGTGAAATGTTGTCATGAATTTCTTGTCTCGTGTTCTAAAATGAACGCTGATGAGGGTTTCTGTTATGCATGATCTTTGATATTTTAGGTAGCAAAATTGCAAGATGACAATAAAGCACTTGATCGGCTCACAAAAGCTAAGGAAGCTGCTCTACTTGAGGCTGAGAGAACTGTTCAGATTGCTCTGGTGAAAGCATCCCTGGTTGATGACCTGCAAAACAAAAATCAAGAGCTCATGAAGCAGATTGAGATATGCCAGGTTCATCTTTTAAAGTTGTCCTTGTGCAGGCTGTTCATGAAAATGAGGGTAGTTTCCATGAACTGCCGTATTGCAGACTATTCAGTTTAACATTTCTTGCATGCTTGCAGGAGGAGAACAAAATCCTAGACAAAATGCATAGGCTAAAGGTCGCTGAAGTTGAAAAGCTGATGCAAACTGTTCGTGAGCTTGAGGAGGCTGTCTTGGCTGGAGGTGCTGCTGCTAATGCCGTGCGTGATTACCAGCGAAAAGTACAAGAGATGAATGTAATGACCACTACTTTTTAATTTCAGGACTTCATTTCTTCCCACAATATTGATGGTTGCTATGAGTTTATCACAAATTCTCCGAAGTGCTTCTGACTTTTAAGCTGACACAGGGGGAGAGAAAAACTTTGGAACGGGAAGTAGCTCGTGCAAAGGTCTCTGCGAACAGGGTAGCCACTGTGGTTGCAAACGAGTGGAAAGACGGTAATGACAAAGTTATGCCTGTGAAGCAATGGCTTGAAGAAAGAAGATTTTTTCAGGTTTCTTACTATTTCAATCTCCCTTTTTGGTTCTCTGTTATGGATCTCTGAAATAATTTAGCATAATAACTACAAATAAGTGAATTCGAATTGGATAAAAAAATCTGTTTTATTTGGTTATAATTATCAACTAACGGGAGGGGGAGGTTTGTGACCAATACAGATATGCCAAATTTCTTTCTTGACACATGGCAGGATTAAAGGTGATCACGTTCTATCTTTGCCCCTCTTTGGTAGACAAACAAAGGCTCTACCTTAAGAAAAGTTTTTCATGAGTTTCCATTACTAGGGATAAAGCAAAACCAGAACCCTGAAAACAGTTCAACCGGGAAGAGGTTTCTCTTGACATACAGTTAACTGCTGCCATAGCTCGTTGCCTAGTTATCAAATTTGCAAATACATTGGGATGTCGTGTGTTGAAAGTTTAATAAGTGCTCGGTTACCTGTTTCAAGAAAAATTTGGGGAATTGGGGGATAATGCAAGACTGTATTATATTTGATCACGCAAGCTTCTGTATTCTTCCAGGGGGAAATGCAACAACTTCGTGATAAATTGGCAGTTGCAGAGCGTGCTGCCAAGGCAGAAGCACAATTAAAAGTAAGCAACCCATTCTGTTAAACTATCTCCTTTTGTGCTCCATCAACCACTACTAACAGTGCACTGATTGATGGCTTGCTTAGGAGAAATACCAAATAAGATTCAGGGTTTTGGAGGAAAGGCTTAAAGCACCAAATAGTATTTCCCGTGAAGGAAGAAACACAAGCAACGGGCCTTCAAGACGTCAATCTCTTGGTGGAGTGGAGAATTTTTCCAGATTGTCCTCCAATGGTTATTTATCTAGGAAAGCCCCAAATTCACAATCTGGTTCCCTACGGCCCAACAATGTTGTTACATTATTGAAACATGCTAAGATGTCATCGAGATCATTTGATGGAGGTAGTAGATCACTAGATGATAAGTTGCTTGTAGGTGCAGCTGGTAAAGATAATGGACCTCCGAAAGCCTCTGATCAGACTCAAAGTACTGAGAGAACTGAGACTGGAGAGATTGAGAATGAAACATCAATTGAAAAATCAAAATCAGAGCATGAAGATTACGTTTCTGGAGTTTTGTATGATATGTTGCAGAAAGAGGTTATAATTCTGAGGAGAGCCTGCCATGAAAAAGACCAAAGCCTTAAGGACAAGGATGATGCAATTGAGGTGAGGAAATATAGAATATAGTTCCATTTACATCTCCCAAGGACTTCCTCTCTATCATCCGTCAGTAATTTATTTTGCTGTTTTGGACATGGATAAATTAGATGTTGGCAAAGAAGGTCGATACATTGAACAAAGCAATGGAAATTGAGGGGAAAAAGATGCGAAGGGAAGTCGCTGCAATGGAAAAAGAAGTTGCTGCTATGCGAGTTAGTAAGGAGCATGATCACAGGACGCGACGCGGCAGTGCTCCCAGGGCTTCTAAGTTACTCTCCTCAAGGTAATATTCTTTCTTGCAATGGAGTTTTAATCTGGATTGCTTACGATATGGGGCAGTTGGGACACACTGTTTTTTTGCTAGTCTGCTCTGCATGAAGATAGGTGTCGCCACATGATTACTGCTTTTTTTCTTCATTATCCAATGAGAACCGAGATTAACAAGTGCAAAATTGAATTACTGAAATTTCTTCACCCTAAAATCTTCAAATTCTATGCTTGGTACACTTCACCTGATCTTTGTCTCGTGGAGAATTCACTAGCAGCTCATCAAAGCAAAGCATTTTCCAGTAAAGAACTTTCCTGAAATTATTTGTTTTTAATACTTGATTTATTCCAGGAGTGCAAGAAATTCTTAGGCTATTGATGCAACAGTGAGACAATGACCAGACAAGGGCATGCTTGATTATTCGGATTTACAGTCAATATGTTTTTTCGCCGTTTTTTTGTTCCTGTCTCCATTTCTGAGCTGACTCCAGGTTTCCAAGGGACATCCTGTCTTGTATATTTTTGTATTAACATTATTAACATCAAAGAGTCTTAAGGTCAGTGTGCCATTAATTTAATGCACAAAGTCTCTCTTTCTCTCTCTCTTGAGGTATAATGGCAACTTGCAGCAGCAACCAGAAGTATAATTGGATGATGATACATATACTGTTACGAAATATTTTGGGCATACCGAATAAAATGGAACGGTATGAACAACCTTCATATAAAGTTCAAACATTTTAATATATATATATATATATATAATTTAAAATCTCATTTTATACATTTGAAGATGGAGTAAAATGAATCGAAATGTCTAAAGGTGTTTCACCTGTCATGTCACTTCACTAATTAAAGAGTGGTCTTTTTAACTAAAAATTATCATTACTTAACTGTAATGTTAATTACATTTTATCGAACTTAATTGTATACTATTTTTATTATCCCACTTGTATTTATTTATTTCTTTAAAGTTCATTTCAAAAGGTAATTAATAAGATATTATTAATTATTTTATAATACTATAAAATTTCTCTAGATCCACGGTGGGTTGTTTAAAATATATCTAACTAAGATCCTGTTTGTTTAAGCAATTGAAAAGCTTAAATAAACAATTAGTTATTTAAAAGATGTCTAACTAATACCCTGTTTATTTAATCCACTCATCTTGATTTTTTGAACAAAAAAGAGGTTGAAAACTTTAAACAAACAGGCTTAATTCAGCGTTAAATTATAACTTAATTATTATAATTCATTAAAGCTAATTAATTAGTCTTTGATTGTGAAAATAATTAAATTGTCTCTTTATTGATGTTGAGCATCTCAATTTAATAAATTTTGTTTTAAAAATACCTCCTTCCTAATCTATCGTCACTGTCATGCATCTAGAGTTGCTCTTTTTTTTTATTATCGTTTTATTTTATTGTTATTAATATAAATATTCGATTTCACCTCAACTAATTTTATAAATTTTAAAATTAATAATTATGTAAGTTTGGAATATTTTTTTAAAGGACGAAATAGTTTACACACGAATGTTCTATTTAGATCTTGGCTTGAAAAATACTTGATACCAAAAGAACTTGTATACAAATATTTCTGCTGTGAAAACAAAAAATGAAAAAAAATCACCATTGATCCTTTGCATCATTCAGCTTCTTGCAGACTGTCCTTTTATTGTAACCAGTGCTCGAAGAAAATTCAACATATTTTTTTTTACGGTGAAACTCCTCCTATCGTCTTGGTATCTGGTGGCGAAGCTCTTAAAACCACGACTAGGGCTGTGTGTCGAGCTCTCATCGACTGTGCAGATCGGAGTTACAATGGATTCTTGTGTGACAGTGGAGAGCCTTTTTCTGGAAAATTTATGAATACAACTCGCTGTGTCCCAAGTCCACGTGAGAGTTACGGTTGCCTGATGGACAAAATTAATGCAACCACCATCAGAAGTTGAGGAGATTTAATTAATATTTAATTACATAGCTGCTGCTAATAATAATAATAAATATTTAAAAATTAACTTACTTCGGTTGTTTTATTTTAAGTATACTGGGTCTAGGTTTGTATAGGTTTGTATGGGTCTTAATTAAAATATTTGGTAGTTTCATTTTCTAAGAAAAAGTATTTAATATTTTTGTTATTATTTCTTTCTAACCATGTAACATTTTTAAGTTCTCAGATAAATATGTCACCAAAGCCAATTTTAAAATGAATCTTTGTTTTCTTTTAAAATTGAAAAACATGTATTTTCTATTTTTACTATCTTTATTTTTTCTATTTCAAAATAATAACTAAACTTTACCTTATAAATCATAATTATTAAATTTAATCCGATTTTATGAGTTATTTTGAATATTTCAAGATCTAGAGTTGATTCAGACTTAGTTATAATTGAATTGGATAAATTATTAATTTAATAAAATTTATTTGATCCAGTCATGTTTTCAATAATTTAGCTATCCGATACACACATGCACACATTAGTTGTTGTACCCACGCGTTGTCGCGGGCTTATGACATGCTTGTATATTATCATGGATTTGTAAAAGAAATCAAGAAATTGTTTTAAAAAAAATTATATGGAGAAACACTATTGCAATCCACAATATTTTTAAGAAAAATTAAACTATAAAGCTAAATTTTCAACCAGCCGAATATTAAAAAAATAAAATAGATAGATAATTTTGAAAAAAAATCATAAAAATACAAAAGAAAAAAATCATGTAGGGAAACACTACAGTAATCTATAGTGTTTTGTGAAAAAATATACAATTGTAATTCTTAACCAACTCAATATTAAAAAAATTAAATCAATAAAGATAATTTTGAAAAAAATCATAAAAAAACGAAAGGGAAAAAAAACTATGCAGGAAAACATTATAACAATTTATAGTATTTCATGAGAAAATCTACGGTTGTAATTTTGAACCAGCTCAATATTAAAAATAATAAAATCAATAAAGACAATTTTGAAAAAAATTATAACAAAAAAATCATTTGGGAAAACACTTTAGCAATCAACGTTGTTTTAAATAAAAAGACTACAAAGCTAAATTGATAAAAAAACATGTGGGGAAATACTGTAGCAAGAAAAAATTATGCGGGGAAACACTATAGCAATCCATAATATTTTTTTTTCAAGAAAAAACTACAAAGTTAAATTATTAACCATTATAATATGAAAAAAATTAAAATTGACAAAGAAAATTCTGGAAAAAAACAAAGAAAAAGGAAAAAAACCATATGGGGAAACACTGTAGTAATCAATAGTGTTTTAAAGAAAAAAATACAAAGCTAAATTCCCAATCAACTCAATATTAAAAAAATAAATTGACAAAAATAATTCTGAAAAAAAAAAAACAATTTTGGAAAAAAATCAAAAAAAAATACAAAAAAATAAAAAAAAACACGAGAGGAAAACTAAAGCTAATTTCTCAACCATCTTAATATTAAAAAAATTAAATTCAATAAAGATAATTTAAAAAAAAACATGTGGAGAAATATTGTACCAAAAGAAAAACCATATGGGGAAAATACGGTAGTAATCTATAATTATTTTTATTAAAAAAATTACAAAACTAAATTCTCAACCACTTCAATATAAAAAAAACTAAAATGAACCATTTAAAAAAATCATAAAAAAAACAATCAGCAAAAATAATTTTACAAAAAACATGTAATTTTTTTTAAAAAGTCAATCACGAAAAAGAGAAAAAATCAAATTTTATATATATATATATATATATATATATATATATATATATATATATATATATTAGCATAATGAAAACAAAAGGTGCGGGAAAAGCTACTATTTTCCCCACGCCTTTTGCAAAAAAAAAAGGCATGAAAAACTTTCCCCACGCCTTTTAATATATTGTTAATATAAAAAAAATCATAAAAAAATAATCAGGAAAAAGTTTTTTTTGCAAAAAAACATATTTTTTTTTTAAAAAAGTCAATCATGAGAAAAGAAAAAAAAATATATATATATATATATATATATATATATATATATATATATATTAGCATAATGAAAACAAAAGGCGTGGGGAAAGCTACAGAACTTTCCCCACGCTTTTAGTATATTGTTAATATAATATATATATGAAAAAGAACAATTCATCCATAACTGTTCTTGTTCGTTAAGAACCAAACCAGCCCAACACCTTTTTATTTCAAAGCCCAAACTTGGTTTCTTTGCCTTGGTTCCAATGGGCCACATTACATATACGAGTTACTAGAGATTGAAGCCCTAAGAATTTCAGACACAAGGAGGAGGAGGAGGGAAATGAAAATCGACCAGTTTTTTTTATTTATCTACAAAAGAGAGACTCCCTGCCTGCCTTCGGCTCTCTAAAAAAAATAAAACCAAAAAACAATGGCGCGTCTTCTTCTAAAACCTCATAACAGCAGCAGACACTATCTCTCTTTACTTCGAGCTTCCATGGCTTCTTCTTCTTTTTCTTGCTCTCACTCTTTCTATTTTCTCTCCCGCCCCTCAGTCTCCTTCAACTCAAGGTATTTTCTTTCATTTGTTTCTCTCCTTTTATTGTTTGGTTTATGTTTGTTTCCCTATAAAACGAGAGAAAAATGAAGTAGATATTGCGTTTCTGGTGCTTTTGAGTTCGTTTGTTGGTGGAAAAATGGGAAAGCAGAGGAAAAAAGTAATGGGTTCTTGTTATAATTTAATATAAGCTAAGAACTTTTAAGCTTTTTTTTTAGTGGAAGTGGGGTTTTGGTTTTTTCTAGAGTTTTAAAAATTGAAACTTTAAAGTTTTGATTTATTTGTTCATTTATTTTTATGTAACTATAGGGTGAGTTTTCCAGCGAGGAGGGTTCCAAGTAGATTTTTGGTGCAAAATGGGGTTACACCAAGAGGTTTCATGTCTACTAGCGTGGCAACTGAATCGCAGCAAGAAAGCGCGGGTTCGAAAGCTTATGGGTCTGATCAAATCCAGGTAAAAAAACACATTAACACAAGTCATTGCTTAGTAATTTGTAAGCAATGGATGCTTTGTTATATAATGAGGGCTTGAAAAGTTGTGTTTTCATATGTCTAGGTGTTGAAAGGATTAGAGCCTGTGAGGAAAAGGCCAGGGATGTACATTGGAAGTACAGGACCACGTGGTTTGCACCATTTGGTGATTTCTATTGTGACCTTTCTTTTGTCATTGTGGATGCTATTTTCTACTTTGCTCAGTTTATCTTAGGTAAACTGGAAACAAGATTTTTATTTTTGTTAATCGGTTCTTCTTAATAGGTTTATGAGATATTGGATAATGCTGTTGACGAGGCCCAAGCAGGATATGCTTCAACAATAAATGTTGTTCTACATTCGGATAATTCTGTTAGCATTACTGACAATGGGCGTGGGGTATGAGACTTTTTTGTTAATTTAGCTATTGCCATTAACTTGCATAATGGAAGTATGTATTCTGGAAAGAGGATATGGCATTTATATTTTTCACCTAGTTATAAACTTCCAATATACTTTGCCTTGTATGGATATGCATTTTACTTTCCTATTGTTTTTTAGGTAGCGATCTGCAATCTATTCCAGGGCTTGTGCGGGTCAGAGAGAATATTAGTTTGGAGAATATTATTAGTTCATGCTATTGAATGTGACACTGAAGAATTTGATGCACTTGTTAGAGTATAATTCAATATGTGCCTTTTGAGCTGAAACCTTTGTGACTGAAGTGTGATAAACCATTACATTACTTATTTATTGTCTTTTCATTTTATGTGGACCTAAATGACACATAATCATAAGACAAGAGGTCATTCCAAACCATTCTTCTTTTTTTTCAATGCACCTGCATTCACTTTTCAAAGTGAGTTTTAGTGCTTACCATCTTTTTCTAAAAGTTTACTTATTTGTCAATAACAATAATTTTCTTTTGATGATTGTTTTAGAGGCTCTGGTCATTTATGCCAGCTTTCATTGTGCATTTTATTGCTATGATAACATGCTTCTCTGTTTTACTTGCATTGCAGATTCCTACTGGCTTGCATCCAGTGACAAAGAAATCTGCCTTGGAGACTGTGTTAACGGTAAAATGCATGGGCATCTGCCCATCTTAAACTATGAATATTTTTATCCATCATACATATATAAGGGTTTTAAGGGGCTGAATGCATTTTTCGCTTGATAGGAGCATGGTATTTGCATTTTGTTGAGTTTTCGATGAAATCTGTACTTAAAAAAATTATAGTTTAAACATTCAAGTAAATGTTAATGTAGTTTATATAATTTGTTACTGCATTTTTTCCTCTTTCTTCTTCCTCTTATTTTCATGTAATAGATTATGGTTCAAAAGTACTCTTCTTTTATATTTTGCAGGTCTTGCATGCTGGTGGAAAATTTGGTGGTTCTAATAGTGGATATAGTGTCTCTGGTGGACTACATGGTGTGGGTTTATCTGTTGTCAATGCTTTGTCTGAGGTGTGCACTCTGTTATGAATTAAACTTTTTTAGTCATTTTTCATCAAAAAATGATTTTTCTTAGTTTTTGGATTCTCTCTGAGCTACATTTTAATTTTTTATCTCCTTAAGGTGGATTAGTTTAAGAAGGAAACAGATTTCGTAAAATTTTACTATCATTGTCATGGGCTTAAAGCAATCTGTGAAACAAGTCTTCTGAGGCAATGTCTGAGGGATTCCCTTTGTAGCAAATGAAATCTCCTTATTTGCAACAATGGAGGTGCATGGGAATTTTTATTTATTCTTTTCTGAGCTTCTTCACTAACCATGTCATGCTATGCCTTTCTTCTAAGGTTTCCTTCTTGGTTATCAATAATCTCAACGGAGAAAGTGTTGAATTTTGTAAAATCTGTCATGTCTCAAATCACAGGAATTAGAAGTTACAGTTTGGCGTGATGGAAAACAATACCAACAGAAATATTCTCGTGGAAACCCTGCAACAACTCTAACATGCCATGAGCTTCCAGTAGAATCAAAGGAACGTAAAGGGACTCACATCAGATTTTGGCCTGACAAAGAAGGTTATCCTTAACTTTTAGAAAAACTTATAATTTTGATGGTTGTTATTCTATGCTTCATTCCCCAGCTTTTAATGTTAGTTTACAATATGGGATAGAATACTACCTCTTCATTATGCAATGCTTCAAGGGCTTTTAGAGGAGTTTCTGGTGTTCAACAGGATTGGGCTGCACTTCTCACTTCAGTTTTCTTTGCGTTTTCCCCCCTTCATAGTGAAAAGCATATTTTCTACTCTTCTTAATACAATATTCTTCCTTTAAAAAAATAATAATCTGGAAGTCTATTTTCTTATGGTTGATTCCTTAATATTTTTGCAGTATTCACCACTGAGATTCAGTTTGACTACCACACGATAGCCGGACGGGTTAGGGAGCTTGCATTTTTAAACCCAAAGGTAGAACTGTTACTTGTAATTATGTCAACCTTGATCCTTTTGATCTCTTAATTTTCATCATGAATTGGTTTTCTACTTGGGGATTAATTGAATTGTTGCTTTGATCTCAACCTTTTATTTTTCATCACAAATGGGTTTTCTATTTGGGAATAATTGATCCTGGCTAACCTGTTCTCTTCATGTGGCTGGATGGTTTAGAAATTTGATGCAATGCTTCTTCCTCAATTTGCAATGCTGACACTTCTTGATTTGCCTTTGCAGCTGACTATTTCTTTGCAAAAAGAGGATAATGATCCGGAGAAGAATCAGTTTGATGAACATTTCTATGCAGGTGGATTGGTTGAATATGTGAATTGGCTAAATACTGATAAGGTACCATTGATTCTTGACCAACAATCTTGGCTGTTATTGTGATTCCTACTTTCTTGTTTTGTTATAATTTCTCTTTTAGCAAGCTGGCAAACTCAGAGCCTTCTATAAATCATGGTGGGAGAAAGATGATACTTAGGTTTTAATAATCTATAATCCAGGACTAAAGAAAATTATCAAGGGGAAATAAGAGCAAAAAAACAAACTCTATGACTTTCTTTTGGCCAATTAAGAGGCATACTCCATCTGCCCTGTCCATTCTAAGTGGACGGTTATGGTTGGTGAATTGCTCACAAATCATAGATTTAGATCGGTGATGTCAAGGCCATGTCAATTGAAGACAAACCACATTCTATCCTTACATTTCTTGACACATACACATACTTAGATGCCTGGTAGGTTGAGACATAGTGTGGGCGTTTTGATAAACATGAGTGGTTTGGAGTCCAAGGTGGGACTTGCTTTTCATGCATTTTATTGGTTTGTTAGGGTAGACCCTGTGGAGACGTGTTGTTAATCCATGCGAGTGACAATAATCTGCCTTTGGGTTATGTCTTTTACCTAGCAACTCCTTGAAATATGAGGCATCCTAAAAACACCAGGTTATTAGAACATGGCATAAAAACATTTCTAATATGGATATGGCTACCTCATTTGGATATGTCTATATGTTTTATAGGATGTTGACTATTGGTTATTTGATCCAGAAACCTCTACATGATGTTCTGGGTTTCAGAAAAGAAGTAGATGGAATTGCAATTGATATGGCTCTCCAATGGTAAACTACTACCTACCAGTGTATATGCTATTTCTCAATATTGTTTTCCTGTCCACATGCATCATGGATGTTATTGTCTCTTGTCTCTTAATTGTTGCATGGAACACTACTTTTTACATATTATTGATTGCCATTCCTCTGATAACCTGTGTGATTTGACTTTTCTCATGCTTTTCCTAGGTGTTCTGATGCTTACTCAGATACAATCCTGGGATATGCTAATAGCATACGCACTGTTGATGGTGGCACACATATAGATGGTGTAAAGGCTTCATTAACAAGAACTCTCAATAACCTTGGGAAAAAGTCAAAGGTCATTAAGGTACTTCCCTTTTGGCACGTTGTTGGGCGCTCTTGAATCTCTTCATCCATTTTCTTGTTTTTTTGCTACCTACAGTCACTATCTTTGAGGTTTTCCCTCTCACCTCTTCCATTTCTCTTTGTTCATTTACCTCTGCCTCCTAAAAATTTTATAATCTGCCTTGCCCTTCATGTAAAAGATAAAGTTCCAAATGCAAACTTATCTTATTACAATCAGAAGATGGAACACAGACCTAGTTCATTTGGCATAAGATGCTTTCAAAACATGGTCTTGGGCCATGGAGCATTTCGGATTTGAATAAAAAGACCTGATGTAGTTCAATTGATTGAACACCTATGCCATTATTGATGGGGTGCACTGCTGATTGTAGTTGTATTCACTATGATAAAGGATTTGTCCTTTTTTTTAGGATAAGGATATGAGTTTAAGCGGTGAACATGTAAGGGAGGGATTGACATGTATTATCTCTGTCAAAGTTCCAAGCCCGGAATTTGAAGGTCAAACTAAGGTATGCTCATTCATCATAATTTTCTTGAGGTACGGACGATTTCTCCAACTTATTGTTGGTGTTGCCAGGCTCCTAAGTTGCTTATATATTCCATTGTTGGCTTTTCTCCATGTCTGAAAGACAAGGTTGGGAAATCCGGAGGTGCGGAAAGTGGTAGAACAATCCATTCAGGAGTATCTTACTGAATATTTGGAGTTGCATCCTGATGCTCTCGAGTCAATCCTGTCAAAGTCTCTAAATGCTCTTAAGGTAACTTTGTTGTTAGCACTCTTTGTTCTTCATTATCTCTTGTGAATCACTCATCATTCTGTAAAAAAAATGTCATTTCTAAGAACTCAGATGTCATGTTTCTGCTGGTCTTAAACCTTGATTTTTTATTTTTCTTATTACAGGCAGCTTTGGCAGCAAAGAGGGCTAGGGAATTGGTGAGACAAAAAAGTGTATTGAAATCATCATCTCTTCCAGGAAAACTGGCTGATTGCTCTTCTACAGATCCTGAAGAATCTGGTAGCTGTTCTATATATATTTTTTTCTTTTCTTTTTGCTCTTTTAATATGAAACTTGTTTGACCTTCCTGAGATTTAAGAAATTCTAATTACAACGATCATACATCTTGTTTTTTCACTCCATTTGAGTGGTCTTGCCTTTGTTCAATCACGTGGACAGCATTTATCAGTTACCAACATGGTTGGATTACTGATTAATTGCCTGACACACTAGTTTAAGAAAGATCCTTGAGAGCTTGCACTTAAACATGCAGCAGAGTGAGTTATTTGCATTATGATTCATCATTGGTATGGTAACCATTCCACACCCCTACAGTTTGTTTGTTTGTTTGTTTGTTTATGCTAGTATCTTTGGTTGCTTGTTGGTGATCAAGATTGTCCAGTTATGTCTTTTATTTTTGGAAGCCATTTCCATGGCTCTGATAATGCTAAAAGTCAACCATTGCCATCAATTAGTTTCTAAATGATCCTTTAGCACCCACCTCAACAAGATGTGGACATTTTTGTTGGTTAATCTTCTAAGCATTACTAGTTTGCTAGGTAGGATAAAACCATATTCTGTGTTGAGTTTGGAGGAACTTTCAGAATACAAATCTGTTGATCTCATTGGTCTTTTCACATGTTATTTAATTTTGTTCTTTGATGCTTGCAGAAATTTTTATAGTTGAAGGAGATTCAGCTGGAGGCAGTGCCAAACAGGGCCGTGATCGACGCTTTCAGGTAATTGTGCTAAATGTGCACCATTTAATCTGCAGGCAATTGCTGAAACACGGGGGGTACTGCATTCCATTTTCATGGGAATGAGCTTGTGTCAACTATAATGTCTCAAATCTCAATGCTCGAGAACAGTTTTATTATCCCAATTTTCAAACTCACATGGGAATGAGCTTGTATCAACTGTAATGTCTCAAATCTCAATGCTCGAGAACAGTTTTATTATCCCAATTTTCAAACTCATTTGGGATAATGGTGTTGATGTTTTTAACTTGGGATGGCTTAGAATATGGATCACTGAAACACATTACCGCAGGCTATTCTCCCTTTGAGGGGTAAAATTCTAAATATAGAAAGAAGAGACGAGGCAGCAATGTACAAGAATGAAGAGATCCAGAATCTTATACTTGGTCTTGGACTTGGAGTGAAGGTAAATTTTTATTATCTTTGTTTTTTTTTCTTCCCTTTTTTGTGTTTTCTTCTCTGAACTGCTTTCTTAGTTCATCTGGGAAATCTTCTTGGTTATAGGGGGAGGATTTTAAAAAGGATGCTCTACGTTATCATAAGATCATCATCTTAACAGATGCTGATGTGGACGGTGCTCACATCCGAACTCTTCTGTTGACTTTCTTCTTTAGATATCAGGTAGGTATTGGAGAAATTTGTCTCCACAATTTTTTGCTCTTAAAATAAAATAAATGACAGGGATGAACAGCATATAAATGCCTTAAAAAAATATGTAATTGAAATCACAATTATGGAATTGTTCTTTGCACAGAGAGCTTTATTTGACGAAGGCTGCATTTATGTTGGTGTGCCACCCCTCTATAAGGTTTGTTTGACTACATGACGAATCTCATGAGAGCTGATTTTAAATAATAATAAATGAGCTAATCTGTTTCTTTCATTTTCCCAATTGACATGACTAGGTTGAGAGGGGAAAGCAGGCCTACTATTGTTTTGATGACGCAGAACTCAAAAAGATTCAAAGGTCATTCCCTCAAAATGCATCATATAACATTCAAAGGTTCAAAGGTAAGATCACAAATTTATTGTCTATTTCATGAGCCTTGCCCCTGCATTCCATTCATTCTGTCAACTAGCTATGCATTATTACATTTCATTTTTTTTAATGTTAATGACTAGCTGTTATAGAACACAAATGTTCTTGAGCATTCTTTTCTTACTGCTGACATGGAACTCACCTTTCCATGTTCTATATAGTGTAAGAAAAAATAATGTTACTGAATCTATTTGGTGTGATATCTAATGCAATATGACATACTTATCCGGAAAAGGGTGCCAAGCTTTTGCATGTTGCCCCCATCCCGACTGATCCTCACATGCCTATATACATCCCACCCTCTCTCCTAATATCTTCAGAACCTCAAAGAGAGTATATGCATAAATTTCAATTCTAACCAAATTCACATTGAAAAAAGAACGATTACTCTTCTCATATGAGAACATTTTCTGGAAGATCTTGTCTATTAATAACTTTCTATTTGAAGATTTTGTATATTCTAACATGTGAGTAAAATACAGGCTTGGGGGAGATGATGCCTGCACAACTGTGGGAAACAACATTGGATCCAGAGCGAAGGGTGCTCAAACAATTAGTAGTTGAAGATGCAGCAGAGGCCAGTATTGTCTTTTCATCGCTAATGGGTACCCGGGTTAGTTATACCTCGTGCACGTCTGTTTCTGGTTACAAATTACAATAAACAGTAAATGAATTAACTTGCTGGGGCCTGGAAGAAGCTATCAAGGAAGTAGGAACTATGTTTGATTGCCTTTTCTTTTATAAAAATTGAATTTGGGACCTTTCAGTCTTACAAACAGTCAAGGGCAGCTTTTTAAATGCAAAGGAGATTGGAAACTAATAATATATCAAAACATTGATAAAACGATTTTTTGTGAATTTTCAGGTAACTTTTATGTCTTTTCTACGTAGACAACTGAATAATAAAACACTAAAGCAGTTTTCAGGGGAATCGTATTTTGGACTAGTTGTCGCATTTTATGCTCTCCTTTCCATTGAGTGTATGTATTATGCATGTGTGCTTGTTTGTGTGTGTCTACTTATTGCTTGCTTGGCTAAATTTGCACCTCACTCGTATGCCAAAATCAGTTAAAATTTGCGTTACAAGCAATGCATGAAAGACCCTCCATTGAAATGCCAATCATCACTTTAATTAGATCATGTAACTGATGGTTTTACTATTACTAATCCATGGTGATAATGTTCCATGTTCATGTTTTTTTAGGTGGATTTTCGCAAGGAACTTATTCAGAATGCGGCAAGCATGATTAACGTTGATCATTTGGATATCTGACTGCACGAAAGTTTTTATGCTGTTCACAGAAACACAGATAAACAGCTTTTTGGTAGTCACTTTTGGTTAGGCTATGCGATTGACAGAGACATCTGATATTCCTGATCTCGGTGTTAATCCATTGATTACTTTTGGGTGAAGGAAAGGTGGAAAAATTCGGTAGGTGGTTCATGCATTGTATTTAAATTGATGAACGTTGTACTCTATTAATCTAGGATTTACACTAGATTTGTGGCGCGCGGGTCAACTAAATTCTTTCTTGATGTAAAAAAAAAAAATGCAAAGGAAAAAAGAGTTAAAGACTGAGGTTTTGGTTCAATTGTTAATTTAAATAATATTAAAAAACAACTAAAATAAATAAACTACCAGAAAAAAGAAGTAAAAGAGCTCTACTCGAGTCCATTTAGATTATTAAACAATTAAATATTGCAGGGTAGAATTGAATTTAAAAACAGAAAAAAATCCTAGTTAAACCAAGTTAGTTTGTAAATTTTGTGATTGAAAAGAAAGCAGAAAAAATGTTTAATAATCAATTTTTAATAAATCAAATGTAAGTATGATAACTTGAAAAGCAAAATGAAAAGAAAAAAAAATTAAAATTTAATTTCTAGTAAATAAAATGTTTAAGAATAAAAAAAATATATGATTAAAAATAAAGTAGAAAACACTCAATAGAAGCTTTTTTGATCATGATGTAAAATCTTTGATCTAATTGTGACAACAATAAAATTATGAAGTATAATTATTTAACAATTCGATACTGGAAAAAAAAAGCACAGTAGCCACATAAAAAAAAGAAACATATAAAAAAATATAAAAATTAATTTTTAATAAATCAAATATTGTTGAAGGATGAAATTGAAATAAATCAATTTTAAAAAAAAACAAGAAAAACAAAAATCAACCTGTATTACCTTTTAAAACTAATGATTTTAGTCTCGACTTGGGATCAAACAATAAAAAATACAAATCAAAAGTATTAATAAAAATATAAAAAAATCAACTTAAAAAAAAGAGGAAAAAATAAGCAAACTTGAATGAACCTTCTAAACCTGGTCTATTTTTTAAAACTCGCAATCCAAAAAATCCTTGATTCGGGTTCAATCATGAAACTTAATTCTCAACCAATTTAATTTTAAAAAATAAAAATCATTAAAAAAAATATAAATTTAAAAACCTTGTTAAGGAAAGAAAGATAACAATAAAAAGAATGAAGATCAAATATGATAGGAAAAAACCCAAGAAGGATGAAATTGTAAAGAAAACAATTTAAAAGATTATTTCAAACAAAATAAATAGCAATAAAAAAAATAAAGATCAAATTTGAAAGATTACAGAATTAAAAAGGGATGAAATTGAAACATAATTTTAATTTTATAAATTATTCAAAAAAATATTTCAAATATTGAAGGATAGAATACAAAAATATCAATTTAAAAAATTAGCAAAAAAATATTTAACAAAAAACAACAAATAAAAGACTCATAATAACTCGAGTTATTTAAACAATTAGTGAAAAAATCTATAAAAAATAAATAAATAAAAATAATGAATTCTATTCTCCAGTTGAATAAGTGATAAATAATAAAATTAAAAAATATAAATAAAAAAAAAATCAAACAAAACTCTTAAACTTAAACTTAGTTACTCTTTAAAGCTTCCAACCTATACTATTCTATGCCCGAGATTAATTTAAATCCTTGACACCACTTGGTATTGGACCACTCCAGTACTGAGGACTGCCTGTATCGGGGTAGGAGAAGTGATATTAAAGATATAATTTATAGTCAGCTGCTGCCTTCATTGCCTTCGCAGCACACTTCATAGGATCAGGAAGGTTTTTTGTTTCTTCTGAAAATGAAACTCCTTCCTGGCCTTCCAAACTTGCCAACTGCCTTCTCTAGCAATTTTTCAAGAATCTCGAGCCACCGATCATTAAAAAATACTTCATCTCAAAAACTTAAACGAGATCTTAAAAATGATTTTATATCATCTTCGAGTATAAAATTTGTACAGACTAGTGAGATTCAAACTACTATATGTTTGGTCATTAAAAATCTAATAACATCATATAAAAAAAAAACTATCTTCATTCGAAAACTTAAGAAAAATGGTTTCTATTACTCTCTGCTACCAGTCTCCTTTGCATAATTCTCGCAAATTCTGCAGATCGAATGCGTCACTACCTTCTTAAGCAAATTTGCTTGTGCAGGCAGCAGGTTCCTTGTAGCCCTCCACCTGAAGTTTTTTATTTTTGGCTGAACTCCCAGCTTCCACACACTTTTCCACAGCTCCTTGTTGGTTGATGGATGGTTAGAACTACCGGTAGCTTGCTGCTCCTCGTCAAGAGTTCCAAGCACATTATACCCAGGCTTGAACTGGATATTCTCAAACTCTATGGAAGTGCCAATACTTCTGTCGTCCACCTCTTCACGCCAATAGGAATCTTCAATATTTGATTAACCTCAGCTCCCTAGTGAACAATTTATTATTCGACAACCTCGTGTCCCACTGGCTTGTGTCTTGGACGAACAAATCAGCTACCAAAGTAACTCGAGATTGCAGTGGTTTGACTGAGCTAACCTGGAAGTTCCCCATGCCAGGACCCACCTATCATTCCACAAACTCACATCTCTATCGTCACAAACATACCACCAGAGCCCATGGACAATTTACCCCACCAAAGTTACTTATGACTCCGTTATTCACTCAAGAAACCTCTAGGGAGCATTAAACAAGACATGGTAGGTGCTGGAATCGCAGTTGCCACAGCGTCAATCAATAATCTCTTTCCCAGCGGCCGCAAGGGTGAGCATATATATATATATAGAATCACGACTCTAGGGTTGATTTGAGCGGCAATTAATTTATAAAATAAATACTAGATGTCCCTTAAATATTTTCACATTTCAGAATATAATAAAAGATGATGTTGTAGGGGTTTTATGCGGTGTGTTTTTTAGAGAAGGTTTAATAATAATAATCAAAGTACGTAGGCTTTTTATATAGTGTCTTTAATTTGTTTTGAAAAATCAATCTAGGTGTTGATTAATGTGTTAAGTGTTAATAAATGCAATTAAGATGATGAATCAGAATTAAAAAAAAAAAAAATCTTTCTGGAGCTTTTCTCACTAAATATTTTATTGCCGCCCCTTCCTAATTTCATTAAAAAAAATATGTCCTTCTCGCATAGAGTCATACTAGAAAGGTTTCTTACATTTGATCAAAATCCTTTCTCTATTGAGATATGAAACTTTCCATCTGATCTGAAATTCATTACAAGATAATCACCCGCTTGAATTTGTCTCCCTCTCATCGCTCGCCTTCTCATAATAACATGCGTCCAATTTGCCAGAAAGTACTCTCCACCAGATTTCTCAAGTTCCAATTCTGTGCTCCCCTCGAACCCTTCTCCTATATCATCATCATACACTGGAATGTCAACCTTTTTTGTCCTCCTCCTTGACCTTAGAATGTCTCGAGATTGAGCTGACAAGTGTGGTATAACATGTTCCTCGACCTGCTGCTTAGGCAACAGAAGATCAACCATGGTGGGGAGTGCTTCGTCAAGCGTTATCTGCTTTTTCACTTGCCACAGATTCATGAAATCATGGAGAATTGGAGCTGATGGATTCATTGTTCAAGAACTTTGGAAGAAAGACGTCAAGAAACGAAACAGCAAAGGTAATGATTACAAAGAGAACTTGACGCAAACAAAAACAATACAAGAAAGAATTACCACACAAAAACCTTAATAATTTGAATATTTTTTTTAAAGTAGTAAATAACTCAATTTATATCCGTTCTAGGTCTATCTTGAAGAGGAAAAAAACCATCATAAATAATTTATTAAAGATTACGAAACTAAATAGAAAAAATAAAATTGCCAAGTATAATATTTGGTTTTCTAAATTAAATAGGAAAAAAATTAAAAACATCACATAAAATAACTAAAAAACCAAATAACTTCTTCTGAATATCTTCTTGGGAGAAAACTGGATGGAGAAAAGCATGAAACCCATCTTTATAGGGAGAGATTATTTTCACACCAGGCATGCATGCACGCACTAATAAATTTCTTAATTATTTAATTGTCATGCTCAATTTTAAGACATTAAGTTTTTATTAAGTTGTATAGTCATGCTAGTCTGAATTATATAGAATTCGTCGATAAAATATCTCTGTTTGATTAACAAAATAATAATGTATATTTTGAATTTGATATGATATCTCAGTTTTTATTTTTATTTTTTATCTGGGTGTGTTTGTGAAAAGGGAGCCACTTGTGACTTGTTCCCTGCATATTAACCCTGTTCTATCTCTACTTATTGCTGGCACTGCATACACAAGCAGTGATGCACACAAGAGAAAAAAAAAAACAAAACTCGAGCCCTTATTCTCATAAAAGAAACATATGGAGAGACAATGAAAAAAGCGAAATATTCCAGTTCTTATTCTCATAAAAGAAAAACATGGAGAAGCATCTAATGCTCTTAATTACATTGGTGGACATCATCAGATGTGTTCCCTGAGAGTCCAATATTGCTTTGAAACGAGAGAAATTTATTATCAAACAATTGTTCTAGAGGTAATTCGTAAAAACATAATTCGATTCATGAATTGAATAGCAATAGATCAAAATATAAACATTTAGTTTCTCACTTGAATATGCAAATCTTCATGTGACCTTTGTCGTCAAGCCCTTCACCAATAAGCAACGAACTTCCCCTAACCTGCATGGTAGGCTTGCAACTTCAAGGGAATGCAAACAACATAGCATTCCCTTGTTCACTTCATCAATTTCCAAAGAAATGACAAGAAAATATATACAGACAGGGCAAAAAAAATGCCCATTTCACCAATAATTAATGCGTAAATGATTACTCATTATTTATCATCAAGCATCTCTCTTACATTGGTGCACATCTAAGGCACAAACAACAGGTTAGCTGAAGACAAAGTTTGCCAACTTCAACTCAAGCTGACTTGCTGATAAATGAAACCTATCAATACCAATCCAAGAGGCATAAATGAAAGCATTATTAGCAACAATCACGCAAAACCATAAAAAAGAAAAGAAAAAGAAACTAACTAACCCATGAAGAATTCTAGCATCATATTCAAATGCCCCAGATTCATTAGAAATAAGCCCTTTTAATCCCAGAAACCGAAATTTATATGCAGTTTTCTCAGCAAGAAGTGCAATCATTTCTCTCCTATGGTGTCCTCTATACATATTGATGGGCTCAAACACACTCATCAGTCTAGCTTGCTTTCTCACGACTATCTATCAACATGAGGTCCAACTTCAGTTTCTTCTCCAAAATTCCGTTCTGGGTTTCAAAACATTCCAATTCTTTCTCTATACCAGCACGATACTCACGATATTGCTTGATGAAAACATCAAGATCGTGATCATTCTCCCCCTTGTTTGTTGGCACGTGCAAGAGGAAGGTGTGAGGATTTCTGGTTTGAGTTTTAAAAGAAAGATGATGTTTGATGATATTGTCTCCTAGGGTAACGTAACCAGGGTTTATGCAAGAGATTGTGAGGCTATGTATTGATTTGAAAATGTGAAACAAGAATCTTCTTTGAAAGGTTGTTCTTTTGCTAGGGTTTGGGTCAGGTTTAGGGTTTTTTAAAATGGAGTTGTTGTCATTATCTTCTGATTCTTCATTGGAGAAGAATGTTTCTGCGTGCTCGAAAATGAGTGAATCACTGAACTAGACAGAAAATCCTCCATTGTTGAAGGAAGAGCTGTCATGTTTTAGAGACAAGTGGTACAGGTTGGTCTTAGTGGTTGCCTTGCCCTGGTTGGTAAACAGGTTTCCTTTTGACTGATATATATATTTTTTCTTGGCCATAGTTATCCGACCCGACTTCAAGGTTGTTCCGTTAATAAGTTCTTGCGTTGTCAGTTCCCCAGAATTGGAAGAAGAACACATCCACCTACCTGTCCTCGGTGGCTCGTTCCCTTGGCTTCAGGTATTTTTATTATATTAAAAATGTTTTAAAATAATATTTTTTTATTTTTAAATTTTATTTTTAATATTATATATAAAACAATTAAAAATTAAAAAAAAAAACACACATTTACAACAACAGTGCCTCCATGTACTATGTAAAAATTTCTGATCTCTTTTCACGGGGCCCATCTATGCCGGTCCACTGTCCGGCTAATTGTACACATGGATTTGATTTGAAGATTTTAGAATCTAAAACTTAATTTAGATTGAGTTTTCAGCTTAATATTAAAAACAATATTACTATATTAATAAAAACATAAAAATAATTAATTTATAATCCAACGATCTAGATGTTTTTCCAAATCATTATGATCATTTATGTTGTGTTGGATATTTGAATGTAGAGTGATTTTTTTAATATATTAAAATAATATTTTTTATATATTTTTAATATTAGTACATCAAAATAAAAGTATTTAAAAAATATTAATTTGAATTTTTTTAAAAAAATTAAACTGTTTTTCAAAGTATTTTTTACTTTAAAATATATTAAAATAATATTTTTTTTATCTTTTAAAAATTATTTTTAACATTATATTATAAAAGAATCAACTTAAAAAAAAAGGGGATATATTGGTTGCAACTTCAAACTTCGATAGAGTTAATTTTGGCTGATTCTTTCCTGGTGTGTTAGTCAAGAGAGTGTCTGCTGATATGCTGAATCCAACACAGAATTTTTGCACCACTTGAATATTCTATAAGAACATGAACTGGGAAAAAGAAATTTTCATACGCATCAGAATCTCTCTTTCAAATTCACAGTTTCTTTGACAGGACTAATCCATCAAAATGTTTCAATGAACTATCATTGCTCTTTTCCCTTTCCATCCCCTGCTTCTTTTCAGTTACTTGTCTATATCATACGTGGTTTGGAGAAACAAAGGATGTTGTCCATATGATTTTACTGCTGATTTTATTATCCATAGCAAAACAGGAAAAACTCGATCTTGTTTGAGATGTGCTCATGGGGGTGTCATGTACCACTCATTTCTTTAAGCTTTCACTTCTAAATAACTCAAGGAAGCTACAAAAAACAATGGCTTCAAATTTATACACAGAAAACCGAGAAGAACTCTGTAGGTAAAAAGTTGACAGGCTGAAAGGATGGGGATGATGAGATAGATTGAAAGGATTATTAAAGAAAACACATAATGTAGTGCACTTGAGTTTAAAGTCAGGAAGTTCCTTGGAAGTTCAGCCAAGAGGGATGTGGATGTGGGAAAACTTATGCAGATGTTGATTAAAGGAGGCTCACCAAACACAGAAGCCAAAATGCAGGAGAAAGAATTTGAGGAATTACAATCATTTGTTAGTAACAAGATGAATTCAACTTAAGTTTATTACGTCTCTCTTCAGGATTCTTCCTCAAATGTTAGAAAAATTCCCCTGCTTCTCTACAAATGTTTATCCCACGTTAGAGCTGGGCAGCTTATTGAAGCTTCTACCCAGGCTTCAGAACCTTGTTCTGTAAACACTTTTCCTAACCAGATATGTTGCCAGGAACAAGTTTCACCCGCTGGAAAGTAAGCCTCCACATTCTTCTCGCCCTTGTCAAATATATCCCTAAAATTTCTACCGTAAGTCCATGCTGCCTAAAAGTGTTGATCCTCCGAACAGCAAATCGGTGCATCCAGCGTAACACTACCACCATTACGTAAAAATTCAGTCATACATGGAACTTTACTCACTATCTTCTGGCAAAGTGCGAAAACGCAATGTTGCTGAAGAATTCCCCCAATTGAATCTGTCAGCAACAATAAAGAACATCATCAAGAAAAGTAGACACCAATTATAAAATTGGCACTTCTCACAAAAAAGGAGTTTAGTTTTCATAAATTGAATGATGAAGAACGTTTGCAATGTACTCATCGTTGTTGCTAGACAATGAGAACATGAAGAATCGAACAGAACTGATCACTGACCTGTGAAGAATTCGACCGGCAGAGGGCGAATCTAATGCACCAACATCATTAGAAATGAGCCCTTTTGCTCCCAAAAGCTGATATTCATATAATGTTTTGTGTGCTTGAAGTAACTTCTTTGAAACTTTAAGTTGAGTTTTGTGTCTATGAACCTCCTCAAGCATTCTCATCTTGGTAGCTCTCTTGCTGCTATCCGCTAAGGTAAGGTCCATTAACATCAAGTCCAACTTAAGTTTCTTTTCCATAACTTGAAGTTGGGCTTCTAAACATTCATTTTCTTTCTCCATGTCAGCATAATAATCACGATATTGCTTGATGAAAAACTCAGCATCCTTCACCTTGTTGTTGTTCCCTTTTGGTGCTTTTGAGAGGAGGTTGTTTAATTTTCTGGTTTTGGTTTGAAGTGAACGGGGATGGTTCCTAATATTGACAGCTAAGGTTACATAATCAGGGTAAACTTTATCGATTGTGAGGCTATGGAATGATTTAAAAATGTGGGCCAAGAACTTTTTTTGAAAGCTTGGCTTAGGGTTGGGATTAGGGTTTGGATTTGCGGTAGGTTTAGGGTTTTTAAGAGTAGGTTGTTTGTCATCTTCAACGTCTTCAATGGAGAAGATATTTCTTGTGTGCTCGAAAAGGAGGGAATCACTAAATCAAGAAAGAAAATCTTTCAGGATCAGAAATAAAATGGTCTCCAAGGATCCAGGAAGCCCATAATGTTAACTGATTGGGCTGCTTTGTGTTTTTTGGGTTATACTACTACATATTTATCCTTAAGGATTCACTCATGTTTCACTTTTAGCTCTATAGTTTAAATATTTTCAATATTGCCCTACTTTTTAAAAAGGGTTTCAATTTCTCTCAACTACTATTTTTTTTCTATTTTAATTTTAGTTTTCTTAGTTTCCCATTTTTTTTCTTTGCAAAAATACTTGGAAAAAAAATTATGAAGTAGGTTATTTAATGATTAGGGGTGACAAATTAACAACAACACTTTTTAAGAGCTAAAATGGTAATATTTAGAAATTTTAAACTATACGAGTAGAAGTGTAACGATATTGAATTTACAGGGACAAAAATGAAGTTCATTCTACTTTTTTTATACAACGTTGTATAGAGAACATTCATGGACTGGTTGCATTAAATAGACTAGTTGAACTATAAATACCGAGCAGTTGTTTGTTTGATTGTCTCAAAAAGAATCATTTGAAATCTTTTTAAGAACTTGGTTTTGCCACTACCCCTTTTAACAAATGTTGGCTTTTTTGAGTTGTTGAAGGATGTCACAAGTTTTAGAAAATATCAACCTATAGAGCATTTATTAGTCTCTTCTGTTTCAACTAGATCTTCTTTATTGGCTTGATAGGTATGTATAGGCTGTATCATTGCGTAATTTTGGTTGATTATGTCCTAGAGTGTCAGTCAAGAGAATGCCTGTTATTTATGATCATAGAATTTCAAGACAAATAGACTAGAGAAACTGAAGATGTTGTCCATATGACACGGGTAGAACTCAGCCCTGGAATCTGGATGTTATGAGACCTCGTTTCGTTAGGCTTGTGACTATTGTGTACAAAACAATGCGATCGAATCATCTAAAATTAGAACTTTGGACCATGAAAGAGGAAACCTTGAAATGGATGGGATGAGGTTAAGGAAATAGATTGAACAGATGGAAATTAAATAAAGTAGATGACGATTGCCCTTGAGTTTAAAGTAAGGGAGCCTTGGAACTTGGTAGCTAGATGCTTGCAGGAAAACTTCTGCAGATGTTCATTAAAGGTTTGCCTTTGCACATGCACAAGCTAAGTTTAGAGGATTTTTGGTCATCTGTTGGGAAAAAAATTCAATTGAAGTTAATTGTGGCCCTCTCTGAGGACTTCGTGCTCGAAGAAAGCCAAGATTTTTCAGGTTTTCTACAAATGTTTCTCCCAGTGGAGCCAGCTCTTAATAAAAACTGCAGGGTAGCCAACTGGAGCGTCTACCCATGCTTCAGAACCTTGTTCTGTAAATAGATTTCCTGATCAGATATGTTGTCAGGAACAAGTTTCACCCTCTGGAAAATAAGCCTTGACATTCTTCTTTTCCTTCTCAAGTGCGATATTTATTAGATACTTTCACAAAGTAAATTGACTTCAAGTGAAAGGCAAAGGCATACTTAGGGCCAGCAGGCCCTATCCTTGTCTTTCAAAACAGCCACCTGCTGCTTCCATTAACCGCTTCCCCTCCTCCATGTAGAAGATGGAATGGAGCCAACAAAAGCATTTAGAAAAGAAATAGAACTTTTGTTATCTCTTACAGACTTATCATCTGCTAATTAATAGTAATGCAATTAACATTAGGTTTTTTGAGTTATTTATTGCCTTAAAAATAATATGAGAAGATTCTGAGAAATTATTATGTATACTGGAAATTGTACTCCTTTCTCGCACAAAAATATGAAACCATCATGAAAATAATTCATGATTTACTTCTTTATGTGAAAGGGAAGAGTACAGCTCCGGATATACTGAATTACTACCCTGAGATACTTTATAGTGCACAGAAGACAGCAGTCAAGCAAGCGAGAAAGAAGACAGGACAGACAGACAGACTCGATCTCAATTAATCTGGTCAGCTTAGTTTGCAAATTACCAGACGACCCATGTATCCTGAGTGTTTCTGGTTTCCAACTCATAAAATGATGCATGATTGAAACATATCAAGAGTTCTTGCTATAATTGAAACACACGTAACTATTTTAGACAAAGCAGTTGTTGATTCGCACTTAACCAGCTTGTCTAAATATTCCACCCCCAACACGGTATCACATCCTCTTTGAATTGTGCTTTTGACAAAGCAGTCGATGATACAATGAAATCCGAAATTGAGTTGGAGAAACAAGTGATCAATGGCTTAGACTTGATCCAGCGCTGTCAAACCCTAATGCAATCTCAACCAGACAAATGGTTAAATATATTTTCACAATTTTCTCTAGAGTATAAAATATTTGAGGATAAAGCAACATAAAAGAAACATAATGGCAGGCATAAGATTAAACATTACTACAGAGGAGATGGGGAACAACTGTCGCGAGATGAAAGTAAGCAAAAAGGTCTACGTAAAAAAAGGTTTCTCCTACTAATAACTTGTAACCACCATGCACGGAACAGAAAGTTTACAAGAACGTAATCCATGCATAGGGACCATCAAATAATTCAGTCAAGCAAATCGGAAACTACTGTCCTCTTAAATGCATCAACCTGAGAAAGTTGGGCTGCCATGGCCTTGTTGGCGAATAAACCATCCGCCTTCAGTCTCTCCCTCATGCCATAACATGGAGCCTTGGCATTTATATATGCCTGGATTAGTGTCTGAAATTGCTTTGATCGAGCCTGATAACCAGCTTGTCTCATCCGGTGAAACATTTTCTCTGCATTATGTATGTCACCCTTCTTTGCATATTTCTCCATGATAATCATGTATGAACTAAACATTGGCTTCATCTGATTCTGTTGGACAGCCTTATTCAGTATAGAGTCAGCTTTTTCCACCTCCCCTGCTTCCACATAAAGCTTGATAAGTGCATCCCATGTCAATGGCCCAATGCGACACCCACTATCACCCATTTGCTTGATCAAATCTTTACCCTTAGATAGCATCTTGTTGTTTGCATAAACCTTCAAGAGTGCAGAATAATGCTTTGAAGAAAGCTTCTTCCATGTTTTTGACATCAACTCAAAAACTGCCTCAGCTTCAGGAATTTTCTTCAGCTGTCCCCAGGCTTCAATGGCAGCCATGCACTCATCAAGTCGGGGGCTTTTCTTACAGAACTTCCAAAGCCTACTCACTTCATCAGCCTTCCCAAGAGTACCATATAGAGGAAGCATAAACTGGCAAGCCCACCGATGCTCTTCTAAGTTGCCCCCTTCCATCTCTTTCAAAACAATCTCAGCTTTTTCTTTGAGGCCACCAGATACATAGTGCCTGGCCATGATAGCTTGGGTTTTGATATCAGGTTCAATGCCTTCAGCCTTCATTGTCTCTGCAATTTGTTCCATCCCCGCTATGTCATTGGATTGGCCTTTTGTGTCTATTAAGAGTATGTAAGTAAAAAGAGAAGGCTTGACATTTTCTTTCTCCATTAATAACAACACATCAGCAATTTTCTTCTTGTCATGCCTCTTGTAAAGGAGCAGCAGTTGGTTGTAAGAAAATAATGTGATTGGTAATTCGAGGTCCTTCATTTTGTTGAATACTTCCACTGCCTTCTTCGCATTATTAGCTGAAACACAATTGGCCAGCAAGGTTCGGTAGATCACCTCCCCTTTTAAGGATTTTGGGATTTTCTCCATATAAACCTCTGCCTTCTGGAGACCACGCACCTTTGCAATTAAATCAAGACGAGAAGCATAATCTCTTTCATCAAAGTCTTTTCGCTTATTCGCTTCCACCCACTCTGAGAGCTGCAAAAGCAACCACATAAATGTTCCCAAAGGACAGAAACCATCATAAAACTCTAAATAACTAAAGGGAAGACAAGTAACTCTCACAACTTTGCAATTAACATGGAACTCATAAATCTTTCAAATGAAACCCAAAAAATCACCATTCGAACTGGAGTTCTGTGAAAAGGTTGTGATGAAAAAATCCTACCCTTTTGTAAGTACATGGAGTAAAAGGGATGCATTATTTATCATGATAAAAAACATCTTGGGTTTGCAACTATCTGGTGAGAATTCAAGTCTTTAGAGGGCCACTTCATGCAAAAAAGCTGAAGGATAAGAACATTCCAAAGTCTCGCACCGAAGGCCAACTTTGGTAGGACCACTGAATTATAATTGTTCTAAAACGTTCAATCTAGCTTGGCATGAGTAAGGAATCAATGTCTTGTGAAAACAATGTATGGCCTCATTGCAGTTTAACTTGTGAAGCTAATTGCATACAGCTGCCACCAACTCTTGGACACAGCATCAATTATTAATTCATTTCACTTGGAAAACATCCCAATTTACTATATGCACTTACCTGCCTCGTCCAACATGTACAGCAAGCATTCACTAGAGAACATCCTAGTTTAATTTGCCCTCTCAGAAATGAATAGCAGACCTCAAATCAAATTGGATGCGAGGCTAACAGCCTCAAACAACTGATAATTAGCTACATAAGACAGCTATAAGAAAAGATTAGCATCAAGTCAAATCACCTGTAGAGCCCTCCCAAACAGTCGACGTTTGCGAAGATTGAACATGGCATTAGAGATCTCTAACTGGTCCAAGTCCCTTCCTTCTGCCACCCACTTGTCAAGAACACTATGAACAGAAACACCTGGAGCAGAAATGATGGCCTTGAACAATTCTGAGGGAGCCTTTTTCCTTGGTAATCTTTTCTCAGCTGGATCTGTTTCATTATCTGATAGTTCTAGTGCATTCTGAGAAGGTTCCCCTATATCATTGGTGCCATCATCAGACAATTCAGGTTCAGAAATTAGCTGATCTACATTGACCACACTTTCATTGGCCCTTATTGGTGTTTCAAGTTCAGAGAACTCGTCCTCCAAGTCTTCATCTGATTCACTGCTTTCAGCACCAGCTTGTGAAGCGAAACCACGCTTCTCCAAATAGAACTTTGAACCAATATTTGTGCTGTGGTAAAATCGAGGCCTCTCAGATACAGATTGAGGAGGCTCGACAACTGCAGCCTTGCCTTCTATGTAACTAAATACTATTTCTGATTTTGCACAACAGGCACGAGAAGTTCCAACACTGAATCCACGAAACCTGGTAACAGAACAACAAAAGATTATCACTCAAAAAAATCTGGAAGGGAAAAATTAAAACTGCCTAAAGGATGCAATCAATGGAAAACCACCAGAGCAGAAAAATAGTTTAAATGAAA
Source organism: Populus deltoides (assembly GCA_015852605.2). Lineage (NCBI taxonomy): Eukaryota > Viridiplantae > Streptophyta > Magnoliopsida > Malpighiales > Salicaceae > Populus > Populus deltoides. The sequence continues at coordinate 13,791,994 of CM027585.2, forward strand.
CTTCTTTCTACTACAAGAAATGTAGATGTAAGCTTCTCATGAAAACAGGACAACAAGCAATGAGAATGGGACTGTTACGGACAGAGATCAGATATTTGTGTTCTGACTGTGGGGGTGATGGTCGCAGTTGAGCCTGCAATCCTACATTCCTGTAAGTCTTCAGAACATTAAAGTCCCGATGCAACCTGTACAGATTCATTCTTCATATGATCTATACCATATCTTAACTCTTGTGGTAATTTTCACCATCTCTTTTCTCATTCTGGAAATTATACACAAATGGGGCTCGTTTACAAAACTAACTATATAGAATAACCCTATTTCACGGCTTTCACTCATTGAAATTACAAAATCCCAGAAACCACCTAGGAAACAAAACTGTTTAACTACAACTAATCTAACAACCGGCTAAATTAAGTCAAAGGGGTTTCATTCTTCTTCCTTCTAAGTACCTCATTAACATTAAGGCCATTAAAAACTAAAATCTTACTCTCCTTCCTCTTCCCTTCTCATTACTTAAAAAGGCAATGGAAAAAAAAACGCTTTTACAGTAACCAAGAAGATCAAACCTTTACAGGAAAAAATGAATAAGTAAAACAAACCCATTTCTCCCCCATACCCAAATATCAATTGTGATAGATAATTCTTCAAATAACAACTAAATAAATAACAAAGTTAGAGAGAGAAAGAGAGAGTTACTTGAGAGGATTGCAAGCTCGACGAAGAGCCAGCATGGCTTTTGGCTAATGGGGGATGGGGGATGGGTTTGAAGGTTTTTGGTGAAGAAATTGAAAATGAAATAGCGGAAGCGAGTGTGAGAGTTGAAGTCACGGCCTCACTCTTAAACCCTGGAGAAACCTGAGAAGGGGTCTTGAAGGGTTTCTGAATAAATATATGATTCAGCTAGGGCTGCAACCAAAAGTTTCTTTTCTTTTCAGGATTGCCCCCGTAGACTTTTTTTTTTTTCTGCTACCCCTAAACTCATTTGCTAAGAATTTTTTTTTTTTGAACGTATGGATTATCTTCTTCTTTTTAATCCAAGGGTCACCAAGAGTTTCTCAATTTGATATGTTGAGAGTTAGTGGGATAAATTTAGTTTAGTTGAGAATAAACTAACCACTTTTTTTCTTTAAAAAAAATGTAACACTCGTTGATGATATATTTGTTATAAAAATAAACTTTTTATTGTTATTATACATAAAGTTATTAAGACCCCATTTATTTTTGTATTTTAATTTTTAGTTGGTGCTCAATTCTTGCAGGTCAATTGAAATTTGGTTATTCATCATATACTAGGATCCCCACCAAGCATTTATGGTTGAATGGTTAAAGCGTCCAACTCATAATTGGTGAATTTATAGATTCGATTTTTATTGGATACACGCTAATAAAACCTCTAATAAATCAATTGAAATTGACGATTTATCAATGAAATCTCATCATTCATACATAACGAATTTGGTATGGTATATTCATATCATAATATATGTATAATAAAAACTAGCATTTTTATTAAGACATAAGGAAGATATTAGATTTATGAATGGAATCAAATATGCATTAATTACAGCCAAAAGTATTCGATAATTGATGAAAAATCAATATACTTTTAATGTTGAATAAGAATCAACTAAGACAAAAGTAAAACAATAGGTCAAACTCTTATTTAGTATCAATGTAACAATTATGAATAGCCACCAATTCCCAGAAAATGATAGAAGAATAAAACCTATTATACGACATACAATGCATAATAAATATATGATTATTATGCTTTAACCAAGTTATTCTATTCCATCTCTTAGAAAAAAAAAATAAATCAAAATACATAATAGCATGACGATATATTTACATAAAACTTCTACCTCAAGCACATGTATTAAAGCCGTAAACAATCAAGTAAAATCCAATACACATAATAATTTGATCTATAAGTAGCATTGATATGGTAAAGGTTGTAATGTCATGTGAAGCTCAAGCAATACACAATGACCGCGCCGAGGGAAAGGTGGGCAAGTTGGAGTTATGAAGGGGGAGGTCATAAATGTTTATGCTATAAAATCAATTTTCAACAAGAAAAATACATATATGGTAGAATCATAACCATATAATAGAATCCCAATTGAAATGCATGCATGTGTCTCATACACTACGAGGATGATGAAAAGAGATATATTTTACATCCCAAGGGGCTATAATTAAAAATACTATAGAAGTTCCTATAAAAATAAAAAATGTTCTGTATTTGAGTGCGATTTAAACTATTAATTTACACAATTGAAAGTAACCAATTAGGTTTACGATGAAACCTAGAAATCAATCATCAATCCAATTTAAGTATTTTTACAAAATAGACTTCAACATAAAATGGAGTAATAAGGGTAGAAGTGATTGAATTTAGTAGTTTCTCATGTAAAATTATTAACTCTAATATGGAAAAACACAAAATTATTTCAAGCAGCACCTTCTATTTCAAAAAGAGAAGGACAAGTTGTTCGCATTTCGTTTGAAGGTTAAAGACAAATTGAAAGCTAAGCAATGAAAATTCTAAAGATTTCCGAAGGGAAAATAGAGATGTCCCCTATATTATCCCTAATATGTGATGGTATCTATGTAATTTCATATAATTATTTGATCTAATGCTACATGAAAAATATAAGCTAAACGATATTTTAAAAATGGTTCGGATTGATCCATGGACTCATGGATTAACCCAATAAACCTTCTGTCCATACTGTGGGTGTGGGTGTGGGTTCGGGTCGGCTAGTATGATTTTTTGACTCTTCCCCATATCCTTCTGCATGCAACAAAAAGAATAGGAAAAACAAATATCACGACAGGGAGGAGAGACGAAGAAATGAAAGAACAAACACTACCTGAGAAACAAGCCCTGGCCCTAGAATTGGACTAGATAGAGAGGGGAAAAACCCTAATTAATTCATCACAGGTCCCTTTCTTCTTCTTTCGGCTGGTTTAGTTACGAATTAACTTGGTGAAAATAAGTAGTGATGGTTTTAGAACCCAAGATTCATTTCTCTTTATCTTTTTCTTTCTTGTTAAAATTTAATAATGGAATAATTATGTTTTATTTGTTTACTAATTTTGTTGTTTTGATTAATTAATTTATGAAATACTTGTTGTTTAGGTTTGATGGATACCGGCGGCAGTCAGTCGGAGAATGCTGAGACAAGAGTAACATTTCGTAAGCTTTTCAATGATGTGGCTAACAGGAATTATCGACGACGCCATTCTCCTGTTAATGGATCTCCTTCTTTGGATGGTTAGTTTGTTCAGTTTTGGTTTTATGGGTTTGTCGCGGTTTTAAGATTAATGAAAGCCTGCTGTAGGTTTTTGATAGAATTTTGTTGCTGCTGCTAGGTTTTGTTGTTGTAATTTTACTGCATTTTAGTGAGGGTTGATTGGTTGTGTTTATTGTGTGAATTGTAGGAAGTCCGAAGCATGATCGTAGCTCTAGTCCGGTAGTCCCGAGGGAGGATGTTGCTAAAGCTTCACAGAGAAGGAAGGATGAAGAGAAAGAACTGAACCGGGATTCTGGGAGGAGTCGGTATGAGAAGAATAGAGATTCGTGTAGACATTCTGATGGGTATTCTTCCAGGAGTTCTCATGGGTATTCTAGGAATGATGATTATAGTAGACGTGACAGGCGTGTGGATGATGGAGAAAGACATTATCAGGTGTCCTCCCTTTCTGATAGGGAGTTGAAGGATGGTGAGCGTGGCAGGTCAAGGGATTATGCGCGAAATGTGGAGAAATATTCTTGTGATAGATATGATAATTCAGGGCATAGAAGGAGGGATAAAGAGAGAGAATCATCGGAGCATCAGAAGTTGAAAGATAAGGACTTTTCGCCTGATAGAGTTGGATCTGGTAGGAAATATACAAGCTCAGCTTCTGAAGAGAAGGATAGGTACCGGAACAGGCGGGGCAGAGATGTTTGTGATGAGAGAAGAGATCATCACAGTTCTGGAGATCATAAAAGTGATCGTTCTTCTTACTATGAGGAAACCCGATGGCATCAAAATGACTCTTCTGGAAGGAATGGTGGACATCGCCTTAGAGAACATTATAAGAATGACCCAGAGGAATTGAATAGTCAGAAGGAAAAGAAGAAACATGATAACTGGGAAAATAGCAGGGGGAAAAATCGGTACAGTAAAGCACCAGGGCAGACAAGTGATGGTAAATCTATTTCTGGGAGTGAAAATCAAGAATCTCCTGCCAAAAAGCCAAAATTGTCTAGCTCTAACAAGGACCCTGATTACAATGGAGATGGTAATTACTTTGCTTTGTCCTGTCCTTTGTTCAACGGCTCTCCCTGGTTTGCATTCTTGCTTTAGAAGTCGAACTCTATTAATTTGAATTCTCAACCACTGTAGTTAATGAAAAGCAGCCTTCAAGTTCATTGCTGGCCCAGGAGGTTGATAACAAGATCAATGAAGGACAGACACATGCCAATAGTTCAGAGGCTGCTAAGGACTTCGATGCTGCAAAGGTTGCCGCTATGAAAGCTGCTGAATTAGGTAGTCAATAATTTCACAAATAAGTAATTGCCACCTGTTATTTTATGATATTGCCATGGTTTTGAAGGGTTCTCTTTGGCATTGCATGCATTACTTCTTGGTTGCATTTTCCCCTTAAAATGAAATATGGGGATTTGTCGAGTGTCTTAGTCTATGAAAAAATGGTGTACAGAGTGTATACTGTCAAGAAGGTTTTAGCTTCTAGTCTCTTGTTCTTTTGTGAGTGCTAGGGAGTAGCAACTTATTTTGATCAGGTTCTAACTCATCTAGACTCCAGAATTTTTTGTGATCTAGACTATATATTTTCCTGATTTTACGGTCCTCCTGGGATTTAAAGTTCATCTATTGCTACATAGTTCTAAATTGCTAGAAGGTTTCTGCAGGTGAATTTTTTTTTAGCTGCACCTGTTTATAAACTTAGCCTCAAGTCTTTCTCACCTTTTATGCCTTTTTCCAATTTGGAAAATAGCATGGAGATTAGTGATATACCAGAAAATAAAAAAGAAATTTCCAATGATTTCCTGGCAAGTTTCTGGCAGTTTTAAGGCCACAAAAGTTCAGAAACAGACCTTTATGTGTGGACGAAGAGAGAGTGCTAAGTTGGTAACTTGCAATGAGCATGTCAGCCATGCTCATGCTATTTAGGGTGGAAATCAAGAAGCATCGATACAAATAGGAAGTAGAGAGCTGAGTTTGTGTCACTCTAAATTTTATTACGAGTCAATCTCTTTTCTTGTTGATGAGATGAGTTATGATAAATAAGGTCAAATCTTGCAATAGTTCAAAATTTCTCGTGTAATCTCATAAGAGTTCCCCTTTGGTTAGTAATATATTTCTTTTAATGTTTAGGGCCTGGACACATGTTATAGGAATTGGTACATGGTGACTGGTATTGATTGGGTTATAGCTGGGTTAATGGAAGTGGAGCTGAATGCTTTGTGAGGATTTTTTGTAAATGCAAAGTGCACAGCAGGGTAGCATCCACTTAGGTATATTTTGGTGGTTGTTGGAAGGAACACAATAACAGGAAAATATTAAGAGGACAATGCCTTTTCACTTCTCCAGCTTACAAGGAAGTTTTTTCATGGATGATCATGTTTGCATTTTATTAGTTCTTATTTTGTTTGCAGTTTTTTAGTCCGTATAAATGAGTGGCATCTCCTTGGTGCCTTTTGTAGGTTTATTGTTGCTTTTGAGAAGGAAGGTCCTTATTCTTTTTTATCTATATCAAAGTGTGCTTCAGGTTGAGTAATTGTAACTTCTTAAATTCATACTGCTACCATATTCGTTTTGGAGCTTCTTTTTGCACAGTTTTTAATCATCTTCTCTCTTTCAAAGCCTTCTTGATGTAGGACAGACGAAGAAAATCAACAAAACATGATAATTGATGTGGGATAGAAGAACAAAATCACCAATAAGAGACACGCTCAAACTTGAATGGATCAAACCAAGAGAGAGACGCTCAATCTTGAAAAAACAAACCAAGAGAGATAGCAAGTCTTAATTCAGTAAGGAAGCTAAAATCCTAATTTAACTACTAAATGATAAATAGTAATATTCCTAAATAATAAAATCCAGAATAATCATACAATATTAATACTCCTAAATAAATAAAAACCAAATCCAACAGTTGCCCTCCATTCTCCATTACTTCCTTTTCCTTTTTTTCTTGAGAATCATGCCCTTTTACGATTCTCTATTAGACTCTCAACTTTCATGTTCACTATCTTCATTTAAGCCAAGCAGGCCTGTAGGGTAGAGCCTAATGAATGGAACATTTGTTCGTTGGTGAGCTACATTCAGATCCAAACTTTCACGTGCTTTATATTTGAGAGGAATACCATGTTTTATTGCCATGGAAAGCAAGTGGATGGGTCTAGCTCCAATTGATTGCCCAAGGGTGCTATATATGTTGTCGAATTCAGATGTTGCAGTGATATTTTAATCACCTTGAATTGGTTTTTAATTGAAAGATTTTTCATGTATGATACAGTTAACAGGAACCTAGTTGGCGGGGGCTTTATGTCTACCGAGCAGAAGAAGAAGCTGCTTTGGGGGAATAAAAAGTGTGCTGCTCCGGAAGAGGTACTTGTGCCTAGTTTATTCTTCTTATGTTGGCTGGTTCTTTCTAAATATCTGTTGAATACCCTCAATCTTTTTACAGCCTGGTTGCCAGTGGGGTACTGCTATGTTTGGCGATCGTGACAGACAAGAGAAATTCAACAAACTCATGGTAATTTTTGTTGTCTCATAATTCTTTCTATTTACTCGAATGATTCTGTTGTCATATTAGTTAGGAATGGATCATCAAAATGATCCATTGTTGCTTGTTCCTGCATGACGCTATTCGCAATTAGTTCACCTACTAACACAGTTTTAGAGTCTGAGTTTGCGTTGGTGCCTATGGCCAATTATAGGGTTTAAAGGGAGATGTAAAGGTGGAGCACAAACCCGACAGTCAAGATGCGGAGAAACAAAAGGAACTCCAGATGGATCTAGAGAAACAATATACTGCTGGGCTTCGACGAAGAGATGGCCGCACTGTTGGATTGGGTCTTTGAGCATCTGTTTAAGATCTTACCAAACACTGTTTTCTGATATTTTGTTGCAATTCTGTGCAAGAATCACGATTCCTGTAAAACTATATTTGCTTGCCATGCATGCCCTTGGACATCTAACATTTTGCCTAAAGAATGGTCTCCCAAGAGAGGTTTTTCATCTTTTGATCCTAGGTTTTGCTGAAGTGTTCACGTTTGTTGCAATTTTTGCGTGGTTATTCGGTTGTGCACTATTTTTGCAAAAAAAATTTTATCTTATTGCATTCTCTTGGTTTTCATATTTATGCTTGGATTCTAATTGCATCATTTTGGGCCAATTTAATGAATAAGAGGTTTATTTATTTTCATTTTTGTCCAGCTTTTATTTTTATTACACCCTCCTGGTTTTCATTTTAGTGCTTGGATCTATTTATTTTTTTAATTGTATCCTTTATAGTCAATTTTATGAGTTATAGGTTTAATTTGGAATTATTTTATTTTATTTTAGTGCTTGAATATTTTTTTTATTGCATCCATTTGGGACCAGTTCACTTAGTTATGTTCAATTTGGAATACAAAAAAGAAACTCAAAGAGCAATGTTAAAAATTAAAACTTTGTTTGGTTTTTTGTTTGTAATTTTAAAAGTCATTTTTTAATATTGAGTTTACTAGGATTAACTTTTATGATTTGTTTCAATTTGTTTTTTATAAGGTTTTTTTGTTATAAATGAGCATGTGTTTGCGGGTTAAGGTTTTTTTGGATTCTTTTATTTAATTGAGTTTTTTTCAATTTCATTATTTAACATTTGTTTGATTGAGAATTGAGTTTTATAATTTGTTTTAATTTAATTTTATAAGGTTATCTCGATCTTATAAATTGAATTATGGGTTTGGTGGGCTAACCATATTGACTCGAGTTGCTTTTTTTATTTTGTTTAATTTTATCATTCGATAATTAATTGATTGTGAATCAATAATTTTATAATTTGTTTTGATTTATTTTATGTGGGGTTATCACGATGTTATAATCTGAATTATAAATTTAATATGTTAATTCAAGTGGATATAATATAATATATTGACTTTTCATATATATATATATATATATATATATATATATATATATAAAACGATCCTGCAGCAGCATAGTAGGTGAAAGATTGGCTTGGAATGCTGCTCAGAGGCCAAAACGGTTAAATTTGGCTCGACTTGGATGGCTTTCTCAAATCAGTCATAGCAACAGCATAGGAAGTTGATCTCAATGCAAGTCTCTGGGGAACGAGGATTCAGACTTTAAACCTTTCAGAGAGGTCTATATGCTCCTCCTTCCACCACTCGAGCCCTGGTTTGATGCTTCTTTTTTTGACGTGGATAGTCTTTTTATTATTATTATTATTCGAGGATTATATCACCTGGCTGCAAAATGAATGCACCAAAACGAGAAGTTTTGATGGATTTTTAAAATACTAATATAGACAGGAACAAGAAATGTTGGTCGATGAATTTTAGGTCACAACCAACGACACGCTTGGAAGCTCACAGACTTCGTAGAAATCGATTTTGATAAAGATGTAATAATGGACAACGGATCCAGTCATTTTAGAATTGTAGCCTGGCTGATTGAGGATATCCTTAGCCTAGCCGACTCTATATTTATACGGCCGAGCTACGATAGATGCTTGTGTGACAATGGAAACGAAGTGAAAGAAACAAGAACCCAGTTTTTAGCAAATTCTTTCTCTTTCGTTTCGAGTATTTCGGAGTGGACGAAGCTTGCTTCTCTGGATAAACAAGTGGGGTTTAGGAGGGATTGACACTAATAATGTTATAGAGTTATGGAGTTGTGCCCTCCGTCTAAATCTTATTAAAAAGTATTTAAAAATGTGATAACGGTTATTTAAAAAAAAAAAAAACTGAAGCACCCCATCTGATGTTTAAAGCCAGCCTCATTGGTTGTATTCCAGTCCCCCACCATACTAGCACAGAAAGATAAAGCCCCTCGTCTCGCTTGGGCCATTTAATTTGTTGGTTTTGTTTTCCTCGGTGGATCCCATGTAATTATCTTGATAGTTGAAACCTAAATCACATCACATACTCTGCTCCAATAATGGTGGATTTCTATGGTACGTTCCCTTTTAATTGAGAATACTATGAGGAGAGTTGAGGTAGTTGTTGGAGCATATTTCTTCAGAGAGCACCAAAGATTTGGAGGATATCATCTCAGCACTTTTTTGGGCTTTACAAAGATTCTACTATTGCCAGCTTTAAGAGCCTCATATATACCTAGCTAGTAGCTACTGTCCCCACTCTATAGAACAAAAGAAGAGAAATATACAATACCTCGGCACTAAATTAAGATCGATTTGTTTGTTTTTATATTAATATTTTTTTTAATGTTAATCTTGATAGGTTTGAGCAGGCGAACTAAATTATTAAAAACTCATAACAATTGATAATTCATTATCTTATTTAATTCAATTAAAAATACAGGCTAGAAAAGATAGTTTTGAGGGCAAATAAACACCATGCCATGAATTCTATTAGGGTTTTTGTCTTGTTAAGGTAAAATGGCCATTAATTCAATATATTTTCAAAAATGTTAACCGAAAGATAAATGTTTAAATGAAGGGGGAAAACGGATAGCTAGACAAGAGCAACTTCGTACATGTTCTGTTCATTTTGGTATCGAAAGAAATGGCCACTTGTAAAATTTCTTGCTTGCCTCAGCAACTTTTAGCATAAAGTCCCTTATAGTGCCTGTGTGAATAATATGAGTGGTGGACAGGCCATGCACAAATATATGAATATATAGTGCAGAGATGTGCTAGGAAAAAAAAAAATAAGGTTTCCCTTTGGACGTCCTATATTTTTTTTTAGCTCGATAATGATAATTAATTAATCATCATCTAAGTATCTTTCAAAAGAATAGCTAGAGATATATATATTTTTATTATTAACATGAATATTCATGTCAGCTTATAAACACCTTGACTAATGTCACGTATCTTAATGAAAGATACTTCAAATATGTATTCAAAGTGTTTTATCCTTGTGGGCTAACCAGAAAAGTATAGCCTGTAAATCCAACGAGAGGTGTAAAAGATTTTAAATTTTTTATATCGAGAAGAATAGCCTCTCATCATTATATTACAGGAGGGACAATATTGACGAGCTTAAATTCTAGCTATTTTAGTATAACATGAAGGTAAATAATAATTGAGATAAGATGATGAATTTTTTTATTATTTTATCAATGAATTAAATCTGATCACGTCTTTATTTATCCAAAAAGAATTTGAAAATTGTGAAGAATATATCGCAAAAAATAGATTTCACATTTGATGATAAGATATTCTTGCATGTTAGCTTACATGATTCGTATGATTACTCGATCGAGCATGTCTGCCAAGCAAACCCTATCATGAAAGCAAAAGCTTGGTTCTCAACAAGCATCGCATGCCTCTCCCACAGAAGTCTCAAGCATGTGAAAAACGAATGGGGTGCAATATATTCAAAGCTTCTACAAGTATATAATCCAAAGGGAGATCTTAAATTTGTCCACGCATGTTTATGATACTAATCGATCTCAGGTTGTGATTCATATCTTCAATAAAGAAATAAAGGAATTCTTTCTTTGAATATAATTACAGCATTGATTTTATATATATATTAGCTATAATCAAAGAATTTGAGTCTAATTAATAGTTAATAATGTATACTACAATGTTAACATATATTAAAGAGTAATTTTCGACAACAAAAATGGAAGTTTTTAGTGTTTATTTGGTATTGCAGTGTAAAGTATTTTTTAAAAATACTATTTTTTATTTCGAAATTATTTTTTTTCAGATTTGTTTTTTTTAAATCATCGTATCAAAATTATCGGACAATACTAAACAAAATTAATTTAATATTTTTTTAACCAAACATACTTTTAAAACATACTAAAATACAAAAACAAAAACAAATAATAATAATTTAAAAAAGTGGAGCTAATAAAATAATAAAAACATCAAAACCATGCTCTGATATGCAAGTACATGGGAATATTTTTGGAAAATGAATAATTACCTAGAAAGTTTGGACCCTACATGATCCTAAAATCCAATCCTTATTTGCTTGCAATATAGATGCATCTATTATTGATTGATGGTAAAGCTCCACTTAACTATCTTCAAAAGGAATCATATTTCAGGGGGGCCCCTCTTTTTTGTATTTCTTAATCCTTCTTTGTGGAATCCATTATAGTAATGTTGACATCACACTAATTTTGAGCCTTATAATGTTGGGTTTCTTTTTCAAAATTCTCCTTACAGTGAATTATAACGGCGGTTATTTTTTAAAATATTTTTTTATTTAAAAATATATTAATAAGTTATTTTTAATATCAGTACATCAAAACGATAAAAAAATTAATTTAAAACAAATTAAAAATTTTTAAATTTAATTTTTTAAAAAATACATTTGAAATAACGCAAAATCAAATATGTTCTTCTTATTATACTTGATAGTGGTCTAGTTGAGTTTATGGTTTACTAGTGAATCAAAGATTTGGAGCATCTAAATCAGCATGATTCTTGTAATTGACCAGTAGTCCATTAAAATCCCCACCACCCCATAATTCATGCAACTACAAATCTTCTTTTCTTATAAGACAAATTAGACAAAAATAATACCCTAATTTCATGGCTTGGGTAGGTGCCTGTTTAAGATGATGATTCTTTTTCGAAACATCATTGTGAAGTTGTGGTGCATAATCTTCGTATTAATGCCTCTCACCACCACCTAGTACCATAGGATAAATAGGTATATATATATATATATGGTCCCTCACGTTTAAGGAACCTAATTAATGGTCAGTGTCGTGAAACAAAATATCCAAGGTTGTCATTAGCTCAAGAACCGACCATGGAAGATGGATCACCCAAATCTTCAAAGCTCACTTGAAAACTTGTCACCATAAAATCTCTCTTCTCTACCATGCTAGGCCCCTCAATTAAAAGGATATTGCCTTGTTTGAGAGTGAATTCGACGTGACATTATGTTGTAGCTTCATTTGCTATAGAAATTGCTTGTTATTATTATTTTTTTAATTCGGGTATTCTCACACCCTTTTTAAAGGGTGAAATCAGTCTTGTTCGGGATTCGTAATTGCCCCTCTCAACAAGCACGTTTTCTAGGGATCGAACTGCTTGTTATTTAATAACCCCTATTGTGTCACGGTTTGAATAATTTTATTTGTTAATAAAAAAATAAATATACAAGTTTTTTTAATGTGTTTTCAGCTATAAATTTTTTTAAGAATTTGTACATGTATTTAATTAAATAAATTAAAAATTCTTTCTGCTAATAAATACAAAAAAAAAACTGTTAATAATAAGTAAAACTAAATTGAAAAAATCAAGTGTATATCAGGATACTTGATTTTGCAACATGGGGCATGTGCCCAGTTGTATTTAATAATTCTTTTTCTTTGAATAAATTTATTATTTAATCAAATGATTATCCGTGCCAATAAAACAATGTCCATCAAATAAAAGCCTTTTCTATATTTATTTTTTAAATATCATGATGTGAACTTCTCTTGCTTACCTTTATCCAATTAATTTAGATTAATTTAATTTAAAAATAAAATATCTTTTTACAAAGCTAAATTTAAAAAAAGAATGATAAATAAAAATATTTGAGATAATCCAAGTTATTTTTAAAATCAGTAAAAAATTATATAGAAAGAAAATAATAAAAAAATAATGCAACTCAATCTCCAAATAATAAATATTGAACGGTAAAACTAAAAAAATATGAGTTTAGAAAAAAAAATAAACTAAGCAAAATTAGACGAACCTTTTAAACCCAGTTTAATTTCTAAAACTCATAACTCATGAAATCCTAAATCCAGACTTAATCAATAAGTTTAATTTTCAATCAATTTAATATTAAATGATGAAATTTAATTTCAAGATAATTATTTTTGACAAACCTAATGACATAGACACTCTAATTTTTTTTTAAAAAAAAACATAATTATTTTTTGAGTTCAAACTCTATTTTATTTTTCTCAATTGAATTGCCTTATTCAATAGTAAATTTAATTCAGAGTTAAGTATTTTATTTGTCAATAGTTTGGAAGTTTTATACGGGCAAGTTTTGGATAAATTCATTAAACTAGGTTGTTTTATTTTGAAAAGAGGACTGAGTTGAATTTGACTACAATTAAATAATTAAAAAATGAGGTTTAACCGCCGAAGATATGAATTTAAATTGTAACAAATAAGGTATTTAATTAATAGGATTAATTAATGAAATAAAATTTAAAATTAAAATTAAAATGGAGTATCTCACCACCTTGAAAGTAAATTTCAATCTCATCAAATCTTATGTAAATAAAGTGAAGCGACAGAGGAGATGAAATGCACCGTCCGATGCAGCAAACAACTTAATCGGTGGAGATGCATGCATCTGGCAAACACATGATGACTTCACACAACGCCTTCGATTTTTTATTTTTATTTTTGTTTTTTATTCAACTTTAGGATTTGAACTGGAGCACGTGCGAGTGTTAAAAAGAAAACCTAAAACATGTCAAGAAAAATAGAAAAAAGTATTGTATGCATGCCGTGATTTACCGGAGGGTTGAAATAGTAAATTTATGGTTTTGTTCTTCTGAATAAAACTTAATGGCCTTGCATTAGGGGTTATTATTGTCTTTTCATGGGGTCTACTAGGCATCATGAAATTGATTGGGGTGGCTATGTTTATTTATCTTCAGAGTGCTATTACATAATTGTCCTTAAAAGAAAAGACCACTTGATATTTTTTCAAAAGTTTCGTCCACTGTGTATCAAATTATTTTACCTCCTAATATTTTTTTATTTTCTAAAAGGTTAAAAGGAAAATTAACCGACAGGGGAGCAAAGGTCAGGAATATAGTGTATAAATATAAAAGAATTAGGTTAACCCCTTTAAACCAGGTTAACCCGTCAAACCTTGGATTCGTGTCGTGAAAGTTTAATAACTAAATAAAAAAAAATTGACAGGTTAACACAAAATTAACTGGGCTAACCGGTCAAACCAAGTTAACCCGTCAAACCCGAGATCCGTGTCATGAAAGTTTGATAACTAAATTAAATGAAAAAAATTAATTAAAAAGGAAAAAAAACAAAAAGACATCAGCCTTTTCACCGTGGACTCAATATGCAGTCTACAGTTAAAGATATAAAAATAGCAAAAAAAACAAAAAGAAAAAAAAAAACTAAAAGCATCAGTAGATAAGTAAATAGAAAAAAAATTTAATATTGATGAACTAAATTAAATAAAAAAATATTAAATAAAAAGAAACAATAAAAGAAAAAAAAACTTATAAGAAGAAAAAAACTAATAAAGAAAAAGAAAAAAAATCTAAATTAACTGGGTTAACCCATCAAACCTGAGATCCATGTCATGAAAGTTTGATAACTAAATAGAAAAAAAATTTAATATCAACAAACTAAATAAAAAAATTAATTAAAAAAAAGAAGGCATCAGTCTTTTCACCGTGGACTGCACTGTGCAGTTCACAGTGAAAGCATAAAAAAAGTAAAAAATAAAAATAAAAACTAAAGGCTTCAGCCTTTTCACTGTGGACTGCATATAATATCAAAAGATGAAATCAGAAGAACAAAACTAATGAGAAAAAAGAAAAAAAATCTGAATCAACCGGGTCAACCCGCCAAATTAGGTTAACCTGTCAAACCTAAAATTCGTATCATGAAAGTGTGATAACTAAATAGAAAAAAGATTAATTATTAATGAAATAAATTAAAAAGGAAAAAGCAAAGAGAAAAAAAACTTACAGGAAGAAAAAAACTAATCAAGAAAAAAAAAAAATAAAAAAAGAGGGGGAAAAAAAAAACAGGGGGGGCCAGTCTGATATAATTATATAGAAAAATTTTAATATTAAGAAACTAAATTAAAAAAATAATTAAAAAAAAGACAAAAAAAACTAAAGGCATCAGCTTTTTCACTGAGGACTGTACTATGCAATCCACAGTAAAAGGCTTAAAAAGGAAAAGAGAAAAAAAAAAAACAAAGGCACGCGCCACGGGTTAAATTTTTTTTCTTGCATAAAAAATATCAAAAAATGCTAAGATCTAAGAATGTTAGGTCTTTCTGCAAAGATATGCTCAAAAGCCTTTAGTTTAGTTACAACGTTTGATCCAAGAGTAATATTTATAATATTAATAATAATATTAAACTTACATGACTCAAGTTTAAATGAGTCTGGCTGCAACACCGGACCCAAGAGCCTTGAATGTGAGTATAGCTGCAAAGTCATATCATAAAAGTGTGATAATTAAATAGATTAGTTAAAAAAAACAAAGAAAAAAAAACCAACAGCAAGAGAAAAACTAATGAAGAAAAAGAAAAGAATCTGAATTAACTGGGTTAACCCTTAAAACCAGGTTAACCCGTCAAATCTGGGATTCGCGTCATGAAAGTTTGACAACTAAATATAAAAACAAATTGACGGGTTAACCCGTCAAGCCCGGGATACGTGTCATGAAAGTCTGATAATTAATTAGAAAGAAATTTAACATTAAAAAACTAAACTAAATGAAAAAAAATTAATTAAAAAGAAAAAAAGCAAAAAACAAATTCCGGGTTAACTCGTCAAACTTTAAAAAAAGCAAAAAAAATTCTGGGTTAACTCGTCAAACCAGGTTAACCCGTCAAACCCGAGATCCGTGTCATGAAAGTTTGATAACTAAAAACAAAACTAACATTACCAAACTAAATTAAACAAAAAAAATTCATAAAAAAAACACGCAAAAAAAAAGCAAAAAAAAAACCCATAAAGGCATAAAAAGCAAAAAACAAAAAAAACAAAACAAAATTAAAAAAAAAACAGCTTAGCGTTTCACGTGGACTGCACAGTGAAACACTGAACAATTTTAGTATATGTTATTAATTAAAAAAAAAGAAAAAAAATAAATTCGAGTTAACTCGTCAAACCAGGTTAACCTGTCAAACCCAGGATCCGTGTCATGAAAATCTGATAACTAAATAAAAAAATTAACATTAACAAACTAAATTAAACAAAAAAAGTTCATTAAAAGAAAAAAACACAAAAAAAACCATAAAAGCATAGAAAAAGAAAAAAAAATAAAAAAATAAAAACAGAAAAAAACAAAAAGATAAAAAGAAAAAAAAAGAATACTGCTCAGCGTTTCACGGTAGACTTGCACAGTGAAACACTGAGTGTAGTTTTTTTATATTTAATATTAAAAAAATAAAAATATTTTTATTTCCTTTAGATTCTTTTTGTATCTTCCATTGTTGTTGCTCGAAAATGAAACTCATATTTTTAGGAGGAGGTTCAAATGCTAAAAATTTAAAGCTATAATATAAATATACGCATATCATGAATTCCCCTAAACAATTGTTTTTAATATATATATATATATATACACCCTCTAAAAAGCAATCAATCACACCAATTACATCAACTCACCAAAACTTGAAGCTTCGATCAAACTGCAAGTGCAGTGAAAAAAAGCTAGTGAGGGTATCAAATCACGCGAGAAGAAATAAGAGAATAAGGAGATTATAACAAAAAATACTGTTTGAATCCATAGTAGATTTACTCCCATGTTATAGTTTTCCTGAGACCTTTTAGTTTTTTTTTTAATAGTAGTAGACTAACAGGTCAATGATAGCCACAAAAGCTAAAAGAAAAGGGAAGTATAGATGATCTTCATTGGAACCATCATAAATGGTGAACAAGGCAAGTGTGGGGAGTGAGGCCCCATCTCTTTTCTAACGACCACTTGCTTGCCCCATTTTTTACCTCAACAAAACAGTGTTTGTGCACATAAACAGTCGCTTTCTCATTCTTTAATCAGGATTCAGGACACGATTGTGACTTTGGTGGGAGTTCAGGTGGGCTTTTATGGTGTTCTGACAGATCATTCTCACCTCTGATCACCCCCACCGGCAAAAAAGTTACACTTCAATGCCATAAAAGCAAAATAACCTTATTTCTGTCCTCCATGGATTGGCTTGGCTCATGCAGTAAATGCAAGTAAAGAGGATCCCATTTAGCTTACGAAGATTTTAGGTTTCAGCCCTTGTTACCTGTTTTGGAATAGAAATCACTAAGATAGTAAAAACAAATATTTTCTTGCTTTTTCTGAGAAACCAGATTTTTTTAGAATCGATATGTTTATACATGATTTTTTTCATTTACAAATATGTTTAAAGTTTTATCTTCCATACAAATGCAGTGATATTCTATACAATTATGCTTGGATGTGAAAGTAACTGTATCATCCCTTTTTTTTTCTTTTTAAGATTGTGATGCTTTTGTTGCCATATAAAATAAAATAAAAATAAGTTCATTATTTATTTTCGTACTCTATTCACTTCTGAGTTTTTTTTTTTTACATTTGAATTTGAGATAATAGTATAAATAAAAAATATATTTAGAAAAGTTTTTTTCTTCTCTTTGCTGTCATGAGATAAAAACTCTGGTTAAACCACTTCGAGTTCATCCTCATCTTCATCAATCACGGAGTTTTTGCCACTTCTGTTTGATATTCTTTTCTTTCTGGTTTTTTTTTTCATGTATGTGTGATTTTGACAAACGACAAGCCTTGGGATCGAGTGATCGACCTTCTCACCTAACAGTTTGGCCCATTCCCAACCTCTGTGTGTGTGTGTGTGTGACTGTGTGCGTGTGTGTGTGTGTGTGTGTGTATATATATATATATTCCCTGTATATGTACACATTGCTCTCGCTTGATGTCCTCAAATCTTATAGATTCTGACATGTGGGACTGTCTCAAACCTTTCTCTCTATGAACCTTCGTATTGATTTAGATTTTGTTCTTTATTTATTTTTTCCTTCCTAAATCTTCCACTCTTTAACTTCCAACTGTCTCCCATTACATGTACAGTTTAGTTCTCTCTTAGTTGTCTAGGAATTTATTTCGAGGCTTTTTACCTGCACAAGTAGATTTATTTTTCACATTGTTATTCATATATATCTTATCAATAAGAAAAAATACCTTAAGTTTAGTATTGGTAAATAAATATAAGATGGACAAAAAATAAAAGATAACGTAGGAGTTAACTGTAATTTTTTCCTTAACCACAGAAGTGTAGGAAATTAGGAATTCACTGCATGTAGATGCCTGAACGTAGCATATTTTAAGAAGCAACCGCAACCTTTGCTTGTTGGTTGTTATTTATCCATTGTGGTGTTGTAACTGCCAGCAATCAATCAAAGCATTGTCGGGTGTGCTGTCTTCAAATAGTTTAAAGTTGTCTCGATTTTACCAAACTATGGCCACCCTTTCTTAAATTTAATTTATCTGTCGGTTTAAACAAAGATAAAATCACTTTTCTTATATATTACTTCTACTCCTTTTCTTGTCAATGGTGATGTATTTTTGCTATATATTGTGATTCATTAGCGATTGTCTTCTCATAGCTAACACAGTCTGTGACTCTCTATCTTAGTATTACAAGTCTTGAACCACCCCAGTTGATAATTTTCTCATATCCAATGCTTTTCTTACTGATTTCTTGTTTTTCTTTTATTTTCTTTTTCAAGTCATTTTCTTTCAAGCCAATGAAGAGTGAGGGGAAGATGTTGTTGTTGGGACCTTGGTTTTGGGAGGGGTTTTCAAGTTTTCTTGTTTCATGGTTCAATAAAGGAAGGTTTGCTGTTAGTATGTTTCAAGTTCCTTTGAAAATGCCACTGACGAAGGTGAATCTTTGTTCAAAAGTTCAAGAGATTGTGGAGGAGGAGGGGGAGGGCCCTTCTCTTCTGGATTTGCCTGAGTTGGCTTTGGAATGCATTCTCGAGAGGCTTTCACCAGCTGAGTTGTGTAGCATGGCTGGAGTTTGTAACTCTCTGAGGGATAGGTGTAGAAGTGATCATTTATGGGAGAAACATTTGAAGCACAAATGGGGCAGAGTGATTTGTGAGGCTGCTTGTAAGGAATGGCAATGTCATATAACTTCAAGGAAGAGGCCAAGCTTTTTAGATCAAAGAAATCAAAAGGGTTTCTTTGGATCTCTTATGAGCATGTGGCCTTTTTCCTGGTATAAACCTCGGTGTGAAAGTAGAAACAAGCCCACAACTTGTTTACCAGTTGATTCAATCATGGCTTTATATCTCTCTCTTGAAAGTGGCAAGTTTTGGTTTCCAGCGCAGGTTTATAATCGTGAGGTAAGGACCGGAAAAGACCTGTTCTTGATCTTAATTTTGCATCTTCAAATTGATGATATGATGACTGTGGTTGTGTGTTCATGACAATTCTCTTTATTAATTTTGTTTTTTGGAAAATTCAATGAGATTCTGTCTGTGTTTGGTTTCAGAATGGACATGTTGGATTTATGCTATCATGTTATGATGCACAACTTAGCTATGATTCCAAGACAGACACCTTTCAGGCAAGGTATGGAGAGAGAACTCGGATCGGAATCTGAAACTTTTTATCTGTTCTAACGAGCCTTAAATCATTTTATCAAGCTTTGATGAATCTTAAAACTTTCAGCATTGGGAGTTTTTAACCCATGCCAAATTCTTCTGCACATTGAACTGCAGCAGCTAATATAGCTGAGAATATTTTATTGTCACATGAGAAGTAATTTGTGTTGAAATTGTGCTTTTGTACTTGATCAGCTCATGTGTAAGGCAGGGCCGTCTGCTGAAACTCATAGGGTATTTTTAATTGCAGGTATTCTCCTTTTGCACGGCGAACAATAGAAGAGAGCATACACTGGGATAGGCTCAGAGCACCACCAGTTGAAACTCCTGCACATGTTCTTCATACTTCTGATTGTTTGAATGACTTGAAACCTGGTGATCACATTGAGATCCAGTGGAGGAGAAGCAAAGAATTCCCTTACGGTATGTTGTCGATCCTAAAAATTTATCGCCTTCGGAGTTGATCAAGTTTCTACCTTTGGTTCAGGCTGCATTATTTTCCTAGAACCATGCTTCAATCCCTTATGAGATTTTGAATATCTTCAAAATTTTCTGCTCGTGAGTTGGGATATTTTAGCTTCAATTTGCTTTAGTTTCTGCATCTGAGTTTCTGTCTTGAAATTGGTCATGAATTGCTGTATTACTTGTGGGTATACATTAAAATGATCTTTTGCAAAATGAGCAGGTTGGTGGTATGCTGTTGTGGGGCATCAGGAATTATGTGATGGGAATGAAAATCGCTGCCGTTGCCGATACAGTGGTGAGCGGATCATCAGAAACTGTAAAATTATCCTTTTCTTGACCTTTTTCATTCACCATTGATACAGTAGAGATTCATGGAATTTTACTCTTTCCATTTTTGAAGTAACAGATTAGTCTTGATGTGTAAATCTACAAAGTCTAGGTACTTCATTTGTTGCCTTTGCCCTCTTTTATAAAGAACAAATGCTATAGGAATTCCAATCTTTCTTATCCTCAATGTGTTGGGAACTTGTCCTCTCATTACTCAGCTTTGTCGGGCAAGTGAGCTTGAGTGGTTCAAGCAAGCTGAACAGCAGTTAGGCCACTTCTAAAATGTACACTTTTCTTCAAAAGTGAGCGACAAAACATGTGCATGATGCATTATCAAATCCCCACTTTCCTCATTACTTTATCATCCCTTTACCCATCAATCTCTATCCAGCATCTTTTCTTGATGAATTCAAGAAGCCAATTCAATAATGACATACAACAAGTCGAAGTACGCAACCCAAAATAGATTACAGAACAAACAGTCATAACAAAACAAAAACAGCAGGTCTTTGATCTACAGACAACATCGACAATTTTTTTTTTAAAAAAAAAGGATCATTCAAGTGGAATAAAACCTTTCAGCATTATCAATTGATCATTCATTTAGTCTTACATCTTGTGAAAGCAAAAGATGAAAATTCAAAGGTATACTCAAGTATGATTGCACTACTCCAGCTCTGGCTAGCTGTCGTATTAATGTTTAGTTCATGGTTACTGGTTTTCATTTAACAAATTGCCGCTCTGAAAGCAAGAAAGTGAGACACTTTAATCCGCACCACGTCTTGCGGTGCGCAAAGTTTGATGAGTCTAGGATGTAAGACCTTTGAATACAAATATTCCGGTTTCTTTGGATGTTGATGTCTTTCATATACGCATCATTTTCAATCAGAGACACGCATGATATGGAACAATTTCAATTTTTAGAGTGATCAAGCATGAACATTAGAAGCTCTCCTCATTATTCATCATGTTGCAGCACTCTCTCAATTTGCTAACATGAAGTCTTGCTAACAGATACAGTGGTACTGGAGTTCAGCCAATACACCCCTGGCTCTCGATGGAGACAGACGATAGTAAACAGGAAGGACCACAGGGAAGTAGGTAATGAAGCTGACGGTTTCTATGGAGGAATTAGAAAGCTTTACAAAGAGGAAGAGATATCAAAATGGAAGCAGCTATGGCCAAAACAAATCTTCGACTAGCATGATGGACATTTTCCCCTCCACTTTCATAACATCCCTACGTAAATAGCTCCCTTCTTTTTCAGTCTCTTGAGTTATGATTTCGAGAGCTGAATGCCATAGAAATGTTCCTAGAAAGTTGAACATCACGCTTCAGAGTTTTTGTGAAGCTCGCCGCGGCCTCAGAATAGTGTAGTCCTATGTGTATTGTAATTTTGTAAGCAATATATATATATATATATATATATATATATATATATATATATATATATATATATATATATATATACCTAATGAGTCTTTGTGTAGGGAAAAGCTAATCAGTTTTATGTTTTCAGTTGATACATTTCTGATGAAACATGCCTATATTTTTAACAGAATAAATGCCCTGTGCAAAATTCATATTGTCATGGTTATAAGATTTTTTTTTCCTATTTTTTTTCTATTGTCTTTTACCATAGATCTTTTTTAGTTGGTGTTATTCTCACCTCATAATTTATTATTCTCACTCTATAAATATTATTCAGATAAATCAAAGTACCCCTAATTATATTTTCATAAATGATGATATATTAAATTTTGGTTCTGTATTTAGATCTAGAAAATATAACTAAAAGAGTAAATTCTTTATTTTTATAATCATGATTGTAATTTTTTTAATTTTTTTTCTTTCATCACCTATTACAAAATTAATTTATTGATTTTTTTGTCATATTATATATATTTGTTTTGTTCTAGACATTATCTACCGAATAAAATATTCATTTAGAAAAATTTAATAAAGTCAGCAAGATTTTAAGAGCTTTAATTTTTATTTACTCCTTTTTTTTTCTTTGAATTAATTTTTAATTTTAATAAATTAAAAAACAACATTTCAGTAACATTTTAGTTATATATAAAAAAAAACACTCCATAATTTTATTAAAAACAAGGATTAATGTAGTCTATCAATATAATTTGTAACAAATATGGAGTGAAATAATAAATTATAAAATGAGAATAATGCCATTTTCCCCTTAAAATTGGTATTGTTAAAAAACTTGCATATTATTATTATTATTAACATATGCTAAAATGACTTGTCATTTAATTGTAGCAATAAATAATAAAATATTAGGGTTTTTTTCATTTGATCCTAAAAAATCTTGAGGATTTTTTTTTAATTTCAATTGTTTTTTGATTTCATCCTCCAACATTGAAATTATAAGGTATTGAACTTCATAATTTATTTTGATTTGCTTTCTATGGAGTTATTTTGGTCTCATGATTTAAATTGCAAGTTTTGCAAGTGAGTTGTGTTAACTCGAGTTATTTTTAGTTTTTTTAATTAATTTTCATATTCAATATTGGATTGATTGGGAATCGGACTTCATAATTGTTTTTTGATTTGCTTTCTTTTGGGTTATCATGGTCTCATGATCCAGGTCGTAAGTTTTATAGGTTAGCAAAGTTGACTCGTTTTTTTTTGTTAATATTTTTTCAATTGTATCCTTTAAAATTTGATTGATTGAGAATTGAAATTTATATTATTTTTTTATTTGTTTGCTATGGAATTATTCTGATTTCTTGACCTGAGTTTTACAAGTTAACCTAGATTGATTTGAGTCAATTTTTTTTTGTTTTTTTAATTTAATACTTTATCACGATCTTATGATTCGGGTCAAGGGTTAGACTGATTAACTCATGTATTTTTTAGTTGATTTTTTTAATTTTATTATTCAATATTGAAAATTAGGCTTCGCAATTTATTTCAGTTTGCATTCTATGAAGTTATTCCGGTCGCATGACCAAATCACAAGTTTGGTTAATAAAGTTAGGGTGCCCCGATTGGTTTTTTGTATCCTTTTCTTAAGTTTTTTTTTTTAATTTCATCAATCAACATTGAATTGGTTGAGAATTGAGCTTTTATAATTTGTTTTGATTTGCTTTCTAAAAGGTTGTCTTAATTTCTTGATCCAGGTTTGATAGGTTAAGTTAAGTTGACTCAAGTTATTTTGTAGTTAAATTTTGTTTTTAATTTTATCATTTAACATTGAGATAATTGAGAATTAAGTTTAATATTGTTTTTTTATTTGCTTTTTATAGGTTTATCATATTCTTATAATATGGGTAGTGAATTTGATCGGTTAACCCGAATCGATCTAATATGTTCTCGTTTTAATATTTAAAAAAAGATATCATGTTGATTTTTCTAGTCAAACTATATTGTTATTGGTCATTCGGTTTATCATTGAATATGCTAAGTTGACCAAGTTACATCAAGTTAATTCTCATATAGTTTAAAAATATTACACTAAAAAACACATTAACAACATTTAAATAATTTTTAAATCCAAAAAAAATTGATATGGTTCGCAACGTAGTGCAACAATGATCTAATTAACAAGAACTAAATGGGAAGAGGAAATCATTGTTCCCTTCCTCACAAAGAACGGTTCATTGAAACATTACTTTGATTTTTTTTAATTTTAGTTTTTTAATTATTTTTATCCTTTAACATTAGATTTATTGGAAATTTAAGTTTCATAATTTATTTCAGTTTAACTTCTATAAAATTATTTTTGTTTCATGACTTGAGTAATGAATTTCGCAGGTTAACTCGATTGACTCGGGTTTTTTTGTTTTTAATTTTCTTTCTTCAATTTCATCCGTCACCATTTGAGTTGATTGAGAATTATGCTTTATAATTTGTTTCAATTTGTTTTCTATGAGGTTATTCCAGTCTCAAGACTAAAGTCAAAGATCAGACAAGCTAAATCAAGTTGATTTAGGTCTTTTTTGCTGATTTTTAATTGATTTTTTTTTAATTTCATCATTCAATATTAGATTAATTGAGAATTGAGTTTCATAATTTGTTTTGATTTATTTTTTATTAGGTTATCTCGATTTTATGATCTAGGTTTGACGGGTTAATCCGAATTGAATCAAGTTTTTTTTTATCTTTTTTTTTTAATTTTTTTTAATATTGAATTGATTAAGAATTGAATTTGATTTACTTTCAAAATGAGGTTATTATGGTTTTACGACTCAGGTCGTAGATTTTATATGTAATTGATCCAAGTTATATTCTTAATATTATTTTAAAAAATATTATCTTGATTTTTTAAATTACATTATATATATTTTTTACTAATTATTAAATTTTTTGAATTTATCATTAAATTATATTCTTGAAAATACATTATCAACTTTTTAATTTTTTTTTAAAAATTGATCTTACATGAATTATAATATGGTAAAAAGTTCCCAAAGGAAAATGCCACGCATTGCTATATAAAAAGTAAAAACACTCAAAATCTATTTTCCATACATTTTGATAATAGACTCTTTTTTTTTTAAAAAAAAAAAAAAAACGTTAGAAGAGTCTAGCATGTTCCATGTAAAAAAAAAAAAAAACTTTGCCCCAAAATACAAAAATAAATAAAGAAAATTAATCAATCACCTTCCATTCCATCTCACTTTCCCATCTACAATCAACCTCTTCTTAGAACTCAATTTTTTTTTTTTTTTTTAACTTCTAACCAAATCAAATACCCCCATCAACAACAACGTAGAAATTAGTAGAAAGTTCGTCGTCGCTGTCGCTTGGTTGCTCCTCCTTTGACCCAGAAAGATGAACGGCGGCCCCTCTGGTTTCAGTGCGTAAACCAATTAACCCCCTTCCTCTCGTTTTCCCCCTTCATTTTCATTGATTGATGTTGTTGATATTGATGTGCATCTAAATTTTATGACTTCATTTTTATTTTTTGTGGGTTTGGTGATAAATAGACAATGCGCCTGTTACGAAAACATTTGTTATTGCAAGTTCAATTTTTACCATTTTCTTGAGGATCAAAGGTGGCCCTAACAAGCTTGGACTATCGTATCAGGTACATTCTATTGGCTTTACTGTTTCTCTTACGTGGGTTTTTTTTTTCTTTTTTTACATTAGTGGTGGATTGATTGAAATCAGAGTCAGAATTTTTATTTTGTTTCACAAAAATATCAATAGTTTTCCTTTTTAATTTAAAATATTTAGTTTAGTTGTTAATTATCCTTGTTTAATGATTTCTTTCTAAAAAGTTATAATTTTATGACTTGGAAGGTAAACTTAGAACTCAACTGGTTGCTGATGGGCATAGAAGAGTGAGGTAAGGAGAGTTTACAGTAGAATTATAGATAAAATGGGATGATGGAGCATGTAGTTGGTTAGGGAATCTTGTGGGGTTGGATGGTTTTGTGGAACTTTGTTGATTTGGGAGTCGTGGTATTGGACATTATAGGATGTACAAGCTGGATTTTTTTGAAAATGACAAAGTTATCAGATGGAAATTTCTGAGGAGTCAGCTCAGTAGCTTGATTTTGTAACATCCTTTGTTAGGATTGTGTGTACTGAAGTTGAATATCGACACGAGTATGGGTTTACTGGGGCTTCTGTGGCAGATATTTTAATTTTTATTTCTGGGGGGAGGTGGGGTCTGTCTAGCTATATCCCATGGAAGTATACTTGGGAGATTGAGGCATCTGTTTCCAGCAATGCAGGGTAACATCATGATTTTAGATGATATGAATGGATCTCTATATTTTAGTGTGAAATATCCATCTTTATACAGTTTAGCCTTATCAAATTATAATTCAATGAAGGTATGTGTTAGCCATGGTTGAAGATGTAAGATGAGTTAAAGGAGGAAAAGGATGTTAACCTTGTCTTCGTTATGTAGATGACTGTTAGCCATGGTCAAATTATAATATTATGATGTATCTAGTGTAGTGTGATCCTTGAATTTAAAAATGGAGCACACCTTACAAATTTTGTTTTTCTTTATGGCAGGATATTTTCAGGAATCCCCGTCTCTGGAAGTTAATTTTGTCAGTTTTTGCCTTTTCATCTACACCAGAAATGATGTTTGGACTATACCTTCTATATTACTTTAGGGTCTTTGAGAGACAGATTGGTTCCAACAAGTACTTGGTGAGTTATTATCATCCTAATTTGCTCATGCATTCTTTTGGATTGGGACTTGAGACAAATGTTCCAAATCAACATTATCAATATTTCTACACTTCAGATTTTGCATATCTCCATAATTCTGTGTGCTGTTACCTCTCACCGTTTTGTTTTTGATGAAAAAATTCTTAAGTTGAGAAACATGTCTCTGTTAAGATTCTGCTGCTTTAATCAGTAAATGAATATTTATTTGTCTTTCTTTTAAAAAAAATTGTGGCTCAACTTCTGCTTTGGTTTTTGCTCTCTATTTTCCAACAGGATTGGCCCTAGGAAAGAAATATAAATCTGATTGTGTTTTAGTGTGTGGTTTTCTTTCATTATCATACTTCTCCTTTTTTTTTTGTTTATTGAAGTCTGCCCAAATTGTGCAGGTCTTTATTTTGTTCTCTGTGATAGTTTCATTACTCTTTGAGATCTTTGCTGTCGCACTCCTTAAAGGTATATGACGTCTATCCCTGTTTGATGCATTGTTATTTTTGAAAGTGCTTCTCTTCTTCATTAATCTTTTACACCTCAAGTATATAACCCATGGAAGTTGTTGTAACTCCATTGTTACTGTAAAAACTAATTGGGTAAATTTGCTGCTATGCTATTTTCTTTTTGCTGAGCAATATAGTGATATACATTGCCTATTAGTTCTCTCTTTTCTTCTTTTTTCCTTGATGTGAAGAACCTCAGTAGAGGTCACATTAGGAAGTTCCTGGGCCAAGATGCTGGATTTCAAATATATGGTTATTAATCATGGGTTGTGGTGACCACACTTCACTCCTGTTCTGCTGGATGATATTGACTTTATTGCCCCGGTCAAATGAGTGCTGCCTGCATGCCTTGTGCCATCTTCCAGCTTGTAGATACACTATACCATCATTTACAGTCCTTTGAATATGAAGAAAAATTTCAACATAATGTCCTATATACTATTTCTAAGGGTGCAAGTTTATTCTGCTGGCTGTGTCCTAGCAAAAATAAGAGCTTATTCATTTATTTATGTTCTTCATGCTTCTTTTATAGGTGATTTTTTCAGCAAACATTCTTTCTGCTGCATTACAATCATGCCCAACAATTAAATGTGTCTGTTTGTATGCAGATCCTTCAGCCAATCTTCTGACATCAGGACCTTATGGTCTTATATTTGCTTCATTTGTTCCCTTCTACTTTGACATTCCAGTATCAACTCGGTTTCACATTTTTAGCAACCACTTTTCTGATAAGTCTTTCATATATCTAGCTGGTGTTCAGGTAAAAGAGAACACTTGCACTTTTCTATGTGTGAATGTGTTTGCCTTTTCCCCCCGTTTTGGTTTTGGTTTCAGTTTCTGCCACATCTGCCCCTTTGTTTCTCTTTCCAATACCAGAGATCCAATATCAGTTTTGGTTCTGCAGCTTCTTTTATCATCCTGGAAAAGATCAATCTTGCCTGGGATATGTGGTATCCTTGCTGGTTCCTTGTATCGTCTAAATATCTTTGGCATCCGCAAGGCAAAGGTAGGTTTTTTGGCTTCACCTCATATTTTCTGTAACTAAATGTCAACAACAATAGATGACAGCTTAGATTGTGAGGTTTCTATTCTTTAGGTCTTTGCTTTGTGTTGTAAAGAAATTGGGTATTGTGAGCTGGAGCTGATCAACTTAATTGAACTTCTTTGCTCTATGCTCAAAGATTTGTTGAGAAAAGTCCTCCGTAGGAAATTGTTAGTTGGATCTGATTATTTGACATGAAGTTATTTGTATATGCACAAAGATTGGTTGAGAAGATTCCTCATAGGACATTCTGAGTTCTTGATTAACTTAACCGAACTTCTTTACTGTATCTATAAAGGTTGATTGGGAAAATTCCTCCACAGCGATTAAATATTAGATTAACTTGGTTCAGGTGTGTGATCATGTGGTGGTGTATTTTTCAGGTTTTCTGCATGCGTTATGAGGCTTGTATCTGAGCAAAAAGTTTTGTTATGGTTTTGATCTTCTATAGGTCTGATATTTGTGTAATTTGATCATTCCTGGACAGACCTGTTTGAGAGATTATTCGTGATAAAATCAGTTGAATTATGATTATCGTGAACCATAAGATCTTTGATCATCTCTGGCACTTGTTAGGGTTCTAAAATGTGAAGAAATGAGATGTTTGCATGCGTGTGCAGGATATGCTTCAGCTTCTGTGCTCAATTTATCTTCACAAAATTACAAATAACGATGTTTCCTTGTTTATTTGACCATCAAGTTTCCTTTTCTTCTTCTTAACTGCTGTAACTGACTTATTAAAGGAAACAAGTCAGTTTGCATCATTAGAAAGTATTATTTCCTGCCTCTTTTTCCCTTCATCTGTTTTTTTATAATTAAAATTTAATAAAACATTCAAACTGTTCACAGTGTCAATTGCTAAAGCTGACTCGAAGCTATAAACTAATACTTCATTGTTGTCTGCTCTATCTGCTACAGTTCCCCGAGTTCATAGCTTCATTCTTCTCACGACTTTCTTGGCAGTCTACGGGCAGTCCACGAGGACCAACTACGAGGAATGTAACAGGAAGTGCACTATCCCATGCTGGTCGTCATGTGGAGGCAAGTCTCTCGATAACCCCCACCGCCCTCCTGTCTCCCTCTTCAGCCTCTCCCCTATCACCTTTACCATCATTTTCTTCATATTTCCTTCACCTTTTTTCTTCCCTCTGGAGACTGCAACCCGAGTTTGACTTTTATGAACAGATCCATTTCTTAGTATAGAAAGTCAATTTTAACAAAATTTTTGGGAAGCCCAAGACTGCAAAATTAAGGAGTTGTCTTGTCCTTTTCTTTTCTTGAATCTTGCACTTGAAACTATAAATTCTTACCTCCAAAACTGCTATAGTGTGAATCAATTGCTTATATTGCATCAACATCACTTTGTTAGTTTAATTTAATTTATCCATAACAACTGATCTTTCTCGTTGGTTTCAGAGAACTTATCCTGCTCCCATGGCTCCTTCCACAGAGCCAACAGAGGATGCCATTGCTACTCTGGTTTCTATGGGCTTTGATAGGAGCTCAGCTAGACAGGCACTTTTGCAGGCTAGGAATGACATCAATACAGCTACAAACATTCTTCTTGAAGCACTGTCCCACTAATTCATCGGTGCTGTGAAATGGAATTCAGACTGTTAATTGGGAGATAAACCCATCAATAGTGAGACAGGGTGATCGATCAGATGGACTTATTTTGATGAGTAGATCAAGACCCGGGAATTCATCAAGGTGTTCCTGGCATCAATTTTTAGTGTTTTCCCTCATGCTTATTTTATTCAGTGTCACGTTTGAGATTAGAAATTGTACACCAACGTGAACCTGTACAATTGTTGACAGCGTATCTGAACACATGCATGTCATTGGGGGGTAAGTACAGAGTTGTCTTCTCATACACTTGCGGCCTTTCTGATCAATTGATCTCGTATTTATGGGACATCTGATGAAAATGGTCGTGTTCATATGCTGACATAGTTGTAAATTTAGACTATGGAATGCTTTTGCAGTTTAGACGAAGTTATGTGAATCTTGTCAATTCTTCTCTGTCCAATGTATTTGTGCTGATGCGTGTAAATGTGGCTGTGTTCATGTCCGTGCCCCTGTTCTCCTACACATACACATACATGGCAACCCAAAGGGAACACCTCTTCTACTGCAGCCCGCACTCCACACTCTGATGTAGATCCTGCTGATAAGGTCCCTTTATTCTTTAATTAAAAAGATTTACATATTGTCTTTCATTAATTAAATTTACACCTCTTTTCTTCTTGGTTTTCTTATTTGTTTATTTACAAGCAGTGGGCTATTCACGACGATTCTTTACAACACACCACAACTTAGCCACCATGGTTTGAGACTGGCTATCCTAGGTTGCTTCAGTTCTTGATCGACATCCAACCCCGTCTATGCTAGATCCTAAAGAGCCTGGATTATTTTTCAAAGAGTTGTCTACTTGTCTCCATATCCGTGTAACTTTTAATTATAAAAGAAATCGAACCTGATTACGGCAACATATCAGCTTTACCAGATGGCCCTGGGCGTGCTAAATCATTGCAATCACCGAAGATGGAGGATAATTGGTTCAATGGACTCAGATGGAAGATAACTAGTATAGCATGGGCTGAAATATTGACTCATGCTGCAGCTCATCGTGGATGCAAAGAGCATCTCAAGTACTTTGCGCGAGGGGTAACATTTTGTAGATGATACTGTGGGCTTCATTATAGAAAATAAAACATTGATGACAACAGAAACAAAAATAATCAGCAGGAATGAAGCAACTCAATGCCCTGATGAACAAGAAGAATGGAACGAAACATGGTCTTAAAGATCTTAACACCGGCAGATTTAAGTCCTTGCCCGTCATTTGCAAGATCTCTTTAACTTGTTGATGCACAAAAAAAAAAGAGAATAATTGCAGAAGGCTAACAAGTGCAGAAGGCCAGTCATAATAGCACAAATCATTCAAGGAAATAAATTGTCTCAAAACTTCAAATCTCCAGCTGAATCTCTTTAACTTGTTGTCCTCAACATGAACATACATGTCTGATGGCATATATGGAATGGCCTAGCCAGAAGGCCTACAAGCGAGATCTAGGAAGAGATAAAAAGGCTGATCTATAGGGAGGCAAGCTTAGCTCATCTAAAAAGACATTTAATGAGATGAGAATTGCCGAGGGCTAACTCATCTCAAAAGG
Organism: Populus deltoides; assembly: GCA_015852605.2. Lineage (NCBI taxonomy): Eukaryota > Viridiplantae > Streptophyta > Magnoliopsida > Malpighiales > Salicaceae > Populus > Populus deltoides. The sequence continues at coordinate 13,823,204 of CM027585.2, forward strand.
CATCTTATGAGACGAGGATTATCAAGGGCCTATAAGAAACTAGATGCTGACGAGTTTATTTAATGTGGGATTCCCTCACACGATGAATAGATGGAAGACTTTGAACTTGGACATATAAGCTATTTGGAGGTGACATTTGGAGGTGAGGCTAAGTCACATGCGCCGTTTACTTGCTTGAACTTGGACATATAAGCTATTTTTTTAATAATATTTTTATTAATCAAAATACCTCTCATGTCAACTTTTTAAATATTTATATTAATAATTTTTACAGAGTGTATTTGGAAAGTAAAGGGATTGAATTGTCCATAATATTGAAGGTCAATGAATTGAATTCTCCATAATTAATCTCGTTATTTACCTCTTAAAAAAACACCTTCTCTGCCACAACAACAAGCTATTGATTTTTTCTATGAAAGAGTAAAATGATTTATAATGTTGCAGTGAATAGACGTCTAGATGCACATTGAATTCTTCATGCATTTTAAGGGTTTTTTTTAATGGTGTGACATCAATTTCTTGGAATTCTACCTTCACAGCCAGAACGAAAGGTACTATGTTAGATTTTTGAATAAGAAATGTAGAACTTGATAAGATTTAACTCTAATTAATTCATGTTGAGAAATTTTATGGTATTTATATAGCAGTTAGAGCATCCTATTAATTATTTACAGGGATCCATTTTTTTTTATAAAAAAAGATGGATATAAGAATAAAAAAAAAATCTAAGTGTAGATATTTATATATTTTCTGTGGATCATTGATTTTATTTTATATTTCTACTTGTGTATGCCTTTAAAAAAAAAACATAAAAAATAACAAAATATCACAATTACTTATATATATCATGTAGTTTCACTGAATTGCTAGGAATAGATAAAGAATTTTTACTTCGGCTGAGAAAGCTTAAAGGCTGACTTGTTGGCCAAAGGCTCCACGAACAATCGTCGTTTTTTGATGGGCATGGTTACCTGTTACAAGGCAAGTTCATTATACCGCAAAGACAAATTAAAATGACATGGGAAGTGAAGGGAACAGAAGCCAACATTACTCTGAACTGATGGAGCTTGTCGGTTGCAATCACTCACTCAACAAGGGCTCGAATTTGATACCGTTTTCAGGCATGCTGCACATGAACTGAAATGAAAGCAAAAGACTGATAACCCCATAAAAGCAAGAGAACAGACAACCCAATGGCCCAATGAACTAAATAAAAGACGAAGAAACAAAGACTTTTAAGCAATTTAACAAGCTATATAGATTGAACTTTGAAGTAAAATCAATTAGAAATATAAGGAGGCCTAGCCCTCGCTGTCCATTCATTTCTAGCCTTGTAATCTCTTTTTAAAAGACATTCTCAAACCACCAAGCAAAGCGGTCCAATTGTATGATCATATCATACAACAAATACAAGACATTATTTCACTCAAGTTACAAATCTGCGCCTCCAGCTCCTCAAAGATAGATCTCTGTGGGAATATGCATGGAAACTTCATAAAACGATATGGGGGGTTTGCTCATTCTGTGCAAGTGCGGACTGGTGAGGAAACGGTATGCTCTCTTCAGATAGTATCAATTTCTCTGAGAAAACTGGACTTTTCTGCAGTCAAGAGATATGCTAGCATCTTCTTTTGCCTCAAGGGTATTAGACAGTGCTAACATCCACTCGACTTTTATGTAGCTGAAAGGCTGGAGTAATCCAGCTCCCACAACTGCATTGGATACCTGACCAATTGAAGTAACCCAAACGAGCTTCGCAATGAGCACAGGACAACTTTCCCTCCAATGCACCTTCCTCAACTGGATAACAAGGAAGAGCTATTATATTAAGTGGGTATCATTTCCAGCAAGTATGCACAAATTATAATTCCTAAAACCCATGAACCAATTAAGAAGACATGCCCAGGGTAAGGCATAAACCAAGGATAAGGATCAATTGAGTTCTAGATGAAGATGATGATCTGGAAAAGTCAAGTAGGATTTGGGAAAAACATGGATAATTGAAAAGCACTTATTTGGATCCTCTTTAGATGAAAACGGGATGCCAACAAATGCAACGCACCTATTTTTTTTTATAAACAGGTATAAATTACGCATAATTCTCATGATAAATATTTCAAGATGCTTTCAAAAGTATTGTGTTATTTCTCCCTAAATCCTTCTCTCCTATAAGATACAAAATAGCACCTCCATTATTGAAATATCAAAAGTGTTGATTCATTATGGCCTTAGCACATGGAACCGAGTTGTTTGCGTGGTTCATAATTTTCCCCAACTTCTTTCAGTTAATGGTTTCCATTAGAAATCTCTATGCACTGAATACAAGGATGCCCTTTTCCAAAAGAGTGCATCACAATAGCTGCATAGGCCAATACATCTTCAAGACATAGCCACGTGGCTTTCATAAATGGATAATATTAAACCCAGAAATTATCTCAACTGATGATGAGAAGTACTTCTAGAGCTAAGCAACACAATATGAGCATGGAGGTTGACCATTTGGTGGAAAAAACAAGTCAAGGATTTGAGAAATCTCTAGCAACTAGTGAGCCATTATAGCTAACTCAAAGTAAACCAATGAAGTTGCAATTAGTTATGTGTTTTCTTCTTTATGAATAAACTTAAAAATGTCCAATGGCATCGGAATTTCTACAAAATGAGATTGCACATACCTCCTGTCATCCACTTCAGAGGCTCAACAAAAAGAGATGAACACTCAGACTCATCGGACTTGTTAAAGGGGTTGCCACTTTTCTGCTTGCCCCATGCAAAAGATGTCTCGCCCTCTCCTGGAACATGATCCACAACATTCTCCTGCAGTGCAACTACTCGACGGCATTTCTTGCAGCGGTATGCAGGAATAGCCTTTTTCCCTTCATTTAGAGATGCTTCTTCCTCAGAGGAAATTTGTGTAGGTACACCAGGATCTGCCCCAAATTTAGAACTGTCTATCTTCTCTCCACGGTTGTAAAACTCACCTGGAAGCATGGGGAAATTAATCCTTCACAAAAAAAATTTTTTAAAAAAATCACAGATTCAACATATCTAATCATTCTGTATGTTTGTAACAGGAAAGAATATGTTTCCAACAGACATGAAAGATAGATCTATAATAATGTTCCAGTTGGAAGAAATTTAAGAATGAAAATTTAATTGGATAAGTAGGAAAAGCATCAAATGCTCAATGCATGACCCCTTATGCTATGCCAACTCTTATATGCAGATTCACATTTTGGGAGCAATCACTTCATATAAATGCTCAAGGTTAAGGACGTACTAATGTCATGCCTCCAAAATTATGTTTATGCAGAGCCCTATTTGATGACCTGCTTTATCATACAAAAAAATAATTTACAAGAACAGCAAGTGAGGATCAATATACTAAGAACATGTACCCAATACTTTCAGGCGAAACCGCTTGTATATGGGACTAGCATGATCAACCTTGAACCCCATTTCCTCAAACATTTTCAACTGCAATGGGGGAAAAAGAATTAAGATCTATGACGATCACATTAGAAACTAATGTCTCAGAGTCACCATTAATGCATCCCAACAATCATATAGGTTTTTTAGGACCCTTGCATACCTGTTCTAAAAAGCCATCATTGGGACAAACAGACTCGCAGCTTCGCCTTAGGGATTCAAGAGCATCTGCAGGGACACATAGGGAAAAGATGAACAAGGAAAAGGATGAAATATTAAATAACTCAAAATTCAAAGAAACAACAACACGTATTTTTATGGTTGTCAGACAAAAGAGCCACCAGATTTTCAGAAAGTAAACAATGAAGGCCATCAGCATTAACCAATCAGCAGACCCAAAATGCTCCAAATAAAAAGTGGATGTGTTCAAACCTTCAAGAGACAACTGTTCAGTTTTCATCAAGTACGCTGTAATGATAGCTGCACTGCAAAGAAAAAAAAACGAAAGAAGGGACCAAACCATTAGGGCTTGACAATTCAGGGCAGGGCTTCTGAGCAATTTCCCAACACTCATCAATTGGGTCAGAAGATAACCTAAAACACTTCTTTTCTATTTTGATCCACTTCAGGATGATAAACCAATCAACTGAAAATATCAAAACAGAGTTCATGACCGTTTAAAATTAACCGAGAAAAAAGTCGCAAATTTGCACATCAAATTCCAAGCAAGTAGACATGCAAAAATAAGGTAATGTTCTTTACCCCCAAACTATCCATTTCCATCAAGTACCCCGAACAAGTTTTCCAGATAATACCAACCATTGATGAAGCAGACTTCACCGATGGATCCAAAATACAGTTCATACTATATGCAAGAATCAGAGTAATTTTTTTCATCCCAAAATATCCATTTCCATCTCGAACAAGTTTCGTGAATAATACCCAACCATTGATGAAATGGACTCCTCTGGTGTGTCCCAAACACAGTTCATACTATTCCAGAAAATCATTCGGGAGAAGTAGCATTGCATTTCAATATTAACTTAATCCAAACTTAAGGGCAATAATCATTAATTTAAATAAAAAAATACAGAAAATCATCATCATTATCATGAAAAATGACAATAATTTATCATATACCTTCTCGAAACGCCAGCAAAACAATGCACCAAAACAGCTCCTTCTTTTCTACTCTTCTCAATAAAATCCAAACAAACATCCAAATAATCCAACAAATCCTCACTCTCCATATCCCTAATCGGCACCGCCATTCTCACCAGTTTCAAATCCTTCCCTGCATACTCTAACCCATACAAAACCTTATTCGCCGCCAAACAACTCCTCCACTCATCCTCACCGTCACCCACGCACACTTTCTTTATCTCCTTCGCCGGGATTACCACACCGCTTCTCCATTCCGTAAAGAACGATATAGACACGGAACTTAAGACAGATAAAATATGCGTTATTTCCGAACTTCCGTTTTGCAGAACCTCAGCCGCGTCGCTTATGTTTCCGATGAAAAGATTCTCGCGTACAAGATACGGCATCACAAAAAAAAATCCAAGCTTATTTTCTCCTGCAAAAAACTAAGGAATTCTAAGCAAAGGAGAAATAAATAAATAAAGGATTATGATAAAAATGATAACTTTTTGGATTAATTAGAAATTAGTAATCAGAGAGGATTTTGAGATGACCTGAGAAGGAATATTCCGGAGAAGGATTGAATCTTCTTTTTCGTGCTGATTTTTATCTTCGGCTACGGCTGCTGCGAGATTTGAGACTGTGGCAGGAATTTATAGGAGGTGGGTTAGCACGTGCGAATAACTGATTTGGTACGTGCGAGTGAATGTGGGGCTTTTCGACCTGGCAGGAGATGGAAGGGGTGGTCTTTTTTCGTGTAAATCATCCCGCCATGCGCTTTCGGTTGAGGGGAAATGACGTGGAAATATCAGGACAGGTGGTGGAGAATGATTGGGGTTCGAGTCTTGTGTGTACCACGTCAGATATTTTCTTTTCTTTTCTTTTCTTTTCTTTTCTTTTAGGGGTCTTTGCTCTTATATTTATAAGACCTAACCCGTGGTCGCCATGATCTAAGAACAAGGAAGCTGATAGAGTGAATTGTATCGAGTTAATTTAAATTTTTTAAAAAATAAATAAGTTTTAAAAAATATTAAGAGTTTTTATTAAATTCAATTTTTATCAAATTTTGAGTCATCATAATAAGCCGTCAAATCAAATTGTTCTTGTAACTAAGCTTTTAGAAGCTGCTAGAGACTATTTTATGCAGATCAAGGGCTAGGAATAAGATGAGCTCGCACAAAACGTATTGATTACACACCATGTATCTTTGGCTAGGAATAAGTTGAGTTCTCTTGCCTATAAAACATTTTGAGGTTCCGACATCCAAAGAAAAAAAATTAATGTATTTTTGAGTCTTGAGAAATCAGAACACAATGTAATAATGCATCTATTTATATTATATTTATATATATATATATATATATATATATATATATATATATATACACACACAAAAATTTGGATGTAGAGCAAGCATATTCGCCTATTGTTACGAGGTATTTCAACTCTTCTCGTCTTGATATAACTGTATCATAGTTTTTACATTCAAGATAAACTAACGTGATTAAAATCTATAAATACTTTGAATTATCATGTAAATCAAGAAATTTAAGAATTAATTCTTCAACAATTCATTAACATATACATATTTTTTTTTTCATTTCTATGTTACTTCATTTTCTATATTTATTAGCTCTTGAGTATTAGAGCGTCTACAATTCTATAAAAAAGTTGTTTTTATAAAAATAAAGAAGCTCGGATATAAAATTTATATTCAAGTTCATACACTTCAGATTAAAATATGCAACCCGTGAAAAGATCCATTCAACCCTAAAGTTTTTTATTACTTCATTAATATTAATGATATTTATTATTTTGAGATTAATTTAAACTCAATTAGAAAATGAGGAAGAGAAGTTTTAATGCCTGTGTTCAATCATTAAAAAAAAAATAAAAGAAATAGAGAAAGGATTGCTTGCCTTGATTTTTTCACATTAACATGAGAAAACGACGTGTCTTTAGTAGTTGTGTGAGAGAAAAAGCTGTACGTGTACAGGCAAAGCGACATGATCATGTGTAGTCATGTCGTACAAAGAAAGATGCATCCCATACATCAGCCAATCGAATCTATCATGACGACCGAATAACAACAAGCCACATGCCAAATTATGCCACTCATGATTAAAGCCACCATTTAGACTTTCCATGGCTCCTGGGTCATCCCCAAAAGATGCGCCGACTGTAAATCCAAAAATAATAAAAAAAATATTATTTTAGCTTTTCAATACTAGATATATTTTTTAAAAATATTAAATAAAATTATAAAATATTATTTTTTAAAAAATATTATTTTTATTATCTTGTAAAAATATCAAAACCTTACAAAATAATATTCATCACAATAATTTTTTTTTTAAATCTATAATTTTTGTTTATGAAACTATTCTGATCTCATCATTTATTTTATGAGTTTCATAATTTTGTTTAGATTAATTTAATTTTTTTATTTTTAAATTTTTATTTTTATTTTTTAATGCTATATTGATTGATAATCGTTCAAGTTTTTTTTTAGACTCGTTAAATCATTCAAATCATATTAGATTATTAAAATAATTTTGTATAACATATATTAAAATGCAATAAACTTTTTTAAACGACATTTTATCACTGTAATGCATATAAAAAATAATAATATTTACACTATTTAAAAATTTATATTATTAATCTGGCTCTTATAAAAAGCATCTCTCCCCGCAGATTCTCATAAGGTGACAATCTATGCATCATCATTGTCCACCTTGTCACCATTTCAATTCTCAATCTTGAGATAACACGGGATGATGTAGATGCGCTCATGATTGATGTGCACCATTGTGACATGACACACCATCATGGGCCTCCTCCATCTCCCTTCAATTATAGGCACAATTGATTTAGGAATTTCAAAACCTAAGAGTCTAAACTCGGATTTAATTTTAGTTAAATCAAATAACTTGATTAATTTTGTCAAACTCCATTATTAATCATGTCAAACTCAATTATATCAACAACTAAGAAGAAACAAAACACTATTATTTTAGTAAAAATAATTAGTTTAAGTTTGTATTAACCTAAATCCTGAATTGTTTTTTATAACTACGGTTAAATTAAGAAGATAAAAAGAAAAAAGAATAAAATATATTATTTTTTTATATAAAAATATAAATATATATTAGATAGATGGCCCGCATTACATCATAGACGATATTAAAATTTTTTTTTTAATGTAAAAAAAAAAAGGTTTAAGTGACATCAATGTTTTTAAATAAACAAAAAAAATATGAGACTCGGGTTACTAGCTTATCTGAGTTTAATAAACTCAGTTAATTTAATAATATGATTAAAAAAATTAACAATAAATAAAGTGATTTTTTTTAATAATTAACTATAAAAAATAAACTACCAATAATATAACCAGAAGAAAAAAAAATTTGTTGAAAACTCAACGTCGCTCTGGCATGAACTCCGCTCCCACCATGAAAAAACAGCTCATCAAAATAACAGTTAAATAGTTAATTCATTTTACTTTATGTTTAAAAAGTGAAATACAAAAAAAGCCATAGACAACAGTTAAATAGTTTTTATTTTTATTTTTAAAAGCAGTTTAGTTATCTTATTATGTTTTAAAAAAGTAAAAAAATCTGGGCCTAATTAATTTAATAATAACTAATAAACATAATAAAAAGACTAAATTACCCAAATAAACAATCAAATCATTTTGTTTAAGATAAAACAAATGGATTATTCCACTATTCCAATCCAAATTACAATGAGCCCAGGCTAGTACAATGAAACCCTGATACGTATCCTCTTTTTTTTTTAATTGCTACACAACAAATAGGTGAACTTGTGAGCTGACACAACCAACAATGAATATTGCCTTCTTCCTCGCTCATGTATGGCCTCATCTCTATCGAGATTACAGTAACTTCACCAAAGGAGCTCATGGAAAGAAAAGACGAGACTTTCCAAAATGTTGATGAACTCAAACCCAAAACCTTAAGATGAATGAGTAACCCGTGCAAGAACTTAGTAAAATATATTGATCTCCCATTTTAGTTATTTTCACATGGTCCAAGATTTGCGTATAAATCAAGAAGTATCTACCAGACGATACTCGGGACATGCCCGTTGCGAAACAGGGATGAGCTATGAATTTAACAAGGGAAAGAAGGTCGAAGATAGGGGCTAGGGTTCCTCTTTTCTCTACAAAACTTATGCACAATAACAACCAACATATTACGAAACCGCATACAACCTTGTACTAAAACTCATATAGCTCACAATATACACTGGCAAATTAATAACCCTCTCACAACCAACATCACGCTGATTCTCCTCAACAAAGCTACGAGATTCATCCATGATTAGCGATCCAGGCGTATACCATAATGTCATGTGACAATGACCATATATGCAAGAATGGCATGCAAGGAGAAAACTCGAGGGCTGGATTGGTAACAGGAAGTGTAATGGTCATGAATGCTTTATCAACTTCCTTACTCTACTTCATCCATGGTATAAACAGGTAATTGCCATGACTTGATATTCTTCTTTGGATCGTCGGTGAGGCTAAGATCATTATCATCTTCCTTGAATGTTTTAATGAATGTTTTGGCACCCATCAGAATAAGCCTTTCAATCATAAATAATTGATAGTTGTTCTCAATCACGGGATCCAGGATTCCGCTGTAGTTAGATGAATATGCCAATTTGTATCTGCAAAATATGAGCCACCAAAGTTCAACGTCAACTTCACCATCATATAAAAATTACAACGAAATTCTATTTAGCATTTTTTTTAAAGAAACAAAAGTCTCTTCCAGTTGCTGAAATGGTGGCAGAGATTTTCTACAAGATCAAAGATATCTCTTAAAAGGCATGAAGAGAGAGGCGTCAATTACAGAGAAAAGTGAGTAATGACTACAAAAAAAACTCATTGCAGCCATGCATCAGAACCATGTTCAACAATCAGATACAACCAACTTAATCAATGAGAAAATAGAAATGCCATACCAAGCATCCACACCAGTTGAGTTAATCATGCAAGATATTACTTCTGGATGATTTTTTTTCCATGATAAATTAGCAAGTTACAATTAAGTAGTATTTGGAGAAACACAAAAATTAACGAAAGGATACAGAATCGTGAATTTATTTCTCTGTGCATCAATGCTCATCTCTAATTTATTTCTTTTTGAGAGTTTTCAGAACTGTACGTATAATCTGTCATGGCCAAATCATTTGTGCTACTTCACAGCTAAGAATTAGAGACTATAATTTTCATTTTTTTTAAGTTTGAGAAGGTTTACCTGGCAGCGAGAGGTGAAAAGAATCCTGGTGTCTTCTCATTTGAAGCAATAAAAAGAGTTCGTCCAGGTGGAACCCATTTTTCAATCCTGTGGAGTATAAACTCTGGACGTGTATCCCTGTCAAGATGAGGATGTAGGGTCCTATAAACACCAAACCTGTCCTTCCTGGTTTTTATTTTATCGCCTCGACGAACATGCATGGAATCATAATCACCAAGAAGTGCTATAACCTGTGCACATGAGATCAATTGCAGGTTAATCAAAACCTTTTTTAAAAGAAACACAAGCAGACAAATGGTGTAAAACAAGCAAAGAGAAATTAGCAATATCAACTATTACAGACCTTATCCGCAGCATCCCTTAAACTTTGTGATGCCATTGTAGGAAGAAAGGAATATGGCAACATGATAGCACTGCGGTTGTTTCGGTCCTTGCATTCCATGAACCTGAATGGCTATCATGATTAGGGCCTAGAAAGCAATATGCAAGATTCATGAATCTTGGAGACAAGTTATGTTATGACAAACAGCTACACTGAAAATAATAAGTGAAAACTTTTCTTTTTCTTTTTCCATAACTATAGCAGTCACGAATCTTTTCCTTTTCCTTTTTCATTTCCCCTCCAAATAGAGTAGTCCGCTTTCTATCCAACATTGGCTTATTAAAACGGTTCAAGTCACTAAACCACTTGAAGAAAAACCAATCTTTTCATCACAGCCAGGCATTTTAGTCTGTTTCAGAACTTAAGAAAAAATGTCAACAAATTTTGTGCTTCAAGAACTATATTCATATTAATTGTGAAATTTCAAAAGCAATGCAGGAGAACTATCATTATTTACTCTACTCTTAAACTATTATCCAAACAAAAATACCAATTTTTCTTCCCACAATCACCACTACCCAATTTTCAAACAGCTCCTTTTCTATTGAGACATTCAAGAGAAAAAAACATGAGAAAGCCAAAAGTATAGCTGCATTCAATACCATGAAAGGGGGCTTGCTGTTCGATTAATGAGCAAGAGGTTCGAGTAGTGATTATTCTCTTTGAGATCAACCCGACTTACTCCTTCCACATGGGCCACTCCTCTAGCTCCCAACCTCATACTTGTCGATAGTACCCGAAACCAATCTTTTGAGTTGTCTAAGATTACAGGTACAGTTTCTGATATGAGATCCATATCATACAAAGTGTCCATGGCACAGGAGCTTTCAGCCCACCTGCCAAATAGAAGGAAGCAAGTTCAGATCATAGAACTTTTTTAAATGTATTCATTGATAAAAATGGAGGCAACCTGTTAATTCAATTAAAATTTTCTTTTCATAAGAATTGAAAAGCAAGCATACTAAAGAAAAGGTTATTGCACCCCGTACAAGATGTTGGATTTCACACACTAGACGCAATAGTTTAGATCTGGCAATAACAGTCCACATAATAGAAGTTCAATAAACTTGCCTTTCCTGTGGATTCAACTTGTCAGACTGATGAAGGATCCCCTTCTTATTGTGTATTGGATTGATACACATCCTTGAAGGCATCACAAAAGTTCTGCAACAAGATAATACGGCAATATAAGAAACATGAAAAAACAGACAATATCAACTCTGCAGCATCTAACCATACTAATCTTTACAGCTAAAAAATCCACAAAAAATATAGTTTCAATAAATCATAATTATTGGCTCATTTAATCACCACACACATTGAAATCAATTCTTGGGATTTCCATCATATTTCAACCCCAAAAAAAAAAAAAAAAAAGAAAAAAGAAAAAGAAAAAAAGAAGAAGCACATTTCAACAAGTTCCTAAAAAATAAAATAATAATAATAAAAAGTTATTATTATAGCAACTCAAGCCCCTAAATCTCAAGCAATCTAGGTGCATAATACAGTTTCTTAAAAAGAGTCTCACGTGATCCAAAATTTGCTTATTTCAGTTAATCCAACTTTAATGTCATTAACACCTAAAACCCCCATAACTAAGCAAGTAATATACCAAAATCAATTCAATAGAAACAGAGCATAAAACCTAATACCAACAAAAACCCACCAAAAAAACACCAAATCCAGTAACATTGAACACAAAAAAGCATAACTTTATACACATAGCAAAAAGAAAAACACACCTATTCAAGAACATGGCTTCTTCAAGAGCACACCTAAGGCTAGACTCTTGATGACCCAAACCTTCACAAGACTCACAATGTTTACCAGGACAATCAATTCTGCTACCCCAATACAGGTACTTCTCATGAATTGTGTGCTGTCTATAGGGTTTGTTTGGTAAGTTCTTTATGGTTTTTGGAGATGAAAAAGAGAACCCATTTGTGGAAATTAGTGAAGAAAACAAGCACAATAATGCAATGGCTAAGATACAAAGTATTAAAGTGAGAATTGGGGATCTGAGTTTTGTTAAAGGTTTTGGCTTTAGGGGTTTGTTTATTGTTGCCATTGAAAGATTGAAGCTGCACAGAGAGGTAGAGGGAGAGGTAGAGGGAGATTTAAGAGCCGAGTGTGAAGAGTGTTATTATTGGTTAACCTTAGATTTTTAGATTTTGCCAGGTCAGCATTAGTATTTTACCGGGCCGTTAAATTGAGTGATTTTTTCTTAATATAATAATGATTAAACTCACCCGGTCGTCCCAGCACAAGGCCCAGATTGGGCAATTTAATCCAAGCCAATAAAAAAATTTAAAACAAAATCAAAGCAATAGTATTTTAATTTTTTAAAAGTAAAATCAAGTTTTGATTTAACTGAGCCAGTCTAATCTCTACTTAATCCATTGTGTCAATTGAATCAACTTTGAGTTGATATTTTTTTGACACTTGGCTCATGCTTAGGGATGAGATGGCTATATCTGGATTAGGTTAGGTTAGACCGAGTTTAATGATAATAATTTTATTATCAAGTCAAGTGATTGTTTAATTAAAATACTTAATTATTTTTTTAAGGTATTCTCGTAGCAATTTAAACTTTGAAGAATATTAAATCTAATTTCCTTATGTTTTTAGAGCATATTAACTTGTATATTCATGTTATACTATGAAGGACTCAAACTTGATTTTTATTTTCATAAAAATATTTTTTATATCAATATATCTCTTATTTATCTTAGTCGACTTAATATTTTTAGCTTGAGACATTGTTATGTAAAAAAAATAATTTTAATTATTAAAGCAAGCTTTTAAAAAAAATCAAGATGATATATTCATATATTTTGTGTGATTGAAAGCTATAAAAATTATAAATTGATAAAATTATGTTACAAATCTATTTAAATATTTTAATAATAAATAACTGATTTTAATTAAATTTTCATAATAATTTATTATTATTATTATTATTATTATTATTATTATTAAATCAAATACAAAATAATTAAAAAATAATATTAAATATCAACTTCTCAATATTAAAATAAAATCATCTTGAACCATTATTTTAAAGTCAAATTATACTTTCTACTTGTTATTCGAATTGTTTTTGAATCCATCAAATCAACTAGATTATTTCAAGAAGATTCCTGTATAGTTTAATTTTAAATTCAAGTTAAAAAATATCAAGTTAATAACTTTTAAAATTAATTTATTAAATTAATTATAATAACAATATCAAATAATTCATTCATATTCTTTTTCTTACTTTGTAAACTGTATTGACTTACAATATTAAAAAGAAAAGGACTAGTCCATGTTAGCTTTATAGTGTGAATTCGAAAAGTTAAAAAAAAAAAAAACACATATATTTGAACATCATGTCAATCTTTTAGAATTCAAACTACTTTACAAATTCACGGGTGAAATTATTATTTTTTAATTAAATATGATCCAACATTTTAATTCGTTTTACTAGAGTTTGAACTATATTAATTCCACTTGATATTATCATTTCAATCAATTCAAAAATAAATTAACTTACATGAAGATAAAATTAAAAAAATAATAAAATTAAAAAAAACCTCATAACTAAATGTTTTGTTAATTTGGACTTAAAATTAAAATAGATAAGAGTTGTTTCGATATGATTTAGTTGACTTGATCCGTCCAAAAACAATCTAGAAAATTATTAAAATATATATATATAGATAAAATTGAGAGAAAAAAAATTAAAACAGTATTTAAAAAAAATAATAAAAAATTAAATTGAATTTTAATCAAATTGCAAGTTAATTAAATAGGTTACTCAGATTTAATCAAATCAATTCTCATCTAGTTTTTTTTAAACTCTACCAAGTCAGTTAATCCATTAGGCAATGCAGGCTTGCTAGTATTCAGATTGTCATGCCTGAAATGCAGATTTGACTAAATGCTGGAGTCTTCTTCCCTCTTGGAAATGGATCGCAAGTTCTTCATGAACACATTTATTCATAGGCAGCATCAAACGTTTTACGTGAATCATGGAGCGTTGACAGTAATTCTTAAATACAAAATTAACATTTTTTTTGGTTACAAGAAAAAAGATTTGAACTCGAAACTTCATAGATACCAGTTGCATTAAGAACTCATTGAGTGGGCGAAGATCATTATTACGAGGGCAGTTCAATGGTCATCATGTGGAGTGCCAACCCAACAGTGCACCATCATAAAAAGTAGACGTGAGCAGATGGCAGTACTGTTCCAGTGCCTAGATCATCATTGAGAGACAGGAAGTCAAGAATCACACCACGAAAATGTGTGATTCTACAGTTCTGAAAGTTATTTCGAACCCCTTGTTTTGACGGAGTTGGTAGCGAAATGGCAACAGGAAGAATTACTGTTTTAGCTTGGAATTGGAAATGCTGTAAAAACCATCTGAATCGATGTTCTGTGGTTTGATAACTTCATGCAGATCACATGAAGGATTTATTAGAAAACTTAGTGCGATGGGTACACAAGGATAGACCCAAAAACACAACTCACTTCAAGTTTAAAGCTGTCTGCTAACCCTAAATACACTTTTCTGATCTACCCTCATCTGTACAATCCTCTAATCCCAGGTGCACCAATCATAGAGAAAAAAAAAAAAAAGACTTATATAGGTCAAGAAAAAAAAAGGTGGAAAACATACTTAACAAGACATCATGCCTTGGCTTCATCGGCAGGGCATGCTGTATTGACTGAAGTTTCAGCTTACAGCACCCTTTGTGATGATCAAGAGAGCATGAGACTGTTTTGGGTGATCATGCCGTTGACATTGCAGTTCTTGGTGAACAAGGACAGTGGACAAAATAGTTCGTGTTGGTAGGATTCATTTCAAGCCTTCTGAAATGTTCGTGAAGAAACTCCATGGAGAAGCCTGACAAACCCCAGGAAGCTTAGTTTCCCATCTGAATGTCTTATCCAGTCCTGGAGAACCACATGAACTGGTACTGATGGGCTAAGGCCAAGTTCCTGAAAACAGAGAAACAAATAAATTTTAGTACTTTGATTCAATATGAAGAACAAAACATGTCTCTAAATAGAGCAGACTTGCTTCATCATCGAAGTTTCCCTTTCTTGGAGGAGGAAACTACCCAGTAAAATAGACCTGTACCTTCATTTTTCTATGTTCTTAGTAAAAAATTAGATGATTAGAAACTTCAAATTTGAGTCTTTGACACAGTAATCACCTTGTCTTGTAAATTGCAAGAGAATTTGATCAAAAAGGTCATACAGGAGTGAGAAATTAATTTGGACCAACCAGTCCAAAACAATTATCAAGGACTTCAGCAGTCAAAGAACATACCGAGGCAAGCTCCTCTATCATAATCGGTCTGTTGCCATCCTTCTCGAACAACTCATAGGCACGCCTAGCATGTTGCTCCCAACAATCCACTCCTTCCAGCTGATGCACACTTATGGCAACAGCAGAAAATTCTTCAAAATCCAATTTTCTGTATTGAAGAGTACTAATCTGAAGCACACAAGAGCAGACAATTAACTAGAACTCTATATCAATTCTTCTGATAAATAAATTTGATAGAATAGTACAAACAATTAAACAAAAAAAGCACATTAACAAATAAACAGAATATGTGTTAAGCATTACCATATTAACATAATCAAGGACCCTGGAATCCTTCATAGCATCTGTAGAGTGCTTTATTACTGCCTGAAAATACCAACATCTTTCAGAATGACATGAGAAACACAAGTACGCATGAAAAAGGAAAAAAAAAGGTGGAAGAGAAAGAGCTCACTGTTTTGAAGTTCTGCATAGAAATGAAGCCATTTTTGCTTGGCCCCAGCAGTGTAAATTGTTCCCGCAGGTAAGCTAGCTGAGCAACTGTTAATGTCTTCGCCAGAGCCTGTCAAAAACAACAAGTTTGTGACTTTCACAGTAAGTATTAAGATTTTTATGAAGGACATTATACCAAAAAAATAAACAAGTTTTCGTCTCCTCCAGCTGGAATTGACTTTTGGCTCATGATGCAGACAAACTCTACATAATTGTACCCGTTGCTTTATGCACCCATGTGCTCAGTGTCTAAAACCAGTACAACAACACCATGCATTGAATGATCCTATATATCCATTTTTCGGGAATTGGCAGTACATTTTACAATAATCCTCAATAAATGCAGTCTTTTCTTTTCTTTTTTCTCTTTGTTTTTTAGGGGAATAAGACAGCACATAAACTTCAGATGGTTGACTGGATCACAGACAATTTAACTTTGAACAAATAGCATAGGACTCGAGAAAAAAAAAAAACTGGCCACTTCCCAAGTCAAATCAATATACATTTGAGTTGCAACTAAAAAGGGAGGACACAGGATCCTACTTACCCCCAATGCAGATTTCCGAAGAGAAGATGAGCTTATATAAGCTTTTACAAGCTTGTATACTATCATATCCAACGGAATTTTTAAGTCATGATGATTAGCCAGCCATGGGTGACCTAAACATAAAAATGACACCTTAGAATTAAATCGTTGACCACATATATTGGGTGATCAAATAAGGAATTTAACTTTAGGAACTTACTCAGAGCCTGAGCAGCGGTTAGTCTCTTCCGATAGTCCTTGTTCAACAGTCTCTTCACAAAATCTATTGCTTCAGGGGATAAAGAAGGCCAAGGAGCTTCATCAAAGCTTGGATCTGCTTTCAAAACAGCTCGAAAGATGCCAGATTCTGTCCGGGCCCAAAACGGTCGGCTACCACATAGAAGAATATAAGCAATTACACCAATACTCCACATGTCTGCCTCAGTTCCATATGATCTGTGTAGAACTTCAGGAGCTACATAATATGCACTTCCCACGATGTCATTTAACCTCTCATCTGCAATAGTTTCAAATAGTCAAAACTCCCATCCACCATTGAATCCCCCTCCTCCCCATTCCCCCCCCAAAAAAAAGGAGAGAAAGGTGAATAGCTGTATCCAGCAATGCTAACCTAGCTTTACATAGTCAGAGAGTCCAAAATCAATGGCTTTCAATGGGGAATTCTCCTCCTTGGTGGTAAAGAGAAAATTCTGAAATAAATAGCAGAAAACAATTAGAAAAGAAAGAGGATATGCCAGAATGGAAGCACATATACTGTCTTGTTCAATCAATTGCACAGCTCTAATAATGAATCAATCCATTGATCAAGAACAGTAATTAAACAATCCATCAGTGAAGGAACGTAGAAAATATCCCTGATCAAGAAAAGTAACCATACAAGAAAGCATAGCATGGGCAAAGTGGACACTTCTGACCTCCATTTAGTAGCATTAAATATGTTTAAAGGGAATAAGATGTAAAAAGTAAGAACTCAAAACTCTAAGGGAAATAGCAATGTGCAATCTTATTCATCAAAGCTCCATCTCAACCACATGGCAAAAAAAAAAAAAAAAAAGAAAAAAGAAAGAAAAGAAAAGAAAGAGAGAAAAGAAAATTAAGAGAGAAAGATCTGCAACAATTATTGAACTTCTTAATACATGAACAAAATGCAACATTCCACATTAAATGGAGGCTAAAAAACTGCATCCAGACTGTAAAAAAATCAAAAGTAACATTATCAGAAGTTATGATTATTTTTGTTAATTGCTTACCTCAGGCTTTAAGTCTCGATGGACAACACCTTGGAGATGGCAGTAGGCAACCACACTTAATATCTGAACCATAACAGTCTTTGCATCTTCTTCTGAGTATTTTCCACCCCTGTATAATATGAAGAGGATTTCAGCGAGTTAGAATGTCACACAACAAGCCAGGGATATACCATAAAGAAAACATTTGAGAGTACAGTACCTTGAGAGTATCCTATCCAATAATTCACCGCCTTTGCACAACCTAAAGAACAAAAATATATGTAGATGGTAAGTTCCACATGTGTAACTTTTTTGTCTGAAGTCTATGCTATTATAAAGGTCAAAACTGAACTAACCGATGGATTAACTTCTTATTTCAGTTCTTTTGCTGCTTGATAATTAGATGCAAATGTGTTACAGATGACAACCATGCAAATGTACCAAAAGACTCGTATAGTTATATTTTCCATGTGTTTTGGTTAACATGAAGATTGTTTATCAGTCAACTCTATCAAGCTTTTCATTAAAAGCAAAATTGATCAAACATGGCAGAATAATTTATATAATTGGTCTACATTTTTTTGACATTGATTATCAACCGGCCAAAAGGCTTATGAAATTTGAATTGTAAGTCCTTCATGCTTGTAAAATTCACAAAGACATGGAGGGGTTAGTATCATTAGTTAGTTACTTGGCTTATCTGATTTTCCTTATCTTTAGTCATTTTCTTGACAGTCATTATCACAGTTTCGAGCCATAAACATTATAAATGTATAACCAGGGCAAAAGTAAAACAATCGAATGTATTTACAAAAAAAAAAAAAACAAGTGCAGACAAAACTTACTCCATTACAACATAGACATTGTCATCATCTTCGTAGGCATCATAGAACTGCACTAGATTATTATGTCCCGTTAGAGCCCGTAATATTTTCACTTCACGTCTCACATCCTCTATAGCAATTGCAGTGGTCATCTGTAAAACATTGCCCAATATACATGAGAACAACAACTCATTGGTTTCTACAGTCAATGGTAAAAAGGACTATCATTCGTGACATAAATATGGTATCCTCATACTAAGGCCTCAACCATGTAAGACAAATGCGACTGTCATTGGTTTCCACAGTCAATTTCCAAACAGACAAATAGTACAAATAGTGATCCTTGTACCTTTGCCCAATAATTCAGAACAAAAATGGGATATGCTTTCACAAGTAGATTGATATTAGCAACATGGAGAATATTACAGAATACATTGTTTGCATTGGATTAAGCTATGGTATAATATCATTATCATGAAGGGGCAATAACTACCTAAACTTTATGGTCAATCAGACAAAAAAAGAGCATTGAATTCAATTATCACTAACTAAATTAGAGCCATAGTGACCCGCAACATGTTTATCTTGAGCCTGGATTGCCTAAACATTAAATTGAGCCTCCATTAATAAATGTTGATGCACCAAATAACAAAGAAAGGCAATGTTAAGCTACAAATGTCCTAACAAAAGAGAAGCACTGCGTATCTCAGGAAGGACCTCGAGCAAATCCATCATTCTTATCATACCCAAAGAACAATAATTGTAAAACAACTTTAACATAATAAGTAAAACCCTTTTATACATAACACATAGCACAGCTGAATGTAATCCTACACTCCTCCACCATCACAAAAGAAGGTAGACAGATCAGTTACAATTACAAATAGCAGCCAAAATTGCATTAAACCTCTATAGATGCTAAATAGCAGCCACAAAAGAGAGATGCGCCTACAAACATAAAAACAAATCACATCTATACATGAGTACAACACATAACAATTAAAACATCCGAAATTTTAAGCTAATCTAAGGAATTACTCTAACAAATAAAAGCTAGTCAAAATCAAAAGATCATAATCAATGAGAGGTTTAGAACTAAACCTTGGACTTCGGAATAACTTTGACTGCCACATCCTGGCCTTTCAAGCTCCCTTTCTTTGCCTTAGCAGAGCAAGTATACCCAAAATGTCCACGCCCCACTTCCTCACCAAGCTCATAGTGACTCACAAACTGCTTAGAAAACCCAAAATTCTTGTCCAAAGCAATATCACTTTCACTTCCCTCAGGAATTGAAGCTTCGTTAGGCTTAACAGAGCCATGCCTTCTTGCAAGTAATGCACGTATATGCTTTGCAGGAGAAGGAGGTGGAAAAGGCCTCTTGAAAATCCTCAAAGGAGTGGAGCTTACACTTGATATAGCAGGTGAAGTCTTGAAGAGACTTGGTAATGGACTTGGACTGTAAAAGGGAAAGTTTGAGGTCTTGCTAGTGTGTGAATTTGCTGGCTGTGTTGAGTCTGTTTCAATGGAGAGTGTGTTGTTTTTGGATTGATTTCTTTGGAGCTCAATGGGTTTTCCATGACAAAGTCCCATGGAAACAAAACCCAAAACAGAGAATTCAAGAAATCACTTAAAAATCAAGGAAGTTTAAAACTTCGATCAAGAAACTCAAAGAAAAGTAAAGAGATTTAGACCATTTGAAGAAAACAAGAAAACAAAGAGAGTGAGTGACTAAATTCAAGGATTTGAGGCTAAAGAAAGAAATTTTCACAGTGAGTTATACAAGAAGGAGAATTAAAAAAAAAAGGGTACGGATATCTAGACAATTTGAACAAAAAAAAGAAGTCAGCAAGAAACTGAATTCAAGACTAAATTTTTACAATATGATCAAGAGAACCCAGAAATGATTGGCACTGTAAATTCCAAAGCACAAGAATTTGCCAGCTAATTTGGATTGAAAAGGTGGGAAATTTAAAATAGAAATTGAAAGGGTGGGAAAAAAAGAAAAGGAATTGGACTTTACTGATCAAAGAAACAAGTGCTTGGAAAGAAAGGAAGAGACAAATAAATAAGCAGCAAATTGTTGGAGAAGAAGGGAGAAGGGATCAGAGGACGAGAGAAACAAAAGAGAGAAAACTGCGAGGGAATTATATTCCAGGAGAGAAAGAACGGAGCGAGAGAGAGGGGCAAAAGCACAGGGAAAAGTGAAGAAAAGATGCTTAGCAGAGGCAGCAAGAAAAGGGAAAAAAGAGCACAAGGCTTCTTTTCCTTGCTTTTTTGCAAACTCTCTTTGCTTCTTTGTTTTCAATTTTATTTTCAATTACATTTTTCCTTTTTTGTGTTTGTGTTAGCAATGGTTTTTGGCCTTTTTTGTGTAAGGAAATATCAGCTAATTTTGTGGATTGATGATTGTCTTCTTCTTCTTCTTCTTCTCTTGTTGTAAAATAATAATGGAAGTGGGGTTGGAGTGTGGATCCTTCCAGCCTGTCCTTATTGATCCCAAAATAACCAGGATGGATGTGGTGGGTTTTTCTTGCATTGTTGATTATATGTTTTCACATTTTTCTTTTTTCTTTCTTTACAGTTAAAGAAAACTGAGCTTCCATTGTCTTGTGTATTCCACCTTTGACCTGCTTTTGTTGGGCTTTGAGAGCTTTTGTCTTTCTCTTTTGTTTCTCTTTCTCGTTCTTACTTTTCCTGCAAAACTATTCACGTACTTCCCACTAATTTGAAAATGTGAAAAAAAAAAAAACAAACTGGGTATTTGGGTAGTCGGCCACTAACATAGTTATTAAAGACATAATTACAGGGGATGTAACTCAGGTTTAGAGTTTATTTCCTGAAGTTTATTACGTTCGTGTTTTATAAATTTTAGAGTAATTAAAAATTGATATAATTGTTGATTTTAAAATTTGTGAAATTAATTGGGGTACATGCAAATTAATTCAAACATCAATATTAATAAAAAAAAAATTATACAATACGAGAGTTGTGATTATATCAACTCATAAATCATAATATTAATTAGATTAATTAGATTAATCATATTAGTTGGAAAACAAAACTTTTATTTGTAACATTTTCCCAAACCACCATACGCTCATACACAGTATTTGAAGATCCTTGCTCACATCTCTGAAATCTGGCCTCGGTTCTTGAATTGACAGTAGACTTTTTAGCCAACCTAATTCTGTTTAAAATATAGAATATTTTCATCTAATTTAATTCCAAAATCTCACTTAAAAATGTTCTTTTTGTTCATATTAGATCATCTACTTCCAGGGAATAAAAAAAATATTAAACTGCAAGCATTAATTTTTGCCATGAAAGCTGACCTAAACGCAACCACATTTTGATGCTAAACATCTGTGCTTAAATCAGAACATAATTGCCAAATTAAAGCCATCATTTATTTTACTGAAAAATGCACTGCACATCCTTAAATTGTAGGGTACTTGCCCTCTTATTCAAGAGGGCTTTTCCTCAAAAGTAGTTGCATCTACTTTGATGCCACTAAATAAAAAGTAATGGTGTCACTGAAAGAGGCTCTTTTTTTTAATTAGAGTCGAGGCCAGGCTTCAAACCCTTCACCAATTGGAGTCTTATGTCCATCCCACCGCATTTAAAATGCTGAAAAATCAATTTATTTATACAATAATATGGCTGCTTTTGCTCGAGCAAAACTTGATTAATACGTAAAGAAAAGACAATGGCATCTGATTCAATTGAAGCCTTTGGAAACATGGCTTGCAAGGGCTAACTTTTGGTGGTAGTTGACCTATGTTTGCTTCTTCAGTGTGCAAGCTTGTGCTCGCTTATCTACAATGCAATTGCAGTGTACGAGAACAAATCATCAGAGTTATGCTCCTTGAATCTTTCAATACTTTTCTTACCAATTTCAACTATAATTATTAAAAGGATGCCACATATCCAACGAGTTTATTCGATTAATTCAAAATAATATTTTTCAAGAAAATATTTAGAAAAATTAAGATAATATTATTTAAAAATAAAAACTAAAAAAATTAAATTAAGTTTTAATTAGATTGTTAATGTTTGACAAGATCTATTTCCGCCAAGATTATTTTTTTAAACTTAACTCACACTAGATTTTAAATTGATCGGATATCGAGTTGATAAATCTAGTTAGACCAAGTTTAACAACACTGATTTTAAAAGAGATTGGATAAGAGATTTATAAACTTGCACTTGGATTTGGATTGCGCAATCAAAAGTTGTTTGTTGGAAATTAGTGTGTGTTTCCCACAATTTTCTTACTTTTTAGGATTTCTAAGGTTTGAACACGGCAAGAAAAAGACACCATCCATGCTTAAGCATTGAATCGCCTTGTGTTCCTCGAAGACATGCATGTCCAGGAAGACAGAGAAGCATCTAGAGATGAATTCCTATGAGCTTCCTTCAATGGTGATCATAGATTTGGTCACGGCCTTGAGGGTTGCAAGTAGAGGGGGTATTATCATCATGTTTCGGGTCGGTTGGCACTTGTAATGAGAGTCATAGCATAGCCCCATCTAGACCAACCTCCATCAAACAATTTGAAAGAAGCTTAATTTAATGCAACCATTTTAGAAGAACCATTCCATCAATGCTCTCCTTTATTAACTAGGCAGATACCCGTACTTGTCTTGTTCCTTTTTATTTTTATTTTTATTTTTTATTTAATTTTACTTTATTATAATTTATAGATAATGTATTGTAGCAACAAAAAATTGCATGTTATGGAGACGAATTTTACTTTAAATAAAAAAGAAAGAAAGAAAGGTTGGGGGGGGTGTATACCACTCTAGTTATGTTGCATGCAGCCCTAGCTAAGATTTCGACATCTTCCAAAATGACATCAATGTTCTTGATGATAAACCATATTGTATAATATATTTTTTTCAAAACATTTTAAGGCATGCAACATTCAATTTTCAAACTATTCTTCCCTCTATTTGACACCAATTAATTATACCTTATGAAAAGTATGATTGCGGTCCAAGTTTGAATGTATATGATTTGTATTTGGATTTGAAATCAAACTAATCAACCTCCAAAATCCAACTAAAATAAATATATGATTCCATGTGAATGTCATTTTAGCATCTTGATGACAATTTTAGCTACTAGATGTTGATTGTTGACCTTTCTAGTATGGTTCTCTCTATTCTCTCTCTCTCTCTCTCTCTCGCAAAATTGGGAACAATGGGAAACCTAGGGTTTTACTCTACATTACAACATTGCCATCTTAAGAGCCAAATAAACACACTACTGTATTCAGTAATGGCGAAATGATGAAGGTTTAAAAGTAACTATACTTGAACCTAATTAATCATTTTAATTCAATTGGTAATGCCCTTATGTATACAAAACAAGAGGTGCACTTGTATATGATCTAGACTAATGAACCAGATCCCATAAAAAACTCTCTGAAGTTAAATTTGACGTATTAGAAATATTAATATTTTATTATTTTATTATCGTTTCCTTGGAAAATGATTGACAAAAACCTGTAACAATTTTCATCGCGACAAAATATTTTCAATGGATAATTTTGTTTTTCTTTCAGTTTTCTAGTAGTGGTTCCCTCTCATCAAATCGTCGAGGTCCAAACTCAAAAGCCTTGCATGGGACGCAAATCGGCAAAAGAACAAATGGAAGTAAAAGGGCTTTTGAAAACTGAAACTGCGCACCATATATACCAAGCATGACAAGTCCTCTCCTTGTTCATGTGAGTTTGACTTCAACATGCCATAACGATACAAAAAATAACACCAATCCAAACCCACAAGATGATCAAGTGCGCAGTCCATATACAACCCACATAAGAAAACCCTGCCGTCGAACTTACCCATTTCCTCGATATCAAAAAAACTAGTCTCAACTATTCCATGATTGTGATTTCGTGAATCACTTGGCCAAATCAAACCTTTCTATTCGTGTGTGTGTGTGTGTAGATCCAAGCATGTCTTGGATTCTTGACAGCTGAATTATTATTTGGTACAACTCATCACACCTGCTTGATTACACTCACAAGCTTACTGCACGCAATACGTTTGACAACTAACCAAGGCGCTCTCCATCCTAATCAAAATTTTTAATTCTGGTTTAAGTTTGCTTCTATGATAAGTTGTTCGATTTTAATATATAACCCATGTTTCCATCTGTCAAGTTAATTAATGGAGCGATCATACGAAAATGCATTTCATGTCTGAAATGTTTTTGTGCATTGAGGATTAATTTGAGGGTGGATTGCGACGACGACAGAACCATCATATTCCGAGCAAAAATGTAGTGGAGAGGCAATGGCTTGGTACGTATTTCACGTGGTTTACTAATTAATCTTTCATTTAAAGGCCTACAATAATATATAAATCAAGGTTAATTAATTAGTAGTCAAAATACAAATAGATCAGAATATAAGAGAGAGACCCTTTGAAGCCCCTGGCCGTGTAGTGACAAATTTCCTGGAAGGGAAGAGGAAAAAGACGATAAATAAGAACCTCATACCATTAGATTTGGTCAGCTCTCCTCTTGGGCCACCAGAGATAAGAACGATATGCCCCAAAATATAGGCAAAACATAACAAGGACTTGAGTGATGATGCCTTTATCTTTGATATTGAGTGGAGCTTTGTTCTATGAAAAAATACATATTCTTATTCCTTGATTCTCTCCTCCCCACCTCTCCTTTTTCATTAGAATAAAGTTGATGATCAAGGAATGGTGGCAGAGGGAAAAGATAAAAATATATTTGTATAATAAACAAGAGAGTTGGTGTGTATGAATTAAAAATTGCATGGGAACATGCAAGAACATGGTATACAGATGTTTCCAAGGCAATGCGAGCGAAAAATTCTTCTAGACGAGGAAGACAAAGCTAGCCATTTTAGTCAAATGTTTTGTTAATACCCACACTTGATAGTGAGAATCCTATGGCAAAAACACAAAGCGCTAATCGCGATAAAAAGCAGCTTCTCCAATGTCTCTTTCTATAATATTACATCTTTCTCGCAAGCCATCAATTACATCCTTACTGTAATGAAGAGATGTGTTGAAACTAGCTCTTTTTGGGCACTGTGTGATGCCTTGAGATATGCTATTTAACTAAAATAAAACAACAGTAATTTTGAAGACTAGATAAAAAAAAAAAAAAATTGACCAATTCCTTGTAGTTGGTTTTAATTAATGGTTAAAAAAGTCTCAGAATTATGCCTTAAGAAAATTAAAATTTCTATTTATTATAACTACTTTTTATTAAATTTTATCTTATATAAAATATATTAAATTAACATTTCAAATCAAAAGAGATAATAATATAAAATTATTCTTAAAACTTCATTTCAATAGTTAGGATTGCATTAATTCTTTAACACGATCACTATTTATAAAAAAAGACTATATTTATTTTTCCCATTAAACTTTGAATAATGAAAACAGTATCTTTTATTATATATTCTGAAGTATTAAATCTTGCTATTATATTTTATGTGAACATGGTGCTTGACTAACTTGGTAGCCCTACTACCCCACTATATATATATATATATATATATTTTCCCTTTTTTTTTTTTGCAATTAAAAAGTTTACTTGGAGTGTAACAAAGAGATTGAGACTCGCTAATTGTTTGCTTGGCACAGCAAGTACCCTGAGAGACTGTCATTAATTAATTACTATATGCATCGATCTAATGATAATTTTTAACCCTACTTTATCTTTCATCATATGATATCGTTAGGTGACCCACTACAGACAGTTGTCATTTTGCTACTCAAAAATCCTCTGACCAGGAGAGGGAAGGGAAAGGGACAGCCGTTTGGGTGCCCAGAGAGACTTTGATCATTGAAATTATCACATTTAGGGGTCCATTCTGTAATGTTCATCGAAGAATATGGCACCTCATGGTTTTTTTTTTCCACATTGGATTTCTTTTCACAGGGGAGGGCAATAATCTGTTGATACATGTTGAAATTATTGTGGTATTGTGTGCAAAGTATTTTTTAAAATAATTATATATATTATTTTTAATATTAGTATAAAAATATTAATTTTAAATTTTTTTATGGTAAATATTCTTATCAGCTTGTTGATTCTTGCTGATTATTCCTTGCCCAGATGATTTATTCCCTGGAGACTTCATTGGGATTAGAGATTCTCTGCCAAAACCTCACCAAAATGCAACTTTGTTGATTCACTTTGTTTGATTTTATTCCACCACCACCACCACCACCACCTCTAAGCATCTCATGCCTTGTGTTTGCAAAAGCCAGGGACAGGGCATAATGGGTCCTTTGAGCAATATATTTGGACATGTGGAATCAGGATCATGGTTTTCAAATCCCCAACGAGGAGAAAAAAGGCAACGGCAATTCCAAATCCTATCCTCTAAATTGTTTATTTCTGTATAAGCTCCCCAAAGAAGTTTTTTGTTTTTGGTATCATTTTCTAAAATCCGTGCAATCTTTCCATTTCCGTAAAAAAAAGAGAGGCCATTGATGTCAAAATAAAAAGATCTACGAAAATTTTACATCTTACTATTTGTTTTAAAGTTGGAATCTTTCTAATGGAATAAGTAAGCATTTCTTCAAATTTAAAATAATCTTGAAGAAAATCTTCATAAAATCTTGAAAAGTGTGGTGATTTTTATTTTTAAACGTGATTCGCTTGGAAAAAATATTAAATTAATATTTTTTTTAATGTTTTTGGATGATTTTGATGTTCTAGTGTTAAAAATAAAAAAAAAATCATTTAATGTATTTTCTAAGTAAAAAATATTTTTTAAAAAAATATCATATTTTACAATACACTAGATGTTTTCTCTAGCATTCATGGTCATTTCTCTTATGTGATGCTTTGTTTGAGGCCTCCAGGTAAGACCTAGGCTGGCTCCATCATTCGTGATGGATGGCTCGGTTCCAAATAGCTTTTACATTTTGTTACGGGACATCTGTTAGTGGGCTTAGTTTTAAAGACTTTCTAGGTCAGGTCACAGAGGACTTTAGATGGTGGAACTTTTTCCATTTTTGGATTTCTGATCGGACCGAGTTGAGTTCTCTTTTGATAGCAGACCCAACTGAGAATTGCTTGGGCTCAGTTTAAACGATGATGCCATGTAGTGAGTGCTGCTTAAGGTTCATGTCAGCTATTGCATATACTGTGATGGTTTTGTTTATAGAAAACTTTTTTGCATTACTGTCAGAGCCAATTCTGAAACGTTGCCTGATGCTCCAGGATTTTCTCAAGTCTATGCAGACGGTGATAGCAATCCAGCACAAGTTGACCGTGAGCTCTAAAGATCCTTTATCGGTATGTTTTATGACAAGTGAAGACGTGATCCTCGTGAAAAGAGAAGTGAGAATTAACTTGCCCACAAATTAATATCTGTAAATGCAAATGCAGGGAATTCTACTGATATATGATGGCTTCAATATTGGCCCTCCAAGTGTCAAGTGCATATATATTATGAAGGTTAGAGGAAATAAATGAGAGCACAAGGAGTCTAGAGAGATCCCAGATAGGATTGATGTTGAGTGGAAGGGAAGGCGCAGCTTCCCTCCATTGCTTAATCCTCCACAGTTCCTTGAAGCATTGCTAGATAAGGAAGGAGGTCGTCAAAGTTTCAGAAAAACTATACGAGCATCCTCCTGTGATTGCAGTGATTTCAATAGGAGATGAGCTTGGCTAGGAGATCAATTGTTGAGAATGATATATATTCTCAAATAAATGGAGCTGTGCAGTGATTCGCTAGGATGTTTTAGGCATGTTTTGAGAGTGTCGTTGGACCGTATTTTTTATTATTTTAACATGTTAATATAGAAAAACATTATTGAAAAATATTTTCAAGCAATTTTTTTTTATATCAACCTCAAACACATTCAAACAACCTCTTAGTTGGAAGGAAATAGCAAAGATGCATGATAATTCTAATATCTTTCAATTTATTCTAAAAAAAATATTGAATTGAATTACCAAAAAATAAATAAATAAATTTATACTTTATTTTAAGCAAATGATTTTCTTCAATATTAAACAAGATGATAATACAGTGTCATCTCCCAATTTTTGCCTCAAAGAAAAAAATCACAAAAAATCAGGGGGGGAAAAAGCAAAAAAAAGAAAAGAAGAAAAGGAAAAGAAGGACGTGGGCTGGACTGGACAGCTTAGGGGCCCTGGCTTGTTTATGTCCAAGCCCATTTGTCAATAAAAACAGGAAAATCTAAAGGGACCAGCCCTTTCCTTCTATACACACACACCCTAACTCCCGCGCGCGCGCAGAGGCAAACAACAGCCAGCCCTAATAGAGAGCCTTTGTCCGCAACATGTACTGCCCAGAGGTTCGCCGCACCTTAACGCGCCGTCTGCTTTTGACCCGCTATCATCATGTCAGTCCCTCTTCTTGTCATCCTTTAACATCTTGATCCTCGATTTGATAATTGAGCTATAGAAAACCCTCTGATCTTTTGATTGTTGGTCTAGATTTTAATTCATGTTTTGTGTATAATATATATTTTTCTGCTTCAAATTACTCTTAATAATCATGTATCATATTTTCACAACTTGAATAGATTATTTTTATATTCATTTAACTTGAAAATCAGCATAATAAATATGTGAATAAATGATTAAATTGAAAGGTTAGTTAGGTTAAAATCAAACTAGACAAAGAGGTTACAGAACTACTAGGTAACATCATAAAACTACTTAGGAAGCGTTTGGAAACGCAGTTCAACCTATGTTTCTAAAAAATTTAATTTTTTTTGCTAAAATTTAATATGGTTTATATGTTTTGGATCGTTTTGATGTGCTGATGTCAAAATAATTTTTAAAAAATAAAAAAACATTATTGATATGTATTTTGGTATGAAAAACTATAAATATTAGAAATGATAATGAATTAAAAAAATTAATAAATATAAATTAAGTATGAGTTGTGATTTTTAAAACTTGTCGTATAATTCAATATAAATAATTTTAGTTTTTAATATAAATAATACTTTTCATTCTCTCTCTTTATTTTTTTTTTTTTCTTCTCTCGCTTTCACACTCGCATCTATCTCTTATTCTCTTGACTCTTTCCCTTCAAATCTCATGTACTTAATTATTTATCATTTTTTTTTTTTACCTTTATAACTCACGCTGTTGGCAAGCAATGAACTTGAAGTTTCTTTCCAATCATTCCTCCCGTTTTTTGGGACAAATTTCGGGTAGGATTTTTTCTATCTGCTGGACAAAGACTTCCCCCACCCCCCTCTTATTCAATATTATTAAATGTTTTGCTTTGATGGTTATAAGTTAGGCTTTTGTTATTGCATTTCTCTTAATGTCAACTCTTGTCAGATTTACGGCTGCTGCTGCTGCTGCTATATGATAGTATCTCTGCAATTGTTAAAAGGATGGCCTGGAATTGTTATCTTCACTGCCAAGATGCAATTTATTCCTGTAATTTTCTCCGTTTTCAACCGCGTAGTTGAGGGAAATGGCTCTATCATGCAACGTTGTTAATTCTGTTTTATTTTGTCTGAAATAATTAAAATATTTAGTATTAATTTAAAAACAAAATAAAATAGAATAATTTTTATTTTATTTTAAATCTTAATCTATTTTAAATTTTTCAAATAAATTTTGACTGGAATATTCCAGTTTCATTTTTATTTCACATATTATGTTTCGGGTTTTAAAAGCCATTAAATAAAACTAGTATTTGTTTAAGTTGACTTACTTTAAATTAAAATTTTATTTAATTTTGACTATTTAAAAATATTTTAAATTTTAAAATTATATTTGTTTGACATTATATTTGTATTGTATAATTTATAATTAATTTATTTTGAATTTAAATTATATTTATTGTACTGTTTATATTTATATATATATATACTATATAGTACAACCTCAAATAATATTTCAAAACTAAAATATTTCATTCTAATTAAAAAAATAAATTACCTTACCGAAATGAAATTCGCAATCTTTTGTTTTAATTTTAGAAATCTTTTGTTTTAATTTTAGACTTTGTTGTTGACTTTTGCAGTCGCTCATTTGCCTCGCCACGCATGCCCTCGTTGTTTTTCGCATTGGACGAGAAACGAGCAACAACACTGCCATTTCTCCTATGAAGCAGCCCTTTCACCATCCTCTTGTTCTGACTTGAAGATGTCATCTCTTTTCTAATTCATTCTCTAATTTCACAAAAATTATAATTATTTTTTTTTGAAGTTTGACTTGATAATCAAGTCACAATGTATTTTATAATTTTAATCTTTTTTATCTAGTAATTAATAAACCATGAAAAAATTTCAATATTTGCAATTCAATACTTTTTAAAAATTAAAAAATTAATATGCTCAACCTCTGAATATTTGTAATATTCATATAAAGTTTAGCATGACCCGATATATCCAACTCATTAAGATGGTTTATATTACCACTCTCAACCATTATTAGTAAACCTGATAATAACCAGCGAGTTGAATAAAGTTTTTTTTATAACTGGAGGTATCCGGACCAGTTTACGCATATCACGACTAATCTCCGGATCCACTAAACACTCTGCAAGTCCAGTGAGCAGGTAATACACTACAAGGGTGACATGCATACACATAAAGAATTGAACTCGAATATAAAGAAAGGGAACAAGTTCCTTCCCCCGCTAGACCACGACTACATGTGCGAGTTGAATAAAGTTTATTGATTTTGCTTGTTACTGTGTAAAAACAAATGTCTTTTTTGTACACATGTATCTATTTTTAAATTAATTGAAAAACTATAATTTTTTGCATCTGCGCAAGTCTTAAAATTAATTTGAGTTTTTATCTAATATAACTATGTATGGTATTTTTAAGATTTAAATAGATTATTTTCTATATTCAGTTGACTTGAAAATTGACAAGTTAAATATGTTAATAAATGGTTAAATCCGACAGATATAGTCAGGTTAAAACAAAATTAAACAAAAAAATACAGAGCTTGTAGTAACTAATACAATGGATAATTAATGAAATATTTGTATTTTATGATATTTTTTATTTAAATTTTATATTTATGTTACCTTTTAAACTGGTGTGCTAATTACTTAAAACAATACTCTAAATATGTATAGGAGCTACTTTTAAGAGGTGCATAACCTAGTCTAATTAATGGGTTATTGATCCATTTTGCATTCAAGCACCTCATTTTGCATTCAAGCACCTCATTTTTCATTCTTGGGGGGGTAAATTGTAACATCTCCATTATTCTGAGGGCCAATTTCACATGACTGCCCTGATAACTCCGAAAAAGCAAGGGGGGTTTTGAAATTTTTTAAAACTTTGGGGGCCATGTCCATCACTAGCCCCCTCTTAAATCGATGGATGCCGCCTATTTGAACATAACTCAACCTCCAACGAAAGTATCTTTGACAATTTAATCCATGGCTTATAGCTTAGCTTTAACTTTATTGGCTTTATCAGGAAGCTCCTAATGTCATGTCATGGAGAAATTAATTCCTCCCATTCAGAATTTATTAGGTATGAACGAATGTGATTTTTAAAATGATATTTATCTTAAAATAACACTAAATTGATGTTTCATTGTGCTTTTAAATGATTTTAATATGAAAATAGTAAAATCATAAAAAAACCTAAAATATTAATTAAATATATCTTTATTAAAAAAATAGTTTCTATCATAATACAAACACAAAAAAAAAATTGATAAAGTATATATGGGCTGTCCAAAATGTGAACAAGTGGCAAAAATACTGTATTATTAGAGAATAATGTAGTGTTCGTTATTATAAAAAGTTGTTGTTTTTTTAAATAATTTTTATTTAAAAATATAATAATTTTTCAAATTTTATTTTAAAGGGGGGGAATTATAAAAAATAAAAATTTAAAGTAAAATAAAAAAAAATCTAAAAAACACAATGAAAGAGAGAAAAAGGAGGTGGCCACTGACATGGCTCAGCCCTAAACAAGTCAAGAATGAGCCCAAGCTCCTAGAAGATGAAAAAGCAGATGCGTGCAATGATTGCTCGAAGAGAAACAAGAAAGTAAAGAGGAAGCAAAAGGCAGCACGCTAGGGCGGCAGTGGCAGAAAAATGTGCGAGGGAGGATGGCACGTCCACGACAAAGCCACCTCCTGCATGATTCATTTGTCTCCTCCACATTGAAATAAGTGAGAAGGAGTTCCATACCCGCACTCGACCAAGCACCTTGAATTCAAAGGCTAAGCCTCTTTTATCTTTGCCCATTATTGCACTCTTTTTGTCAGCCCTCCTTTTTGCACGCTTCTCCCTGTTCTCTCTCCAGGATTTGCTTCTGCAAGTGGACGACGCTGCTTCCACTTTAAACCACTGGTCAAATCATGATTGATCTCGATGATGACAATTATGATGATCATAATGGCGATTAATAATCACATGGTCTTCGTTGTCCCCGTTATAATTGGCTAAGTTCTTCTGATAACGAAGAATCTCGACTTCGTAACTTAAATGACAAAGTCTCATGTGCTTATTTGAGCTCCAAAGAGAATTTGCTAAGGTGTAGATTAGTAAATTACAATATAAAACAAAAGCTGTCGCATTCATAAACACTCACTCCATATCTGTAATGATTATGTAGACAAAACTTATTAATGGAATTATTTTATTATTATTATTGAAAAGGGTGAGATAGAAGACTAAGATATATGATGGGAGAAACGTTTTTTTAATTAATCTTCTGTGCTCTAATTTATGTGGGTTTGATTTCAAGTGATAAGAAGATTCTTAAGGGCAGTTTCTCTAAAAGCTAATAGAAGAGGGGTATCGTTATGTGTTCATAATCGATAACATAAAGGCATGAATTTCAAGGGAAGCATTATGGAAATCTTTTAGCTATGCGACAATAAATCAGAGACTCTTCTGAGAAGAAAAAAAAAAGCAACAAAGTTGAATCGTGTATACAAAGACTAGCATTTTTTTCCCATTAAGCAGAGAGCTTGAAACGCCAGCAGACTTTCAAACCGTCCTTGTTTGCAACTCGGTTTACTTTCACACCAACGAGACTAGAGAACTCCATAGGCAGATTTAGTTGTTGTGGGATCACAGAGGGACTCTATAGATGATAGGATGCTTGTCTCCGATCCATGTGGGCTCCAACGTGTTTTGTGATCTCTGACCATCTTGTTTTGTTTCAGAGGGTTCTTCTTTATGCCTTGTCCTGTTGTCCACAATCTAAGTTGGGTCCCTGCTCCATGGACATGTCCAATCTGAACGGCATCGGAGAACTGTAAATTCTTTGGCGTTGCTGATGAAAGAACCAGCCTCACTTGCTCCACATCCAGGGATAAACTATAAAGAGTGTGTGTATATATATTCGTGGTACGGAAAGGTATTATAAGCCAGCTAAAGAGTCGGGGACATGATTGATGCTCAACGGCTTAATCTGATAAATTCATAGATCGTGATTTCACGTTTGACTTTGCTCAGATTTTAATTTGAATCAGTTTTGACAATTCTTCCATGGAAGTTCTTTTGTTTTTTGTCTTGTTTAAAACAAAACTTAATCCTATATTTATTCATGTAATTTTAAATTTATATTCAAGAGTTACTAGGATAAATTCATTTAATATAAATATCAATTCATCTGAAAAAATTAATAAAATAATAAAAACAATTTAAATATAAAAAAACTTAAAAAATAAATATTTATATTCATATAGTGATTTATACTATGATTATATCTATAAATTGGAACTTCTAGTTAATAAAACATCTTTTTGGTATTTTTGGTTTATAAAATTGAAATTGCAAGCCTATTAATTACAAAAAAAAAATTACAAGTCTACTTCATTATCACTTATGTACAGAGTTATCGTTCATTGTTTTATTACTTACTGATTATCAGCCTATAATTACATGCCTACCTGATATACAAGTTTAAAAATCCTAGAATCTTGATTGAACTGCGATGCAGTTGTTGTTCTTCTTAGTTGCCCTGCCTCCTTTAAATAAAAAAGTTGAAAATAATTTGCAGTAACTACTCACTCTTCTTATTTAAGATAACTACCCATTTATTTCTTGTTTTAATAATCTTGTACCATGTAGGCTGCTTATATCTTTCATTAACCACTGACGTTCAAGTGATAAAGTCCAGTTCACAATTAAGTTTGCCATTCATAATTATTTGATGAATTTTAATATATAATAATTAAATTAAAACTCGATTCGATCAAAACTATGTAGTTTTTCTTAAAAAATCAAAATATATTAACAAAAAATAATAGAATCGATTTATCAAATGACCTCTTAGATTAATCAATAACTCAGTAACCCAAATGTTTTTCTAGTCAAATGTTACATTGCATCTCCTGGTTAATTAAGACTTTCGATCATTCTAGTGGTGCCATCATCTTCGACATTCTTCTAGTAAATTCATTAGCGTAGTGGGTTGATGTTGTTTTAAAGTAATCGGATTCTGTTCACACTTTAAAATTATACAAACAATTAAGATTATATATCTCTCATTTTGCAGCTAAAACCCAATGTTCCTTTCACTTAATAGGAAGCAATTAAATTAATACAAATAATACACTTCAAGCTTATGACAATTAAGACAAACAAGTTCAAGTTTTTTTTTTCCAAATTAGAACAGTAGTAGAAAAACAATATTTCTTAAACTAACATAATTGCCCAAAAAAAAAAAAAAACTCTTCACCTGTGCAACTTGAGACAATTAACACATAGGTCTCCCAATTTTTTTTTCTTTTTTGCTACCTCATTTTTTCATTTGGTCTCTTAATTTTTATATTTAGTTAACTTTATTTCCATTATTATGACCTTTTTCACCCGTTATTTTTGTATAATTTTTTTAACTAAAATTAATATTTATTTTCAAATGCAATTGCTAAAAAAAAATGAAATGGTTGTAACAATGGAACTAAAATTAAGATTATATAGGGGACCGAGTAAGACTTTGAGTAAAGAAGAAATAAGATGGCACAATAATAGGAATAGAAGAGAGAAAATAAAATAAAAAATTAAAATAATGAGATGTGCAAGACACATCAAAACTCCAATTATAACACTTCTAAAATTATTAAAAGATTTGGATGATATATATATATATCAAGAAAAGCCAACATTTTTTTTTTATAACTCGGGGTGTTCGGGTCAGTTTACGCGCACCACAACTAATTCCCAGGTCCACTGAATATCCTGCAAACCTAATGAATATGCAAGGCACCGCGGGATGATATGCATGTATGGAGAGGATCGAACCCAGGTACAGAAAAGGAACAAGTCCCTTCCCCTATCTGGACAAAAAAAAAAAAAAACCAACTTTAAAGCTGAAAATAAGTCACTATTATGTAAAGATGAAGACATGCAAGATGAAGACATGCTTACTTATAAGCACGTACAATTAAAAAAAAAGAAAAAGGACTAACATGGATGTTACACGAGCTAGAAAAGAAAAAAACAATTATCAGATACGCATGTGTTATCTATACAGTTTAAAAATTATTTTATCAACTGTGTTTGATCGAGAGAGAGAAATTTTCTACAGGGAAAAACTCCACAAGTTGTCTTAAAAGAGAGTTAAGGGAGCGAGTTGGTTTTCATCGACTCCCAATACACCTGCGAAATACAGCAGAGATCCTCTTGGATTCTTGTGAGTTTGTCGTTCCAACTTGTCTTCCCTTGTTTTTTTTTTTATATATATAAAATATTTAGGATCTTACACAATCACAATCTTAAATTCTCTTACAGAAAACTCTTGCAAGTCCGCTGCTGTCCCAATTAAATAGTTAAGCATCAAATTCTGAGAATGCATCTAACTCAAGCAGTCTACATTAACTTCAGAGTCTTTCCCTTCTCTTGCTTTCTTTAAAATCAGTGTACATTACAGACAAAATGCTCAATAATGGAACTCTAGTACAGCCACGTATCATAGAGAAGATAATCAAATGAAATCTATGTAGTACGTACCCGCAGACAAAAGTCTTCAATTTCTGCTTGGAAACTCACATAAATATTTGCTTTTACAGATACCATGATCATACATCACGTAAAAAGATTTCTGCTCCTTCACCATCTTCATTACAGATTCTTTGATTCTTCAGCTTTGTCTCCTTACATGGAAGATATGATCACATGCAGGAGATTTACAATAATCTAAAACCCTAGACCAGTTAAATAAAAAATCCAAACTACCACACAAATTAACTCATTTCCCTCTTTTTTTCCCCTCCAATTCTTTTCTGGGTTTAAATTAAAACAAACAAACCCACACAACTATAGAGATTAACCAGACTGCACAAGCCTGTAACACCTAAAATAATAATAAAATAAAAAAACAAGAAGAAGAACAAGAGAAGACTAAAAAAGAAATTAACTACGACAAACAATAATACTAATCATCATTGGATTACTAATTTTCGGTCTAATATCCTTCGCCTTTTCGATTTCTCGCTAGAATTCGAGCGTTCTAGCAAAGATTTCAATGCATTTTGCAAGAAATGGACCGACTCAACACTATGATCTTTATCGGCCGCAATGATAAGAACATTCCTAATTCTTCCTCCTAGTGTTACCATCTCAGCTTTCAATGTCTTCAAATGTAGAGATTTCAGTATCTCATTTAGGTCTGGCATGAGATCCAACCGGTCTTCACAACAAAGAGATGCCTTAAATATTAGCTGTCCATCGCTTGAATATTCACCAGAGAGTACAGTGACTTCATCTGTTTCTGATG
The DNA here is from genome assembly GCA_015852605.2 of Populus deltoides. Classification (NCBI taxonomy): domain Eukaryota; kingdom Viridiplantae; phylum Streptophyta; class Magnoliopsida; order Malpighiales; family Salicaceae; genus Populus; species Populus deltoides. Next base: position 13,860,568 of record CM027585.2, read on the forward strand.
GGAAAGTTTCAAGTCCAGAAAGCTCTGAGGTCTGTTGTTTCAGCTCTCTAACTCTTTGAACAACCTTTGCTAGAAGTGAAGCTTTGTCTGTCTGTAAAAATTGAAACAAAGTAAAAAAGATTGATTAGAAACCCTAGCTATAGTAGATTCTAAATGCAAAACGATTAGCAACTTTCTTAAAAAACTTACACCCTATAAGATGAGAGGGGAAGAAAAAGGAAGCTTCTTTTGCTTTTGCAGATATATATATATACTAGCTGTTTGAACAATAATCCGAAAGTCTCAAAAGACTTGAATAGATCCAAGATTTCAGAATCTGAATCTTAGTATTGTAGCAACAATAAGCCCTGTATAGAGCCTTCCCGTTTGGTTTCCAAGTAAAAGGAGCAGGTAAACTGACAGAAGAAGAAAAATCATTGAATGAAGCACTAAACGTGAAAACCATTGTTTAGTTGATCTTAAAAAAAAATGGACATCGGAGTACAATACAAATGCCGACTGATTTTGGTTAGGCAAACGTCAAGTCAGGCAGCAGGGATTTCGGCTTTGCGGGTCAAAGGTAATGAAAACTGAAAAGTCTAAAACTCAAAGTTTCGATTTTTTTTTCACTTCCCATAGATTCTCAGCTGCCAAACAGTCAAAATTAATAAAGCAAAACATTGTGGAATACCTGAAATACATCATGTTTTTTAAGTCTTGATGAATCCCGGAAGAGAAAAATTACTTTCTTTTTTCATCAAAAAAAGAATCACAAACTTTGCCATGAAAACAACTTTAAAGCTGCAAGTTGATTGTGATCCTTTTCTCTCGTAATCAAGACAGCCCCCTCACAAGAAAATTTTAGAGATAGAATATTAATATAATCGCTTAAACTTCATGACTAAAAACATGATCAATTCACACACAAAAAAAGACTTAGAAAACACGACAAGTAGTATACACACATAAAATATTTATATAACTACCTTGGAATTGCAAAGAAGGAGGCCTCTAAGCTTATCAAGATGAGAGTTAATCCTCTCTCTCCTTCTCTTCTCAGCTTCCTTATGATTCTTCAAAGCAGCAAGAGCTCTATCTTGGGGTGTCATATCAGTGATTACAGAACTTTCAAAGTGGTAATTATTGTTATGGTAGGAGGTGGATGATGAGGTACACAAGGTTTGCATCGCGGCGCCTGGGAAACCATATGCTCCAACGTTAATCATTCCATTCTCTGCAAGAAAGCGGTACAACTGTGAATTCTCTGAGCAGTTTTCAGGCTGCATGTTGTGTTTTTGGATTGCTCTAAGAGAAGAGAAAATGAAACGGAGGGGAGGGAAGGGAAGGGAAGGGAAGGGGAGATTTTCAATCTTTTTTGTGTTGAAAATAGTGTGTAGGGCTCTCTGCCTTTCGGTGGTTTTGGGTTTGTCTTTAAAGGGATTTTATTTGTAGTCGTTTGATTTGACTTATTATGTCGTTTTAGGATAAGGTTTCGTGCAAAGCAGTGGACCCGGAGGACTAATGATAATGGGAGCTATGACTCTAGCTGTTGAACCCCATCTGTTGAGCGCATTTCGAATGGAATAGCAACGGAGAGCCGAAAAAAATAATTATTTTTTTTATTAATATAAATACTCGGGTGAGTTTTCGCGTAGCTCGATTAATTTTACGGGTCCTGAGATTAACGACTATATAAACATCAAATGGTTATTATATTACTAATCACAGAGCTCGAATCTAAAATCATAAAATGAATAAATTTTTTAATCCCAAACTTAAACCGCTAGTTTTATTAAAAAAATAGTTATATTGGATATTAAATTATAGTTTGTTAAAATTAAAAATTGTTCATGTATGTTTTTCTTTTATAGAAAGGCTATAAAATAAAGAAAAAAATTTAACTATTTTTTCTTTTTAAACATTCCCTTTCTCTTTCATCATTCCATGTAAATATAAAATATCTTGTTAATTTTTTTTTTTCATTACAGTATCGCATGGTAAAAAAAAAAACTAAACGACTGATCTAGTCAAAATATTATAATAATCACTTGGCTTTTTAATGGTTTTTATCATTGAAAATACCCTAATAACGAATTTAATTAGCTAAGAAACATGTGATTTGAAATCTAAGTTAATCCCAATTAAATTCAAGTTAAATTAAAACAAATATTAATTTTATAAAAAAACTATAATTTAGTTTATACGAGAGTTAAACTTGGTTATAACCCATCTACATACCGAGTGATTTCTTTGAGAAAATGAAACCATATTGTTTCAATAAAAATAATTAACAAGAATTAATTTTTATTTCCTTTTTTAACTCAATTGATATTGATTGGTGAATTTGACGTTTTTTTTTTAGCTAGGACTCATCAATTCTAAAGCTAGTTAACAAGAATTAATTAATTTTCTCATTAACATCTTAATTAAATCCCATATAATTATTCAAGGATAGATCAAGGAATTCATTATGATTAATTTTCATTTTTTTTAATCAAATATAAATAGTCTTGATTAATTTGGTATTAATTAAGACTGCATTTTTCTTTTAGGTTAAAAAATCAAATCATTCCTATTAGTTATGGTGCTGTATAGATCCTGATTTTTTTTCATCATCCATTACTACATGAAATTTATGAGAAAATAAATTAATATTAACTAATTAACCCTTCGAATTAATTAAGCCCTGGTTGAAAACATACGAAATGCACCTACTAATTATCTATATATAATCCTCAAAAATAATTTCTTCTTTTTGCTAACGAGAACCTCCATTCCATGCCATCATTAAATCTCAAATTCACAAGTAATTAGAGGATTTATGAATTGCAAACCAAAACCTGAGATATGCACCACAGTAGCTTGATTTCTGTTTGTTCCGTCGCCAATAACAATACTGGTTCGCCGACCAATCGAACGTGATCCATGTAATATTTTTTCAAAAAGAAGTCAATTTTGGAAAATTTTCTCATATTCAACCTTTGCGTCTATATATTCTTTTTCACCATGTTAGAAAGAGTTGTGTATGCTGACCTAAATGCCTAACAGGCAGTACTATTCAAGAATCAATAGTAAATAATCATCAATGTATCTGCAAGATTATTTCAGTTAGTAGCTCGTTATGTTGTATGTAGTAGCTCTTTCTTCTTCCCTTGTTTCCTTTTCTTGTAACCATGATATCGATCATAGTTGTCGGAAACTGTTCGGAATCTGACTCGATTTAGAGTCCGGGTCACTTGATTATTAGGCCAGGTTGCAAGTCACCAAATCAACTCATATAACTAGGAAGTTTAATAACGATGGCCAATAGGGTATCATAATCTCTTGGGATTGATTTTCCATGCTTCTTTACGGTGAGAGTGTGAGCTGAGGAACTCACATCTGATATTTTCAATCTTGTAAGCAAGGATGCCTTTTTTGTCGATGAAAAAATTAAATCGAGTTTTTGAAATCTCAAAAAGGAAAAGATTAGTTCAATATATTGAGGTAAAAACAATCTTAAAATGGATTCATCGAAAGGCATTGTAGAAAACATCCATACCAGTAGTACTATTTTCAATATGTTTGTGTCTGTGTTAAAGCAAGTAAACTATCAATCATGAATGTTTTTGCTCGATCCTTTTACAAATTAAAATTGTGGTCAGGACAGCAATCATGATTGGTAGGGTTTCTTTGCTTGATCCACTTACAAATTGAAACTGTGGGGAGGACAAAACACTATAGCGGTCAAACAAGTTTTTTTTTTTCAATCATCATGAACAAAAGATTACCAGGCCAGTTAAAAGGAGAAAAAATCGGGAAGTAAATAGAAAAACACTATTGGGGTCTTCTTCGAAACACAGAATATCATCGTGATGATGTTAAGGAAAGGCAAATGAGTGAACCGAACCCACTGTTAATGGGAGCTGGGGGATCCAAAGTCCAAGCACAACCCCTTTTTCTCCTCTTTTTTTAATTATTATTTTCTTTTTATACATAATTTTGATTATGAATTTGAGAATTTGACTATAGGTTTAATTCAAGCCATAGCTTTGTTAATATAAAGTTAATTTATTACCTGCAAATGCATTTTGATTCTCCTGTAACCCAAAAAAAAAATGGAATTTGCAAATGATTTCTACTGTTTCCAATATATTCTTATGGATTTTCCTGCCCCATGATAACTCATCTAGCGGCATGCATCTTTTGTGCAGCAACCAGCTTGAGCCCTAAGGCATCTGGGCCTGGTTTTCGATACACAGTTCTATTAATTTCCATTTATACGTGCTTAGACTTGGATTGACTGCAAGATGATAGCTCACAATTATACAATTGCAGTTCAATGTCAAAAATAAAAATAAAGATAATGTGACTGTTTTTATGGTGGGATTAGTGATTCTTAATTTTTTATACAGATGCAACGATAAATTAAATTATTTACTTTAATTTTCAGCTAGGTGTAATTGTGCCTGTATTGTGGCCCTGTATTGTGGTCCAACCTCGTTTTTGAAAATTTTTGAAAAATAATAGATGAGTCATTGTCAAAAGAGCAGCAACTCACAAAAAAAATGATAAGAGAAAATGGGTAATTAAGCTGCATAAATTTTTTTTTAAAAAAAATATTAGACAATCATCATAACATATAAAAAAATAAAAAAAATATGCAATCCAAAAATTATCTAAATAATAAAAGCAGGATAAAATTAAGTGTAAAAACAACAAATGAAAACAATGTCTATATATTGAGTTTCGTTTCTCTGTGGAGGGTGACAATCTATCAAAACAGTAGCCACTTGTGTCAGGTTATTTCTGGACATCTCTGGGGTTTTGCCCTATCACAAAGAGACCAACAGGATTAGGCGTTGTTTCCCTCGACTACTAAAAATGAAGTAATCGTTCAAACTTGGAAGAAAAATATAAACCCATCAAAACATAATGTTTGAAAAATTGTACATTTTTGCTTGAATTTCCTTGTAAATCAATCCAATACCCCTCAACTGTATATTTATTATGTTTTGTCATGGCTGAAAAGAAATATGGACCATAGGCGTCGAAATGAGCCGACAGTGAAGAGTGATATATCAATGGAAAACTCATCTGTGTTCGTGCATATCTATATATATTTGTTTTATTAATGTGGGTGTCTTGTAATTTGAAAATCAACCTAGATTATACATAGACATGCGTGTGTGTGTGTGTGTCATCATATTAACAACTATAAAAATCAAACTTGAAATCATAAAGAGAATAAATCTCTTTATCATAAACCCCTCAACTGTATATTTATTATGTTTTGTCATGGCTATAAAAAAAATTAAATTCGAACCCAGGATTTTTGTTTCCACAGTAGAAGAGTGATAATACCAAGAAAACCATTTGCTCAAGTGGCATTGTGATTAAAAATATTAAATGGGCTTGTAAGTGAAATTAACTTAGCATTGTACTAGACATGCAACCGTGTTTTTTAAAAAATTTAATATCTTTAAAAGTTTTAAATTAATATTTTTTGGTGTTTTTTTATCGTTTTGATATATTAATTTCAAAAATAGATAAAAAAAAATTAAAAAAATATTATTTTATATATTTTCAAACAAAAAACACTTTAAAAAATAACATCCCCACACTAAATTGATTTGTTTGTACTAGTTTTGATAAATTATTAAGGTTTTTTTAGTTAATAAAAAAGATCAGGTTGAAATCATTTAAAGTTAGTTTTTTTTATTGATTGATTCAACTAAATTTTAACTAGATTAATTGATTCATCTTAATCAATTTAATTATAAATCCAACTTGAGTTAGATTTTATATCATCAAATGTTTTTTGAATTAATCTATATTTGACAACTAATATGATATCATTGGCCCTAAACAATAGTGGGATAAAAAACGACATAAAAATCATCTTTCAAAGTGTATTTTATAAATCAAAATTTCCCAATAATTGAAAACAAAATTTTACATCTAGCTAAACTATGAACTCGAAGGTTAGGCATCGTATATGGAGTCATTCATTACTTAGAGAGTACTTATTTTTATGGTTACTTCTATTTTTGAAGCAAATCACATAAACAAAACATTTTGTTAAATATAAAATATTATTTACTCTATGTAGGATCTATTATAATTTACATTTTGATTGCAAGTTACCCGAAAGCAGCATTGATCTGCTTCTTCCCCTTGTGCCATGTCTGTGCAGAGTGTGAATTAATTCACTCTGCACTGCTCACTTCAAGAAGTAAACACTGTTTCTTCTTGAAGTGAATAATTCACTCGACAATATTCACTCCTTGAAGTGACTCAGTAAAAAAAAATTCAAATTTTTTTTATTGTGTTTTACTCGAAAAACTAGTGTTTAATATTATTCAATGACATTACATAAATTAGAAGAAGATCGCATGATGACGTAGCATTTGCAGAATGTGATCGCAATCCAAATTTTGTTTCTGATGATATTTTACCTGATTTTATTGCATGCTCAAAAAACCATAGAAATTATAGTTCTTATCGGATAAATTTCGTACGTGATGGAATTGTAGATAGGTTAATAGAACAATAAAAAATATTTGATATAAAGTATTATTTATTTAATGATGTAATAATAGTAATTAAATCTACAATATTTTAATTAAAAACCATCAATATATATATATATTAGTTATTTTATAACCTCAATTTGAAAAGCATTTTTAACCAAACACATTAAACTACTTAATTTTTATTCAACATCAATTTCAACCACAGTTTTAACCAAACATATATAAATACCAAACTAACCTAAACCAAAAGTATTTTTTATAAAATAATTTTTTCAATCTATAACCATAAAAATTAACACAATACTAAACACACTTTTAGGTCAGCTTTAAACAGTGGCTCATCTACAAGACAAAGCATAGTTCGAATTGGCTGACCGAAGTTTGTATTTGGCCAGCCATGTTAGGATCTCTATATTTCTCAGAAAGAGTGGCTCTCTACAAGACAAAGCATAGTTCGAATTGGCTGACTGAAGTTTGTATTTGGCCAGCCATGTTGGGATCTCTATATTTCTCAGAAAGCACTCTTTTTACAATATATTTTTTTAAAAAATGCACTTCTGTTGTCACTGCAACCAGTCTTTTCACGTCCAACCTTCCACCAACATATTCTCTGTTCATGGTCTCCACAGAAAACTAGCCTCCCTTCTTTCTTTACACCTACTTGTAAGCTCACACATATTCAATACATTATAAAAGGCAAATGGGGTGGTGTGGATCATGCAATATATATTCCAGGAGGCAGGAGCTACTGACCTTCTGCTTTGTCAAGGAACTAAAATAATATTGAAAGCAAAAGGGAAAAACTATATAAGGCCTTGAGGGATGCTAGTGACTGCAATGGTGGCACATGTGCTGCACACTCTATGGAAGATCATCCAGAAAATTACTAACTGGCTTCATCATTATATTCACTAAGGTCATCTCAATATTTTTGAACTTTTCATAGTTCAATCAGTGTGTTCTGAACTATGAAAATAAAGATGAGAAAAGTCGAACCCACTTGTGATATTAATTAGGGCAACTCAGCAGTGTTGTCTGCTTTCGATGGAGATTGGTGTCACTTTGCACCCATTAAAGTACTTTTTAGCAAGCCTCTGTCACTAACCATGATTTGCAGATCATGGGACGTGTTTTTCCAAAAAAATAAATAAATATGTCTTAATATAAAAAAAAATTGTTATCTTAAAACACTATCTGTTGAAAAGGCGAATTGCTGCATTATTTTTCTCTTCTTCTCATAATTTTATTATTGTTATTTCCATAAATTAAGCGTGCTTGGTATGAGGATTCGGCTTTTGATGAAGTGAAATGATGGAACATCATTTGATCTTCCGATTTTCAATTGGCATGCAAGAGATGTAGGCATGGCCAACACAAAAGGAAATGGAGAAAAAAGATAGGCTGAGTTACAAAACTTATAAGTAGGATAAATTAATAATAAATTTTTATAAAAAAAATTACTAGATTTTAACCGGATCATGAATCGAAAATAAACAAGTATATATATAAACAAAATACATTATTATAAGTGTGAATTTGGTTCTATAAAAGTTTTTCCTGTTATAATTTATAAAATTATGCTGGATTAAAACAACTATTATGAAATAAATTTTTATATAAAAATAAATAAAAAACAAAGACTATCACGGTAAAAGCAGTATCGAAGACTTTGGAGTAAAAGTAGAAACATTTGTGTGGCATCTCAAAATCCCAAGTACCAGGTAATTATGCTTCTTGAAAGCATTGTTCATAGTGGGGCAGAAATTGAGGGAAAAGAGTTCCCAGGGTCATTACATCAACAATAAATAAATAAATAAATTCTTGGAAAGTGAATATTCCTCGACACCTTATCCCACTTTATTCTTGAGGAAATTTTGATGTCCATGATGCATGGCATCACCACCATTATCACAAAGCAAAATTATAACTCACCTTCCCACCATTCCATAATTAATCAAATAATTAGAGGATCCAGAATCCTTAAAAGAAGTAATGCTTTTGATTTCTTAAATTCCTTGCTTTTCTGCGTTTAATTAGCGTTTAATTATTGTTTTAAGATTAAAAAAAAAAGAACAAAAGTAATAAAAACATGCCATGTACTCATGTATCTCATATTTTGAAACACAAAAGTTGTATTTAAAACTATTTTAAAGACATAAAATCTCTTTATCACTTGTAGATTTTATTGACAGAACCAAATGCTTAAGAGGGCAAGCAAGCAAGCATGTTTGGCAGGAAAGAAAGGGAAGTGTGAGGAATAAAAGCTAAACAATTCAAGGATTATGAATTGATGATTGCTTTTCCCATTAAAAGAAGACTTTCCATGACAGAATCAATGGAGAAGTAGCCCTAAATCAACATGCCTTTATAAGCCCACTTCCAGAAGACAGCCTCACAAGAGGTCCATTAATGGTCTCCAACAAACCAGCAAAACCTACTGAGCATGATAGCCTCCTAGTGTTGCCATTATCATAAAGCTATGTCATGCTGCCAAACACATCCTATAAAGGTCGCTTTTAAGTCTAGACTCATAGGCCTGCCAACTTTTCAAGTGTGGTCTTAAAATGTATGCTAGTTCATAGACAAGAACAGGACATGACAGCTAGTGCTCTTTACACCCTTGCTACCTTTTTAGATCCATGACCACAAAGGCTGAGAACCCCGAAACCCTGTGTGCTTTCCCATGTCCTGGTCCTGGTTGTTGCGGTGGACACGGATTTTTTACTGAGCTTTCCATACAGAATTTAATAGCAATCTTATTTTTTTGAACTTAAAAGAAGGTTAATCAACAGGGGCATCTCAAATACAAGCAAGCTTCACTTTCTTTGATCAGAAGAACAAAAGGCAAAAGCACACGGCTTTAGAGATGGGAAAAAGGCAAAAAGACTCGAAGATTTCTAGGCCCTCCAATGGTTATTTCATTAGAGAATTACACTTTGTTCCATTTCCTAACAACTCTTCCTAAAGCCTTCTCCTCGCTAGTTTCTTTCTAACTTCGATTCATGTTCTGTTAGAGGATGCCCGAAAATTCCCATTGGCCAGATGTGTTAGGTACTCCTACTGTAATAACTAATTGTAGCTCATCAGCTCCTGTGATGCCATGCTCGTCAGCTCCTGTGATGCCCTCACCTTCAAAGTCCCAGCAAAATGTAGTAAACCAGTGTGATGGGTAGAGCAATTAGCATCCCAAATATAACTCTGCAGCCACATGAAAATCAGGATATCAAAAACAAAGACAAGAGCAAGTACAATACTAAATAACGCATAATTAAGGGATTAGAGTCATTAATGCTACACTCATGCTTGTATGTGGGGTACATAAACAAGCAAGTTACAGTTCAGCGATTGATGTGGAAGCTACAGCTAATGTATGCTAATTTTCTAATAATGTTGTAAACTGCTTTGCATTAAGATTCGTACAAAAAGCAAATCTTTACAATGAACCATCACTATCATTCATGATCCCATGAAAACGATTTATGAACAAGCAGAATAATTTCTTTCCAAAAGTGTTTTGAGTTTCTAAAAATAAACGCAGTTCAGCAGGAGTTATATTAGAGTAAAAAACAGGATTTAGAGTATCGAACCCAGTGCTCAGTATGTCAGGATGAACATTATATTCTTTTGCAAAGACAAAGGGCACAATCCCTTGTGGAAGAGCTGCCTGAAAATTCAAAACACTATTCTGTCAACTGATAGAACAAGTAGAATACATATAAACAAAAAATTGTCTATAGACACAGTTGGTGTAATATTTATATGACTATTCTCAGGGTTTTACCTGCACTATGGCAATGCGCAGCAGATCTCCTCGTAGACCAACAGCAAACGAAGCAGCAGCCATGACTGCAGGACCTGTGAGGAATCTAACACCCATGGCAAAGGAAGCAATTGAGTTTCCACAGGCGATAATCCTAGGCTGCAATGCCATGAACAAACCTACAAACCCACAAAATAATTTTAATTAGTCAACAATGACAGACCCTTTCCAAATTGCAGCCAAGTTATCAAGATAGATCAAGCAAACAAGTCAAGAAATCGTTTAATAGAGTCTGATTATTAACTTACCAAGACTAAACATGGCCATCCCAAGACCAGCATTAGATAGAATAGCTATTGAATCAGCAATGATCGCGGGCATCATTATGTTCCACCTGTTATATTGCAAATACTTTCTGAGGTAATGTATCGAACGGGAGAAAAGTTCTCAATAAACTGAATGGTGAGTTGTATAGTCTAGCATCATACTTGAATGAAACAAGAGACCAGGTGAGGCCAATCAGGCTGGAATAGGTGTTTGGATTTCTTATAAGTTTTCTCCACACCATAATGAGAATGAGTCTTGTCATAACGCTTGTAGGAGGCATGACAGTTGGCTTGGCTTCACCATTAGCAGCACTCTTTGGGTGTAGCTCGGCTGTAGAGCTTGAACCAAGCTTAGAAAGCACTGGACCATCCCGATCCACCCCATTAGGTCCAGGTCTGTTTCCAAAGCTGAACTCATCTCGACCAAAGTCATCATAATCTAAACATCACAATTAAAACACATCAGTGCCTGGGAAAATAACACCAGTATGAAACAGAGGATTCTGTTTTTTTAAGAAGCAAGTAAAACAATGCCATAGTACTCTAAACATGAACATTAACACTAATTCTGTTACACAATACCAGCAAGGTTACACAGCTAGAGATGTTACCATGACTTACCAGTGATGAAAGTAAGGAAATAAAAACAAAAATAAAGGGGACACCTTGTTGATAAAAGCATCAAAGCCATGCCCATGCTAATGCAAAGGCAGAATGGAAAGCTACAAAAAAAAAAAGTGCAACAAACAAAAACCAACAAATCCCACTTGACATAACAGAAAAATAAGTAAGCTTTCTCCAATGAAAAAACCACTAATATTCAACAAGACAAAAACAGTTTTCCCAATAGACACAAGGTTCCAAGAAATAAACCACAACTTTTCTGCCCAATAACTTGTAATCACAATCACAACATGTAAGACACCAACAAAATCCAAAAACTAAAACAAATACCGTCTAGTATTAGTGTTTATACCTTTATGGTGAGCTACCCCACCGAGGTCATTGCCATAATCCCCTCCCTTAAAGACATGTAGGCCACCTTCAGATACTGGTGAAGCACTTGAACTCCAAACAAACATATGCAAATCCTTGCCATTCTCAGCCCCATTTGCCTTCTTTTTACCCCCAGGAGAAAAGATTCCAGCATTTGGTGGAGCAGGATAAGCACTTCCATTTGCTCTAGGAACATTACCAAATACCCCAAGTCCTCCACTCTCTTCATCGAATTGCAAGTTAGTGAAGTTAGAGTGTCTTGGACTCGCATTCTTGCCATTAACCATGGAATAAAAATCGGTATGGTTAAAACTCGATGCTCTTGGGGTAGGATTCCTTGAGGATTGTAGAGAGTATATCTCTGCATTGGTCAAATTAGATGGTCTAGGAGTCAATGAAAGACCAGAATTTAGACCATGGGACATGTGAGAAAACACTTCTGATCTTGAACTAGTTGATTTCCGAACAGTAACATGTAACTTCCCATCTTCACCGACTTCAGCCTCGGTTTGCAATGGCTCTCTGCCATCTAAAGAAAGAATATCAGAATCAACCCTGAAGGATATTATAGAGCCAGCTGTGTCAGGAAACTGTTCACCAATCAAGATTCTAGCTCCTCTATACTCAAACAAGAACAGCATCAATGTGTACCATATTATGCATTGAAGAACAACTATTTGGACCATGAGACTCCCTGAGGAATGTCCATACATTCCCTTCAACAAAGGGATGCCCATAACAAGAGTGTTTGGGAGACTAGAGAGTGAAAACAAAGTAATGGACCATTCAAGGGAGCCTCTGGAGCTAGCTCTGGACCAAATAGCTAAAACCACCAAGACAATAAATTTTTGAAGAGTATCTGCAGCAATGAACCTTAAGTTCATAGCATAGGGGTTGTTGGTGGAAATGAAGTGAAAAGAAAGCAAGGGCACTGCAAACAGAGCAACAAATCTGTTGATCCCTGAACATTGATCAGGGCTAAAGATTTTCCACCATTTGACAGAACCATAAGCCAAAATCATGGCCACATAGAGGGGTACCACAGCTGTAAGGACATGGTAGAGGTCTACGATACTGATCATCGTTGCTTTATCAAGTTTAGTTTTTAAGAGAGGTTTTGGGAGCTTTAAAGAGTACCCAGATGAGAAAATTGCGTTAACAGTAAAACCCAGAGAGGTTTGGCAGATTATGCAAGACAAATTAGACCCTTCATAATTTTCTCACTTTTTCCCTCAGGTTTTCCCTCGTTTTCCCTGCTGCCAAACTAGTTAGAAACAGAAATAAGAGTACTATTTTTTCAAAGACAGAGGGTATCTATATACCTAAGGCCCTGTACTGGAGAGAGGGGTGGCAAGAGGAGTAGAGCGTAGTTGTGTGTGTGTGTGCGTGGAGAGAGAGAGGAAAAGGACTAGCCAGCAGCATAACAGAGAGAAAAAGAAAGGAGTGAAAAAAGAAGGGAAAAACAGAGCTTAACATAAAAAAGATTCTCACTCTCCCACTTTCATTTCTGTGTTCTTTTCTAAATTTTTTTTTTTTTTGTATTGAAAAATATAGCTTCTGTTTTTCATGGTTTTCAAATTATTTTTTATTAATGAAACACAAAATTAATATTATTTTAGATATTATTCAATAATTTTAATAGATTAATATAAAAAATCTAAAATAATATTATTTTAATAATTTTTAATTGAAAAACACTATAAAAAAATATCATGAATTATGCTATTAAACACATCACTATGTAAATAAAAGTATAAATTTTTGACTTGATGAGTTTTTTTAAAATTTTATTTACTATTGTGTGCACTGAAATAATTATTAAACGTATTAGTTTATCTAAAAAAATCTAGATGTCAAAATCAAAGACTATGCGCAAGAAAAATATTTATTTTTTTATATTTTTATATAAAAACACAAACATATGACAACAGTAATATATAAAATCTATCCATGCTCATGGAAAAGTATTTTATTGCTAATTAAAAAACACATTTTCTCTCTTTAAAAAATATATACATGCAAGAATTTTAAAAAGAAGAAGACTTTACTCTATGCAAGGAAATTATTTTTTTTATATGGCAATATAAAATATATGTAAACATGTAAATTCAAATATATTTATCATCATACTATAATTTAATTAAGGGTGTTTTTAGTAAATTTTATATTCACTTCATCCAACTTATTTAATCATGCAATATAAATAAATTTGTTTGATTATTTACAAAATTTCTGTAAACAAATTATTAGATTATATCATATTTATACATTAATTTATGATCACATTTACTTCAATCACATTCTTTTTCATATCATATACTTAAAACTAACTGCATTGAAAAGAAAAAAGGGACCATAAACCTTTGCTCAAACAATATCCAGTTGAAAAGAGAATAAGAACGAAAAATAATTATCTTCTATGGTGTTTTAAGTTGTAGTCCAACCATATTTTTGAATTATTTTTTTAGCTATAAATTATTATTTATTTTTTTTATATGTTTTGTATAATCTTAACATATTAAACATGTTAATGTCTCAAATAAATTTTTAAAAATAAAAATAATATTATCTTTCTACAGCAGTCTCTACGTACCTCAAGGGACTAACGACAAATCCACATGCAAAAAGCACCTTTGTTCACCATGTGAATTTTCCGATAATTTTACCTTCCTTTTTCACTTTTTCTTTGCAGCCCTCTGCAGATCTAGCACTGCCTTTCCTGTCTTTAAACATGGGTATCAGATCCGAGGGGTATAATTTAACTAGTTAGATTTTAAATTTATTTTTAAAAATTACTAATTTAAATTTTATAAACTGATAATTAAAAATTTACATAATTATTAATTTTATATCTCATTAAATCAATCAAGGTGCATATAATTGTCTGAAGATCCATATTAATTAAAAAAATAAAAATCAGCAGTCTTGTTTGTCAAGATCTAGACATTGATTTTACTTCGACAAAAACTTGTTGACTGGGCGTAGTTGTTGGAATCTTTTTTAAGACAACACCAAAGTCTTTTTGTATGAACTAATTAATGCTTAATTATATGTTTTTTAGAAGGATGATGGTCCATGGAGTTGACAAGGAAGAAAGCCTTGATGTGCCTCGATATGAAGCAGATATCTCTACATTACACCTGCCAGCGGATATATACCTACTCGGAAGAAAATTTTTAGTAATTTTTTGGCATCATTCTTCAAATTGGCGTGCTAGAAAAATAGATTGGATAAACTCCTTCCATGGTTTTAGATAATGAAAAATTAGAATACTAGCTAGACCATGAATTCCCCTACCACTACTTTTTGTTTCAAGTGTGTGTTTTGTATTATGATATTTTTTATAATTATAATTTGAAGAATATAGGTTTAAAAAAATATATATTTAGTTAAAATTATTGTAAAATAAATTTTTATATACATAATAAATAAATAAAAATATGTGGAGCTTATATTTTAATTTTTACAAAACCAAGATTTAAAACGTATGAATAATAAAATATGTGGAGCTTATATAAAAAATATGAATAATAAAAATACAGCATGCATTAAAAATGTTTATTAATGACTACATTAAAGTTTAAAATGCTAAAATATAAGATATTGTGAAGTCCATACTATCTCATATAAGTTTTAAAAAGAATGTCATTTACATCGCTTTCTAGCAGAATACAATGAATGATCTTCATTCTTCTTGTTTTGTATAGTACGAAAAAAAACTGAAAAAAAACTCATGAAATATTCCATTGACATATAAATACTGTATATTTTGTTGATAATTTATATTACTGATAGATTTAATGATAAAAATATTTTATTAAAAAAACATTTCATAGGAGTTTGTTATTCGTTAATAATTGGTAATGAAGCTGGATATAAAAAGTCATAGGAAAACACTCTATGAGAGCATTAAAGAAACATTAATTATAGTGAATTCTCTGATAGGTCTTTAATGGTAGGTGTGGGTAAAGATATTTAATCTTGAAAGATAGGATATTTATCCAATTATATTTGTTAAATTTATTTATTAATATAATTTTATATTTATTTAAGAAAATAATAATAGAAATAGAGATACAAATTAAATGGATCGAATAAAATAAAAAAGAAAAAAACATCATGCAAAGATGCATATACTAGAGATACTATATGAAAATAATTTTTTTAATTTCAAAAATAAAATTCATTCATACGAAAGATAAAAAAAAAATTATAGATGAACCAGAAAAACTTTTCAAATATAAATACACAACTAAAAAAATAATCGTTATTTAAAAGAGGCTCTTCAAACAAAATGAAAAGGAGAAGGGATACTAATTTAAATATAAATTAAAAAAATAAAAAAAACCGTAAAAAATAAACATTAATTTTTAAAAAAATAAAGGTTAGGCATTGTTAGGCCCCACCTGACTCATTTTGCCAGGGCGCATAAGCAGGTCTATCTTGGGAGGCCTGTGCAGTTAGACTCTTATTTTTTTTGTTTGCAACTGGTATATAACATGTTATCCGCTCCAATTTGTTTTTGAAAAAAAATAAAACGACGCGTTATCTAATTTGTCTAGATTCTGCCCACCATGGTTGCTGGAAAGTCAGGGAACACCTATAGAACATCGTAGAAATCGTGGTAAACCTATCTATGACTTAAAAAAATACTCCAAAAATCAAAATAAACCTGAGCACATATATATTTCTTTCACAAAATTTAAAGGTAAAGAAAGTTATAATATGAACTCTCCTGATCAAATGGAATCATTTGACACAAACATCATCTGTTTTTGTAGTCTAAATCGATATTTGACGTCCTTTTCATTTTGATCCATCTTCTTTCAATCTATCTTTCCATAAAAAAATCAAAATCAATTATCATTCAATTAATACCACATCATAATTTTTTTTTTTTTGAAAACCAAGTTGAAAAAACATAATTTTACAGAGCTCATTCACAACAATAACGAGGAAGAGAATGAACAGTGGAACAGTGGAGTTTTCAACAATTAAAAACCTACACATTCTACAGTAATACCCGACGAGAAGAGTCCAATGACAATAGACAATTCCTTCTGCCATGGGAGAGAGAGAGAGAGAGTACATGAAACATGAAAGGAACCTCTCAGCAAAAATTTAAAAAAAAAAAAAAAGGAAGGGAAAAAGAAAAGAAGAAGCATAAATGATAACACTCTCAAATGCTGGAATGATTGCAGCAGGAAGCATACGGGTAGGGAATCTGAATCTCACAACACCATGCGTGACACTTGCTGACTAATGTCATCATTGTTTATGTCTCTGTGGGCCTCAATTTGTTTTTCAATCTCATATCTGGGTTTGGTTTTTAATTGAAAATAACAACTCCTTTTTTTCGATCTAATTCACGATGTTCATTTAACAAAAACGCGACATCATCATGACAAGACTCCACTTGCAATAACCTATGGAAATGGATATAATATACACAACATTTCCTTGATATATATATTTATAGGATTTTAGTACAATTAATTAGGTACAATTAGGTCACAGGAGGCTCAAACAATTTCAGAGCTCAGACAAGGTTGTGTGCATGTTTCATTTTATATTTTGGGTTGTCCTGCCACCGAGCGGTGGGCAAATGAATGCTTCTTTTTTTTTTTTTTTTTGTGTTTGTAAGTGTAGTATATGATGATGAATGTAATTATAGTATAAGATGTTTTTATAAATAATTTTTTATTTGAAAATATATTAAAATAATTATTTTTTAGATTTTTTTTTATTTTTGATATTACTACATTAAAATCATCGTAAAATATTAAAAAATATAAATTTAATATTTTTTCAAACATATATAATAAAAACAGAAGTTGCGTCAAACATCTACTCATAGCCATTAATTAGATGATTTTACCTTATAATAATGAAGTTATTAAACCTGACTCGGTAGTTCAATCTAGAACACAACAACAAATTTATTCCTTAGCTAAGATTGAGTATAAAAAAAATAACAAATTCAGAATTAATGCAATTTAACTTAATAAAAAATATCAAAATGAAATACCTTTTACTTTTTAAAATTTTTTTTTTATTCACCAGGTGATCAATATTTTATACCAATAACGCGAGCTTTACCCCAAATTAACTCGGGATCGGGTTGGTTAGCTAGCTGATGCTCCAATATCTTCGATAAACATCACAATTCATGTCTAGTCATGGTCAGCTAGGGTTCGATGAACTCAGACGTCCATCTTCAGATGGATAGATTCGATAGAGCACTCTCTATTCATGAAGAAGAATCTCATGATCAATATCCAGACTTGGGTCAATATCTAATCATAGTTGTAATTCGGTGAACATAGATATTCTTGTTATTTTAGAGCGTAAAAGGTAAACATAGAGGAGATGTTCTTGAGTAACAAATGAGACGAGAGGTCCCTAAAGTTCCACTGAATATAATGAGAACCCACCTGAAGATGTTACATGTAATTCTCAAAAAAAAAACTATATCTTAATTAGCTAGCCCACGAAAATTAAGTCAAAGTGGTCCAAACTTTCATTTTCAAGAGAAGGAGACCAAGCATCAAGCATGTATTTTGTCACCATTAACCTGAATCATTGGAAAATCTCCTTTTAGGAGCTCTCATCAACCTAGCTGATCTCCCATTGCATGACTACGTAGTGGTGCAGCTCAACTTTTATTAGAAGCTTTGGACATAATCAAAGAAGAACTAGGTTTTGATAGCTTTTCTGGCCTGGGAGAGTGATACGTATATATACACAGTACGTTTATTACTTCTTATGTGATTTTTTTTAGTGGGAGTTGGGATGTAAATAAAGGATGTAAATAACTTTACCCTTTTTTTAATTTATGATTTTCACGTGTTTTTCATATGTAGATTCATATTACTATTCACTATAATAATTATTTTTTTTAGAAAAAAAATTATCTTGGTTTGATTTTTAATACCGTAATATTTTTCAAGAGAATTAATCAAAGTATAGGGTTGTCTTTGCCATTAATTTGTTTATTACAATAAAATAATTAAATTATCTTTAATAAAAACAACAAATAAGAATTTTTTTATATTTTTACATTTAAAATACAACAAGATTACAACTTTATATTTTAAAAAAAATAATACAATCTTGCGGCGTGGTGCAGGCTTATACCTAAGAGTCTATCTGAGAGTGTGGTTGCGATTATTTTTCATTTAGAAATATATCAAAATAATATTTTTTTAAAAAAAATTATTTTTAACATCAACGCATTAAAATGATCTAAAAATATTTTAAAAAAATTAATTTAAAGTTAAGAAAAAAAATCTAAATTTTTTTAAAAAAATTTAAAATATAAAAATATAAAAATAAACAGGGTTTAAATATAAATCTTTTTGTGACTTGAAAAAAAAAATTCAGAAAAACAGAAATTAAAACTGGCTTTTGCAAACTAGCCTTTTGATGCTTAACTCTATAAGTGCTTTTGATTTTTATTTCTCTAGCATGGTCCTAAAACAAGAAATAAAAAAAAAAAAAAAAAAAGGGAGAATTATCATCTTTTCTTATTATTAGAAAGGAATTATCCAACACAGGACCGAATAATTGACAACAGGGACTCTAGAAGCACGAGATCCGTACAAATCTTGGATGTCGCGTGACGTTAAACTATCATTAAAAGCGCGTGCTTTTATTGTCCTCTCAAAACTTTATCCCTCTCAGCCGACCAAAATCACAGACTACTCAATTACCCTCCGGTGCTTTCCCCGTTCTCAGGCGGCGCAGCTGTCAAGAAATTACAGCGAGCCTAAAGCAAGCGGTGAAAAGTTTCCTAGCAGCAATTATCACTCCGCCACCACTCTCTTGCAAATACCCAAAAGACAATACCCTCCAATTACGATTTTTTTTACTAGCACAGTAAATTAAAATATCAGTGGAGTAATACAGTTTTAACATGCAATGTTTTTCAATCATAACATGAATAAAAGTCGTGGTTCTAGATCAATATAATTTACCTTGTCGTGTTTTTCAAAGCCCGTTCGGAGCAGGATGCAATTAAAATTTTATGAAATCTCGAATTTTTTAAAATTATTTTTTTAATTTTTTTAGATTATTTTAATGTAATGATTTAAATAATAAATTTTAAAAAATAAAAAATATTATTTTAATATATTTCAAAACAATTTTAAAACAAAACTTTCACTAATACTGTTTCAAGCAACTTCTAATTCATAACTTTTTCATATCTCCCTTTCATCAAAATTTACTGTGAATGTGTTATCTTAATAAAATTTTAAATCTTTTATGCTAATAATCAGAAATAGCCGTTCTTGACTGCCTGGTATCCAGTATCTTGGTAAGAACAACATTGTAGCCAGTGGGCAAAGCAGGTGGTCATTTTGTTTTTGTTTTATGCCCTAACAAGGTAACATAAACACCAGCACGCATTGGCAGTGAAGAAAAAGATAGAAAAAGCAAAAACAATCAGCGAGAGAGAGAGAGAGAGAGAGAGAGAGGTTTTTTCAGTGTAATTAAAGGGACTTTTAATGGAGGATGGGATTTGGTTCTTGAGAATTCTGTCTGTGGATTCTTGAGAATGACAGGTATTGTGTTCCTTTGTAGCATTTGTCTGTTCCCAAGGTGTTTTTACTTGTTTGTGACATTTTGTTTGCTGAACAAAACGAGCTCGTATTATGTTAAGAAAACCAAAAAAAGGTCGTGCTTGTTATTTATGAAATATTGACTTATATTTTTTAATTTAAAAATTCAAGATTCAAATCTGATACCTCTATTCGATGGAGTATATACGATGAGGTTGGATTTCAATACACATCACAATAATATAATTTCCTATAAATTTTGATCTCAATGATTGTTTTTGATCAAGTTGCACTTCATCTTTATATGACAAGCTTATAAAAAGATAACATTTGACTATGTGATTATTATTTTTTATTATTATTAATGAGGTGTTTGATTCAGTTTGCGCGTATCTTGACTAATCCCACGAGCCTTGAAATTAACAACCATGTAAATCTCCAGTAGCTATCATAAACGAAGTTTCTTCCATCTGGCCTGTTCATATTGAAGCCGGCTTCATTAGGATTACTGGAGTTTCTTCATAAACAAAGTTTCTTTGATTAGTTTAATTTGTTAGCTTCTTAAAATTTAAAAGACCTTTGAGTTGGAGAACTTCGAGGATATACTTAAGGATTTCAAGATCTTTTGATGGGGATTCAATCCCTTGTTTAAGGGGTTTCATTTTTCATATCCTTTGCATTTTGTTTGTTCAGTTTCAAAAATAAAAGTGCTGAAAAATATGGTTAATAATTTCGGTTTAAAAAGGAAAAAAACCGAACCGAACTAAAACTAATCGGTTTGAACTAGTTTTCGGTTCGGTTCGATTCAAAAACTAAAAATAAAAATTGATTTGATTGTTTATTTTATTCTAAAATCAGATCGAACCGAAAATGCTCAAGCCTGTATAAGACTATCTAAAAAATAAATTTATATCTTTATATCTTTAACCAACTACATTTCGCTCAACATTATCTCCGGATTGTATAAACGCTACCTTACTACAACGTTACATCGGAATGAGGTGTATGAGAATATTGGCAGGCAGCAAGATTTTGAATGCATGTCGTTGGGATCTGTGGCTTTTGCTACATTAATTCCAATTTTCAATCTCCACGGTAAAGTAAGAAAAATAATTTGGTTCTTCCCTTTTCAGGCCATCGCAGTCCTTCTACCCTATGGATTTAGGTATGCTTCTCTTTTCTCCGGGGGATAGACTGTATTCATTTTCGTGTTTAAAAAATATTTTTTATTTTTAATTCATTTTTTTATAATTTATATCAATTTGATAATTGATATTAAAAATAAATTTAAAAAAATAAAAAAAATATTTTAAAAAAATAATAACTAATAAAATTCAAAATACTCGCCGGCAACAAGAAGCAGGCAGCAGGCAGCAGGCAGCAGGCAGGGCTACGTGCCTGCTGAGAGTCTGCGACCCATCAAGGATATTAAAAATAAGTGGTGTTATTAGCTTGCTTGGTAAATGGAGTGAAGTAGTGAACTGTGCTAGATCTAAAGATGCATTTAGCCGAACCTTGGACTCATGCTGTTTAAGCCCAAAAACAATTGGACTATGTTCTTATTTCTATTATAATAATTATGGTTTAAATTGTTTTTCATTTAAAAATATATTAAAATATAATTTTTTTATTTTTTAAAAATTATTTTTATGATTAGCATATTAAAATGATATGAAAACATATAAAAAATATTTTTTAACAAAAACAAATTCAAATTTTAAAGGAATGCGGTCCCAACCGCGTTCCCAAATGGACATTTACTCAGAAATTTAATTATAGAATCTGGAACGTGGTTTGACCCGATTTAAAATCTAAAACAGGTTGATTCTGATTTTTTTTATCTAAAACAATATTATTTTAATATTAAATCGCGGATAACCTAATAAGTTGCTCGTATTTAATCAAATTAATATAAAACATAATTAAAATAAAATTCAATCCAAAACAGAATTTAAATCATTAACAGCCTATTTAAAATTAAATCAAATATAAATTTGAATTCAATTTATATGATTTGAATTTAATTTAGCAATGCAACTATATATATATATATATATATATATATATATATATATATATATATATATATATTTGAGGTGGTTGGAAATGTATATGAAGTTGGGGGCAACTTGTCATGTTTCAACTCTATTATAAGATATTTTGAAAGGAGAGAGGAGGCTATCGTTAGAAATCTCAGGTGTTTTTTAATTTTTTTTAAGGTGGTTGTAAATATATGAAAATAATATTTTTTAAAATTTTTTTTATTCTAGAATATAAAAATATAAAAAAATTAATAAAAATTAATTTAAAATGAAAAAAATAATTTTTTTAAATAGTTTTAAAACATGCTTGAAATAAATAGAATTTTCTTGAATGATAGATAAATGAGGTATGTGTTGAAGGATTGTTGATGATGGTGGGATGGGTGGGTGGATATCAAGGTTGTAAACAAATACACGTGGCTGACATGGAAGTGCAACAACCATGACAACTCAGCAGCAGTTGTGCTCCTGTTAAATACTATGCTGCTATCATGGCATTTTCTTCCCTTTTCTCACAAAAATCCAAAAGCAAGTTTGTTGGCTAATACATCCCGCGGTTCTAGGTGTCTTTGATATTTTTTTTATATTTAAAAATATTTTAAGATAAATTTTTTTATATTCATGCATTATAAAAAAATACTTAAAAATATACTAATTTAACATTTTTTTTTAAAATATATACTTTTAAATGCTTAAAAATAAAAAAACTACCATGCAGCTAAACACTTAACAAACCTCCTGGGTATTTGGCTAACAATTAATGTGCTTTTTTAAATTAGGATTTTACCTTAGGATTGTTTGGCGTAGTGGGTTGTTTGGTGTATTAGTTGAATTGCTGTTTTGTTATTTTTTTTTTAATTTTGTTTGGATTGTTTTGATATGTTAAGGTAAAAAATATATTTTTAAAATAAAAAAAATTATTTTAATATATTTTTAAACGAAAATCATTTTGATAATAATCCCAAACATTTCTTAATGTTTTTTTCTAAACGGGAAAGATTTAAATTTTCGTGATTTTTTTGTTAAATGATATGATTTTATAAATAGGCTATTTTTTTATTTATTTTGACACCTGAAAACATTCCTTATGTTCAAGTATGTATTTGATTGTAAAAAAATAAGAAAAAAAAATTTATTTTGTTTTCGGGAAAAAAATAACCCTATTTTTGTCCAATTATTTTTATTTTTTATTCAACACCAATTAAAAAACACCAGGGTATGCACCGAATTGGAGAAGTGACTTGCATTAAATCACTCCAATTTTTTTTTTTTCTAATTGCACAACAACATTAAATGTTTCCTAGTAAATTACTAGATTATTCTCGAATTGTTATTGGCCTTTTTGACATTTCATGTTAAATTGAAGGGCAATCAATACCTTTTTTAAAGGTTACATCTGCAATTACATTAATTTGTTTGTTTTTTTTTAAAAAAAATAGTTTCTGGAATGGTTATGGATTTTGATTTATTTAATATTGAATGTATTTGAATTTGTTGGGAGTGTAGTTGCGGTTGCTTTTCAAAGTGTTTTTTATTTATAAATGTATCAAAATAATATTTTTTTTATTTTTAAAAAATTATTTTTGATATCAATACATCAAAATGATTTAAAAACACCTAAAACATATTAATTTAAAGTAAAGAAAAAAATAAATAAAATTTAAATTTTTTAAAAATATTTTTAAAATGTAAAAAAAAAATTCCATAAAAAAGAGCATGAGACAAGGAATACAACTAGTGACAAGTATATTTTTTTAAATCAAAGTATGTTTAATCATTTAAATTAGTTTATATATTTTGTACAATTTTTAAGAGGTGTCTTTCTTGATTACCAGCCTCCCAATCTCAAGTTACATTATGACTAAAAAAAATATACAGAATTCTCATAAATCTTCTAATTATTTACTACTATATTAAAAAAAAAGTTACGTTTCCCCGCCTTCTTCACTGTTGATTTCAAAACGAAGAAGGGGGGAATTTTTTTTTTCCAATTAAATGTTTTTTTTTTAATTTTTAATTTTAATATTTAATTAATTTTGAATTCATCTTGTAATTTTTTTAACTTATATTCAAACAAAGATCTCCACTTTTGATTGTGCTTTTTAAAAGTGTTTATTTTTTGTTATCATATCATAAAATAAAAAATAATTTAAAAATATAAGGTTGTTAAACTAGATGAAGTCCATGATTCACATCTCGAATTTGACAGGTTAAGTCATAAATCCTAGAACGACATAATATGTTGTCGTTTTAATATTAAAAAAAATATTATTTTATTTTTTTAATCAAACCATATTTTTTACCAGTCATCCAAATAATTTTTAAATTAATACAGTCACATCAAGACAACTCTCGTGCATTTTAATTTTAAACTCATGTCAAGTAAAAAGTTTAGTAAAAAAAATTCAAAATTAACCTCAATCAAATTTAATAATAATATCAAATAATATTTTATTACCTTGCTATTTTTTACAACATATAGTCTCTCACTAAATAAAAAATATAAGAATGAGTCTTAATTCATAAAAAATAAAAAGGCTGGAAGATCCACAAACCTTTAATCGACTTTGCCGGGACTCACCAATCATGAGGGAGAAGCTCTGCAATTATTTAAAGGACAAAAAAAGGAGAAGAAATGAAATGTAAAACTGAGAAAACGTGCAAGAACATTTAAGGAAAAGGAAATTTGAGAGACAAATCCATTTCCCATGTGAAACTTGATGTAATAACTTGTTTGGTTCAAAGAAGACAAACACAAAAAAAAAAAAAAACAATGAAATGATTATTTATTATTTTTAAGTGTTTGAAAGTGTGACCATTTATACTTTTAAGTGAATAGTTTTATTTTAAAAATATTAAATTAATTTTTTTTAATATTGTTTTGTAATCTTGATGTATTAATATTTATTTAGAGAAGTATTTTTACAAGTATAGAAATATTTACTTTGTAGTATTAGAAAACTCCAAATCGACTACTTCCTTCTAGGACGGTCCAATGATATTAAAATCACACGAGGAAATATCATCAGATGTATTCAATGAAAAAATGAATACGTAATTATAGAAACAAGTCAAACCAATCAATTATATAATATAGTTATAAAATTAAAATTAAAAAACCCTCAATTATGAGTTAATATAATCCACTCGAAGGAAACTCCGTTTCCTTCCCTCTCGTCCTCCCCTCCTTACCCACCTAACGTTTTCCTTCCTTCCTAACTATTGCCACGCGTCCTTTCTAGTCGTTTCAGCACCCCATAGGTCCCTCTAATTCAACATTTTAGTCATATTTAACTCTGTAGTTCTTAAAATAACAACTGGGTCCTTGTTATATCAATTTCTATTAAAAAACACAGTCATAGTTATCAAACTCAACCTAATTTAATGGTTTGATCAAGTAACTTAAAGCCCACTCCAAGTTAAGTATTTTTTTTACCATTCAAAGAGTTAGCCTATTAAAATTCAAGTGACTTGATAAGTCAACTCATGATTTGATTAATTTGATTTCATCTTAATAAAACCTGATTAGATTAATTTTAAATATTTTTGTTTAATTGTTATCTATCCCAAACAATATTATTATTGGTATCATTTTAAGATACATCCGAGTTGGCTCAATAATTTTTAAATTTATTTAGTCAACTCATAAATCAAGTCTTAAACCGTATCAAGTCTCGAGCGTGGTCTAGTAACCACAAACACAATTATTATTTACACAAGGAACACATAAATTGGCTTAGTTTGGTCAGTTTTACCATTGAATGTCAACAAAAATTGGAAGGATGGAGGGACTAATTCCATCCTAAAATTCAAATTTTAAGGACCTATTTGATTTTCTTTGAACTACAAGGTTCAACATGACTTATTAACCAGACGGACAAAAAAGCAATTCTTCGTGGACAATATATAATATGACTACAAGCCCCCTGCATCTCAACCTCTCAGTTAAAGATCAGCATTCCCACTAACCAAGTACTAGGAAGGAAAAAAAAAATGTCAACCAAAGTAGCAACCCAGTTGGAGCCATGGTGTGATTTAAGGAACAAAGTGGTTCTAGTAACTGGTGCATCATCTGGTTTAGGCAAGGACTTTTGTCTTGACTTGGCTAAAGCTGGTTGCAGGATTTTAGCAGCAGCTCGTCGTGTAGATCGTTTAAAGTCTTTATGTGATGAAATCAATCAGATGAGTTTGTCTTTCCCAACTTCCTCCTCAACAGCTGAGGTGGATATTCAGCCGCGAGCGGTGGCGGTGGAGTTGGATGTTTCTGCTGATGGAAACACTATTGATAAGTGTGTACAGAAAGCTTGGGATGCTTTTGGTGGGATTGATGCCTTGGTTAATAATGCTGGTATTAGAGGTATTGGTTAAAGAATTTTAAAAAGTTGGGTTCCTTTTGTTTTTGGGGTTGAAAAAATGGGTTCTTTTAATTTTATGATTTTTAATTGTTGGATCAATTGCATCTTTTTTTATGTTTTTTGGATGTGGGTTTATTGCAGGAACTGTAAGGGATCCATTGGAATTGTCTGAGGAGGAATGGAATCATGTTATAAGAACGAATACGACAGGAACTTGGCTGGTTTCGAAGGCTGTTTGTATACGAATGCGTGATTCGAAACGAGGAGGATCAGTGATTAATATAGCTTCTATTGCTGGTCTTAATCGTGGACAATTGCCTGGAGGCATTCACTACGTTGCCTCAAAGACAGGCGTGAACGCCATTTCAAAGGTGATGTATGTTATGTGTGGTTTAAGAACGTTGGCAATCTCATTTTGATTTCTGAGATCATCTATTATTTTTAGCATGATTTTGAAGTTAAAAATACCGACAGGAGGGTAATGATTATTTTGAAAAAGAAGAAGAGATGCCACAGATGAGAAGTGGGAGGATAAAGAGTCTTCAAAATGAAGAAACCACCAAATAATTAAAATAATCTGAACTCTGGATTATTTTAAGTTAATTGGTTTTAACTTTGATATCTATTCATGTAATTCCAAATTTATTAAACAGTATTAATATGATTAAATCTATGGAAAACAACTTGAATATAAAGTAATACCTATATTCATAGAATGATTTATATTTTAATTATATCCACAAATTAAAATTCCTGGATAATAGAACATCTTTTTGGTATTTTTAGTTTATGGAATTGAAACTATAAGTCTATTGATTAAAAAGAAAATTGTAAGCCTACTTGATTATACTTGATTATCGTCTATAGAGTTATAGCATGCAAGCTATTGCCCTCTGGTTTTCAGTTTTGAAAAGTCCTGAGAATTTGTCTTGATTGTTTCTTGCAATCCGCCTTGCATAATCAGTCGAGTGATGGTAATTGTTGATAACCTCTCATCTTTTAAGGTTCTCCACTGACTATCCGTCAATTGTTAATAATCTTTTATCTTTCAGAGTTCTTTCCACGATCTCACGTCTAGAATAATTACTGCTGTCTTTTAATTACATTACTTATTATGCCTGTTTATTACACGTTTCTTCTTTTATATATGCGGTAACCCTTACCTTCTAAGTTTATTTTAGTTATCCAATTATCAGATAGTTATCTTCTAACTCTCTTTATCTATTTCCCATGAAAATTTATAATACAACACCTGTACTATAACGTTGTAGTCTTAACTCCACGAGACCTCTACTCCATAGATTAGAGTATAAAAAAAATCTTTCGATCATGTTTAGATGGCTCTAAGATGTTAAATCCTACAAGGAGAGGAACGGTTTATCAATGAAAAGACAGGACAGACCAGTCATCATGTGCGAAATCTTTCTTTGATGTCCAGTGATTGTTTCGAGAGGAAGAATATAAGCATGTCATTAAGATATGGACTCTCTGTGAGGATTATATTTGACAAGATTAGAATCACCTAACCTGAAAATAGAGTGTAGTTCTTGGGAGGGAAAACGTAGCAAGGAAAGCTATATAAATTATAAGGTAAATGAACAAAAATATACAGAGAGGTAACAAGGGCAATGAAAGTTTATGTCTGGTTCATCAATGGTAGGAATTAGTGTGTGGGAAGTGGACCGCAGATTAAAACTTAAGTTGCTTTCTTAGAGGGTGTTTGTTTACGCGGTAGCTTCTACTTTTAAAGCTCAGCGCGTAAACATTACGTTTGGTAACATAAAAATTCTCCTGCTTTTCATGTGGGACACGTATATTTTTGGTGAAACACCGTTTCGTGAGAAGCAGCTGAGAGCTGCTTATTACGTCTGCAACAAGTGAACAGTGCCCAGGTAGGTGAATTATATTCACCTGGGTGTCCAGCTAAATATAAGTCACCTTGACACTGTTCACGTGAACAGTGTCAGGTGAATAACTACTTACATTAAAAAATTATTTTTTTTAAATTATAGTTTATTCGAAAAACTAGTGTTTAATATTATTTAGTAACACCACATAAATTAAAAGGGAGATCGATTAATGACGTAGCATTTACAGAATTTGATCGCAAGCCCAATTATGTTCTTGCTAGGTCCGACCCAGTTCAAAAAAATTCAGTTTTAACCACAATTTCAACCACAATTTTAACCAAACACCTGTTTTTTCAAACCAACCTTAACTAAAAGTACTTTTTATAAAACAATTTTTTTCAAACCACAACCACAGATACCAACACACTTTTAATATTTTCCTTTCCCTTCGTTGTCCTCTCTCTCCTTGTTTTGTCGGCCAACTTTCACATCCCGACAGTCTTATCTTGATAAGCCATCGAATCCATTTCTTTGGATCATGATCTTGAGAGCTAGATCATCCTTGTCCATTCCAAACTACGAAACAAAACTGACAATAGATATTTTTCGGAAATTGTTAGGCTATATGATACCAGTTGTCATTTCTATGCAATCATTGTGTGTGTGGGGGGGGGCTCACCCCTCAATATGAACTTCGATAGTCCCCGAGTCTTCTTAAGATTACCGAACTAGGTGTCCAATCAAGATGTCCTCATGAGATGTGGAGGCCTTTCATGTGCCTTCTGCTTTCAATGGTTACCTAACTATTTTCATCAAATTCTTTATGTTGTTCAAAGTTTTTCGATCTGTATTTTTTTCCCCTGCTTTTCTGGAACAGGATTCATATTGAAATATCGAAACTGATGATGATGGGAATATCAGGTCATGGCTATGGAATTGGGAGCATACAAAATCAGAGTGAACTCAATATCACCGGGACTTTTCAAATCGGAGATCACACAGGGCCTTATGCAGAAGGACTGGCTCAGTAATGTTGCTCTGAAAACAGTCCCTTTGAGAACATTTGGCACAGCAGATCCAGCATTAACATCACTTGCTCGCTACCTAATCCACGATTCTTCAGAATATGTGACAGGCAACAATTTCATCGTCGATGCTGGGGCAACCCTACCAGGAGTCCCTCTATTCTCTTCCCTTTGAAACTCAATGTACCCCCATTATTTACTAGTTTGAGCTTTCAGATGCCTGCTGCACAGTGTTTGTCAGTGGAGAATCTTTTCATTGCGTTTGCTCAAGTACTTCCATGTGATTTTTTTCTTTTCCGAAGATGAATTTTCATGCGATTCTTTGATGCTTTCTTTTGTAAGGTGAGGTAATAATGAAGTTTTTTAGTGGCTTTTTGGATGTTGGGTTTGGTTTGGTCGAAGATGAGTTCAGCTTCGGAAACAGACCTGGACCTAATGGGGTGGGACCTGGATGCCCCTATGCTTTCTAAGCTTGGGTTAAGCTCCACAGCCGAGCCTCACCCAAAGTCCGGTCCTAGTAGTGAACCCAGGCCTACGGCAAGGCCTTCTCCTAGTGTTATGACAAGGCTCATTCTCGTTATGGTGTGGGCGAGAACTTCCTAGGAATCCCAATACTTGTTAAAAATGCTCCTGGTGTTATTTGTTTGTTTTTGGTAACATGATTTTCAAAAATATTTTTTAATTTAAAATATTTTTTTAATTTTTAATATTAGCATAAAATAAATAAATATTTTTTAAAGATAAAAGTAAAAAATTGAAAGCTATTCCAATGACACGAGCAATAATATCATCTAAATAAGATGCAAAACCTCCCATTAAATTAACTTGTAAATTATATTTTTTTTAAAAATAAATTTGTTTATTTTTTTTTATTGGTGTTATTTTTTTTATTGGTGTTGATCTAGCTTGATTTAATAGATGATTAAAAATTAACCTAGATCAACTTAGAACATGTACCGTGCTTTACCACATATTTGAATTATTTATTAATTAAATATTTTAAATCTTCCAAATTTTAAAATCAAACTTAATCAATATAATTAAGCATAAAAACATAAATATCTTACCTTAGAAATCCTTATCCCCGACTTTCACCTCTCTTTTCCTATTCTTCTTCCTCCTTCCTTCTTCCTCGCTTCTTCTCTTAGGGTTCACTCTCTCAAGAAAACTGATCTTGTCTCTCTCTCTTTTTTTTAACTTTCTATTTCTATTTATATAAAAGACCCAAAATATCTTTCAATTATTTATACCCTTAACTACTTATCAAAGGGTATAAATAGCTTTTCCAATTCAATGTTTTCAACATATTACAACAAGAAACGCAGTCCCTTGGAGTGGACAGACAAGAAGAATGTCTCAAAGAGGGTTTCTTGAATCACTCATGTTCAATATTGTGTTGGAACTTTATGGAAATTGATAAGAGTTCATGTTGCTTTGGGGGATAATGCATCATCCAGTTTCTTCATTTTTAGGTTGCTGTGACTCCAAGAGTCCATGAACACAGTGATATTGAACCAAAACTTTGCACCTTCAACTAATCAATAATTACACAGTGCATGTTCTTTTGCCAGATGGGGATCAGCGTGGTCGATTCATCAGTTTCAGGTCTGGGGGTTGCCCGTATGCTAAAGCTGCTTCTGGGAATGTTGCTACTGAAGATTTTGTTTACATGCTCAATGGTCTTGGGGTCAAGACCAATATTGTGGATCTGCAAAAGATTATGTTGGCGGGTAATTTCATCTGCAAGCATTTGGGACATCCATCTGGTTTGAAAAAACAGCAAAATCCTCGAGCAAAATCACAGATCACGCCCCCTAACTTTAAGTTACTGGAGCTCTCATTCATTTTCATGACTAGCATGCGACCTCTCTTGCTCCCCTCAACATGCACATGCACAACATTTTACATAGACCGCCATCTCTTGCAGTTGATCCAAAGATTTCACTTAAATAGATTTTTGCCACGAAAGATGAAGTAACTTTCATCCTGTAAGTTCTCTTGTAAGCTACTGTTCTTCTGTGATAGTAACAGTCTTTCTGCCATCATTTAACTCTGCCAGCAGATTGCATTTGTTGGGATTAAACTGATAAATGCTGCTCTCAGATTGTAATTTTCAGCGTAATGATATAAATTGTAGAGAGCATCGACTTTTTTCTATCACTTGACCTGTATGAGATTAATTCGTTAAACAAAATTGGACCATTCAGTATCTGTGACACCAATACACTGAGGAATTATGGATATCAATGATCTTTCATTTACTGTAAAAGATGCTTGATTTTATACAGTGCATGGCATGGATGAATTCAAATGAAAATGGAGGGCTAGCGAGAAAACTCTACTTGTTATGTAATGGTTTATCTGACTGAGAAAACACTAAGATCAACACGTATGAGAAACAAAGTCTCAGAAAGAAAATCCCCCCCTGTAACAATGTTCCATTGCGCTTCAAGCACGCAGTTCCAATTATCATATGCTAGGTGTCAATGCAGGTTCTGTATATGCAAGAAGGTAGGCGTAGCATACAAGTAACTCAAGTGATAGAATGGAGATATAGAGTGGAGGGAGGAGGCTAGACGATAAGAAGTGAACCAAAACTCGTGGTGGGTGAGGAAGCTAGTAGGCATTTGGTGAGAATGGAAGTGCGGAGAGGTGCTTTGTTTGGAAGATAAGGTCTTTGGAGGGAATTGGGTGATTTATAGTGGGAGAGGTGTAGTTCCGATAAGAAAACTTTGAGAAGTTCAGCTTTACTCAAATTTCTGGTCATTTATTTTCATGCGAGTATCCATGATATTAATTTTGTTAAAAAAAAAATCTTTATACAAATCATTACTCTTTGGGAAATTCTATGACAACTGGTATTCTTGATTCGATGTTAAATTAGGACATTCGTCATGAATGGCATATAGTTGAGATTAGGGTTTGATTAAGCGAAGGTAAAAGGCGTGAGCCTTCATAGAAAATCATGGTCCAAGAAACTTTTTGTTTTCGGGTGAGGGTAAATTGTATAAAAGAAAAAAACTGTACAAAATACAAGGGAATACCTTAAGAAATACATAGTTTTGTTAACATGTCAAAATACCTTAAACAATAGATAACAAAGCAAAAGCTAAAGAAGAACCTCAAAAGTTAGAAAAAGAAAAAGCTAAAAAACAACAGGGTATCCGGTTATTCAAAAAATACTCAGCAAAATCTTTTTTTTTTTTTACTTATAGAATATGGTGGTTAGATTTGAATTCATAATCATTTGATTAATAAAATTCTGATATTATATTAAAAAACTATTTCAATTAAAAAACTTAAATTATTAAATAAAACCTTAATATATAAATCATTTCAATCCAATATCTTAAATTTATATATTTCTTGCTATCAAAACAAGCCAATTATCTAATAATTGAAAGCACAAGTGAATATTCACGCATCTATACTAGGTCAGGTATGTGCATGCCATTCACCTCCAATCCCTGCACACTTTTAAGTGTAGATCAGTTAGGTTAGCACACGGACCAACTGTAGTTGGATAGAGATCAGTGGTCACGTTTATCATGCAAATCATGGTAGGACAAAAAACCGTGTAGCGCAAACCAGCAAAACAATGAAGTTCTCATGCTTGGCTTGTATTATTTTCAGCACGTCTCCTTCCACTCAAGGCTCTTATCTTAGCTGACAAGAAAAGAGCTAGTAAGCTCTCTCAAGACCCTCACCTCAGCAGACAGGAACATCGCCAAGCAAGCTCTTTCAAGCTAGCTGGTGGACCAGCCAAATCTTCTTTGTATAACATTTTGAAGTCGGCTAGTATTCTTCAACTTCACATTAATGACAAACTATTTAACTTTGATTTATTCTTGTCTTCAAAAGAAAGCAAGACCATGGATAACTGGAAAAAGGTACTGAATTATCATTGTAAAGCACCCTGAATAATTTTTGAAAACGAAACTTTAAATTTTGATAAAGTACATAACTGTTGAGTTTAAAAAAAATAAAAGAAAATTTCTTCCTTTTTATTTATTATCTCCAGAAGTTGCAGATGAGCAGTGTTCTGTCCAATTCTAATTCTAGGGTTCTGAGTTATGGTTACAAGTCTGTGGAGTCAGTACAGAGATATTATGGTTCTTTTGCTTGAGATTAAATTTGAAATACACTGTTATTTGGTCACTTCTGGACCTTATTAATGCCGAGACCATGGCTCTGAGGGCTTCAATGAGCACTTCCCTTTTTCTAGCTTTTGCTCCATAACCTCTACCATAAAGAACAAGCCATGTAGGGGACCTTAAGTCAACTTCCAGGTCTCAATTTATCAATGGCTCTACAGTCTGTATTAACCAGGACAATAAAAGGCAACAGGGACACAGTTTTTACAAGAGGGCTATTTTCTTCTTCTTTTTTTACCTCTTCACTACATGTGCCTTGTGTTTGAAAATATTATAATGTATTTTAAAGTATTTTTTTAAAATATATATATTAAAATAATAATAATATTATTATTTTTTAAAAATTATTTTTAAAATCACAACATTAAAACAATCCAAAAATATAGAAAAATACAGTTTGCTTTTGAATTTTTCTCTACTAACTAATCATAGATCACAAATTTAAGAGGAAAGATTAAAAAAAAAACACAACGTAGCCCCCAAGAAATAAATGTCATGTATGATGTAAAGATAGACATGCCCATCCAGTCTTTCTCATGTTCATGCCAATGTTTCTCTCCTTTTGCACTTCCCCTTTTGAAAAATGTTATTACTTTCCATCTTCTAGGTCTCTTATAATCCAACTTTATCTTAGATTGTTTAATTTTTTTACTTTTTTGCTCCCCTTTTTGCTGTAACTGTGAATGGGAATCTTGCAAAGTTGCACCAACTAAATCACTTTGCATTATGATTAGTATTACTATATTGTTGTAGGGAATCAGGCCTAAAGCTTTGATGTAATGGTAAAATTCTTCATCTTTCCACTATGAAAAGATTAGTGAATGAGATTATCTCTAAATCTTTTTCATAGCCCTACTGCAATGATCCTGCTAGAAGTACAATTTTCATCTGCAATGAATCAGTTTAAGTTGTTTGTGTATTATGTGTACGCATATTGAATAAACAACTGGATTGAATAGGGCTTGAAAATTGGAGGAAATTACAAAACATTACACATGAAATAAGCTAAACAGGAATGGAAATGGGTTAGATTTTCTTAGAAAAAAAATTCAAGAAACGGGAGAGATTTTTGTAACACTATGCAGGGAAGCAAGAATGCTGTAGCCCGCAGGAAGAAAGATGGTGTATGTTTGTAAAAGGGTAAAATCTCCATTACATAGTGGACATAAGGCTGGCATAGGGTGAATCAACACCAAAACTAGGTGGGGTCTGCTACATAATTACTCAAGACAGAAATTGAAGGTGAGTGGATGGTTGTATGCGTTTCTATCCTACCACTTGTACTCTATGATTAACTATCTCTGATAAAAATTCCAAAGGAATTTAAGGCTCACAGTCCTGCCATTTCCTCTGCGTTTGATCCAGCCAAGATGAAATAATTCAAAGAAATGGCCGTTTGTGCAGGCATGTCATGAGTCATTAATGTTTGGACTGTGCATTCGGATCTACCTTCCCGTGCCAAGTCCTGGAGCACAGGTCTGTTGTGCATGCATACATTATACATACATACATACATACATACATACACTTGCATACATGTGCATGGTCATGCACGAGCAAACCCTGTATTGTTTAGTGCCTAGAGCGCCCACAAATTTCTCTTTTAAGACGTGCTAAATCTAAGATACCTAGTAATCTGAAACAGTGTAAAGTATAGCATTAGACCACCGCAACACGGTTCCTTTCCCTTTTCAGCAGAAGCAACAAACAGCACTAATGGCCACCAGCCAAGTCGCAGCAAATCTGGAAAGCAGGTCAGAATTTACAACACAAACAACTCCATTGATGCTTCATGAGTAATATTTGCAAGGAGTATTAATTTCTTCTTTTATAATTTTAACAAATATAAGTATATTTCCTCAACCAAAATATCATACCCTAAACTCTCATATACATCTGTAAGACTACTTGAAACATTTACTGTGGAGATTTCCAGCAAAAGCTTCAAAATGTTCGGAAAAGGAAGGAAAGCAGAAGAAAGAAAACAGAACAAAAAAATCTTATAACTGAAACGGAATTCAAGCTTGGTGACGACTAGCTGTAATAATAACTTATCTGTTGTGTAGAGGATTTGGTCCTGTATAGACTTTCCTCTTCTCAGCACCAAAAATTTCATTACCTTCTTTATCTGCGTTTCCTTTCAGGCCACCGATATTATTAGACTTGGCAGGATTGTTCTTCAGCTCAGAACTAGAACCACCTCTGAAGCTACTAAACTTTCCATACCCAACAGCATAACATGGAGTCTCTAACAGTGACATTATCAACAGAAGAAGAAGATATAAGCAAGCCAGCTCTCTTCTTAGAACCCCCATTTCTTTCTTCCTTGTAACCCAATTGATCATGGCATGGAAATGGAACATAAACTAGAGCTGTCTTTTGTCTCTCCTTCCAAAGCTGGAGGTGATGAAGCAGTACTTTAAGCAGGAGCTCGCTGTGAGAGGTGACTGGAGATGGGGATTACCCTCCTTTTCTTATGCTCTTTTTTGGGGCCGGTCCTAATATCATATCAACTTTTTGGTTGTTTGTTTAGAAGCCTAGTAGGGGTTTGAAGAAGAGGCAAGTCAATGTAGGGTGGGGAGGGTCAAAATGCATAGGATTTGCTGCCTGGTCTTAAAATACTAGAAATAATATAGGTTTTCAAACCCAAGACTCAAGAGGGTTTTATTGGCAACTTGTTTTTGCTTACCGATTTCAGAGCCCAATTTCCGCTGAGAAAAGCTGTGCAGGCAGCAGAAGGTAAAGCTCTGAGAGGGAAAGGGAAAGGGAAAGGGAAAGAGAAAGAGAACGAGAAAGAGAAAGAGAGGTTCAATTTCCTAACCTGAAAGTGAAAGCTTTCCCAATGTCTCCTCCTCCAGTC
Organism: Populus deltoides; assembly: GCA_015852605.2. Classification (NCBI taxonomy): domain Eukaryota; kingdom Viridiplantae; phylum Streptophyta; class Magnoliopsida; order Malpighiales; family Salicaceae; genus Populus; species Populus deltoides. The sequence goes on from CM027585.2 coordinate 13,896,991, forward strand.
TTTAGCTGTCTATCCTTGAGAGCCATTACATATAATCATTTTCTTGGACTTTTATTTTCCTTCGGGCCTACTTGGATGCGAGAATATCCTTAATTTCAACATTAGGTTACGTATCGCCCCGAAGCTATCTACTTGCCTTCCCACAAAATGATAGCATAATTAGTCATGCTAATTTCATCGATTATTCTATTTGAAATCAAGTTTAGTTATATCTTATGCATTTAATAAATTTATCTTCCAACTATATGTATAAATCTAATGGTTATTTAAAGAAAAAAAACAGTTTAAATAACATTGAATGCTTGGATTGGTATCAATAAAAAGATTAATAACATTGAAATCAAAATCATGTATTCAACTCCTAGTAGTTTCATTGTTGTCTTCAATAGTGACTAATTATCTACAAATAATAAAAAAATAAATCTTTTTAAGATTGTGAGTTTGGTATTGGTAATGGGATATAAATTATTTTTTAAAAGTATTTTTTATTTTAAAATATATAAAAATATTTTTTTATTTTTATATTAATACTTCGAGATTATAAAAAAATATTAATATAAAGACAAAAACTACACAGATAAATAAATAAATAAATTTCTAATATATACTCGTTTGGAACTTCAAGCCAATAATAAACTCAATAAAGTCAAAAGAAGGGGAATAAAACTTAGTCAATGACATAATTAATTCATGGCTACATGATTTGATAAAAAAAAAAAAGGTACAAGCCATTACCTAATTAGCATGTCAGAGTGCAAGTATTTCTGGAGATAATTGAATTTAAAATTTATTTAGCTCTAGACTGGTCCCGTTGGGAAAAAAAATTACAATGACGTCCTTCAAGTATATACCAAATTCTTTACAATAATAAAAAGCATACTATTAAATTATTATTTTTATAATTATTAAGACAGTAGAGGTAGTAGGATATAAAGATGTGCGAGGTCGGTGAATATCAGAATGCATATAGTGATCACTTTTTTTTTTAAATTAAAAAAAATATTTTTTTTTATCAACTTTTAAATTTTAACTGAAAAGAACTTGCTTTATTTTTTTCACTCAAATAAAAAGGTGACCCATGACTCTTGATGTCATATTTTTAGTTTATTGATATCTCTTAAATCTCACCATGAAAAATAAATAAATAAATCTTTTCTAGTTTGATCCATCACCCTTTTGTTACCCCCAGTTCTGTGACCTGTAAGATATTTTTATTTTTAATGAAAAAATTATACATGTAAATTTTTTTAATATATTTTTGTAGTTTAAAAAATTTAAATTAAAATTAAAATTTTTATACATACATCTAATCAAATAAATCAAGAACTATATTTATAAATAAATAAATAAATAAAAAGTCATCAACTATATCTAAAAATAAAACGACCTCTCTCTCGTCTTTTAATCTTGGATAAAAAATAATAAAAATAAATTTTTATATGAAAATTGAATTAGAAAAATATTAAGGAGTTGAAATTATATAATTTAAGTGATTTTTAAAGTTTAAAGATTAAAGTGCATCTTTTACAAAACTTATAATATGTCACTCATGTTTGTTTTTTTTCATTTCAATTTTTTTTAATTTTATATTTTTATAAAAAATCAAAATCAATTGATTTTTAATTAAAACTAAATTGCTAAAAAAATTTTAAAAAATCAAATTAAAAAAATATAAAATTTTACACAATTCATTCATAGTAATTATAAAAGGATGGAGGTTATAAATTTAACCGGATTAAATTTAATTACTTTTATAATAAAAGGATGGAGGTTATAAATTTGACCGGGTTGAATTTAATTACTTTTATAATAAAAGGATGGAGGAAATTAAATAAATAAGGGATTGGCACACATCTTAGTTAAAATCTTCCTAGGGTGGCGTACACCAAATGCATAATCAGTAGATGAAGCACACGAGTACATTTCACAAGACAATAAATACGTCATGGGGCCGGACCCTTGTAGTTTTTATTTTTCTTACAAGCATTTATTTCTGATTTGATTGATTTACAGTCCTTTCTTCAAAAGAAAGGAAAAAGAAGGGGAAAAAATCATAAATTTAGACCCACCACTTCTCAAAGACTGGAGTTTTGAGCTGGGTTTTGAGCAAGATGATAATGGGGGTGGCATCACCTTATATGACAAGAAGCAAAGATCAAAAAATCCTTCAAATGAACAATGTGGCTATGAGTACATGCGGACATGATTAGGGCAAAGAATGGATTGCTATGCAAGCAAATATATATGGTTTTTTATTTTTTATTTTTATTTTTTCCAGTGTTTTTCTTTAATCATGATGCCCTTTTCCCCCTTGGTCAAAGTCTTGCTCCTATCATAATTGGAAAATAACTGCTACATTAAATTTCTCCTCGCCAATGATGCTTATAGAGCCCATATAAAACTTGCTTTTTTAATATTGACATTCCTCTCTTTCACTTCTGCTGTGTGTCTGTTTACCCTACCTGTTTTCTCACTTTTGTTCGTTGCACAAATCAGTCATGTAATAGGACCGCTCCATGATTTGCTAAACAAGTGCCTGTTTTTTATTATAAAAAAAATATGTAATAATGATGATTATTTTTGATTTGGTTTGGTTTTTACATGTAAAAATAACTAAATTAAAAAATATATCATAATCATATAAGTCATCAAAACAAAATTTTATATATATATATATATATATATTTCAATTTGAAACGCGAATCTAAGAAATTAGTTATTTACAACAAATTTTTTTGATTTACTTCACAACCCCAATACTTCTCAAACTTTAACATTATATTCATCATCATTCCATTTAAAAAATTATCTCTATTTTTACACAATTACAATAAGTTGATATGCATGTAAATCAATTCATTATAGAAAGAATTTGATGACTTGTAATGAGTCAGAAAATCTTAATGTAACCATGTAAAAGATCTTTAAGAACTTTACCAAAGTTTTATCATTTTCTCAATTCTCCAAACTAGGTGTTCTTATGTTTTTTTATTCCCCTTTGAATCAACCTCCAAAGAGTAACTCATATAACTAGGTTCACTTTCACTTAACCTTGTAAATACTTTTTCAAACTTTTTAACAGCTTCTAATATAAGATAAGCTGAATTTCATCGAGTTACACCATCTAAACACAATGATTTTTTACACTCTATATGTAACTTTTCTGCACACTTTTTAAATGTAAGTTGCCTAGAAGGTGAAGATCTCACAAATCTAATTGCATTTCAAAACTTAACAATTAAAACATTAATCTTTTTCAATCCATCATGCACAATGAGGTTCGCAATGTGTGCACAACATTTAACATGCAAATGCTCATTTAACAATATATTAGTTTGCTAATCTTTCATTACATTCTTCAAAAATAAAATAGTCACATTATTAGAGCTTGTATTATCTACTATAATAGTCAAAACTTTATCAATCTCCCACTCTAACATACAATTCTCAATAACTTGATCAATTGTCTCACTCGTATGATTGAAAACTTAACAAAAATTTAGAATTTTTTTATGCAAATTCCACTCATTATCAATCCAAAGAACTGTTAAGTATATATAGTTAATATTTTGGATTGATATCCTTGTATTTGTTATAAAGCATAATCGTTGACCCGTAAGAGCTGTCCTAAATCTTTCTTTCTTTTTAATATAAAGTTTTAAACAATCTCTCATAACAATAAAATGAGAAGGAATGTCAAATCTAAGTTTTATGGTCCTAGTAAACAATCTAAATCCTTGACCCTCTACAAAATTAGAAGGCAACTCATCAATTATAACTATCTTTGCTAGTGCTTGTCTACATTCATCATAATTATAATATATTACCTTTAGAGTTCTCACATTTTGATCTTCTAATTCACCCTCCTCTATCTTAGGTTTTACTACTAAAACTTTTTGTTTCTTATAAACCACAAAAGAAAACTTTTTGCATATTTTTAATGACTCCACATGTTACTTGTGCCATTAAGAATAGTATAACATGCATAATTTTTCCACAATAATTACATTTAGCTCTACGAGTTTTAGAATCATCATCAAGTTTTGTAAAGTGATTCTAAATTTGTGTGTTTTTTCTATCATCAACATTTTTTTCTTGATGTAAGAATTTGAGGTTGTTTACCTTTATTATCCATGACGGATCATGTAGTGGTTGATTCTGGGTTAATCTTTAAAGTTGAAGCATTGGGTGATATTACTAGTGCCACTTGATGAAACATTTTGATTATGAAGGTTTTTCGTATATAATTACCAAATAAAAGCATGTTAACAACCGTAATTTATATGAGAATTAAATGTATTAAAATTTAAAGAAACTAATAGTATTAAATTTGTTTATAATATACTGAAAATGATAATAATTCATGCTCTTCTTTGTGTAATATATATAGACAAAAAAATGTTAAATCCCAGTCATAAAATCTACTTGGATGCATCCTTTTGACAATGTTTTTTTTTATTTGATTTTATTTCCCGGTTTTAACCTCCTTTTATGTTGATAGTTACTTTCTTTAAAAAATATTAAATATCAAGAAAAAACAACCTTCAGAGAATATTATAAAATATAGTTGCAGGTTTAATTTCACTAATCAAATATATTTTTAATTTCTTTATTGTCTTTTCTTAACGTTTTGCATTATTCATATTGAATTGAATTGAATTAAAATAACCAACAAACCAAACCTCAGCTTCTCCTTGGTAAAAACTTTTGATGGAAAATAATTTCGTCGAAACAAACAAAGTCCTTTTGTTCCGAATTGAATCTTGTCCCATAGCCTAATGACCTCATGATTGTCTATTTCATTTCATATGCTTTAAGGCCATCGGGCATTATTTTGCTGGCACCAAAAAAGAAAGGTCGGGCCTCATTGAATGATCATGGAAAATGGTGTTGTGACAAAGAGCATCAATCCTGAAAATTTATGATGACCATTGCTTGATAGGGCCCTCGTACTAGCTCGTGTTGATCAAAGGAGACTACTAGTTTTGTGATTTTATTAAATTATTTTTTATTTAAAAATATATTAAAATAATATTTTTTTATATTTTAAAATTTATTTTTGATATTGATACATGAGAATAAAATGAAAATATTAAAAAAATAATTTAAAATAGAAAACACCTTACAATTATAAGAACAAAGGGACCTTAATTACAAGATTCTCAATTGCCACTAATTTGTTTTTATCACATGTCATTAAAGTAATCAAACCCAATCTTATCCCCAATTAAATTCAAGATCTAAAATATAGATGTGATAGTTTAATATGAGTTAATAAAAAGTGTTATTTTAATAAAAAAATTTTATGAGAAAATCAAATTATATTTTGATTGAATTACGAGCTAATTTGAAAAGTGTAAAATCCAAGTTAAATTTTTTAAAGTTTAATCCAAAGGCTTCCATTGTAACTGGGAAATGAAAAGTGAAACATTCATGTTGTTTATACAACTCCCCTGGTTTTGCAGAGTGGGTATGCATGGCATTGATGTTTTTATCTAGGATATATTAATTAATTAATTAATTAATTATGAAGATTGAATTAGTTACTATCAATGTAATTAAATACTTATTTCCTTTGCAAATATTTTGCTGGTTTGCACTAATTATTACTCTCAATGTTTGTCTACCATGTCAAATAAGCATCGCGCATAAGAGAATATATATCGTGAGATCACTTCCAGATCATATCAAAGATGGATTTCTTCTATTGAAGACGATCATTAGTCATGATCTTTGTTGTAGGGCTAACCTTAACTTAGGTTTAAGGTGATCAGCTTAATCATAACCAGTCAAGCTGTCTGAATAATTCTGTTCTTCTTCAAGGTCTCCTTTATTATTTCTCCCCGTAGTCTTTGCTTTACTAGCTTTGGCTCTCTCTCTCTCTCACACACAGAGACATATAACACGTATATTTTCATTAAAAATCTGGAAGATAATTAAGTTGTTCCTAACATCGACTCTCATCATCGCATGTAGCTAGGGTTCTCGATTGTAGAGTTTGAGAATATAGCTAGCTAGGATCATACAGCATAAAATCGCCATTGCATCAAGTGGTTGTTGGCATTACTTGATCGAATAATTTTGATCATTTTTAAGATCGATACAGCAGTCGATGAACTTGTAATTCAATTATTACTCATATTTTTCTCCTTTTGATTAAAAGCATTGAGTTTTTTTTTTAGGAAAAAAATTATACGGTATTGAATTTGTCATGAAACTTAGAAGATGTTATTAGTCCATCAATGTTCATAGCTGAGAAGCAAAGCCTTCTATCTCAACTCAACAAAGAAATAGGGACAATATCCTTGATATATCGTTAACCTTATTATATACTTTGTATTAAATTTTATTATTGAATTAAATAGAATTGATGGATTAGATATATCTATTTTATTTTGTTAGATTTTATTTTAGGCAGACAAATGTGCAGACTCCTGCCAAGTTAAATTCACGGATACGACGTGGTTTCCCCCGCATGGCACAGAGACTGAGGATATGATGTCACACGGATGTCATGTAAGAGTAAGAGGGTGCCGCATTGGAGAAATAAATCATTTTGTAAAATGGGAAGTCAGCTACCTGGAAGAGGGAAACAGTACCATCTGCCCTGCAACATGCATCTATCAATTAAAAAATGGAAATATGAAAGAGTTGATAGAACAAGGACAAAGCAAACAACAAGAAGCCTCCAAATGCAGCTCTATGCAATAGAAGATAGATTGTAAATTCCATCAAAGAAATGCCTAAGCTACCGCGTATTACTATATAAAAAGAGAAGTGAAGGACAATATTGAAATGGGAGCCTGTTTCTTTAGCTGCTTAGCAGAGTTGAATTCACAGGAGGATCACAAAAAGCTAGAACTTTGTTGCATCAGTTCTAAGATTTTCTCTTACCAAATCATCTGCCTCCATTTGGACACATCATGGGCTTAATGGGTATTACAAGCTAGTCAGGTGACACATGAGATCACTTTCTTCTCCGACTAGGTTTATTTGTTACACAACAACGGAGATAGAATGGTCGACTTGATCAAAATGAACTCCGAGGGTAGAAAATGCAATGTAAACCTTTCATTTTGTGCCCCAATTTTGATGAAGCAATGAATGGAATTACATTATTTCAATAACAAAGCAAATGGCATCGCAGGAGTACCTGTTAGCCTTGACACTTGAACATGTTAGGAACTGTGATTGATGCCCACAAACAGAACATACTATAATTATGTGGTTCGGTGATTGTCTATATCCATGGAATAACTATTTTCACTACAATAATAGAGGAGGAGAAACACCTCACTCGACTTCCAACACTAGTGTAATTTTGCCTCACATCTCTCTTTTTCTCTGCTGCTACTAAGCTTGCTATTTCTACTGCTGCTGCTAATTTTTGCCCTCACAAGCCCTCTATTTATAGCTAAGAATGGAGGAACAAGCCCTCCCCATTTTCAGTCAACAATGATAGCCACCAACTTTACATCAACCATAGTGATTGCAACCATCTTTGACACTTCATTTTAAAAATTTCTAGTCACCTACTCTGCGACCATCTTGAACTTGTCAGCCAAAAACTTTGCAGTGGCCATCTTGTTCATTTGTCTCCATTCACAACAATCTCCAACTTGGAGACAAATGGCTAACTCCCACGTGATTAATTCTTTAGCTTGCGGAGCTTCATCAAAACTCGACCCCTACACAACCGAGGTGGGATAACTCCAACAATCTCCCCTCACATAACAGGCCCTAGATCGGAAGCAGAGACAACCCGTTTCTCTCGTGGACTATTGGGTTAAGACTTGTTGGCAAACTCGGGCTCCGATAATAGTTATTAGGACGTCGAGATTGATGCCTAAACATAAAACAATTGGTTCTACTGGTAACCCGATGACCTAGACCCTTTTCAGGATAATTATGCCCTCATCAATGGTTCTACTGGTACTAAAATGCAGATTTTTAGATTTTTAATTTGGCAAGGATATTGATTGCAACACAAATTGGGAAGTGAAAATCTTGACTGAAAGCAGGAATGGTTATGCCCGGTGAAAATCTTGCAACACATCAATAATTATGCCCTCATGAATGGTTCTACTGGTACTAATGAATTAGTGTTTTGACAGTTGACAAATTGATATGAAATTAATTTATTTATGAACTTGCTCAGTAAACTATAGGGCTTGTGGTAGTTGCTTTCCTTCCAAGAATGCATTAAACAACACAATAGACCTCTTTGGCTGTGAAAATGGAGCTCCATGTGATGCTCCTCTAATGGTTGCAAAAGATAATATATCACCATATACTTGTGTCCACCCAGCAACCTGCGAAAAATACGTATAAAGGTATGATCCCATGGATTAGTCCTTACATCTTTCTTAAAAACATTAATTTGAAATTATGCGCTCATGATGAGGATTAACTGACCTGTTTTCCCTGGAACCAGGTTCTGTAAGGAACAGTTGTGTTTAGTCTCAACCCCTTTGCAAATCCATTCACTAGTGTCCTTGTTCCAGTGAGTGGGACGACTGAATCTTGATCTCCACTGTAGAAATTTTAGAATGTTATCAGTATTTGATCCCAAACCCAACTTCTTTAAGTCAAAAGGAATTCCTCATAAATCAACAGAACCACACCTCTCCCATAACCATAAACATAATTTACAAAATAAATTCATACACTAGAAGAGAGAGATTGAAGGAGTTTCACACCTTTCTGTTTGAGCCAACCATCTGTTTGAGAGCCCGAGCTTGATTTCATGGCCACGTTGAATCTTGAACCGAGGTTTGTGTGGGAGGGAGAGAAAGATCCTGAGCCGAAGGAGATGCCTGGGTCAGTGGGCGGCGATGGAGAGGATAGGGATGAAAGAGAGGACTGATTTGGAGATTAGGCAAAAAGAAGAGAGGAATGAGCAAAGAAAAAATGGTTTGGTCTTGTCAAGAACAGTGACCCAACTGTGTTTTTTTTTTAAATTTTTTATTATTACGAATTCTCTCTTCCTAATCACAAACATTTTATATGGTAGACAAAGAGTATCCTTATCTACTTCTAACGCATTAAATCTTGATTTCAATGTCAATAAACAATAGAGAAAGCTCGAGGCAAATGAAGCAAATAATAAGCTATTATTTGAATCCTTAAACTTCAAGAAATTGTAAGACCAAAGGAGAATGAGACAGTCCTCCTAGTTACACACAGTAGCCTCGACAGCACACTCATCATGTGTTTGGAATGGAATAAGGTAAAAGAAGGCGATGCCTGGTAAAAGAAAGACAATCAGGGAGCACTGTTCCAAGTACAGAGCCCACACAGCTTACCTACCAGTGTAAAATTAGCCAGTAACTGAGAGCATCAGAGGAACCAAGGAAATAGCATGTGCAGATCAAATTTATCTAGTTGTCCTAAAATACAAGTAATGCTTAGTTAAAGGGAAGAAGATGACGACCTAATGCCTGTCAAATTTAGCCAGGCTTGTGTAAAACTTCTCCAAAAGGTCAGTTTATCGTCATAAAAAAGCTCAGGGTATTTCACCTTACATTGCTCCGGCGAAAGAATATTATATATGTGATCTTTCATCTCTTAATGATCTTGTTGTTGAATTCGATTTTTCTGATTGGATTAAATAAAAAACACTCAATAGAAACTGGCAGCTTCTTCTTCTTCTTCTTCTTTTCCATTGATATCTTGACAACTGATGGATGATCAATCATCTCTTCTTCGGCTCATCCCTGATTGCACAGAAACAACTGGAAATCGAGTTCTCAGACCTATGGCAGACATTTTTAGCTACCACAGATCGAGGCTATTTATAGTTTTCGCGTATTCCTCCTGGTCCCGTGACTGTTTGTGTCCTCCCCGGGATCTTTCAATTACTCTCCTAACAAAATGATAGCAGGAGCTGGCCAGGACCCAAATAAATAGCCGAATTAGATCTTTACATATCCGAGTCCAACAAATACAAAAAGACTCATTGGCTATTTCCACCTTATCCAAGAATAACATTTTTATCTGAACATATCAAGCATTCAGAAATTATATTATAATAAAACTAAATAAGCTTCAGGGCATTTCCTGATGTGGGATGATGAGTGTGACGAGGCTTTTAGAAGATTGAAGGAGTATTTGACATGTCCCTCGATTTCATCCAGGTCATTGCAATATATATACGTCGCTTCATCAGATCATGCAAGGAGTGCGGTGTTGTTGAGAAAAGAACACCTGGAAGAAATGCCAGTTTATTGTGTGAGCATGTTGATGACTATCGTAGAACAAAGGTACAACAGGTTACAAGTAATAAGGCTGGCTTTGATAACTGCGGCTCGTAGGTTGAACCTTATTTTGTGGCTCATCCTATTGTTGTATTACCTAACTATATATCACATGAAAGAACTGTTGTAAAAGCCAGAGTTAGCAGGCAAACTGGTTTGCTGGGCTATTGAGCTCGGGGGAGTTTGATTTGTTCTGTCAGACAAGATCAATGATGAAAGCTCAAGTTTTAGCAAATTTCGTTGCAGAAGAATGTTTAAGATTTTAAGATGAAGAAGACATTCTGATCCTGATTTGCAACTTATTCATCTATAGGTCGTTAAACCGAGAGGGACGTGGAGCTGAGGTGATTCTAGATGGGATGGTAGGGATTTTTGTTTAATATGCTTGGAGATTTTGTTTCAAATCCTCAGTAGAATATGTTGGAAATTAAACTTGATTTTTAGTTTTACATTTTGTTTTTGATATTATACCACAACATCATTCTTCCAATAATCAGGTGCCCGCCTGTTCACATCGTCATAATGAATTGTAAAAAAAAAGGTTTAAAGAGTCCCTTTCCTTGTAGCTTAGAAAAGTTCTTTTTCGACCAGAGAACTGACGATGTGAGCAGTCGGTGCCCGTTTGCTTAAAAGGGCTGTACATTTTAGTCCCTTTCCTTGTAGCTTCTAGGCAGAGAAAGGTTATAACGTGGTTGTTGATTACTTTACAAAATGGACTGAAGTAGAAGTACTGGCTGCAATTACGGAGCTAAGTGCAAGAGAATTCGCTTGGAAGAACATCATTTGTAGGTTCGAATGCCCTTTGATTCTCATTGCAGATAATGGGAGGCAGTTCGATAACTCGAAATTCAAAGATTTTTATTGAGGATTAAATATTGAATTTCGATTGACTTCTGTGGCTCATCCCCAATCAAATTTTGGCAGGTTTGAGGAAGAAAGTTAAAGCTAAAAGGATTGGGAAGAAAGAGCTATCGAAGGTTTCCTAGATATGATGTTATTTACAAGAGCTGGAACTTTTAATAGTTTGCTTTTGTTTGTATTGTGGTGTTTGTATATTGTACAAACCTTGTAAGTAATTTGCTTCAGTTGATTTTGTCAAATGAAAAAAATACAATACGGTCCCCGAAAACTCTACTAGCTGTGAGTCACCCTTTGCTCTGATGTTCAGACGTGAGGAGAGATGGGAATCCATTCTGTCAGGATTTGTATGTTCAATGAGAGTGAGAAAGGGGAAGAATTGAGATTCAATCTAGATCCGATTGATAAAAAGAGGGCACGATCAGAGTGTACAAGGAATTTGATTAGCAAGGGTGTTGAGTGGTTCTACAACAGCAAGGTGAGGGCATTCGAACCTGAAAACAAGGAAAGCTAGATCCAGTCTGGCGAGGCCTATACGTGGTGTAGTTGGAAATCCGACCAGGAACATACAAATTTTCTTCTCTAGACCGGAAAATTTTGTCAAGAGCGTGGAATGCCTAGAATCTGTTAAAGTTTTTCCAGGAGGAAGATTATAGAGTCAGCACCTTGAAAATACGCTGTTCTTCGTAGAGTTAAAACCAAAGTACAAAGAGAACTCTTGTTGGGACTTCTTGTCCTAAACAAACAATAATATTCTAAAGTCCTAGGCAACGATTAAACCCTAGACCGTAGTTTAAATGTCCAGGAACCATTTACTAGAAGCCCAAACAATGAATAAGCCCTGGGCATAATGAACGAACTATTTGCTTAAGCAATAGGTAATGTGTAAGCCTTAGGCATGGCCTAACAAACTATTTGCTTAAGCCCTAGGCTCGACCCACAACGAACTGTTTGCTTAAGCCCAAGGCCATACGTAAGCCCTAGTAACGACCTCCAACGAACTATTTACTTAAGCCTCAGACCATGCATAGGTCCTAGGCATTTTAAAAAATTATATTATTTAAACGTTATTGGAAAGGTCATTGTCGTTGTGAAAAGTACATTCTAAAACTCTTTTCATAGTCAGTAACAGTGTTACAACAAATTTAATCGGCACCCAGAAAGTCAAAATGTTATCAAAATATCAGCTAAGAAGATAGCACAACTCAAAATTAATAGTGAAAATTAAGAATTTAATATTAACAATATTAAAAATAGTAAAAATGTTTGACAGTGGCGATGGTGGATGGTGGCAATGTGGGGCTGATTTGCTCATTGGCTGCTGTTTTTTGGAGGCGAAAGTGCTGGAGGTTTTTGGTGATGACAGTGCATGTCGTGTCCTCTTGGTAGCTATGGAGATATAGGGTGTTGATGGGTGGTGGCGCTGGCCTTAATTTGGGTTCTCAGCTGGTTTTTGGGCGTCGGTTTGATGATGTGGTGGCTTGATGGTTCGGGCTGGTGGGTCTAGTTCGGTTGGTTCAGTGCGGGTGAAGGGAGAAAGGTAGACGTGTGTTTTTATTTTTAGGGTGTTTTATCAGTTAGGTGAAGGGTAAAGGAATGATTGTTTTTTACTTCAGTCCATGTATCTGTAAACTTTTACAATTAATAGTATCACTTCGATTATTATAAGAATAATAATTAACAACATCAATTAAAAAATAGTTAAGTTTAAACATATGCCTTCCAAAATCCATTACAAATCAAATAGTCATAAGCCAAGAATTATTCTGAGCAGAGGAACCCTAGCTAGAGGGGTTGGAAGAGGTCTCACCATCAGGTTCTTCCTGGAAGCTCAGGCCGGGAAGGCTCTTCATCCTCATTTATTAGTCCCTATTCAATACGAGCTTAAATAGTGATCAGCTCGACAATTTCAAGAGGAAACCAAAGGATAGGTCGAAGAAGTTCTTCTAGCACTTGGATATGTGCTAACCGAAAACTCCACAAGTTCGCTGTTAAACTCCTTGAATGCTCGGGATTTAACTAGCAATGCCTTGGTTTTTCCAGTATCGAATTTTAGAAACTTAATCATTAGCTTGAAATCGAAAAGAGATTAATTATAAGATTAGATTTCTAAAACGCATCAATTTACCTTCCGGCCAATTATTTATATTGGCTTCATGAATCATTTTGGTAGAATTAATTACAAATTTCTTCCATAAAAACTTGAGGGTAAGTTTTGTAGTATGCGACTTTCTTTCTTTCTTTTATTTCTAGCAGTGATAATAGAAGAAATCATTTGATTTAACTTTGAAATGTACGGATGGAAATTGAGGTGAAAAATGATTTTTTTGAGAGATAATTGGGAGACATTCAAACCTGAATGAAAGATTTTGGAATTTATTCCTTTAAAAAAATAGGATGTCAAGTTTAGACAAATCCCATATCGAAGAAACCTTATACACAAATCAATTCTACTCATTAAGTAACATAAATCGAAGATGACATTTTGGTTTCATTTTTGTACAAGTTTGGTAGTTGAATTTCTCAATAAACAAAAGCAAATTAAGAGATCATCAACACTTTTTTTTTGTTTTTTCTTATAGTAATCGAGGGAGAATATTATTAAGATATAGCCAGTGCCATAAATAAAATGACAAACTAATTAAAAACTAATTAAATGACAAACTAATTATCCAAAAAAATAAAATGACAAACTAATTAAAAAAAATTAAAGGAATAACAAAAAATGCTAATCTTAAGCTTAGATCATCTCAACACATTATTTCAACACATTATTTGAACATTTAGATAGATCAAAACCTGTATAAATATATTAAAGAATAATATAAATTAATATATAAGATCTCACTTAACAATTTAAATTTTTAGATTAAATTGATTTTTTAATAAAATAAAATTTCAAAATCTAATTCGAAGCCATTAAACTAAATAATAAAAAGTTAAATCAACATTTTTTGTTTCTTATATTTTAGTTTGTAGATGTATACTATAACACAAATGTCACCATAAGATAACAATAATTTTTATCATTAATTTGATATAAAATTACTTTAGAACCCTAGTTCTAAAAAAAAATTAGTTTTGAAAAAAAAAACATGTCCTTCACATAAAAAACAAAATATCAAAGAAAATCATATACGCACCAACCACATACCAACTTGGATGCTATTGTATTTTTTTTTAAAATTAATACATAGAACTGCTGTCACCAGCAGGACAAGAACTAAACTGGTGATGGATATCCTTCAATGTTTCCTCGTCATCTTTGACATGTTCGGAGGCTCTAACTATAGATTAATTGCCAATTGCAGCTGTAATGATATTTATATATTCAGTTATCATCATCCACGTAAGGCTACTTATAAAAACATGCAATGCAATGACTACAGGCGAGTATTAATTTGTTTTCAAATCAAAATCAAACAACCACTGTTCTTCCCAATCTTTTGACATTATAATTTTTAATTGTCCCGGTACTTGTTCATGGGATCTTCAATATCAGAAACAAAAAAGGATATATATTTTTTTTTTATGGTTTCAATTGTTATGGTGGGGTTGTTCGACTTACCTACTTCTTGATTTTTTTATGGTTTCAATTGATATGGTGGGATTGTTTGACTTCCGAACTTGTTTTTTTGAAGGAGAGAAAAGACTGCTTAGTTCTTAATTAAGAAGGAAGTCAGTACATCTTATGCAATGCCGGAGAGAATTAAAAACTTTGGCTAGCACGTAGTATGATTTTAGTTCTGTCTTGTTTTAATAAAAATACGATTAAATTATAAGTTGGATAGACAATGGATTTTAGCTCTTATACATGTTATGGAAACAGCTCACTAAGATTAATCATTTTTACCCTTTCATCATTTCAAATAATTCTGAAAATATTGAAGGCAACTGGAAAATTCAATGACTCAATATAGACAATGGATTTTTTCATATTGTTTTCACATTTTAGTTGGTTTTATCCGTTAAAACTAAAGTCTGAATTTTTTGACATATTTGTCTCAATTTGACTTTAAAATCAAATCCTTTTAATGTGATGGTAATACTGATACTGAATTTATAAATAACCATTTTACCTCCTATCTTCATGAGAATGGTATAATACAACGTATTGCTTGTCTTTATACTCTAAATTAGAATGACATTGTAGAAAGAAAGCATTGTCATATTGTCCTTATACTCTGCATTAGAATGACATTGTAAAAAGAAAGCATTGTCATATTACTGAAGTTGGTCTTATACTTATGTTTCATTTTAATATGCCTTTATATTTATAAGTTGAATATTTTTTCACGGCTTGTTATCTCATTAATCGTCTCCCATTACTGGTTCTTGATGGTAAGTCTCTTTATGAAACTTTATATGGCCACCCTCCTTTTTCTTTTTTTTTTCCATTTTCCATACTTTTGATTGCCTCTGTTTTCTTTTTCTTAGTGATTACATGCCTCATAAATTGTCTTTAAGGTCTATACTTTGTGTTTTCATTTGCTATAGTCACCTTCACAAAGGTTTTCGTTGCTTGGATAAGAAAACTAATCAGGTATACATTTCTCGACATGTATAGTTTTTTGAAGAATACTTTCCTTACGCTTCTGCTTGTTCAGCTCTTCCATCTTTATGTGAAACTGATTATATTACTTTTGATCATTCTTCTGACTAGTTTTATTTTAGTGATACTTCAACTTCAGGTGTGATTTCAGCTCATCGCCTGATATCTTACTCATGTGTTCCTTGTACCGATTCACACATTCCTTTGCTACCTTCAAAAGATTCATTACAACCTTCATCGCCAACAATGGCCTTAGAAACCATACCTTCTGCTTCTTCCTTTTCTTCTTCTCGTCCACCACCAACCACTAGTCACCCTATGGTTACTCGTGCTAAGAACAATATTGTTAAGCCTCATATTATTCATTCATTATGGTTTCATATACATCTTGCAGTTAAGGAACCTCATGGATTTAAGTCGACCATCAAGCATCCTGAATGGCCTTTTGTTATGGATGATGAAATTGCTGCTCTCAAGTAAAATAACACATGGCGTTTAATTCCTCGTCCAAGTAATCATAATATTATTGGTTGTCGGTAGATTTTCAAGACGAAGCTTAAAGTAGATAGTTTTATAGAATGCAACAAAGCTCGTGTTCGTCGGGGAGAAGCGGTAACGCAGATTTTTCAACGAACACGGGCTGGACGCTGGACTGGTCGGGCCAGGCAGGAAAGTTCGTCAAGGGGAAACGGCCCAGGGTTTCTCTAAAAAACATGGCATTGACTTTAACGAAACATTCACTCTAGTCGTTTGTCCTGTCATTGTTAGAATTATCTTGACACTTGCTGCTATTCATAATTAGAATTTTCATCAACTTGATATTAAAAATGCTTTTCTGCATAGTTTACTTAAATAAGCAATCTACACGGAACAACCTCTTGGATATATTGTTCTTGAATTTCCCCTTATATTTGTTGCTTACAATGGGCTCTTTATAGTTTGAAACATGCCCTCCAAGCATGGTTCTAGTGTTTCAATAAGTTTTTGCTTAGACTTAGTTTTCTTGCAAGTCTTGCTGATTCATCATTAAAGGCAGTCTATCTTTACAATTGACACCATTCCACCATCATTATGCCACTGTGACAACCGTCACTCCTAGCTTGCCCTCACTTCTTAACCATCACCACCACTACTTTATCATCATAACATATCGTTATTATTTTACTACAATTATATTTTTTTATTTTAATTTTTAATAAACATCATAAAATATTTTTTATGTAAAATGCTATAGGTCAGTCAACTATATTTTATGTAAAACAAAGGCCTCTTAGATTATTGAAGATATTTTAGGTAAACTTTATTTATACTTCTAAAATTCATCAATGTTCCCATTAACTCTTAACTCGAAATAAAAAATATTATTTATATAATCACAACTAATTAATTATTTAATTTGTGAAACTAAAAAAATTAGAAAATGATTACTTTTTTGTAATTGACAAAATGATTAATTTTAAGAAAATAATAATTAAATTATTTACTTTTACAATGTACAAAAAGATTGTGTTATTTTATTAAATCCTTATTATCTTCACGGAGATAAGAGAGGTACTTAAGGGCATTACTATCATTGCAAAATGCATCATGCTCACGGAAGGCACCAAACAATTGACAAATTAACTCTTTTTTTTTCCTTTTTATCCAAATCTCAATATCACAACGTCTAGTTAATATGATTGTTTGATTACTATTAAAACGTTTAATTTCTTCATCTCAAGATATTAATTACTATTAATTAATCACCGTACGTGTTGGTTGAATATGGCATGTTTTCCCCTAAGATGGAACCTAAGAATTTCAAGAAATTAAAAAATTAAATTCTTTAAATGCTAGGAGGAAACATATGAGTATTGGAAGTCAAACAATAAATGATAACATCTTTCCAGTCGCTGTCACACCACAATATAATACGAAAAATATATAGTTAGTATGAATCATTCAAGGCTGGATAGAGTAATTAATTGCTGCCAAGAAATAACCTATAGAAAGCTATAGAAAGCAACATATACCAACAACTATATATATATATATATATATATATATATATATATATATATATATATATATATATGGCCTCCAGGGAAGAATCGGGTAGTTAATTATACATGGCGGCAAAAATAACATCCACACCATTAGGAAAGATCCAAGATTGAAGTCCATGGGAGCCAAAAAACTTCTTTTCTTTAAGGAAGGTAGAGACAAACTTAACCATGTCAGGCAATACATTATAATTAGAAATTAAAGTGAACATAGTACTTTTGCATATTAGCTAGGGGGAAAGGTTAAATGTGTAACCAAAAACTTTTGCCGGCAAAAAATAATCTAGAAATTGAATTGAAAATATTAAGAAAATAGACTAGATTTGTTATGTCATTAAGACAAGGGAGGGAGATTTCGTGAGTATTTGTTTTTGTAATGATCTTTCAAGTCAAAAGCAAGTTGTAAGAAAGAAGATTAATTTTTTTTTAGGTATTTTTAAATGATTTTAATATATTGATGTTAAAAATAAAAATATATAATTAATTATTTTTTAAGTAAAAGATACTTTGGAAAGCAGGTTGTAACACAAAAAATTAATCTCTTTTTAGGTAATTTTAAATGATTTTAAATTAAAAATAAAAAAAATATCATTTTAATATATTTTTAATTAATAAAAAACATAGGGTAGTAAATAACACATTTCATCCTAATGCTAACCCCATTATTGCACGGATATTCAAAAAAAAAAAAAAAATTTGTTTTCCATTCACACATTGCATTCAGCCGCCACCAAAGATAGGTTTCAATTGTTTGAAAATTTTGAACTAAATTATTTATGTACTTGTCACCTTACGTCACCCGATATTTTTATTAGAGTTGAATTAATAAAGTTACTTACTAGGTTTAAGCTAACCATTTCAGTTTTTACTCTAAAATTATTTTTATTTTTTCTAATTAGATTTTTTTTAAAAAATATAAAGTAATAATTAATGAGTTTGTGCAGATTTAAGTCTAAAAAAAAACTTGTTATGTGAAAAACTAATAATATCAATATTAAAACCTCATTCAATATTGGTATTTGTATTATTTTCCTATCAATGTTTGCATTGAGGGATATGTGATTTACAAAGTCTTTCTTTATTTGATAGAAACCCCAAATATATATATATATATTACAGGTTAGATCAAGAATTAGCTTGAAAAACTTGTTTATTGGGTAACCCATACCAACTCCAATTTCTATATTAAGATACATATATATCCATTCATGAAGTTGGTAAGATGCATGTATCGTTCTCATTTCAACGCCGAGCTTCATTAATAATTAATAGAAAAAAGATGAGCCCTTACATCCATTAATTAATTATTCATGAACAATATGATGGCAAGTATCTGATCATTAGCGTGGAAACCACTAAATGAGGAAAACCCAGCGCTACAATCCGGCAATTCGGCTATAACAATTTTCAAGGCTCAAACCATCACTCACACGCAACATGAAAGAAGAGCAAAGATATAAATTAATTAATTAAATATATAGCTTGTAAAGGAATGCATGGTGCCCTCTATTACTACATATTTTAGAAGAATTTCATTACATTTATGTCGAAGGCAAAGTCTTTTGACATATCCCTGGCAATATGTTTGCTCATTCTTTAGCTAGATTTGCTTTAAGTGTTTATGGATGTGAGGTCTGGCTCAATCAGCCTCCCTCTTTTATTGTTTCTGCAGTTGCAATAATTAATAAAGTTTTGCAGAGAGTCATTATATATATATATATATATGAAAACATAAATATACCACTACCAGAGTTAAATAGTAGGTAATTTTTTTATGTTTTTTTGACCAATTTTAGAATAATATTTTTATATTTTATAAAGAAACATATGCAACTCAAAATCAATGAAACATAATAAAAGGAGTGTACGTAAATCAAAACACCCTGTAATTCAAGAGTAGAAATTCATGAAAAAAAATAAATAAAATCAAAGGATGTCAAATAAAACAACTTATAGTCCAAGGAATGTTTATATCATTTAGCTTGATAGTTACAAGATTCAAATCATTCCAGATATCTCCTCCAAGATTATATTAGATTTTCACTTATCTTATTCACCAGTTGTTATTGAATGCTATAGATAAACATTTATCTACTTTAGAAGATATATAACTCTTACTTGTATTTGAATGTCTTTGAATTCTTGTTGTTGTTATTTATTTTGTGGCCTTGCATAAATAAAAAATTCAAAAGATAACAAGAGATAAAATACTAAAAAACTAAAACAAAATGATGACAGAAGGAAGAAAACCAAAAAAATATAATACACCAGGACACATAGGAAATTGCCTAAGACTGGTTGAGGAGAGTCAAAATATATAAAATTAAAAATTTTAACCTTATTGATAAAGAAAATTTAATTTTAAGGAAGAAAGTTCAACATTGTATATTTGAGGATTCAAATAGAATTTTTCAAGGTTTAATTGAATTTTATTTAGGGCTTAATTGCAAGGAGAATTAATTCTTAAAGTCAATTTAGGCTTTAATTAGAAGAAATTAAAGTTTAGGGTTTGAATTATAAAATTTAAGGGTTAATTTGGTCAAATTAGAAGCTTAATTGCATAAATATTGAAATTTGATCGGTAATTAGGGGCTTAATTGAAAAAATTCAAAACTAAAAACTAACTTGTAAGAAGTACGAAACTTCAAGGTTTGAAATCGATGAAATCAGGGATGAAATGAAAAAAAATTTAAAAGTTTGGTGGTTAATAGGGATCTAATTGAACACCCGAGTTTTCTAATGACTCTGAACCAAACAATTAGATGGTGACTTCCATGACTCCTCAACGTCGCTTGCTCACGTGCGATGCTTGTTATCATGTATTTTTTGCATTTCAAACTTCTTTTGTAATTATATATAAATGAGAATAATCACATCATTTTGGCATTAAGAAGCTAAGATCATTATTCTATAGAGATTTATGAAGTTTTTCGTAGCTTTTATTCCATCACCATCACCATGTAAAACAACTAGTGACAGAGCATGATCTATGCTTTTGAGTATCTTCTTGTTACTCAGTAGTTAGAGTGCCATAGAAATTTGCAACTCCAAACTCGTTCAAACAATTTAGAAATGCATACCAAGTAAAAAAATGTGGTAAACTATTTTTTATTAACTAACACGTGAAGTCATTATTTTTAATCTTCGAACTGCTTCTCCATATAGATTAACAGAGAGCGTTTTGCATTTTGATGGTTAAACGGGAGTATTAATTCTGTTTGGAAACGCGATGCAAATATAAAAATTTATTTTTTTATTTAAAATTAATTTTTTTTATATTTTGAATCATCTTAATATATTGAATTTAAAAATAATTTTAAAAATAAAAAAATATTATTTTAATATATTTCAATATAAAAATACTTTTAAAAAATAATTATAACCACAACATTTAATGATGCGAGGTGTGGTTGTCACTTTAATCTGCAAACATTAATTGATTACTTCAATGCTGGTAAAAATTAAGAATCGACTATATCACATCTTTTTGCCGTCTAATCATGTACAAAGTGATTTGCAATAGAGACAGACTATAAATAAATACATGAATAAAATTAAGACATCAATTTGTTCATCCAAAAAAGTAATAATAATCTTAAAATTGGTCATTGTCATCAACTTTTGACCTCGTCTTAAAAAATAAAAAATAGAAATATTCTTAAATTGCTTTCCTTTTCAAACATTATTTTTATTTCTTCACAAACTTACTATATAAAATCAAGGAAAAATTAATTTTCAATAACTTTATACCATAAATATTATAAATAGACTACAGTTGTTGTAATTAATTTTTAACCTCATGTTCAAAAAATTTCAAAAAAAAAATGAAATAAATTGGTCAAAATTGTTATGTAATCAACCTTTTCATGATTTTTTTTTTAAATCAAAATTATTAAGTGATCATGGCAGGGATTGCACTTTTTGATGGCAGGGATGAACTTCTTGATAGTATAGCTTAAATTTTTTTTTGACTAACTAAGTGTTTGGCTGAGTTTCAACCTGTGTTTTGTTAAATTTTGATTTTTTTTTAAAATTGAGTGCGACTTGTACCTTTTGAATCGTTTTGATATGCTAATGTTAAAAATAATTTTTAAAAAATAAAAAAATATTATTGACATGTATTTCGGCACAAAAAACTATTTGAAAAGCAATCACTACCACACCACCAAACACACTTAACATGTTCATTTTAGATTTTTTAATTGAGGTTGTTAGATTTTTCAATTAAGGTTGGAATTTTTAAGTATTCTCAAACACTGCTTTTCTTTTAAAACATTTTATTGCATTACCTTACAAACATAGTATAAAATGTCAAGGAAAAATTAATTTCCAATAACTTTGTACTATAAGTATCATACAATTGTTGCAACTGATTTTTGACCTCGTGTTCAAAAACAAATTCAAAAAAATAAAAATATAAAAAATAAAACTAGGGGCATAGTGAAATTTCATAAAATAAATAGGGATCAAAATAAAAAACACTTATCAAAATTTAAAAAGAAAAGTTGACGAGGATATATGGAAAAGTTAATTTTAAAAGAATAAGGGTCATGTTGGCAAGTTCCAAGAATTTTACAATAATAACAACAATCATATCATTTACTTTGACAAGTCTTGCTATGGTTATCCAATTATTTATCTCATTAGGTGGTCCTAACCTTTCAACTTGTGTCCTCAATTCCCTATTTAAACACCAATTATCCAACATCAACTTAAAACTATCCACCAATATCACCTCTTTCTTTCTAATAAAGCAATCTTCCATGGATCAACTTCCAAAATGTGATGCAAATTACGTTCCCCTCACACCCATAAATTTCTTGAAGAGAGCTGCCAAAGTTTATGGCAATCGCCTCTCTGTTGTACACGAAAGAACCCACTTCACATGGCAGCAAACATATGAGCGTTGCCTCCGCCTTGCTGATTCTCTCCGTTCCTTTAATATTGCCAAAAACGATGTTGTAAGTTTTTGGATATAGCATATGACGTGTCCATATTTTTTGTTTTGTTTCGATGGCTAGGGTATTCTTGGACCAGCGTATTTGTTTGTGCACTTACGTTGTTATTTACTATCTTATTAACAGGTTTCGGTTTTGGCTCCGAACATTCCAGCTCTGTATGAGATGCACTTTGCAGTGCCCATGGCAGGAGGGGTGATCAATGCCATCAACACGAGGCTAAATCCAAATCACGTTGCCACCATTCTGCGCCATTCAGAAGCGAAGGTCTTCTTTGTTGACTACCAATTTGTGCAGTTGGCAAGGCAGGCCCTCCAAATAATGATGACAAGTGAATCTATTTCATCCAAATTAGTTCTCCCTTCAGTCGTTCTCATTGATGACATTGAGTCACCGACAGGTGCCATTTTCGGCGAATGGGAGTATGAACAGCTTGTCCGAAAGGGCAATCCAGGGTACATTCCTTATGAGGTCCAAGATGAATGGGATCCCATAGCCTTGAATTACACGTCTGGAACAACATCAGAGCCAAAAAGGAGTTGTCTATAGCCACAGAGGTGTCTTCCTTGGCTCCCTTGGCATAATCATTGGCTGGGAAATGGAAAGTGAGCCTGTGTATTTGTGGTCTCTTCCTATGTTCCACTGTAATGGCTGGACCTTAGCTTGGGGCATTGCAGCACGCGGTGGAACCAACGTTTGCCTACGCAATACCACAGCTAAAGACATGTATAGGAACATTGCTCAGCACAAGGTGACTCACATGTGCTGTGCACCCATTGTTTTCAACATAATTCTTGAGGCCAAACCTGACGAGCGTCGAGAAATATCTTCTCCTGTCCAAATACTTGTCGGTGGTGCACCACCACCGGCCTCACTTCTTGAAAAGATGAAACCATTAGGATTCCATGTCACTCATTCCTATGGCCTGACAGAGGTTGGACCAGCCCTTGTGTGCGAGTGGCAAGCTAAGTGGAACAATCTTCCTAGCCAAGATCAGTCAAGAATCATGGCTAGACAAGGGATTAACACAGTAGCTCTTGCTCATATGGATGTTAAAGATTTGAGTACAATGATCAGCGTGCCTTGGGATGGTAAAACAATGGGGGAAATTGTTCTGAGAGGAAGCACCGTTATGAAAGGGTATTTCAAGGACCCAAAGGCCACCGCGAAAGCATTCAAGAATGGATGGTTTGCTACAGGCGATATTGGGGTCATACATCCTGACGGATACTTGGAAATCAAGGACAGATCAAAAGATGTCATTATATCTGGTGGTGAAAATATCAGCAGTGTAGAATTAGAGTCTGTTCTTTACAGCCATCCAAGAGTCCTAGAGGCAGCTGTGGTGGCCATGCCACACCCAGTTTGGGGAGAAAGTCCTTGCGCTTTTCTTGCCATTAAGAAGAACTCAGAAGGGAAATCTGATGATGTCAAAGAAGCTGATATTATTGCTTATTGCAGGAAAAAGCTTCCCCATTATATGGTTCCAAAGAAGGTGGAGTTCATGTCTGAGTTACCCAAGACTTCAACAGGAAAAGTTCAGAAATTCCAGTTAAGGGATTTAACACGAAACTTTGTTGTCTCGGAGAGCTTTCCTAGCAAGAAGACTGCCCAAATCAATGCCAAAACGGAAACACAAGGACATAAGGCTCAGCCAGTTCGTGTTCCTTCCTCTCGTCTTTGAACTTGATATGGTTCACATGTTTATCGCCAACTATCATTCTTTTTCTTCTAAACAAAACAAATAAGGGTTGAGGGTAGGGTTCAACTCGCTCGGTTGAGCTTGATACATGCCCTTTCCCTGGCATATATCACGTGACCTGTTTTTAATATTTTTGAACTATGGTTTGATGATTATATATTAAGCTTGACGTGCCAATTACTTTGTGTTAATTATATAGACATCGAATGCCTCAAGTAAAACGCTGGTCTAGCTAGCTAGGGATGCACAAGTCAAGACTGAGTTTCTCGGAATGGGAGCCTGCCTTGAAGTTATTAAAAAAAATAAAATGATATAGTGCAATATATTGGCTAAGAATCAAGCATGGTCTCTCTACGTACTTTTTGCAAATGGTTAAATTGAATATTGTTTCAAATTTGAATCTTCCGATTAAAAGTGATTTAAACCACTTAATTCATCTCCACTGCTAATTAAATAACTAAATGACTGACAAATGTTATGGTGTAATTGAACAAAGAATCTCAAATTACCTTACAATATTGAAAGTAGAGGGGTTGAAATGGCATGATTCAAAGCAAAGATTTAAGTTCACTGAATGGGAAAAGCTGAAGGACTTAACTTGATCTTTAATCTCATGGAACAGAGGATGCTTGTCAAGTTTTATTCCATTTATGTAATATCGATAAGTATTTACTGATTTAATGTCTCCAAGGGGCGTAGTGTGATGACAAAGGATTTGAGATCTGCACAGCAAGTCTCGAGTTCGAGTCAGGACGTGCACCTCTTGTAAGAGCCTGGGACAGCCGGGGTTTTACTCCCTCACCTGAGCCCATAAAATACGCTTTCCGGGAAAGTGAGGTTTCCTCAAATCAAAAAAAAAAAATTTTACTAATTCAACGCAAAATCCTTTGTATTTGATCAGCACAAGCAACCAATTTTCCCTGCTATATATATCATTACTTAAACATTTTAATTAGTGACACTAAACATTAAAATAAAAATTAAAAAATAAAAAATACAGAATACTATTAAATTAATTAATGGGAGCTGTTATTAGATTTTTACAACAAATATTAAGTTTTTTTTCCCATTTCTCCATTCTAAAATCAATTATAGTTCTTTTAAGATATTATTCAAAAATAAAAAACCTGCAGACCAAGTCACACGAACATAATTATGAGATCCAATCTAAAAATTAATTTATAAAAGGATTTAAGTCATTGTATTATCATTTTAATTCAGGATAATTATTTTTATTTTTTTTCTTAGTGTTGACACAATATAAATTAATTATATCACTAAAAACCTAATTAGAATAGCCATTTTTATAGAATCAATATCTTTTTCTATATAACTAAAAGTTTAGTCGAGATGAAGATTCGGATCCTGAATGAATTTTTCAGATCAATCCATTAAACCGGTTAAACAACTATATCATGACAACCATAATTAACTAGAACCCCACCATTGTAAACTAGCCGCACCACACCATCTCATGGCAACCAATGAGGAGTCCACTTAAATCTAGGGACCTCCCTGTATTTCTCAATTTGATTCGGCTTTCTCTGCACAAATCAGTAGCCCTCGTAAGAGAAAAATATATCCATAATTGTCCTCTCTTCTCTTTCCTATATGGCCGTAAGATTCTCCAGATGATCCACCAATACATTTTTAACATTCTGCCGACAATTTTTAGAATTAGCTCATGCATGATCTTGAACTCAGATATTGTTAATGAAATTCAAATGTTGTTGACTTCATAATCCTTCTTTTATTTATAACTATATATACCCAGTCAACAGTTTAAGTTGAAGGAATCCGTAGACGTATTCTGCCGTTCATGATTTTAAGCTGGTATTTAAATGCAAGATGGGATTGTGATAATTAATCTTATCTCTAAATCAATAATTAATATTGGATTATATGGAACATTAGAACTCAAGATGAGCCAGCGAAATCAATATCTAATTGACGGTCTACCTAACAGGTAGCGCAAGTCTAGTTAATTAAATCTTATAAGTTTAGCTTAATCCCACTAAAACAAATTATACAACAAACATTATATAATTAAAAAAATATCATATCATTAAAAAAAAACTTGATAATTTGTGTTCATGAGACTCAAAGTCCAATAAACATAAAGAAAGTTAATTTGTGTTGTTTTTCTCCTTCTTTTTTCTTTTGAAAAAGATTGAGAGAAATTAATTAAGTCTATTGAGATTAAGAGGGAGAGAAAAAAGTATATTGAAAGAGAGTGTGTGACTTAAGTTGCGTTGATGCAAGGTAAAAAGAAAAAGGAAAGGAAAGAAAGGATGAATTTGTTATGGTAATAATTATTACAAAGATAATGATTGAAGGTGTGAAAAGATGCATGTAAAATTGTTTCCTAAGACCTTAAAAATCAAGAGTATTAGCATGATCATAAATATGTAATAATTAAATATTACACAACGTATATAGTAAGGTGCGAGTCAAATTGAAAAAAATGAAGAAAATAAATTAATATTTTCGCTTTCAAATTTTGAATCCCATTTTGCACTATTTGTTAATGATTATCATTTGCGCCAATCATGCATCATTAATTAACAATTATCCTCATAAAATTTAACCCTTTTTATCCCTCTACGAAACATATATATTTAGATGATCTATATATTTATCAGAAAAAGAAAATTATTTTTTATTGGTTTTTTTTTAAAATCAATTATTTATTAATGCATGCTTGATGGTAAATAATAAGGTGAGACGAAAGAGATTTTGAGTCTAAGAAAAAATCAATTATGGCATAAATATAACGTTGATTAGTTCCTAAAAAACGTAACATATAGTCTTTTTTGAAAGATTTTTTCTCCATTTGAAAATAGAAAAATAAAATACATCCACTTCTTCCATCGTTGGGTGACATTTTCTATTGTCACGCCTCTCGATCGTACCAAGTCAAATAAATGAGTACACAATTAGCAATTAATTTTATATAGGAATTATTCAAGTTGACCTACGATTTTTTTTGTCCAGTCCAATTAACTTTGTACAGGAAGTATTCAAGTTGACCGGCAATTTTATATACGAAGTGTTCAAGTTGGTCCAACAAGCGAGTGTGAAAATATAATAATTGTTAAAATAATAGCTATGAAACCGTCGCGTAGCGTGTGACAAGCAACTTTCTTGACTTTATTATTATTTATTTTTACTCACTGATGTGAACATATTACTTGCGGAGTTGGTAATGTAATGTGAATTAATTAAAATTATAGGCTATGATAGGCCTCGATTTTTTAATTAATGTAACCTAACTTGTGATCATAGTCAAACTGTCCAAGATAAAATGCCTTTATGATTCACCCTTACAAGCTAAAAAAAATATTATAATATTCTTGAAACCAAAATATTATTAATTATATATAACAAGCTAGGTGTTTCTTTAATATCTTCAAACTCTTGAAAGTGTAATTAATTTGCATTAAACCTCGAGGGTTTATATAATTTATACCACAATATTATAAAATTACTTCCCAATTGAATCCTTTATATATACCAAGCGTTATTTCTTTTTTTTTTTTTTTAATACCAATCGAGTGACGTTATGGGACTCAAAGGAGAATGAGCTAATAGTTACGGGAAAACTCTTTATCGGGAGGTTCCTCCGAATCTTATGGTTAATTTACTACAAATATTTGTTCTTAAGATGGGAAATATATATAAGCTAGCCTTCGATCATCATTTCAAATCCAATCATAGTACTATGATTAGGATGGAGCGTGACATGGCTACAAACTCGAGCCATCTGATTAATTCACACACCTCATGTTTTGTTTCTTAGTAAAATAGTAAAAATTGAATTCTATTTTTGTGTTTTGACTAGCTAGCCGATCATCATGAAAATACAATCCTTTTGATTTTTTTATTATTAAAATAAATGAGTTTTCATTATAAAATAAAAAGTTAATATATATATATATATATATTTATAATAAAATAAATCAAGAATTATATATATATCAATAAATAATAACAAATCTATTGATCTCAACCAAAAATTAAACCAAAAAGTTAAAATAATGATATAAATTAAGATATTTGATCTCATGTCATGTCTAGTTTTTTTATTGTTTTTTTTATCTAATTATAAAATAATAAATAGTCTAAATTAGATCATTTTGGTTGTCGGAATCGTGATAATCAAATATCTTTCCTCTCTAGAGTTGTTTTTTTTACTAGTTTGTTTCTCATAAGAGAACTGATAAATAACAAAAATTAACTTTATTATCAAAATGAAAATTTCAAAATTTTAGAATTAGACATATATTATCTCCACGTGTCTTACATTTCATTTCATTCATTTGTCTTTTAATTTTATAGATCTACAACTAGTTTCATCCAATTAGACTACAAAGGAACTGAATTAAAAAAATCATTTAAAACGCCAAAAAAAAAAAAAAAAGCTCCATAACATAATCGATCCAGCTCTTTTAGTTTGTTTAGGTAAATAATAATTACAAGAGAGATGGTGAATCACGTAGAGAAGCAGAAGAAGTCTGAACAGAGGGTTAAGGGAATAAATTTATGAATCAAATTGATTTTTCAGATATTTTGTATTATTACAATATAATTTCTGAATGCACGATCTTTTAAGATCTCATTTTGCCCCTTTTTTTTTTGTTGTGGGCTTCGAGCCCTCAACCGACCGTGGCTGAGCTTCATTCACTTTATGGGCCCTACCCAGCTTCTGCTATCATATTTTGTTAGGAGAGTAGTTAAATAAATAAATAAAAAAAAACCACCGATAATAAAATGCATAATTATTAAACGAGAGAATTAATCTAGAAAAGGATAAATATTGTTTTTATTAAAAATATCAAAACAAAAGGGTATCATTTTTATCTTGTTTTTTTTTTCCTTTCGATGCTAACCCAATTGTACTTGGATTACGACTCCACCGTTCCACCGTATCATTAAAATCTCTAACTAGATTAATCAAGTTTTTTCAATTAATATTTTATTTAGTTGAACTAGGATCCAGTTTGAATTAATATTAGTTCTTGAATTTTCTAGATTAACACGCCCTACTTACTTCAAGTCTAACAATTATGGCTGCAGTCCTGGGAGGAATCCACGAAAACCGAGTCACGGATTCTGTTATCATTTTGTTTAATTATTCAAACAATAGCTTCTCAGTTGCTTCATTTTGTTTAATTATTCAAACAATAGCTTCTCAGTTGCTTCATTTTGTTTAATTATTCAAACAATAGCTTGTTTAATTACTAAACAATAGCTTGTTTAACTATTAAAAAATAAATTCAAAATTTTTAACCTGTCGAGTTGCTCAAAATTAACTTTTAATTATATAAAGGTTGGCCTTTTTCAAGCTTTAACGATGCATTTTATTTTTTGCAGGCCGGTCTTGTTTGGAGATGTGATTCAAACCTTTTTTTCAAAGAAATCAGCCGCAGAAAAAGCATGGGGATGCAGTCCAACCCGAGTTCCCAGTAGCCATGCCCATGCTGAGGGGAGTTGTGCTATGAAATGATAGTATAGCTTTATTTATTTTTAAACATGGTCTTGTCTTGCACAGATCTTGTTTCAAGCATAGTTTTTAAAAATGGTTTAACTTGGAGAGTTTATATGAAAATTCCAAGATTATAGTCAAGTTTTTAATTGAAATAGATATTATATTAACTTGGTAATCTGATTTATCTCGATCATGTTTTATGTAATTCTGATTAATAATGTCAAATGTGATTCAAACTTGTTCACATGATATTAAGAAATAAAAAATTAAAATAAAACATTGTTATTTTAATAAAAATAATTAACTTAATACTGATAACTCAACATCTTTTGAGTTTGAACCTGGATCAACTGAGTTGATAACTATGGTTTGAAGTCAATATTTGAAGAGATGACGCAAGCCTATGGTATCCAACTGATGGAACCCACGATTAGCTCAGCTCCATGTCACCTGGACTCCTACGATTATTTCAGCTATACATCTATAAAAGCATTAAAAAGTACAACATGTATAAGTCTTAGATTTTTGTTTATAATTTTTTGTTCAACTGATCTTGCCTCCATATAAGATCCAAAGAAGGAAGAAACGGAAGATTTGCGCCAAGGATAACACAAAAGTCTGTAATCGTTCCAGGAAAGCTCAATGCAAAGGCACTGTAGACACTCTTTATTGCTGATCATAGCATGAATCCATAAATGCAATTTAGTTCTACAAACAAATTATCATTGTATAATTCTATAACTTCTCTGGCAGCGGATTCCCAGCTAGAAATGCTGCAATAAGGCCAGGGATCTCTTGGGAGATGTCAATGGTGTCAAGTGTCCAGCTCCTCTGATAGTTGCAAATGTTAGGATGTCATCATAAACTTGTGTCCATCCACCAACCTTAGAAGAAAAACTGAACCAATAACTTGTTAGTTGCAACAGGTCGTCTGGCTGGCCTTCTTTTGTCGCGTTCATGAAAATTTCATTGCTGGCTTTATTAAACCTGGAATCACTAGAGATGATTTGTCTAAATAATCTTGCTTTGACAGTTCATAAATTGCATTAATCTTTTCTGCACAGAAACGCCGCAAATAAGGCTAAGGATCTCTTGGGAGAAGTCAATGGTGCTAAATATGATGGTTGCAAATCTAAGGATGTCACCATAAACTTGTGTCCATCCACCAACCTGGGATGAAAAATGGATCAAATTGAACAGAAATGAAGGATCAAGTTTTATTGCAGATGAAATTTACTGCAGTTACATTAAGTTACCGCAACAGCTAGACTAATTACCTGCTTATCCTCAAACCAAGATCTGTAAGGCACAATTGCATTCAATCCCAGCTCTTTTTGCAAATCCATCAACCAAAGTTCTACTCCCAGTAAAGGGAACAGCTGGATCTTGATCTCCACTGTAGAGGGAATTTCAACTTATATAATGGATAGATTGAATAGTAGTCACATTTGCTATTGTAAATGAGAGATAAAAATCTTGTCGAGTTACCTGTAGACTAGGACCCGGATGCCTGAACTGACCCGTGAGCCTACAATATTAATTGTAGGTATCTCTAAGTTCAGCATTTCATAATTCACCACGCTTCAAGAAGTAAATGACTTATTGAAACACCCTATTGTCATTTACACCAAAAAAAGAAGAACAGTAAGGTGGAACCTGCAAGATCAAGAAAGCTATCCTGCTTCAAAGCAGAGAGAAATATATTACCTGCTGCAACCTGTTCATCCGATGACTCCTACAAGCTTAGCATGAATAGCTTCTTGCATATGTTTCCTGTTCAAATATTCAGATGGCTTTCGTTGCACACAAACATCTATATTCTCAGCATCTTTCTGCATGCACAGAGAATTAAAAAAAAAAAAAAAATAGCCCCACTTTAAAGTTAAAAGCAAAGGAAAAAACAGCTTGCACCGATAGGGTGACACAGGGAGAGCTTATAGTCTTATCGAGTACCTCTTGTACTGATTTTGTGGGTGATGAAACTTGAAGCCTTGGTCTAAAAGGGTAACTGGGAACATCCAGCTGTGATTCACTAGATGATATGCAAAAGTCGCCGATGACATTTTAATGATCAACTGCATTAGGAATTTCTACTGAAAGTTTCTTATTCACACCCACACAAGCAGCAAGTTTAGAACCGGCTATGCTGAATTGATGAGTTCATAAGTAGCATCTGATATCAACCCGTGAGCCCAATAGTAGTTGTCCTCTGAGTTAAAATCCGTATTGAACTCCAATAAAGCATTTCCTACCTGAAAACATATGAAAAGTGAAATATTAGCACTCCATGAAATATGATTTGAGAATATGAAAGGAAAAAAGCTGATAATATCAGGATTCCGTGTTTCTATTCTGTACTCACAGCGATGGCCTTCAGATTGAATTTTAGTCCTGACTAAGAAATGAGGTATGTTAGTTGAGGGACATAGTGGCCTGTCATTATAGGATTAAAGTTAGGGAGCTTGATGATCACTCACTTTAACCAACAGATACAAATTCATAGTTGTTTCTTCCAGAGAAATTGCATGTTTTCAATCTTTACAGAACTCAAGGTGTCTGCATTGCTCTCTCCAATGATGTAGAAATGTCTATCCTTGTATTTAGGGAATTTGACAAACCATTTCTGCAAGAATATGAAACTGTCTTGTGCTGAAGAGAAGAAAGCCTTAATATATATATATATATATATATATATATATAACAGAAAGAATAACGATAAGGTTGATAAATTGATAAAAACCATGGATTTTATCAAAAGACCAGGTAAGATGTCAACATATTAAGCAACCAAGTAGTTGGAGCAAGAAACTTGTACCTGTGATAGTGTCATTCACTAAGGCATAGAAAGATTGCTTGGCAGAATAAGAGAAACCAACCCCTGCTGGCGATTCCAGGTACAGCATGTTTGCTTCTGCAGCACAAAAGAAAGGAATGTTCAAACTCTTTGCAGGCCATAATTTGTAGAGAACATATCCATCCGGCTTATAAACCATCACTTGGCTGCCTAGGGTTAGGCCTTTTGCAGTCAACAGAACTTCTGGCGGAAGATTTTTTCAGGCAACCACTAGAGGTTCCCACACCCAATGTTGAATCAGATTCAGATGGAGAAAGAAGTTGATGTGGTCGAGCTTGCGATAATAGATGATTTTCAGCAGTGACTTCTTCCACAGTTAGATGAGAATATGCCCTAGACAAATTACACGGATAACCTAACAGATATATTTATAGGCTGGTGAGAGAGTTCTAGGTCTAAAAAAAGATCTGGTCGCACCAGACTAGAATAATGTCTCAAAATAGTCATAACATTTAATCCGATCGTTGGATCACGCTTAAATTTTTACAAGAGTTTTTGAAGACTGTTTAGATATTAAAAATCTTTCCCAAGCCCCTTGATTTTCATAGTTTTTGTATTTTTCCTTGTTATTTTCAGATTTCCTACTTTTTTTAGATTTTCTGCTTCTTTCCTTTGTAATTTCAGATTTTTGTTTTTATTTTTTAGTTGAGTTAGGGTTTTTGACCTATTTAAAGCTTTGTAAATCTCCTAAAAAGAAAGACTTCAATATTGTATTTTTAAGAGAATAAACTAGCAAATTTTAAAAAATTATGTGTTATTAGTTTATTGCTGTATTTAAGCCTTCCACTTGCATCAGAAGTGGGGAGAAGATTTAAAATGGACAGAGTTAACAATTATGAGGAGCCTTTATTCCAACTAAAATCATTTCTGACCAGAAGCCCTCCACCACCGGGTCTGAAGGAGCCATTTTCAGAGAAAGCTTCTAATCTAAAAGATGAACAGCCAGGCCCTACAAAAACAACAGAAGAATTAACACAACAGTGATTAAACCATTCAACAAAAATGAATATCTTCTGAATAATCCTACTTGAGTGAGGATGAAATCTAAGTACCCCCATTTAGCCAGAGAACAACAGGCTTTGATGCTGGGTCACATTCTGCTTCAGTCAAGTAATAGAAAAGTGCTCTCTGTTGCTTCGTCGACAGTTACAACTCCTGCATACTGCTGGAAACCAACTTGTGGCTGCCCTGGCAATCTCAGGATTTTATCATCAATTGAGGATGCGGCTACTGCTCTTGATATTTGGAAGCATGGTGTTTAAAGAAGCAAATCTTTTTTTTTACATCAAGTTAATCTAAAATATGTGTCCTTTTTTTTAAAGAATTCCTTGTGCAAATAATTGATAGATTGTATCGTCGGATAGTCTTAACTTTTACTTGGATCAGCTGGAATTATGATAAGATTTATTGCCTCAATTTTGTTTTATCAGAAAACTCTGGAAGGATAGTTAGTCCGCACTTGTGGCAAACCTTCCATTGACCCACAGAGTACAAGCATCCAGACGAAATCAATCTGAATATTAAAATACGAGATCCCTTTCAAATGACAAGAATGCAATCTCTGGAGCAGTTTAGAAGTGATATTGTTTAGGTCAGAATCTATGAACAGTTTTAAATGTATGGGGTCTAGAAGAAAAATGACCATGGGATACAATCATTGTTCCCTTGAATGTTCGAACACTTCATTAATGGCTCAAACTTATAAAAACTTATTCAACTTGTATAAACATAATCAATCTTCAAATGGAAGAATGCAAAATGAAAATTTCATCAGGTACACATTATTTCGATTGTCAAACAATCTTTCCTTGGTGCTATTTTTATTGATATGATGATGCATCACTTAAAATAAAAGGTCCATAAAATTAAACAAGAGGTTTCCCAGATAGAAACGCTGCAAACAATGCCAGTGATCTTCCGGGTGATGAAAATGGTGCCATGTGAGAGCC
Source organism: Populus deltoides (assembly GCA_015852605.2). Lineage (NCBI taxonomy): Eukaryota > Viridiplantae > Streptophyta > Magnoliopsida > Malpighiales > Salicaceae > Populus > Populus deltoides. The sequence continues at coordinate 13,931,650 of CM027585.2, forward strand.
TCCTCTAATGGTGGAAAATGTCAGGATGTTACCATAGACTTGTGTCCATCCTCCAACCTGAGAACAAAAATTTAAGAGCACGAGATCAGGAACCAAAACAATGTTTACTTCTTAATGATTTGTAACTTGGTTTATCTTAAGCTGCAGCAACAGGCTAACCTGTTTATCCTCAAACCAAGGGGTATAGGGCACAGTTGCATTCAATCCCAGCTTTTTTGCCAAGCCTTCCACCAAAGTCCTACTCCCTGTAAATGGGATAACCGAATCCTGATCTCCACTGTATTTAAATTTGTGTTGTTACCAATGACAGTCTCTTGTGCTAGTTGGTAAGAAGAGATTTAAAGCTGCTTCATGTACCTGTATACTAGGACCCGGACGCCTGAATTGACCAATGAGCCCACGACATCAATTGTAGGTATCTCTAGGTTTCGAAGATCATAGTTGACAACACTAAAATGGAGTAATAAATCAAAACAAGTTATTCTCATCATGTACAGAAAAACACATAATGGTAAAACACAATAATTAAATACTCCAAGTCAAAGTGTTGGAATCAATCACTAATTACCCACTGCAGAAAGTCCATTTCGGAGTTCCGACAAGCTTGGCATGAAAAGATTCTTGCACGTCTTTCCTGTTCAAATATACAAAAGTTTCTTCTTGTACACACGGATCAATGTTCTCTTGAGCTTTCTGCATAAGGGGAAGAGAAATCCAATAATAAGTCCAAAGAAAAAAATGTAATGCTTGAGATGAATTGTTATCTCTTAAAGAACTTACCTGCTGACTGAGAGCCTCCTGCAATGATTCAGCAGATGAGAAAAGTCGGAATCTTGGTGTTAATGGGTTATTTTGAACTCCCAATAGCGATGCACCAAATGACAGACAAACATTCGCAGTGACATCATATTTATCAATAGCCTCCGGAATTTCTGCATTAAGTTGATCATTCACTTTCGAACAAGAAGCCGAAAGGGAGTTTCCTATACGCTCTCTCCAGAGTTGTGAGGTGTTACAAACTGCACTGAGAAGTTCATAAGTAGGGTTTGATATCAATCCATGAGACCAATAGAAGTCGCCTTCCGAGTTAAAATCTGTACTGAACTCCAATAGAGGGTTTCCTAGCTGAAATGCCAAAAATCAGATAGCTCAGAGAATATCATTTAAAATGTGGGAAGAAAAGGAAATACTATCAGAATGCATGTTTCTGTGTTGCTACTCACTGCTATGCCCTTCAAATTGAATTTTAGTCCTGACTTCACTATGAGGTCTGCAAGCTGTGGAACATAGTGTCCTGTCAAGAAACAGAGTTCAAGATCACTGATCACTTAGACCAAGAGGCACAAATGTTTTACTTGTTTCTGCAATGTACTGCTTTCATTGAATTAAATTCACCTGCGTAGCTCTCTCCTGTGATAAACAAATCCCTATTCTTGTACTCGGGAAATTTCAGAAACCAATTCTGAAGGAATACAAAATTGTCTTGCACTGAAGAGAAAGCAGTGAAAAGGTAAGTAACTAGATTAAAGGTTAGGTTATGATGTCAGAAATATAGGCGACGAAGTAGCTAGATTAAGAATTGTGGTAACCTGTGATGGTGTCGTTCACCAAGTCATAGAAAGATTGGTTGGCAGAATAAGAGAAACCAACTCCTGCTGGTGATTCTAGGTAGAGCATATTTGCTTCTGCAGAGTAGAGGAAAGCTAACTTTTAGCATTTCTTTTTACTACAAAAACGGAAGAAAGCCATATGTGACAACCTTTGTTCCAGCTATAATCATTTCTAACAAGACTCCCTCCACCACTCGGTCTGAAGGGGCCATGCTCAGAGAAAGCTCCTGCTCCAACAGAGGAACAGCCAGGCCCTGCAAAAGGAGCATGAAAATACAACAGCGTTTAAACAATATTATAAATAAAACACAGAAAATGATGACTAGAAAAATACTAGATGAAAGAAAATGAGTACCCCCATTTAGCCAGAGCACAAGAGGTTTTGAAGCTGGGTCTGTTTCTGCTTCGACAAAGTAATAGAAAAGAGCTCTGTCTTGATTTTCGTCTACGGTTACATATCCTGCATATTGCTGGAAACCGACTCTTGGTTGCCCTGGCAAACTCAGGAGTTTATCATCTGCAGAGGAGTCTATAGCTCTGCATATCTGAAAGAAAGTTGCACATAATACTGCCATAGCTATCCATTGCTGAGCCCCCATGCTGTCGACAGAGAGAGATAGAGAGCTACAATGCTTGAAATCAAGCCTCAATTGTGTTATTTATTTAGCAGTTTACAGTTAAGACAACTTTGCAACTTCATTTCTATTTCTAACGTGGTAACCATCGAAACATTGTCCAAGTTTCGAGGGAAAAGTCGCTCTTACACAGTCAAATATATGACAACGTCGTAAACATAACAAGAAAAAACGGCCAGGTGAATCAACTTATGCATTTCATAAGCTTGCCAAGAGACAAAATGCCATCCTCGGAAAAAACGTTTTGGGGGAGAGAGAGGTGAAGACCCCAGTACTCATGCGACAGTGTATACTTGATTAGCCATGAAATCATCAAAGGAAACAACGGTAAATCAAAGCTTGATCTTGATGTCTGACTTTCTTATTAACGAAGCAACAAATTGAGGGATGTAGCTCGCTGATCTCACTCATCTCTTTAATCTGAGCATCAATGAGAAGAAGCCTTCCCCATTTACCTTCTTCTTCGTGTATATCTGTAGCTTGTTCTAGCTGACATGCTTGCATCAGGTAAGGAAAAAGGAGCATATAGGCGTTTGAAAAATATCATCTATCAGTCGCAAGAATAATCTTCATTGCAGATGGAATGTTCAAAATCCAAGAGGTTCCTTAAAAGGATCTAACTTACCAGGGGTTACTAGCAGTCTTTAGAACGATATAATTCTGATAATATTTGTGGACTAGAGGCACCAGTACTTTTCACTTTTGCTGCTAGGGCCATTAACCTTCCCAGGTATATTGCAAATGGTTCATTTGTTAATTAACGCATACTAGTCAAGTAAACCCTCAAACAATTATTATTAAATTAAAAAGAAGAAGAAAAACTAATCCTCACCAGTGTTTCACTGTACACTGAGAGGAGAATCAGTGTGGATATGCACAGTGATTCATCTCTCTTTAGTTCCTTTAATGTTTTACACTTTGATCCCTCATTTTCTTTGCCTTCTAATTTGATCCTTAAAAATTGATTTGGTTTGATTTGCAGATGGTCATGTCCTTTCACTGTTGCTAAAGTTTTTCCACATGGAACAATGAAAGTCACTCAAGATGCGAAAGGGATATTCACAATGAATGGTCAATGTTTGAAGTACTATGTGAGTGGGGAACTTGTCGGCAAGAGGAGTGCCATCCTCCTTGATCCAAATTCAATACCTTCATGGTGACTAGCTTGCTAAAAAGTGAAGTATTCATGCTTTCTTCTTTTTTCATTTCACATCGAGGACAATTCAAATTTAAGTTTGGGGGAGTGGATATCCAGTTATGTTTAATGCTAGTGTCGGCTATGTTCATTCAATTTTTTTTTTATTTTTTTTTTATTGAGAGATACGAAAAGTGAACTTGCATTTGTATGGGTCTGACATGTATTTAGGATTAACTTTACACTCTTAGGCTCTTTATTATGCTAAGCATTTCATTTTTTATTTGGAATAGACAATATCTTATAAAGCAAGATTAAGGATACTTGTTTTTTTGGAAATTATTGAAATACACCTTTTCTTGCAAAGTTATGCAAGTTATGTGACTATAAATAAAAGATGAGTAATGTTTTTCTTGTGATTATCTGTTTGATCTAGTTTTAAACAAAGTTTAAGGAAATAGAGTGATAATAATTAGATAATTAAATGGATAAATACATATGAAGTTCTATCTAGTTCAATATTTTGAGTTGTTTAGTAATTAGGGGTATTCATTATAAATATTTATTTCTACATCAAATAGCAGCTTGAAATATAAGTATGCAAAACACTTTACGTGTGTAAAACTGGATATGAGTATACAAAACACTTTACGTGTATAACTTGTTAAGTAACTGGGTATATTCATTACAAATATTTATATTTGTATAAAAAAAAGTGACATTTTAAAGATCAAAAGGATTGGAAAAAAAAAACAAAATAAAAAAGTGAATGAATAAATATCTCTTTAGCTTGCTACCTTGTTTTTAGCAGTGAGAAAGAGTGATTATAAGATAAGTTTTGTATGATTGATTATGTTGGTTGCATGATAAATATGATTGAGTTTGGAATTATATAAAGATGCTTTAACTAGAGAAAGTGGGTATGCATAGTTTTTTTAGTTTTTTTTTTATTTGCTATTGTTTATGTACTAAATTGGATTGCTTATGTACTAAATTGGAGTGGGATGTTTGCATGGTAGATCCATTAGGTGTGATAAATTGAGCCTAAATATGGTCATGATCCTTTGTTTTATGGTTTTTTTTTTTTTTTTTTTGCTTGAGGATAAACAAACGTTCAAGTTAATTTGAGGGTATTTGATAAGGAAATATATTTCATGTATTTTTTTAGTTTTAATTGTTTCGGTTCAGAGTATTTAGTATGCTTTTTACCTTGTTTATCTATAATTCTAGGTATCTTTGGTATTTATTTAATTCTTGGAAATTCATGGTATTTTGAGGTATTTAACTATTGAATTAGATTGAAAATGAGATCATGTGAAGAGACAGATAAGAAGTTGAGTTTAAAGATCAAATCTTAGTTTATCTGTTTTAGTCAAACTAGGACACCGATTAATTTTCAGGTTATAACTAGAGCTATACAACTCGATTTCATGTGTTCTTTACCTTCGTGGAAAGAAAAGGCATAGACATACAATTTCTATGAGAGCTCAAAACCTAGTTCTGTTATTTTCAAGTTGTTATGTGAAGTTCTAACATATGATTTATATAATTCTCTAACGCCTCTCCTCAAGTAAAAGTTTTTTAGGTTTGAAAATTTAAACTTGTGACCATTTAATCAATAAAATTCTGATACCATGTTAAATAATAATCTCAACTTAAAAACTTAATTAAGCTATTAGATTAATTCTCTAAGATATGATTTATATAATTTTAAATTTTGTGTCACAAAAGGAGAATAGGCTCCAATTATTTGCTTGAACGATGGATCAATTATTTATTGATTAACCACAGACAGAAAGGCGGTTCAAAGAAACTTATAAATGATTGATTGGCAGGATAAGAGAAATCAACCCCGTAGGAATAGTATGTTTGCTTCTGCAGAATAAGGAAAGGAGTTCTTTCTTATACCAAAAAACATGTTCGGTTCAAGAGTGTTTAAGGAAAAGCTGTCAGTGGTCAGAGCAAAATTTTTCCAATTATCGAATTTGAACATTGTATTATATGCACAAATTAATTTTAAAAATAATCCTATTTAAAAAATCATTAAGATCAAACCTTATGAGTGCATAACTGCGTTACATGCACATGAATTTTAAAGAACAGCAAGTTGGAAAAACAAAAGAGATGGCGCCTTGGAGTAAACGACCGCTTCATGCAAGATTTATTGCAATCTTTATAGATTGTTCAATAAACAATTTTTTTGTTTACATTTTCCACTCTCAAATCCTAACATTTACAGATTAAAGATTGCAAAAAAAATTAAATGTCAGTGTATATGTAAATATCGAAATAAATTTCTGTTGATAAAATTATTAATTTAGTAATGATAGTTTTATTTTTATTTTGTTCAGTGAATTTGTTCAATAAAATTTATTTTTATTTTTATTTTCAGGATGAACCCTAGCTTCAAATACATGCCCATAAATTTGTTCAGTGAATTTAGCTAGACAAGAGGCTTCCCAGATAGAAATGCTGCAAATAGTGCCAGTGATCTTGCTGGTGATGAAAATGGTGCCATATGAGAGCCTCCTCTAATGGTGGTAAATGCCAGGATGTCACCATAGACTTGTGTCCATCCGCCAACCTGGGAACAAAAATTTAAGGACACAAGATCAGGAACCAAAACCATATTTACTTCTTGATGGTATGTAACTTGGTTTGTCTTAATCTGCAGCAACAGGCTAACCTGTTTACCCTCAAACCAAGCTGTATAGGGCACAGTTGCGTTCAATCCCAGCTTTTTTGCCAAGCCTTCTACCAAAGTCCTACTCCCCGTAAATGGGATAACCGAATCCTGATCTCCACTGCGTTTCAAGTTTGTGTCATTAACATTGGCAGTCTCGTTTGCTAGCTGGTAAAAAGAGATGAAAAGGCTGGTTCATGTACCTGGATATAGAACCCGGATGCCTGATCTGACTAATGAGCCCACCACATCAATTGTTGGCATCTCTAGGTTACGAAGATCATAGTGTGTAACTCTAAAATGAAGCAATAAATCAGAACAAGTAAGTGTGATCCTGTATTGGTAATACAAAGTAATAAGAAACTACAGAGAAGAAGAGTAGGAATTATTAATTACCTACTGCACAAAGTCCATTGTGGAGTTCCAACAAGCTTGGCATGAAGAGTTTCTTGCACATCTTTCCTGTTCAAATATAGAAAAGTTTTATCTCCTACACAAAGATCAATATTCTCTCCAGATTTCTGCATAAGGGGAAGCAAAATCCAATTATAAGGAGAGCTGTAATGGTTATAGACGAATTGCCATGTCCTAAAGAGCGTACAGGCTGACTGAGAGCATCCTGTAGTGATTGATCTGATGAGAAAGACTGGAACCTTGGTGATAATGGATGATTATGAACTCCCAACAGCGTTTCTGATTCACCAGACGATAGACGAACATTTGCAGTGACATCATATTTATCAATAGCGTCCGGAATTTCTGCATTAAGTTGATCTACCACTTCCAAACAAGAAGCCGAAAGGGAGGCTCCTAGACGCTCTCGCCAGAGTTGTGAAGTGTTACAAACTACACTGAGAAGTTCACAAGTAGGGTTTGATATCAACCCATGAGACCAATAGAAGTCACCTTCCGAGTTAAAATCTGTACCGAACTCCAATAGAGGGTTTCCTAGCTGAAATGCCAAAAATCAGATCTTAAGAGGCCAATGAATATCACTAGAAAATACAACGGTAGAGAAGCTAATATAAGAATTCGGAATTCTATGTTGCACTACTCACAGCTATGCCCTTCAAATTGAATTTTAGTCCTGACTTCACACAAAGAGGTAAGCAAGTTGTGGTATATAATGTCCTGTCAAGGAACAGAGTTCAAGATCGCTGATACATTAGACCAACAGTCTCAAGCTTTATCCTTATCCCTGTCAAAATATTTCGTAATGCGCTGTTTTCATTGAATTAAACACACCTGCGTAGCTCTCTCCGGTGATAAACAAATCCCTATTCTTGTACTCAGGAAATTCTAGGAACCAATTCTGTAGGAATACAAAATTGTCTTGTGCTGAAGAGAAAGCAGCAAAAAAATGTAAATAGCTCATGATTTGAATTAGATAACAAAATATTTGAATTGACTAAAGCAAGAACAGCTACCAGCTAGAGCAGGAAATGTGTTAAACCTGTGATAGTGTCGTTCTCCAAGTTATAGAAAGATTGATTGGCAGAATAAGAGAAACCAACCCCTGCTGGCGATTCCAGGTACAGCATATTTGCTTCTGCAGAAAAGAGGAAAGGTAACTTTCAGCAATTCTTTCAATCTGTAAAACAGAAGGAAACCTCCTGCTAACTCTAACAGAAAACGTACAATGTCATGTGGAACAACCTTTGTTCCAACTGTAATCATTTCTAACAAGACTCTCTCCACCACTCGGTCTGAAAGGGCCATTCTCAGAGAAAGCTCCTGCTCCAACAGAAGAACAACCAGGCCCTACAGAAGGAACGGAACAAACAATATAACGGCAGTTAAAAACAATTCTGGTGTAGGAGAAAAACACAAAACAAAAGAAAATTTGAAGCACCCCCATTTAACCAGAGCACAAGAGGCTTTGAAGCTGGGTCTGATTCTGCTTCGACAAAGTAATAGAAAAGAGCTCTGTCTTGATTTGCATCTACGGTTACATATCCTGCATATTGCTGGAAACTGACTCTTGGTTGTCCTGGCAAACTCAGGAGTTTATCATCTACAGCTCTGCATATTTGCATGAAAGTTGCTGATGTCACTACCATAATTATCCATGACTGAGCCCCCATGTTGCTGAGAAAGAGAGCCGCAATGATTAAAATAATGCCTGCATTCTGTGATTTAAATCGAAGTTTTGCAACTTCACTTCTACTTATAGCATGGAAATCATCGAAACCTTATCCAAACATTTTCAGGGAAAAAGTTAGACTTACACGGTCAAATAATATATGACATCAAAACATTACAAGAATTAACAGCCACGTGAATTAACTCATGCTTTTCATAAGCTTGCCCAAAGACAAAGTGCCGTCCTTGGAAAACCTCCCAAGAATATGTTCGGGCACCATTAATTGGTTTTTTCCTTGAATTGACCATTAAGCAGGATAAATACTTCAGGACATCAACCGATTAATTGGTTGAGATTTGGAAGTAGATAATCCAGGAGATTGTATTTATAAGCAGTTCTATGATCTTGCTTGCTTGACCCAAAATGTTTACTGGGCTACAAGTTCATTGTAGGCTTAACTAGGTTTTTCAGGAGGGATCGATTCATATTTTATGTGGCAGCATTCAAAAATTGAAAGTGGTGTTAACAGTCAATTCCGTAAGCCTTTATGCCATCATGAGATCCAATGATTTTAGCCTGTTTATTTGCTAAAAATTAATTTTTTTTTAAAAATAAATTTTGAGAAAATAAATTATTTTCTGATGTTTAGTAGCGTAATGGAAAATAAATTGGAAAATACTTTCCAGTGTTTGGTTATGTCATGTAAAATGAGCTGAAAATTAACTTATTAATGTTTTATTTTTCTCAAATTTATTAAAATAATAAGGAACAAATCTTACAAATTAAAAAGTTGAATGAGAATGAAATTGAAAAAAAATATAATTTCATAAATTATCGGAAATAAAAGAAATAATAATCAAAATAATAGAGATCAAATCTAAGAAATAAAAAAATAAAAAATAAAAAATTAAAATAATAATAATTAACACTTCATAAATTATTTCAAATAAAATAAGTAACAATCAAAAGAATGAGGACCAAATTTGATAAAGAAAAAATTTCAATAAAAAAATGATAAGGAAAACGCAAATAAATATTATAAAAATGAGGACCAGGATTAATATAAAAATTAAATTTTAAGAGATGAAATTAAAAAATAAATATTTAAAACAAATATATATAGCAATCAAAAGTTTGAGGATCAAATTTGATATAATCAGAAAATAATATGATATTTCTAAATTTTTCACAACTTCCGGAAAGTGTTTTCCACCCAAATTTCTGAGGAAACACTTTTTCGAAACCAAACTAAATTTTTCTTTGATTAAAAAAATATTTTCTGTTGATCAATTTTTTTAATGACAAATAAATATAAAAAAATTTAAAAAATAATTTTTTAAAAACTACTTTTCAGAAAATAAATTAAGCTTTAAACAAATCAAAACATGTATCAGAAGTGAGGCCAACAGGGCTAGCAACCTCGTATGAAACCATCCTCCAAAGTCCCGCCGGTAAATGGGATAAATGAATCCTGATCTCCACTGTATAATTTTAACTTTATGCTGTTGTCATTGACAGTGTCGTTTGCCATTTGGAAGAAGAGATGAAAGCTTGTTCACTTGCCTGTATCTTTGTAGTAGGTATCTCTAGGATCCGTGGATCCTGTTGTTCAACTATATGGTGAAGAAAATATAGCATATTATCAAAAATACATATTAAAACTATAATGGGAATTGATTAGTAATATATAACATAATTAAAGCATAGAATTAAACAGAGATTTTAAAACTTTCATTCGCTTACATTAAAATTCCCTCCATAACAAGAAGGAAATTATATATTTTTTTAAAAAAAAGATAAAAACAAAAACAAAAGAAGGAACAAAAATCCTAGAGGGTGGAGGCTTGTTGAAATGTAGTGAAGCTTCTTCTCCAGAAAAAAAAAATTAAAAATTTTCATTTTCTTGCATTAAAATTTTGATCCAAATTTCGAAAGTGCTTACCTTAGAATTTTTTATTTAAAAAAAAAGAAGAAGTTGTAAATTGGAGAAAATAAGTCATTGACAGATGGCAAAGGGTGTCAACAAAGCCCATTGGGCTACTATGAAATCTTTGAGTAGTTTCATGGGCTTGCCAATAGAAGCCACCGATGACTTTCCCTCTCCCTCCTTCGCAGGGATCCTTCACTCCTTTCTCATCTGATTCTCTCTCAAATTCACTTCGATCGAACCCATTTGACTGGAAACGGAAAAGGGTATTCTTAAATTGAAGCAAACGTGAGATTTATCCTCAAAGACTTCATTTTTCCAGGTTCTTATTTTCATGTCTTCTGTAAAGTTTTAATCTTTTTCGCCGCTTAGGAAGATTCGAATTTTTGTTAGGGCTATTGGCGTGATATTTAGTTTATAAATCATGGGTTTAATCTTTTTATTCATTTTATTTTGAATGAAGTGCTGGATATTGGAGTTGAGATCACAAGAAGGAATTTTCCCTTTTCAGATATTGTAAAAATTGTTGCTGTCATGGATCCAGAGGCTGCGAAGACTGCAAGAGACTCTTTGAATTTGGCATTTCATATGTCAAACCTTCTTGATACAGGACTTGATCGACACACCCTTTCGGTTCTTATTGCCCTTTGTGATTTGGGTTTGAACCCAGAAGCACTTGCTGCTGTTGTGAAAGAACTCCGGAGAGAACCTGTTTCATCTTCACTGCCAAATTCTAGTGCTCCGGTAGCTAAACCGTAGTTAGGTAATGGATTTGTAATGATTTCGGTAGAATGCAATGTAAGGTAATATGATGTTTGCTTGTTTGTTGTTCGGATTTTTTCTTTTTGTATTGAAATTCAAAATGCAGCGAACCATTTGTATTTTTTTTGCCCTCCCTGACTTGATGAGTTGTAGAAATTTGGGTACCATTTGTAGAGGAGTGGAGAGCTCTGTCTCAAACATAATTATGTGCTAAAGATGGAACTTGTTGTCTAAGCGTCCACTGTACTTTAGTGATTTCATCTTGTTAAAGCCTGTGTGTTCCTGACGAAACATGCGTTTTGATTGAGTTTAAGTTGTTTCGGTTGTTTCATTCATGTTGCCCTGTTAGCAAGAGAAATTTTAGTTTGTTTTCCACTGTTGTTGGCTGATTTGCCTCTCCTACTTGGTTTGTTTATGAAAGTTCTATTCTAAACACCTCCACATGTTGTGCCAGCAGAAACTGTTGTGTGCAATCTGGCTTTCTACTGCTCTACTGTAAGTTGTGAAAGATGGTAGGGATCGTACTTGCCAGCTTATTTAAAGAAACCTGCCCTTTTGATCTAGCAAGTTAGTGTTCCACCTTTTGTTTGTTGCAGCCTCTTCAATTACCAATACATTTTAGTAAATTACATTTCTAATTATATGCAGTTCTGTTGTCTGTGCTACTGTAGTCTGTCGAATGCTTGTAAGGTTTTGTGAATATTCGAATTTCCTTGCCGAACTAATTTTGCTCATGTTTTGGATTTTATAATGCATTTTATTCTGAACATCGCACCGTGCATTATATATCTATACCTTTTACCCTAACATCGCACCGTGCATTATATATCTATACCTTTTACTCTACTTTATGCTATAGAGTTCTTGCATCTCCATGACACTAAATGCGTTGACTGACCTCCAGTATGACTTTACCCAGCAGGACCATTGGGTTAAGGAAATCCAAATCTGACTGAAGCATGGTTGCAGCTTTTCTCTAGGCAGCAAGCGCAGATCAAATTTCGCAAATATTGAAGTTGCGGAAGTGCAATTGTTGATAGTTTACCTTGTTGGAAGTTTTAGATTTTCTTCACCTCTGCTTCAGAAGCTTTTCTGTAGCTATGCTTGAGATGTTCCTCTCCATTAGATCTATGACACATGCTGTGTTTGGAACTTCACCACCCCTTTATGCGTGAAATGCATTGAGATTGCATAACTTCTATGTGCTGAAATTTTTGTGGCCGGTGTCAACGTTGTTATATCTGGATAAACCTGTGATGGAATGAAGCTCTTGGGCATCAAAATCTAATTATTTCAATTGTATGTGCAAGTGTAGAAAGAGGCCTCATGTGTTGTAAGCAATATGAATATCATCATAGTCAAAAATTTGCAACACAAGAAAAACATCCACCTCAACACATCCATAATTTTGTTGTTTTTTTATGTTGTGTTATATTTTAAAAAAAAATCAATTTGAAGTAAAATTGGATTTTAGTTAACAATAATTTTTTAAAAAATATTATTTGTTTAAAAATACATTAAAATAATATTTTATTATTTTTTTAACATTATCATATTAAAATGATCTGAAATATAAAAAAAATTTATTTGAAGTAAAACAATTTAAGTGTATATTTGATATCGTGATGTAAAGTATTTTTCAAAAATGTTTATTTAAAAATATATTAAAATAATTTTGTTTAATTTTTAACATCAGAATATTAAAATTATAAAAAATATTAAAAAATTAACTTGATATTTTTTTCAAATTAAATATATTTTTAAATGCATATAAACATAGTTTCAAACACAATATAAAGTCAGTACATAGAGGGTCTTTAGGCGTATAATAGTAGTTTTAAAGTATTTTTCGTTTAAAAATATATTATTAAAAATTATTTTTGATATTATTATATTAAAATAATTTAAAAATATAAAAAAATTAATTTTAAATAATAAAAAAATGAAAGTTTAAAGAAACGCACATTGGAACGCAAGCGTTCGAAACGGCCCTTGAATTAATGGATGACACCAGGTTCTGACATAATGATTTCAACGTCAGAATGCTTTCACTGTATTTCCTTCCTCATCTCAACCGGATGGTCCCCAAAGGGGTCGGGAACAGGAGAGCGCCTCGCATAGTCGAATATTTTCTTTACTGTTTTTCTGCCACCGACCTGATTAAAGCTGTATTTGCATTCGTAATGTCAATTTCCTTGCAGAAGTACTTTTTCGAGCTAAAAATAAATAGAATTGGGAATATTTGAGGATCTTTTAATTTTTTTTTTATTTTTTTCTCTTTTTAGTTTATAAAGATCTTCTTCTTTTTTTAATCTTAACATAAGACTTTTATAATAATAATCTACATCTTAAAAATACTTTGAAAGAATGATATTATAAAGAATTCAAGATGACTTTTTATTTTAAATATTAAGATGTCGAGTTAACTTGGATTAACTTTTAAAATCTATAAATCAGGTCATAGAACCATGATAATTCTATATAAATCAAATCAAAATAAATTATAAAATTTCATTTCCAATAAATTCATTGTTGAATGATGAAATTAAAAAGATTCAATAAAAAAACAGTAAAAATACTTAAGTCTACCCAAATTAACTTACAAGACCTATGATCTTAGTCATAAAACTAGAATAACTTCACAAAAAATAAATCAAAAGAAATGACAAAGTCTAATCCATAATTAACCAAATGTTGAAGATTTTGAATGATAAAACTGGAAAAAAATCAATTAAAAAGTAAAAAAAAAAAATCTAGTCAACCAGGTTAACCCGTCAAATCTGTAAAATAGGTCATGAGACTAAAATAATCACGAAGAAAGCAAACAACAATAAATTATAAAGTCCAATATCAAATAAATCAAAAGTTGAACGGTAAAATTAAAGAAAAAATACATATATTAAAAAAATACAATATTACATGGGACAGAATGAACGGATTGAAACTAGAACATCTTAGCCGTAATTTGACCAAGGAATCTTGAATGGGCTGAAATTCAGAACAAGATGAAATTTGTTTCGATTTGATTTTTTCTTTAAATGATACAAGATGTATTAGTTATTTTAAATGAAATGAAACAAAATTAACAACCTTTAACATATACATGTGAGAGTGTGTGTGTTAGCTTTATGGCTATAGTAATGATTTAATTATATTTTAATGATAACATAAACGTTGAACATTAATGTTACTAATTATTTTATGTGTTATATGTCAATAATAAAACATTGATCTGAGATAAGATGAAGGTCATGATGTATACCATCAAGCTTTTAAATGTCATGCTATAATTTAACAAATCTATTCTAATATAGTGCTTGTAAGATGCTTGTGTGTGACATGCATTAATCTTATTTTAATTGTTAAGTAAAACATAATATATGTCCTACACACACATATTATGTGTTGCACACACCCTTGCGATGATTTAGATAAATTTATAATATTTAAAAAATCATCAAACAAAGCAAGGAAATGATATGCGAAAGTAAAGAATGAAGAACTTGTAAAAGTAACGATTATTGATTTCGCTAATCAAGACTTTGTAATAGTATTTTTGCTAAATAACACTAGACTTGTTTAGGACACCTTGTTATACCCCCACAACCTAAACAAATCCAAAAGAACTAATCAACAAGCCCAAGATGCAAAGCAAGTGAAGACTTATTTTAAGACTAATACCAATTCAAGAATTCACCAGGTTTAAATCTGTCAAATCTGAAAATTTACAGGAATCGATTGACTTTTTAGAAATACTAGATGAATTAGTCGATTGCTTGTTTATCAGTGATAAAAACCTAAGAATTGTAGAAGAACCGGTTGTCGCCGATTGGCTTGGCTGAATTTGAACCGGTCACCCATTTTAGCTGTAAGTGGGATTCTAATGACCAGTTTTTAGTGGGGTTCTAACAGCTATAAATAGCTAGTCTAACAACTAGTTTTTATTCTAAGCCTATAAATAACCCTTCACTTAGCCAAAACAAAAGTGTAACTCCTAAGACAAATATTTTTTCAATGTGGGATTTGAAACTCTTTCATATATATACTCTATGTTCCCATGAAAAAAGTTATGTTTTTTCAATGTGGGATAAAAAATTTTTTTAGTTTAAATACTTTAACTTAAAAGCTTAATATAATATCTTTTTAATGTGGAATAAAAAAACTTTTAAAATATAATCTATATTTACATGGATTTTTTCATATAAAATATTAAAAATTTAATTTTTTTTAATTTTTCTGGATTGATCCGAGTTGACCCGAGTTGATCTATAAAATCTGAAAACTGATCCCTTGATCGGATGAACCCGGGCCGAATTTAATAAGTATGGGTGTAACTAACCCCTCATAAGTAGATTTCTATTATAATAATAATAATAATTGTTTTGTTAATGAGTCACATCAGATGGTGATATCCACGTTCACCCCGTGGAGAATATAAATCTTTAGTTTGCCTTTCAAAAAGTTTGTCGTCTTGCCTTCTGTAATATACATAGCATATTTAATTCTATTTGTTTTTTTTTTTGGTAATGATATTTAACTCTTTTTCTTTAGATAATTTCAATTTAATCACTGTAAAAGATGAAACGTTTAATCTTTTTACTTAAAAATATTTCTTTCTTAACAAATTAATCTCTTAGAGATAGAAAATTGGCTATATCCTCCTTAACTTGGTCCTCTTCTCTTAAAAAAAAAACTAATTTTTATTTTGATACTTAATAACTAAACCTTTTTTTTTTCCCTTGAAAAGTTTTAATTTAATATATATGAAAAAAAAATTTAAGATACGAATTCATGTGTTTTTTAAGTGATTTCAAAGTGATTTTTTCTGTGAAAAAATAAATTAATATTTTTTAAATAATATTGACATGAGAATTAGATCATTTATCAGCCTTATCCTGCAGGTTGGTTCAATTTTTTTAAAATATTAAAAAAATATTTAGGCATTGCTATGTATTTTAATGGGAAAAAAATTGTATATGAATTAATACAATATGTGCCAGTTAACTTGGTAAATCTAAAATTAATCTGGACAATTAGAAAAAACATAGTTTGATTAACAAAATTTCAAGACAATATTTTTTTAAAATATTAAAATAACAATATAATTGAATCGATTTAGGTTAAATCATGTTAACATGTAAAATCTACAAACCGTGTTATAAGATCGTGATAATCTCGTAGAAAACATATCAAAAAACATTTTGAATCTCAATTGTTAATTAATCTAATATTGAATAATAAAATTAAAAAAAATCAATTACAAAAAAACCCGAGTTAAACGAGTTAACCCGTTAAAGTCGTGATCTGAGTTATGAGGTTAAAATAACTTCATATAAAATAATTAAAATAAATTATAAATCTCAATCAATAATAAATTTAATATTAAAAAATAAAATTAAATAAAAAAACAAAAAAAATGTCCTCCTTTCGTTTCTGTTAATTATGTCTGAACAATCCTAAACCACTGGCTGTTTTATAACAAAATCATAAAAAACAAAAAAGAAGGAAGAAGAAGAAGGGACATGAGGTCCAAAATATTCTGCTGCTCGTCCCTACCTAAAACACCATCAAGCGTGAAGACATCCAACAACTTACTAGCTGTCAGCGTATGATACCCAGAGACTGTTTATACGTTTTAAAAATATTTTTATTAAAATTTAAAATTTTTTATTAATTTTAAATTAATATATTTTTAGTATTTTCAAATCATTTTAATATATTGGTATCAAAAATAATTTTTAAAAAATAAAAAATATTATTAACATGTATTTTAATATAAAAAACTATTTAAAAAACAACCACAACCACACTCACAAATGCACTCTTAATTACAAGGCTTCAAGCACCAACACAGAAAACTTTACATTTATAAACATTTAATATATTATTTTAATATATTTTTAAACAAAAATATTTTAAAAAACATTCGATGCTTGTTACTGTAAGAAGGACTACCTAGTTCTGAACAAAGTAGGAAGCTTTTTAAAATAGTAATACCGTGGATAAACATCTCACACACAAACAAAAACACATCATCCATGGACACTCTGAAATCGCAATGTGCTGATATGTCTGCAAAATGTGAGGGATCCCTAAAGGGGAGGAATCGCAAAATGTTTAATGAGATTGCTGCCGTGGTGAAGGTGCAACAGATGTACAGGGGTTATCGCACTCGCCGCAGGATGGCAGACTCTGCTGTCGTTGCTCAAGAACTTTGGTTAGTCCATCAAAAACTTGGTTTCTGGTGTTTTTCTGGTATTATATGTGATGTACTAGAATTAGGGCTAAATTTTACTGGACACTAATTAACATTTGTGGTTTGTATTGATTTTAATTAAATTAAGGTGGCAAGCAATATACCACGCTGACTTGAATGAAAATACGGTTTCCTTCTTCAAAAACTCGAAATCAGAGAGTGCTGCTTCAAGGTGGAAACGTGTTGGATCTCATGCTTCTAAGGTCTCTCTACTCATTGATTATGTGTTATCAAAAATTGTCTTTTGTTTCTTGAGGACAAGGAAATTCTAAAAAGTTTTTATTTTTCGACTAATGATGCAATAAACACCAAGCATAGTGATGAACATCAACAATCTTGAATTGGGTAGTCGTGGACTCAACAATCTTCCATGGTGACCCAAGAGATGTAATGAATATTGAATTAGGTATAATTATTAAACCTGGATTAAATCAACTTACTATCTTGATTGACCTAAAACTTAGAGTGGATTGGGTTTTAAAAAAAACAAGCAAGGGTTTATTTGTTTAAATCCGGATGACTTGATAGATCAACTCATAACCTAATTAAATTTTATCTTAAGATTTTTATTTATTTATAAAATGAATTTATTTTTATTAATATAAATTAACCTGTTAAATTCCTGATCCGAGTTATGAATCGGGTTAGATTTAATAACTTTGGAACTATATATGAATATAAAAAAATACCAATAAACCGCAAGGCTGTTAATCAATTAATAAAAAATGAACAAGGTTTTTAGTTGCTATTTTGTTTTACAATATATATAGTTTTATGCTACCAAAAAAGAAAGAAAAAAAGAAGATATGCTATGTTTAATTCGTGGAAATTTGGACTATTTTATGGCAGGTGGGCAAGGGCCTAAGCAAAAACGCAGAATCAGAGAAATTGTATTTCGAACATTGGATTGAAGCTGTAATTACATTCTCTTCGCACTGCCAATTTTCCATTTTTTTTCTTAATAATTATTCTATCATTTGGATTATTAATATTAATTTGCAGTAATTTTGTTGAAATCTGATATTGTGATTTATTTTTATCTTTTTTAAATAATTGTACATTAATTTAGATTGATCCAAGGCATCGTTACGGGGCATTCTTGTATATGTATTTTAAGAAATGGTCCGAGACAAACTCCAGTCAGCCTTTTTTTTACTGGTGATGTACCTTTCCTTTCCATCTTCTGATATTGGAAGTTTTTTTTTTTTTTTTAATTTCATCGTTACAATTTTCTTTCATAAGACATTGTGGATTTCAAGCTTGCTACTCTTTTAGGTTGGATGTAGGAGATGGCAAAGAGGTTGAAGTTGAAGAATGTCCTAGGTCAAAGCTTCAAGAAAACAGCATAAAGTATCTAGGACCTGTATGCAATTTTTTATTATCAGCATAATTATAGCTTGAGTCATAAATTCTTTTTTTTTTTTTGAAGTTCCTAACAGTCTGCCATCTATTTCTTTCTGCGAATCAGAAGGAAAGAGAACAATATGAATGCATCATCATTGAAGGGAAGTTTTTTCACAAACAGTCCAGAAATCTTGTTGATACAAAGGGAAAGTGGATATTTGTTTTGAGCCCCACTAAGAGACTGTATGCTGGACAGGTGAGAGGTCATAAATTGTGCAGAAACAATTGATATAGCTAGTGTTTTCTCTTTAACTCTACTGTTTCTTGTATATTCATAAGCATCTTGATGCATTTTTTGCTGCTTGCAGAAAAAGAGGGGCAAGTTCCATCATTCGAGTTTCCTGGCCGGAGGTGCTACTATAGCTGCTGGAACGGTGATCATAGAGAATGGAAATCTTAAGGTATGTCAAAGTCAGAAAATCATCTTAACTTGCAATAATGCTTTTTTAATTTAAAATTTATGAATTATTGACAACTTAATCATTAAAATTCGGACACCTTATCAATCAATCCACAAAGAATATAGGTTTTAAGAATAGTTTTATAATATATTCTCTAATAAAAAATCCTCTTGGACATATAATGTTGCCCCAATGGAGTATGGGTATTGAATTTTCTACACATTGTATACAGGTCGATTTAAGAAATACAAAAGTTAGTATCATTGTCCCTATTAAATTCTGGCATCCATTTTTTTTAGCTTTTCCGCGTATTGGATTATTGGTGCGGTGAGAGTGGACCTGATCTAATTATGTGGGTTCACTCGTGACTCAGGTGATTCGAGATTTAAATTTAACCCATGACCTGGGTCGATTTTTAAATCGGGTTTAAGAAATATGGAATAAAGTTTGATAGCTTGACCATGCAGGAAACCTCTCTAGTTTTCATTGATTTTTGGTAGTGTTGTAGGCATGGTAGAAAAACTTTTATCAGTGAAGCCCTTGAGACATGTTACTATATATATATATATATATATATATATATATATTTTAGAGTGATTTTATTATAAAATTTTTTTGAGGAATTTTATTTGAAAGATTTTGTGAAATTATTTTTCTTTTTTGGGAGATTCTGTTGACGAATTCTTGGGATGTTTTCTTCATTGATTTTAACTCTGCAGTTCATTTCTCCAATGAGTGGACATTACCGACCAACACAAGAAAAATTTGAAAGCTTTCTATCATTTTTCAAGGACAATGGAGTGAATCTTGATGAAGTCCAGGTAACTTTACTGCAAGGCTTGGGCTGTTATCCATGGTAGCAAATTATTTTTTCTCGTGTTATGTTTCTGGTATCTCTGTTCTTTTTGCAGGTAAACCAGGCTATTGAATATTCCAGCGCCAGCGATTATGCAGCCAAACTGAGTGGAAGTGGGAGCGGTAAGATGATGGAAGTTGCCAAGATTAACTTAGAGCCTCCCCATGAAGAGAAGGATTCTAAACTACAAGAAGTTGAAAAGGAAACCAGAGATGAAAACAAAAGGACATTGTCGGAGGGTCTTGAGGAACCGAAGGCAACTATATTCGATCTTAACAAGTGGTCAACTGGATCTGGCCCGAGAATTGGTAGTATTGCAGACTACCCAGCTGAAGTGCGAGCACAGGCCCTGGAGTTTGTTAACTTATCTTCAAAAACTCCACCCGCTTCAATGCTGTAGGTGGATTGCTAGCCAAAAAGTCTGAATCTCCTTTTTAATGGCTTTTGCTTTGTGAATGACTAGAGCGGTAAACTGCTGTAACTTGTCTTTGTATTCTGGGAGTTCAAGGCCTCATAGGCTCCTGCATGTGTTTTAATATTATAAATATTAAAAAAAGGAAGCCCAATTTGGTCCTCCCCATTCCAGTCAGCCCATCCTATCCTATCCTACCGATAACCGTCACTAACTAGCTTCCGAACCCGCGCTTTTCAAACAAATATAACGGCTCTACCAGCTATTTTCACTCCTCACAGCACAAACAAAAAACTCCCCCCTCTCTCATTGCGTTCACTGACTGAAGAAAGAAACAAGAAAAAGCAGAATCTTTCTTTCATTTTCTCTAATGGAAGAAGAAGAAGAAGAAGAATATCGTATTCTGCTTGCTTTTGGTGATAGGCGATATGCTCCAACAGAAGAATATCAACAAATTCGACAAGAACAATTCCCACTTGTCATGAATCTTGATGCTTGGAAAGATTCATCTACTTTTCAAGATTGGCTATCTTTTGGTTCACGACCAATCCGGACTGAAACCACCCTTGTTTGTTCTTTTACCACCACTATTGTAGGCCTTAGAGATGCAGAAATCAATGATCATGAATTGCTTCGATTTGTACGTTATCGACAATGCCCTTATGATGAGTATGCTATAAAGGTTTTAAATTCTAGCTCTAGAGAAATGGGGTACCTTTCTACACCAGTTGCTCAGGTTTTATCTCCTTTAATTGATCTTCGAAAAATTAATCTTGAAGGTGAGGTGGCTTTTTCAAAAGTTAGACATGACATGTCTATTCCTTGTGCAGTTAGAATCCTTGCAAAGGCAGCTGATGTACAGGGTGTTAGAAAAGAGATTTTGCCACTCGACTTGCTTTTACATAATCTACCTCGTGCAAGTTTTGGTTCATATGAGGATTTGGGGCTTAAAGAAAAGAGTAGGATTGAGAAATTGGGGACTTTGGAGCCACCAAAGAATGTGATTAAAGCTAAACTTCTTGATCATCAAAAGGAGGGGCTGTGGTGGTTGGTGAATAAAGAGAAGTCGGATGAGTTGCCCCCTTTTTGGGTGGTGAAAGATGGGTTGTATCTGAATGTTTTGACAAGGCATCAAACGAATAGGAGACCAGAGCCTTTGCATGGTGGGGTTTTTGCTGATGATTATGGATTAGGCAAGACTCTGACCTTGCTTTCTTTGATTGCTTTTGATAAAGTTGGCAATGTTACTGAAGGAACAGGCGAGGAGGACAGGTTAGAGTTTGTTTCTCGTGGTAAGAATTGGGGAAGGGTGAGTGAAAAGGGTACTGGAGAACAAAAAATGCATAGCCTTTTGGATAGTAATATAAAAGAAAGTTCTGTGCGCATGGCCGGGGAGTGTTCTAGTGCTTTGGTTGCTAAGAAAACACTAGTCGTGTGCCCTTCTGCTGTGTGTTCGACATGGGAAAACCAACTCCAGGAGCACACTCAAAAAGGTTCACTCAAGCTATACAAGTATTATGGGGATAACAGGACGAAGGATGCAGAGGAGCTTATGAAATATGATATAGTGTTGACCACATATAGTACCTTGGTTGCTGATGGATGTGAGCAAAAACGGTACCCTTTGATGAAGATCGAGTGGTGGCGAGTTATTTTGGATGAGGCTCATGTGATTACGAAGAAAGCAAATGAACAGCAAAGTCGGGAACTTGTTAAATTGACCGCTAGGAGGAGGTGGGCTGTTACAGGAGCACCCATCCAGAATGGATCGTTTGATTTATCTTCTCTGATGACCTTTTTCCGGTTAGATCCACTCTCTACAGAGTACTACTGGCAAGAGTTGTTGCAGAAACATCTTGCTAATGGAGATGAGAAAGGGTTCGTCCGACTGCAGGTAATATCAAGCTGCTGATTATATTAAATTCCGGTATTGTGAAATGATATGTACACCTAAGGTATTGAAAATCGAATTGACAGATGCAATCTGTAATGTTTAGGATTACAGTATGCAGATCTCTTGTCCCACTCGACTGAATGCTTCCGTGTTTTTGTGATTTTCTTTAAAAATTTTCAGGAATTAATGGCAACCATTTCTTTGAGGAGAATAAAAGACAAGGTTTTAGTTGGATTGCCATCTAAAACTATAGAGACAGTTTCCTTCGAATTTTCTGGAGAAGAACGTGAACTGTATAATCAGATGGAAGCAGATTCCAGGAATGTTGTTGCATATTTTATTGCAGCTTATAAACTACGCAGCCGCTATATATCTGTGCTTTTTTCAGTTATTCAACTTCGGCAGTTATGTAATGACTCGGCCTTGTGCTCTATGGATCTCAGATCATTGCTCCCTTCTGACAATATTGGAGGTATTGGAGAGTTCTGCCTGTTCATATTTTTTGTTCAATTTGGTTTTTGCAATTTCAATTGCTTAGAGAACCAGAAACTCTTGCGATGTCATTTGGAAGATAGTTTTTAGACAGTGCTATCACCGAAGAGTCTTACAAAACTTCTGCAGTCCCTGACAGTATGATTATAGCGTGCTTACTATTTGATCCTTGTTTCCAAGCAGATGGATCCAAACATCCGGAATTGCTTCGAAAGATGATCGATGGGCTTCAAGATGGTGAAGATATTGTCTGTACGGTTTGCCTTGATCCACCAACTGATGCTACAATCACAATCTGTGAGCATATATTTTGCAAAAAGTGCATTTGCCATCACCTACAACAGAAAGTAACCGAACAAACCTGCCCAAATTGTCGGCGTCCTATTTCTTTCCCTGACCTGTTCTCAGCCCCTCCAGAATCTTCGGATCCCGAAAACCCTAAAAAACTGTCAAGAACAATCCCTTCCAAAGTCTCAGCTCTCATAAAACTCTTGAAGGAATCTAGGGTTGCAAACTCAATCAGTAAATCAGTAGTTTTTTCACTGTTTGATAAGATGTTGGCATTAATGGAAGAGCCTCTGGAAGATGCTGGCTTCAATACATTGCGGTTGGATGCATCAACAGATGAAATAAGGCAAGCTGAAATAATCAAGAAATTTAGTTCAGCAGGAGCGGACACGGTTCTGCTTGCGAGTCTCAATACTTCAGGAACCGGCATAAACCTCACAGCTGCTTCCAACGTCTACTTGTTGGAGCCATGGTGGAACTCAGCGGTTGAGGAACAGGCAATAAACCGTGTTCATCAATACGGACAGCAGGAGAATGTAAGAATTATTAGATTGATTGCTCAAAATAGCATTGAAGAAAGGATATTGGAGATGCAGGAAAGGAAGAAAGTGGCCAATGAAGCTTTTGGAAGGCAAGGACGACCAAATGAACAACAGGAGGCTAGCATAGATGATCTCTGTCTCCTCTTATTCTGATGAGCATGCCTTGGTTTTTTTGTAGTGTATAGTTTTTGGACATATAGAAATCCATCTGTAGTTTGTTTTAGGTGCCAGTGGTTGTTAGTTTCTTTTCTTTGCTTAATAGTTACAGGTTTGCTAATGATTTTAGACTTTGCTCTCTGCTGCAATTCTTCTTAACCGTTAGTTTGAACTCTCTATCAGTTAGCACTAAAAAAGAAGAAGAATAATTCATTTTCAATCCTCTTCGAAAGGAAATGCTACTAAGTTCTCCTTTAATGTGAACCTTTCTATAAAGAGCCCTTTGCTCTCTGCTCACAGGCAATTTCTGAACTTGCTGATTCAGCATGTGCTATAGGCAATGGATTGAAGCCAGGATCTTCTGAAACATTATGTCTTAGATCCATCCTTTAAGCTGTTATCTTCCGAAACACCATGTTTTAGATCAGGATCAAACATGGATAATAAACCAGTGTTAGTAATAAGACATTATCACAAATAATTTTTTCAGTTAATTTAAACAGTGGCAAATAAGGATGAAATGATAGAATGTCAACTTCCTTGTTTATGTTTTCAAAATCTTTTTTGTAGACTAAATTGCTAGAATTACAATTTCACTGATCACTAAACAAATAAATTCTATAATACCAACCAATCAATTTTGGTTTATGGAGTATTTTTTTGTGTGCTAACCCGGGTATCTTCATACCCTTTTTAAAGGGTGAAACTAGTCACATTCGGAGTTCGTAGATGTCCCTCCTAACAAGTGCGTTTCTTGGGAATCGAACTCGTGTTCTCATCCTTATAGAGATATAGCGGTGCCTTAACTGTTAGATCAACACTTCATTGATTTTGGTTCATGGAGTATAATTTTTATAGTATAAATTCTTAGTTTTTGGCCTTATGAGGATTTGGGGCTTGAAAAAAAGTAGGATAGAGAAATTGGGGACTTTGGAGCCACCAAAGAATGTGATTAAAGCTGAACTTCTTGATCATCAAAAGAAGGGGCTGTGGTAGTTGGTGAATAAAGAGAAGTCTGATGAGCTGTCCCCTTTTGGGTTGCATCTGAATGTTTTGATAATGCATCAAACGGATAGGAGACCAGAGCCTTTTCATGGTGGGATTTTTGCTGATGATCATGGATTGGGCAAGACTCTCACATTGCTTTCTTTGATTTCTTTTGATAAGGTTGGCACCCTTCCTGAAGCGACAGGTAAAAGGTATAGGGTAATGTCTGTTTCTAGTGAGAAGAAGAGGGGTGGCCTGGTGAGTCGACTGGGAACTTGAGGACATAAAACACTTACCCTTTTGGGTAGCAATACGAAATAAAGTTCTTTGGGCATGGCTGACGAGTCTTCTAGTGCTTTGGTTGCTAAGCAAACATTAATTGTGTGCTCTTCTGTCGTGTGTTCAACATGGGAAAGCCAACTACGGGAACACACTCATAAAGGATCACTCAAGCTATACGTCCAAGCATCATGGAAACAGCAGGACGAACGATGTTGAGGACCTTAAGAAATATGATATGGTGTTGACCACATATAGAACCTTGACTAATGAGTGCTTTCGACGTATGCGTTGCCCTTTGAGGAAGATCGAGTGGCGGCGAGTCATTTTGGACGAGGCTCATGTGATTAAGAATGCAAATGCCAAGCGAAGTCGGGCAGTCACTAAATTTACTGCTAGGAGGAGGTGGGCTGTTACAGGAACACATCCAGAATGGATTGTTTGATTTATTTTCCCTGATATTGGCCTTTCTCCAGTTAGATCCACTCTCTATAAAACGCTACTGGCAAGGCCTGTTGCAGCCACTTGCTGATGGGGATGAGAACCTACTGCAGGTAATATCATGCTGCTGATTATATTCAATTCCTGCACTCTGAAACTTTGTGTGTCCACCCTAAGGTATTGACAATGGAATAGACAAATGCACTCTGCAATATTAGGATTACAGTATCCAGGATCTCTTGTAGTACCACTCATCTGGATTCTTTTACGTTTGTATGATTTTCTTTAAAACAATTTCAGGTTTTAATGGCAACCATTTCTCTGCGGCGAATAAAAGACAAGCTTTTAAATGGATTGCCATCTAAAACTGTAGAGACAGTTTCCTTACAACTTTCTGGAAAAGAACGTGAACTGTATGATCGGATCGATGGAATCAAGTTCCAAGGATTTTGTCGATTACTTTATTTTTGCTGATAGACTACGCAGCCTGTGATGTCTTGTAAATGAATTAGTAGGAAAGGGCAACCAAGCCCTTGGAGGCTTAAAAGTAAGTATAATTAAATGAGGGGTATTGTGGTAATTGAACAATAGTTGATAAATATAAATAGAAGAAAGAAGAAGAAAGAAAGAGGGATCTGAAAATGGAAGGAGCAAACCGTGAGAGAGAAGGGAGGAGGAAGAAGAAGAAGAGAAAAAAAAAAGGAAGAGAAGGGAAAAGGGAGAGAAGTAGAGGAAAATAAGTTTAAAGGTAAGATTATGTATAAATGTGGGTTCTTTAAGCTTTAAGTTCTGTTTTGATAAATGTTAGGGTTTTGAATATTGTGTTTTGAGTTTGATTGATGAATTAATTGAATGTTATGGGTTGATTATTGTGGGTAATTGGTTAATTAGTTGATTGTGAGAGATTGGAAGTAAAGATGATGATTTTGAGTTATGATTTTGTTTGAATGGTGAAATTTTGTTAGAAATCAGGAGATGACAGTAGGAAATCTGTGAAATTCTGGGTTTGAGGTTGAAGATGACGAAAATCCAATTTGGTCCCTCAATTTGTGAAAATTACAGTTTAGTCCCCAAACTTTGGAAATATTACAGATTGGTCCCTGGGGCATAAATTGAGGTTCTGAACAGAACTGAGGATGATTTAAGGGCAAAATTCCAGTATAATTAGGAATATATGATATTTTCAGTTTGGTCCTCCAATTTGACAAATTACGATTTGACCCCTAAAATTTTGATAAAATCACAGTTTGGCTCTTGGGGCATAATTCGAGATTCTGGACAAAGATAAGGATGAATTATGGATAAATTTCAGTATGGTTATGTATTTACAGTTTGGTCCAGTTTTGGTAAAATTACGTTTTGGTCCCTATTTTGGATAATTGTTGTTTTAGTCCCCAAACCTAGGAGACTAAACCTGGTTTTCATTTATGCATTGGAATCTTTTATTTGTGTTGCTTTGAGTTGCTTTTGAGTATATTTCATATATTTATTGTAGGTTTGCTACCTAATTTGGTTGCAGGAGAGAGTCGGAGTAAGAAAATAATTGATACAGCTGAAATCATACTTATGGTTCAGAAGTTCAATGCAATAAAGATATGCAGAAGAACTATTCAAATGAATTCGATAAGAAAGAAGGCAGAACACCAGATGAAGATTCAACACTACAGCCTCAATGATGCGAAAAAAAGTAAAACATAAAGAATATCTACCAGAAGTAACAAAATAACAAAAAGAAAAAAAAACATGAGCATTTAAAGAAGAATTTGTGTTTTTTTTTTTTTTTCATCTTAAGGTTAAGACGAGTGAAGAGGGGTGTCATACCCCAAAGCCGTACCGACACGATCGACATATAATCGAGAGGATCACCATAGACCATGATAACCATGTAAACCCCTTACATACATATCATACATAACCCGAAAGGAAAACTTCACAAATAAATTTTATTAATCAAATATCTTAATCCAAAATTTCAAGTAAGTCTGTACTAGATTGTACATATAATATTCATACCATCAATTTACCCAATTCATGATAACCATATTAATCACCATATAGATCATAATCAAAAACCTATAATAACAACCTTAATAAGAAATTATCCAATAACGGTCTCATCATCCATAACTGATTAATCATATTTCAACTTTCTCTTGCATTCAAAATCTATATTTCTGAGATAAAAATATTACCGAAAAGAGATGAGCTTCCACGACTCAAAGAGTAATCAAAATAAATACACCCAGAAAAATATTATCAAACATATATATTTCATAGAATATTTCCAGCCATATATATATATCATAGAAAAAGATTATTAGACATATTTTTCAGAATACTTACCAAAGATAACACATATAGATATAAGTATGATGAAAAATCAAATTTAAATAAAAAATTATTATAAGTTGTTCAAATACAAAAAAAAAAAAAACGCATACTTACATCCAATATACTCTCACTAACATTATTCGTACATATACATACTTTTAGAGTCAGAAAATCAGACATAGATAGAGTATTCGGGATCTGTTTGTAACCTTTCACACAAGTTAGTGTTGATATTCTAACTTGTTTAACTCAAAAATTCATATCAGATTTATATATCAAAATCATTGAAAATTTCATATCAGATTCATATTTCAAAGTCACACAATGACAAATCAGATATATAAACGAATCATTTTTATTGTAGATATAATATTATTTTTCTAATAATTCAAAGTACTTTTAAATAATACTTATAATAATTACTCACTCCATATCACACAAACATATCCACATACACATATTTCATAAATACTTACAAGATATATTTCATACTCATATGCATATATTATACAAATACTTCAAAAATATACTTATACCAAATGCTCATACTTAGGTATTTCCAAGAAATACTATTACTCAAATACACATATTGTACAAATACTTTCAAAGATATACTTATATCAAATATTCACACACATGAGTATTTTCTCTCACGTATACAAACCACATACATTATATCCAAGAACACACTTGTATCAAATATAACCACACGTATGAAAAACACATATATTATACATAGTATATCCAATTATATATTTATATCAAATATTTACATAGATTTCGGGTCTTTTCGTCTGACATTCCTTTTAGTTCTATATTTTCCGGGTGAGTGGGATAATCTTTAATATGCATATATGATAAGTAAATATGTATGTTGATTATACAATGAGTACAACTAGTTAATTTCTTAAATATTTATATATGTTGCTTATTTTCCGAGTACTCATTTATTCTTGAATTTGCATTCGCAATCTGTCGAACTAGATTCTATTTGATATGATATACGTTTCTCTGATGATTCTATAAATATCTATTATGCCTTGATATCGGACTTTGCAATCTGTCGAACCAGATTCTATTTGATATGATATACGTTTTTCTGATAATTCTGTGAATATCTATTATGCCTTGATATCGGACTTGTCAGTAACTCCATGCTAACGGAGAGTAGTTAGCCTATGTGCACATAGAATTCTGTATACCTAGCTGGTGAGAGAGGCATCAGCCTGTGGCGACTGATCATCCCACAGTGGTCACCTTCGGGTGTCATCTGGTCACCTTTGTGTGTCATCTGGTCACCTTCGGGTGTCATCGGGTCACCTTCGGGTGTCATCTGATCTCTGACATGTAGTCCATTATGATATGATGATATGTTTAGTATGTATATGTATATGTATATGTATATGTATATGAAGATAAATTTCCACTACGTTATGATAATATGTTTAGTATGTATATGTATCTGTATATGTCTATGAGGATAATTTCCACTACTTTATAATAATATGTTTAGAGTATATGAAGATAAATAGTTTTGCAAACTATTAATATCTAAAATATCTATAATGTATATTAAATATTATTCCCTCACTGAGTTGGTTGAACTCACCCCTCATTCTTAATATTATTTCAGGTTCTTAGCTTCTGATAGCAGTTGGATTTTGTTGAGTGTTCCTGCTTTTTCAGTTTTGGGTTGGTATGCCTTGTTTATTTCTCAAAGCTGTTTTGATTCGATGTCTTAGACGCTCCACTATTATTTTGTTTTAATTAAATTTGGATTTTGACAAATGTAATGAGTATTATGGATTATTGTTTTGTTTTAATTGTTGATGAGGAGTTTTAAACTATCTTTTGGTTTCATCAGTTTTGAATAATATAATATTTCTGAAGATTATAAAACGCTGCGTGTTTTTGAATAAATTATTCTTTTGATATGTCCGTTTTGAGGCTTAGCGCAGGAGGGGTGTCCTTCCGCCACCGCTCCTGCGTTGCCGGTCACGGACCCGGGATTCGGGTCGTGACACAGCCGCTATTCATTTGTGCTTTTTTTAGTTTTACGACTTCGCAAGTTATGTGATGATTCGGCCTGTTCTCAGCCCCTCGAGAATCTTCCAATCCTGAAAACACTAAAAAAACATCAAGATCAACTCCTTCTAAGGTCTCAACTCTCATAGAACTCTTGAAGGAATCTAGTTGTCATGACCCGAATTCCGGATTCATGACCGGCATATAGGTAAGGTGTCCCTCCAAGATTCCATATTTATGCGAACCCAAACTTACATACTAATTTATCCTTTAAATAAGTCAATTAGAATTTAACGCAGTGCTAATAACAAAATTAACTTTATAATATAATTTGATTGTCTTAATATAAGAGTTAATACAAATTCATAGTTGTGGAGCACTAATTAGACATAAAAAAAGTACAAATTTCAACCAAAAAAGCAAGTTATGAAAGTCTAACAAAAGTGACCCGCTAACAAACTATAAGCCTATAAAGATAAATAATGAGAGGGTGAGTTCAACAACTTAGTGAGTAGATAATGTTCAATATACATACACAAGGTAATACAACAATGAGGAATATATATATACAATTATGACTTTAGATTCTTATAAGAATGTTTCTCAAATAAGCCTTAACAAGAATATCATATGGTAAAACTCGTCAGAAAATCAAAATGCAATGAGCATGAAGCTCCATACTATAGGATGATCAGTCCACACAGGTTGGTGACTCCCCCGACCAACTAGGGTTCAAATACGATGTGCACAAAGAATAACACTACCATGTTAGCATGAATATTCTGACTGACATACCATATGTTCATAATCATAATCAAACAGACATATTTATATCTCAAGGCTCAACTCATAACATCAATCAAATGAGGAGTTAACAATTCAGAAGTCAATTCAAAATATATATTAGTTTATATCGAGAATTCAGATTCAACAATTGATCATGCGTTATTATAACAAAGATAATAATCAACATATATATTATCAAGTAACATGATCCAATTCATATTAACAACTGAAAATATTTATAATATTTCTCATACATATGAAAAATTATCCACTCACCTAACTCGAAAGCAAACAGAACTTGAAAGCAGATAACGAAGAAAATCCTATATACTAATGTCCCGCCGGTAGAATATCAGAATTATTTGAATAAAAAGAAAACATATTCAAAAATGACTCGAAAGAATATACAACTTATTTAATACATTTAACTAAGGGTCTACCCTATAACCCTATATGTTTTTGAACTAACTAGTCATTTTTTTCAAAACCCCAAAATTAAATGGTTTTTCCGAAATATAATTCATAATAAAAAAAATAATAAGACTTGATAATAATTCACTTAATAACCCTCAACTATTTATCAAACAAATATGCAAAAGCTAATATTACAGCTAGAGATCAATCTGGAATTTATCATATTTTTAAAGGTCAAATTGTAACTTTGTCAAATTGAAGGATCAATCTAAAAATATCATAAATTCATGACTATAGTGAAATTATATCCATAATTCATCCTAATTCAAAATTCACCATTTACACAAATCATAACTCAAAATCATCATTTTTATCTACAATCTTCCAAAATCAATTAAACAATTCATTACCCATAACAATCAACTCATAACATTCAAATCAATTCATCAATCAACCCAAAACAAGATCTTCAAAACTCTAACATTCGACAAAACAGAAATTTAAAGCTAAAAAAACACATTTATACATTTCAAAACCCAAATCTTACCTTTAAAATTATTTTCTCCAACTCTCTTCTCCTTCCCTTATCTTTCCCTCTTTTCTCTTCTTCTTCTTTCCCTTTTCTTCTCTTCTCCCGTCAGTTTTTCACTCTTAATTTCAGTTATCTCTTTTTTTTTTCTATTTATATTTATCAAATTTTATTAAATTACCACAATACCCCTTATTCATTTATACCATTTTTAAACCTTCAAAGGCTTTGTTGCCTTTTCCTACTCTTTTATTTCAAAACATCACACTAGTGTTGTAAACTCAAGCAGTAAATCAGTAGTTTTTTCACTGTTCGATAAGATGTTGGTATTACTGGAAGAGCCGCTGAAAGGTGCTGGCATCAATACGTTGCGGTTGGATGCATCAACGGATGAAAGAGGACAAGCCGAAATAATGAAGGGATTTGGATCTGCAGGACACACGGTTCTGCTTGCCAGTCTCAAGACTTCAGTATTCGGCATAAAACTCATAGCTAGCTGCTTCCAAAGTCTACCTGTTGGAGCCATGGTGGAACTCAGCTGATGAGGAGCAGGCAATAAACTGTGTTCACCGATATGGACAGAAGGAGAATGTAAGAATTGTTAGATTAATTGCTCAAAATAGCATTGAAGAAAGGATATTGGAGATGCAAGAAAGGAAGAAACTGGCAAGTGAAGCTTTCGGAAGGCAAGGACAGAAGGAACGACGTGAGGTTAGCATAGATGATCTCTGTAGCCTCTTACCCTTCTGGACCTGATCAAAATGAAAGTGTGTTTAGTGCTTAGGCACAGTACATGCATTCTTGTCATAATATCTGGACAGATAGCAATCCCATCTGTAGTTTGTTTCACTTAAAACGCCCTCTGGTTGCTACTCTCTCTTTTCTTTGCGTAATATTTGGACAGATAGCAATCCTTTCGGACCAATTTCAAGATAGAAAGTGGCAGCTTCCATTGATACGTGTGATGCACATGCCAGCTAAATTTTTATGTTTGTTGACTTCAACCCTTCATATTTATTTTAACTTCAATTTTGTTCCATGAAGGCTTAATTGTTTTATATGAACAAAATTTTATTTTATTTTTCTAATTCAGACATTAACCAAGCACTAAATTTGATATTGCAAAATATTCATATATATATATATATAAAAACAACAAAAACAAACTATTAAGTCAAATTTCAAATAAAAACAATGTAAAAGAATTAATTTAAAAAAAATTGAATGACTAGAAAAGAAGAACTGATCATTTGTTTAACCCTCGAATTCCAAATAAAAACAATTTAAAAGAATGAAACTATGTTCGTTTTTTCTTATAAATGTATAATTTTTAGTGCACAAGAAAATATAATGAATAAAAAAATAGACAAGGGAGAGCCCAGACCCTGACCCAAAAGGCCCAGCCCGTTACACATCCCAACTGTCTTTAACTAACTCTCTCCCAGCCCGCACTTTTGCGCTTCTATTCTATCAAATATAACGGCTCTACCTCCTCCCCTCACATTCTCTACACCCAAAACCTCTCTCTCTCCCCCTCTGTTCACGGACTAAAGAAAGAAAAAGAAAAGAGTGAATCTTTCTTTCATTTTCTCTAATGGAAGCAGAATTAAAGGAAGAACAAGAAGACGCACTGGGCCTATACATGAATCTTTATGCTCGTCCAGATTCTTCTTCGTTTGAAGATTGGAAATATTCTTCTTCACAACAAATCCGGTATAAAACCAGCCATGTTTGTTCTTTTATAACCCATATTGTGGGCCTCAGAAACCACCCTGCTATAGTATTCAGTGACCATGAATTGATTACACTTGTACGTTATCAACAATGCCCTCGTGATAAGTATGCTATAAAGGTTTTCAATTCTACTTCTATGGAGGTGGGTTACCTTCATGATCAAGCTTCGGCTGCTTTATCTCCTTTAATTGATGCTCAAATGATTAATCTTGAAGGTGAGGTGACTGATTCAAGAACTGGAGATGTTAAGTACTCTGTTCCTTGTCTCGTTAGAGTCTTTTCAAAGTCAACTGACCTAGAGAATGTTACACAATCGATTTTTGGAAATACTTTGAGCTTAACTGGTGAGCCTCGTACAAATCCCGAGACAAATGAGGGTAAGGGGGGTAAAGAAAAGGGTAGGATAGAGAAATTGGGGACTTTAGAGCCACCAAAGGAGGTGATTAAAGCTAAACTTCTTGATCATCAAAAGGTGGGTTTGTGGTGGTTGGTGAATAAAGAAAACTCTGATGAGTTGCCCCCTTTTTGGGAGATGAAAGATGGGCTGTATGTGAATGTTTTAACAAGGCATCGAACGAATAGGAAACCGGAGCCTTTGCATGGCGGGATTTTTGCTGATGATTATGGAACGGGCAAAACTCTAACTTTGCTTTCTTTGATTGCTTTTGATAAGGTTGGCAATGTCCCTGAAGGAACAGGTGAGGAGGATGAGGGAGTGTCTGTTTGTAGTTGTAAGAAGAGAGGAAGGGTGAGTGAAAAGGGTACTGGAGAACCAAATACACATACCCTTTCGGATAGCAAAATAAAAGAAAGTTCTGGGGGCATGGCTGATAAGTCTTCTAGTGCTTCGGTGGCTAAGCAAACATTAATTGTGTGCCCGTCTTCTGTGTGTTCAACATGGAAAAACCAACTACTGGAGCACACAGAAAAAGGATCGCTCAAGCTACACAAGTATTATGGGGATAGCAAGATTAAGGATGTTGAGGAGCTTAAGAAATACGATATAGTATTGACCACGTATGGTGCCTTCGCTAATGAGTCCTTTGAAAGGTGGTGCCCTTTGTTGAAGATCGAGTGGTGGCGAGTCATTTTGGATGAGGCTGATGTGATTAAGAATGCAAATGCCATGCAAAGTAAGGCAGTCTCTGGTTTGACCGCTAGGAGGAGGTGGGCTGTTACAGGAGCACCCATCCAGAATGGATCGTTTGATTTATTTGCCTTGATTGCATTTTTGCGATTAGATCCACTCTCTAAAAAAAGCTACTGGCAAAGCCTGTTGGAGAGGCCACTTGCTAAGAAGGATGGGAATGGATTCTCGCGACTGCAGGTAATATCATACTGATAAATATTTGCCTTGATTACTGTTTTTGTTTATTAGTTTTGTTGGTTTTAAGTCACAACTTGTAATACAACTTCATAGACTTTCAGGATTTAATGGCGGCCATTTCTTTGCGGAGAACGAAAGACAGGGTTTTAGTTGGCCGATTACGATCAAAAACTGTAGAGACAGTTCGCTTTAAAATTTATGGAGACGAACGTGAGCTGTATAATCAGATGGCAGCAGAATCCAAGAAAGTTGTCCGCAAACTCATTGCTACTGGTAGACTAAACAGAAGCTATGCATCTATACGCGGTGCAGTCATACGACTTCGCCAGATGTGTAATGATGCAACCCCGTTCTCGTTGTATCTCAAATCATTGCTACCTTCTGACGATATAGGAGGTATTGAAGAGTTCTACTTGTTAATATTCTCTTCAATATGGTCTTGAATTTTTAATTGCTTAGAGTATATAAATTCTTCTGATGTTATTTGGAAGATAAATTTTTGGATAGTGCATTTGTACACAGAAAACTTCTACAATTATTTCAAGTTATGGAAGTTCTTGCAACATTTCTTTCCTAGCAGTAAGGTTATAATGCGCTTACCATCTCAACTTGATTGTAAACAGATGCATCAGAACACCCAGAATTTCTCCGACAGTTGATTGATGTGCTTCGCAAAGATGAAGATTTTGACTGTGCAATTTGTTATTGTCCACCAACCGATGCTGTGATCACAATATGTAAACATGTATTTTGCAAAAGATGCATTCGGACTTGCCTGCAGAGAACCAGAACCAGCTGCCCAATTTGTCGTGGTCGTCTTTCTATGTCTGACCTGTTCTCAGCTCCTCCTGAATCTTCCGATCCTGAAGATCCTAGAAAATCTACAGCAATAATTCCTTCCAAAGTCTCAACTCTCATAAAACTCCTGAAGGAATCTAGGGATGTGAGACCAGCCAGTAAATCAGTGGTTTTTACAATATTCCAGAAGATGTTGGTACTACTTGAAGCGCCACTGAAAGACGCTGGCTTCAATGTATTGCGGTTGGATGCATTAATAGATGCTAGAAGGAGAGGTGGAATAATCAAGAAATTTCGATCAGCAGGACAAAACACAGTTCTGCTTGCGAACGTTAAAGTTTCAGGAGCCGGCATAAACCTCACAGCTGCTTCCGAAGTCTACTTGTTGGAGCCGTGGTGGAACTCAGAATTGAAGGAACAGGCAATAGACCGTGTTCACCAATATGGACAGGAGAAGAATGTAATAATTGTTAGATTGATTGTTCAAGATAGCATTGAAGAAAGGATATTGATGATGCAGGAAAGGAAGAAACAGGCAATTGAAGCTTTCGGAATGCAGGGACCCAAGGAACGACGCGAGGTTAGCTTAGAAGACCTCTGTAGCCTCTTATCCTTGGAATAACATTCCCATGTGCATGCCTGCACCCTGCACATGGTGTTCTCAAGACGGTAGAAGAAGGCCAAATCTCAAATCTCTACAGCTTAGGTTCTCCTTTATTTGTAGACCTAAAAAAAGTGCATCTTTTCAAGTGTTCTTGGAATTCTTGGAGTTTGATTTCTATACTTGTTTGCATGACAAGAATAAAACCTTAATGAATCTATCCTTAACAACAAAAGATTACTAGCTTATTCTACTTCTAAGTTTCTTCTATAAGTATGTACAATTGTTAAATTCTGCTTTTGGTTATAATACGCGTGTAAGGATTCAAGTTTACATATAAATTAATTTTTCATATGTCTAAAATGCATGCAAGTTTATTGTTTAACTTTATTGCAAGATTATAATAACTAAACAATTATCATCTCTAGTTAATCTATAGCTCATGTGTCCACAGAGGGGATATTTACCCTGTCCTTCCTGTTTTGATATAGTAATTTACTTCAAAACTAACTCACAGATAAATTTATTTTATTTCTTCCATCAAATTCATTACATCACAAGGATTGTTGATGTTCATCACATGTTGTGGGACTTGGACAGATGTAATGGACACCAACGATTTAGATTGCAGTAGTATTGGTACCACTTTGTTCGGTGTTTTTCTTGCATCATTAATTTAAAATAAAAAAATTTCAATTCAAGGAAACTTATATGATGCAAACAAGGTTTGAATCAAATTTTGACATAAAATTTTATATTGTCCAATTTTATTTTGTCGAGCAAAACTTTCAACTCGACAGTTGGACCGAACTGATATTTTTATAGGACCTAGTTTTTCTATATTGGGTAAAAATTACAGGTCAATTTCAGGAAGATATTATTTCAGATGGTCAAAGTTACTGGATGAATCTTGCCAGATATATCTATGTGGACCTTCGTCTATTGTTTGGATTATATCTAGAGCTATAATATGAATTATGTTGAGATTTTAATTGTTTTGGAAAGAAGACATTCATACATTTCCAACGATATATTATAAACCTGCTAAGTCATCCGGAAGAAAAAGAAAGATGTATTTGAAGTCAGAATTAGAATCTATCAAGAATGTACGAAAATTGCAGAAACATTGTTTCCTTGTGTATTATGCATTCCAGTCAATACAAGAATTCATTAATGCTCTTGGAAACATGTGTGATAAATATTGACTTTTTTATTCTATAAGGATTTCATGTCAACTAAGGCGACTATTATTTATAGTTTGTAAAGACTTCATATTCATTATGGAATGCATATGGTGGCAAGGAGGCTTGATATTCTTTTATTATTTTTTTTTCTTATTTTATAGGACTTCCAAGCACATCAAAAAAGCTAAGAGGAGGTAAATTCAGCAGTTAAAAACAAATTTTCTAGGCTAATTTGGAGTACGAAATTTCGGCAAAGCTTCCAAGAAAAAGCTTCCAAGAAAAAACTTTGTTTTATGATGTTTTTATTTATTTATTTTAATGTTAAAAATTATTAACTTTGGACTTTATTCTAAATTAAGATTGTGTCAATCTTGCTCATCGGTTTCTAAATCTTTATATCCATGAGGTTTGTATTATTTCACGACCAAGGATTATAATTCTAAGATCTCATTTCTTTAATCCTAGCTGATGGCTTTTATGTAAAAGCATGTAATCGAGAAAATTGATGAGTTTATATTGTTAAGAAAAGATTAGGGTTTATAAAAATTTAAAGTTTATATTGTTAAGATTGATTCATGATTATTATGAATTTAAGGTTAAGTGATTGATTTTGGGTATGTTGTTAGAAATAAGAATTTGTTAATTGATTTATTTAATTGATTTGTTATGGGTTAAGAAATTTATTTAAACATTGCTGGGAAATCTGGACAGAATGATCTTGAGGTTGAAAATGATGAAATTTTATTTTGGTCCTTGATTTATGAAAATTACAGTTTAGTCCCTAAACTTTGAAAAATTATAATTTGACCCCTAAAATGTATTTTGGAATTCTGGGCAGCATTCTTATGAGGTTAAGGATTCTTAATCTCATTTTGATAATTGATTTGTATAATTTTCAGTTTAGTCCCTCCATTTTGGAGGTTTACAGTTTAGTCCGTGAACTTTGGAAAAATTCCAATTTGGTCCCTATAACGTAAATTGTGATTCTGGACATAATTGAAGAT
The DNA here is from genome assembly GCA_015852605.2 of Populus deltoides. NCBI lineage: Eukaryota > Viridiplantae > Streptophyta > Magnoliopsida > Malpighiales > Salicaceae > Populus > Populus deltoides. Next base: position 13,969,626 of record CM027585.2, read on the forward strand.
GGATCATGGGTGAAATTTCAGTATGGTTATGTATTTCTGACATTTATAGTTTGGTCATCCAATTCTGGTAAAATTACGTTTTGGTCCCTGATTTCTAAAAATTATCGTTTCAATCCCTAAACTTAGTATATTCTGTATTTTCATTGAATGCACTTCTAATGATCCTTAATAGGATTTTTCAGATCTTTTATCTAAAATTCCTTTTACTTTTATATTTTTTCCAGATGAGTGGGATAATATAAATCAATATGTATGTTGATTATATAATGAGTATGACTAGTTAATTTCTTGAATATTTATATTTGTTACTTTATTTTTCGAGTATTTATCTATTCTTCAATTTGCACTTGCATTCTGTTGAACTAAATTATGTTCGATATGATATACATTGTTTTGATAATTATGTGAATATCTGTTATGCCTTGATATAAGACTTGTCAGTAACTCCATGCTAACGAAGAATAGTTAATCTATGTGCACATAGTATTCTGTATACGTAGGTAGTGAGAGAGGCACTTGCCTATGGCAACTGATCCTCCCGCATTGGTAACCTTCGGGTGTCATCTGGTTACCTTTGACATGTATTCCATTGTTTTATGATAATATGTTTAGTATGTATATGTATATCAAGATAAATCGACTTGCAAACTATTAATATCTAAAATGTATATTAAATATTTTTCTCTCACTGAGTTGGATGAATTTACCCCTTATTTTTAATATTATTTCGTGTTCTTAAATTTTGTTAGCAAGTGAACTTTGTTGAGTGTTCCTACTTCTTCAGTTTTGATCGGTATGTCTTGCTTGTTTTACTATGCTTTCCTTTTAATTTTGATTTAATGTCTTAGAAGCTCCACTATTACTCTATTTTAATTAAGTTTGGATTTTGACAATATAATAAGGATTATAAATTATTGTTTTTGTTTTAATTAGCTATAATAAGTTATAATCATTAGGTGCAAAAACCAGTGTATCATCTGTATACTGAAAGTGAAAGAAACTCACCATTATCATATTCAATTCCTCTAAAATAACCAGATCTGGGTAAAATGCGAAAAGGAAAATGCCTGACTTATAATATAATTATTGATTTTAAAGTTATTATTTCCATTTTCTATAATGAATTCTTTCAATGTATAAAATAATAATTCCAAGAGTTTTTGCTTCCTACCCATGATTTTTTCTTTTATAAACATTTTGTCTTGAAGTAAAGTTTAATGATCAGCTCTACGTATAATGCGAAAAAGAAAAGGACTTGATGTATAATAATAATAATAATAATAATAACAATAATAATAATAAAAACAACAACAACAGATTTCTATCCTATCTATTATCAAATCCTACACCATCCTATCCTTTACTAACCGTCACTAACTAACTCGCTTCCAAGCCCGCGCATTTCAACCAAATATAACAGCTCTACCAGCTATGAGCTACCTTCAATTCTCAAAACACACAAAAAAAAAAAAACTCTCTCTCTCATTTGCAGTCACTGACTGAAGAAAGAAACAAGAAAAGGCAGGATCTTTCTTTCATTTTCCCTAATGGAAGAAGAAGAAGAATTTCAACAAGGTCACCAAAGCCCAGTACTTTCATTTACTTCTGATGATGCACAGGATTCTTCACAAGAAGAAGGTCTAGAAGATCCAATACCAAGACTACTTGCCATGAGTCTTGATGCCTGGAAAGATCCATCTACTTTTCAAGATTGGCTATCTTTTGGTTCACAACCAGTCCTGACTGAAACCACCCTTGTTGGTTCTTTTACCACCACTATTGTAGGCCACAGTGGTGCAAAATTCAATGAGCATGAATTGCTTGAATTTGTCCGTTATCAACAATGCCCTTCTAATAAGAATGCTATAAAGGTTTTAAATTCTAGTTCTAGAGAAGTGGGCTACCTTTGTACTTCAGTTGCTATGGTTTTATCTCCTTTAGTTGATATTCTAAAAATTAATCTTGAAGGTGAGGTGATTTGTTCAAGATTTAAATATGATACGTCTATTCCTTGTGTAGTTACAATTTTTGCAGAGTCAGCGGTTGCACAGAATGTAAAAGATTGGATTTTACAACACGGGTTGCGTTTATGTGATCAACCTGGTACAAGTCTCAGGTCATATGAGGGTATAGGGGTTCAAGAAAAGGGTAGGATAGAGAAATTGGGGAGTTTGGAACCACCAAAGAATGTGATTAAAGCTAAACTTCTTGATCATCAAAAGGAGGGCCTATGGTGGTTGGTGACTAAAGAGAAGTCTGATGAGTTGCCCCCTTTTTGGGAGGTGAAAGATGGGTCGTATCTGAATGTTTTGACAAGGCATCAAACGGATAGGAGACCAGAGCCTTTGCATGGTGGGATTTTTTCTGATCATTATGGATCAGGAAAGACTCTGACTTTGCTTTCTTTAATTGCTTTTGATAAGGTTGGCAATGTTACTGAAGGAACAGGAGAGGAGGACAGGGTAGTGTATGTTTCTAGCGGGAAGAAGAGGAAGGGGGGTGGCATGGTGAGTGAAAAGGGTACTGGAGAACAAAAAATGCATAGCCTTTTGGATAGTAATATAAAAGAAAGTTCTGTGCGCATGGCCGGGGAGTCTTCTAGTGCTTTGGTTGCTAAGAAAACACTAGTCGTGTGCCCATCTGCTGTGTGTTCGACATGGGAAAACCAACTGCAGGAGCACACTCAAAAAGGTTCACTCAAGCTATACAAGTATTATGGGGATAACAGGACGAAGGATGCAGAGGACCTTATGAAATATGATATAGTGTTGACCACATATAGTACCTTGGTTGCTGAAGGCTGTGAACCCACACGGTGCCCTTTGATGAAGATCGAGTGGTGGCGAGTCATTTTGGATGAGGCTCACGTGATTAAGAATGCAAATGCAAAGCAGATTCGGGATTTTAGTAAATTGACCGCTAGGAGGAGGTGGGCTGTTACAGGAGCACCCATCCAGAATGGATCTTTCGATTTATTTTCCCTGATGGTCTTTTTCCGGTTAGATCCACTCTCCACAGAATGCTACTGGCAACGACTGTTTCAGAAACCACTTGCTAATGGAGATGAGAAAGGGTTCTCCCGGCTGCAGGTAATATCATGCTGCTGATTATAATGAATTTCTGTACTGTGAAATGTTATGTCCACCTAAGGTATTGAAAATCGAATTGACAGGTGCAATCTGTAATATTTAGGATTACAGTTGCAGGATCTCTTGTCCCACTCCACTGAATGTTTTATGTTTTTGTGATTTTCATTTTATAAATTCAGAAATTAATGGCAACAATTTCTTTTGCGGAGAATAAAAGACAAGGATTTAGTTGGATTGCCATCCAAAACTGTAGAGACAGTTTCCTTTGAACTTTCTGGAGAAGAACGTGTACTGTATGATCAGATGGAAGCAGATTCCAAGGATGTTATTGGATGTTTTATTACCGCTGATATTCTACACAGCCACTATGTATGTGTGCTTTTTTCAGTTATACAGCTTCGCCAGTTATGTAATGATTCGGCCTTGTGCTCTATGGATCTCAGATCATTGCTCCCTTCTGACAATATTGGAGGTATTTGAGAGTTCTGCCTGTTCATATTTTTGTTCAATTTGGTTTTTGCAATTTCAATTGCTTAGAGCACCAGAAACTCTTGCGATATCATTTCGAAGATAGTTTTTTAGACAGCGCTATCACCAAAGAGTACTCTTACACACAAAACTTCTGCAGTTATTTCAAATTGTGGAAGTTCTTGCTACATTTTTTTCCCTGACAGTATGATTAAAGCGTGCTTACCATTTGAACTTGTTTCCAAGCAGATGCATCCAAACATCCGGAATTGCTTCGAAAGATGATTGATGGGCTTCAAGATGGTGAAGATATTGTCTGTTCGGTTTGCCTTGATCCGCCAACTGATGCTACAATCACAATCTGTGAGCATATATTTTGCAAAAAATGTATTTGCCATCACCTGCAACACAAAGAAACCGAACAAACCTGCCCAAATTGTCGGCGTCCTCTTTCTCTGCCTGACCTGTTCTCAGCCCCTCCAGAATCTTCCAATCCTGAAAACCCTAAAAACTGTCGAGAACAACCCCTTCCAAAGTCTCAGCTCTCATAAAACTCTTGAAGGAATCTAGGGTTGTAAACTCAATCAGTAAATCAGTAGTTTTTTCACTGTTTGATAAGATGTTGGCATTAATGGAAGAGGCACTGAAAGATGCTGGCTTCAATACATTGCGGTTGGATGCATCAACAGATGAAATAAGGCAAGCTGAAATAATCAAGGAATTTGGATCAGCAGGAGCAGACACGGTTCTGCTTGCGAGTCTCAAGACTTCAGGAACCGGCATAAACCTCACAGCTGCTTCCAAAGTCTACTTGTTGGAGCCATGGTGGAATTCAGCGGCTGAGGAACAGGCAATAAACCGTGTTCATCAATACGGACAGAAGGAGAATGTAAGAATTGTTAGATTGATTGCCAAAAATAGCATTGAAGAAAGGATATTGGAGATGCAGGAAAGGAAGAAAGCAGCGAATGAAGCTTTTGGAAGGAAACGACCATATGAACAACACGAGGCCAGCATAGATGATCTCTGTCGCCTCTTCTTCTGGTGAGCATGCCTTGATCTTTGTTTCATGATTCTTCCAAGGACATGTAGCAATCCCATCTGTAGTTAATTTGTAATGGACATGTAGCAATCCATCTGTTTTTTCCTGCTACTCTTACGTGAATCTTGCTATGATGAGCCCCTTTGGGCAAAATTTCATGATGTATGATGATGCTCACAGGCAATTTCTGAACTTGCTGGTTCAGCATGTGTTACAGGTAATGGATTAAGCCAAGATCTTCTGAAACATTATATTTTAGAAAAGATCTAGTCCAGGATCAAACAGGGTTAATTTTATCAGTTAATTATTCGTATTAGAATTTCGATAATAATTAAACAAATAAAATCTATATACCAATTCATTGTGCAAATTTATCTTTATAAAAGTTAATTCAACAATTTAAAATAAAATGAGTAGAAAAAATATATATCTCTTTAATCTAATCTGCATTTTTTTTTAATTAATTTATTCCCTTTTTTTTTTTAACGGAAACATGATTTGTTTTTATCTAGGCTGATTTTGACTGATTTTGAACTGGGAGGTACGTTGAGGTTTTCTTTTTAAATCTTCATAATAACTGCTAATGTGTTGAGCTTTGTGTGATGTGAGCTTTTGGAAAACCCTTGGACAACAAATTGTTCATATCTAAAGCTGGTTATGTTTGCTGGCATTATTTCTATAGGTATATGACAACAAATTGTTTATCCCAAATATTATTTTTTATTTAATAGATTTATACTACAATGAAACTGATGAAAACTTTTTTGTATGAAATAATTTTTTATAAAAAAATCACGATAGGCATGTGAGACTAAAATAAAAAAGGAAGATTATTGATAACAATGATGAAATTATATTTTTTAATTTAAATTTAAATAAAAAAAATATGTCACCAATAATAAAGGGTGAGGTTGCTTTTTTTCTTAATTGAGGGGCAAAACATGCACTAAACAAAAAAAATAATAATAACTCGAATGTTGTTGTGGCTTAACCTGTTAAACTTACGATTTAGATTATAGATTCAACTGAGTTCAATATTTTTTTAAGAATTTTTTTTAAACTAAATATTTATTAAAAAACAAAAAAAAAGCTTGGGCATACAGATATATAGCCCAGCACCCGAGGCTTTTGAAAGGAATAGCCTAGACGCATGGGGCATTCAAGCCCGTGCCCTTATGCTTGGACCTATTTTTTTCTCATTTAAAGGGGTAGATAATTTTTTTTTTAGCAAACAACATGTCGCTTGCTGTGGCAGATGACATGTTATCTACCAACCCAGATTCTAACCACAACTGTAGTGCTTGGAAAATCAAGCTTGTGGATTTTTTACCCAAAAAACTCATTTTCAACCATGTTCAACCTAAAAACATCATACAAACACTTTTAGAACATCTACAAATCAAATTTTCAACATGATAAATCCAAAACGCGGTCCAAGTCACAAAAATCAAACCAAATAAAATTTTTCATTCTTGATATATATATATATATATATTTGTCTTTTTTTAGAAAATATTGAGGTTTAAAGGAACCATTATAAAATCTTTTTCTTCAAATGAAACATGTTGACACCGATTTCAGCTATTTTAGTGGTTAGAATAAGTGTTAAGGATGACTTTTTTTTTACACCGGAATCCGACAACTTTCTATCTTTCCTTAAACAAATCAGAGACCGGAAATTAAGAAAAATAAATTTTTATACTAAAATTGAATTTACAACAACTAAATGGATCGATTACATATTAATTAAAATAAAAAAATAAAAATCTGTACTAAAATTGAATTTATAACAACTAAATAAATCGATTACCTATTAATTGAAAATGAAAGAGAACTAAAATGAAGTCTTCATGAAATTCCAAGTTACTATTTATTTTTTATTTTATTTTATCTTTTTTCTTTCAATTCAGCTTTTTTTCAATTAAAAAAAGTAATTTGGTATAAATTTTGATTTAAAATGGTTTATTGTGAAAAAATATTTGATGATCAAATTAATTTTTTAAAAAATATATTATTTCAATCTATGTGTGAGATAGCGTGCATTACACATTAAACAGTAAAAGTGTCATGGCTTAGTATTTTTATATATAATTGTAGATAAAGATGTCATGAATATTAAAAAAAAAAAAAAAGAGTAGAAGGAAGCAAACTCAAAAGGGCGTTCTCTGGCTAACTCCAACTCAGTCTAAAATGAGTAAGCCCAAAACCCAACCCAAATAAGCCCAATCCATTACACATCCATAATGGTGTGTTTACACGGTGTTCTTATATATTTTTTTTAAATGAAAAAAAATATATATATACATATATATATATATATATATTCATATTGTTTTGATATGCTAATATAAAATAAAATAAGAAAATATATATTTTAATATATTATAAATAAAAAACATTTTAAAGTTCACATTCTTAAACCTTACCTAAAAGTGATCACAACCAAAAAGAAGGAAGCAAACTAAAAAATACGTTCTCTCCCGCGCATTTGCCCTACCATTCAATCAAATATAACGGCTCCACCTCCCTCACATTCTCTAAAAAACAACAAGATCTCTCCCTCTCTCTCCCTCTCTGTATATTCACAGACTAAAGAAGAAACAAGAAAAGACTGAATCTTTCTTACATTTTCTCTAATGGAGGAAGGTCAAAAGGAGCCAGTTTCATTTACTTCTGATGATAGTCAGAGTACTTCACAAGAAGAAATTCGAGAAGGTGAACAGAAAAATGAAAGCCTGAACATGATTCTTGATGCTTGGAAAGATTCGTTTACTTTCGAAGATCGGCGATATTCTTCTTCACAACAAAGCTTGCATGATACCATCTTTGTTTGTTCTATTACCACCAAAATTGTAGGCCTCGGAGCTATAGAATTCAATGACCACGAATTGCTTGAATTGGTACGTTATCCACAAAGCCCTTATGATAAGTCAGCTATTAAGGTTTTTAATTCTAGTTCTGTGGAAGTGGGTTACCTTCATATTCCAGTTGCTAAGGTTTTATCTCCTTTAGTCGATCTTCAAAAAATTAATCTTGAAGGTGAGGTGACTAATTCAAGAAATCGATATGATAGTTCTATGCCTTGTCTAGTTAAAATCTTTTCGAAGTCAGATGATACACAGAACGTTCAAAATTGGATTTTGCAGAATAGTTTGTGTTTTTGTGATCAACCTGGTCCAAGTTTCAGGGCATACGAGGGCATGGGAGTTCAAGAAAAGAATATGATAGAGAAATTGGGGACTTTGGAGCCACCAAAGAATGTGATTAAAGCTAAACTTCTTGATCATCAAAAGGAGGGGCTGTGGTGGTTGGTGAGTAAAGAGAAGTCTGATGAGCTGCCCCCTTTTTGGGAGGTGAAAGATGGGTTGTATCTGAATCTTTTGACAATGCATCAAACGGATAGGAGACCAGAGCCTTTTCATGGTGGGATTTTTGCTGACGATCATGGATTGGGAAAGACTCTCACTTTTCTTTCTTTGATTTCTTTTGATAAGGTCGGCACCCTACCTGAAGCAACAGGTAAGAGGGATATGGTCATGTCTGTTTCTAGTGGGAAGAAGAGGGGTGGCCTAGTGAGGGGAAAGGGCACCGGAGGACAAAAAACACATACCCTTTTGGGTAACAATACGAAAGAAAGTTCTTTGGGCATGGCTGATGAGTCTTCTAGTGCTTCGGTTACTAAGCAAACATTAATTGTGTGCCCTTCTGTTGTGTGTTCAACATGGGAAAGCCAACTACAGGAACACACTCATAAAGGATCCCTCAAGCTATACAAGTATTATGGAAACAGCAGGACAAAGGATGTTGAGGAGCTTAAGAAATATGATATAGTGTTGACCACTTATAGAACCTTGACTGCTGAGTGCTTTCGACGCATGCGGTGCCCTTTGATGAAGATCGAGTGGTGGCGAGTCATTTTGGACGAGGCTCATGTGATTAAGAATGCAAATGCCAGGCAAAGTCGGGCAGTCACTAAATTTACTGCTAGGAGGAGGTGGGCTGTTACAGGAACACATATCCAGAATGGATTGTTTGATTTATTTTCCCTGATGGCCTTTCTCCAGTTAGATCCACTCTCTATAAAACGCTACTGGCAAGGCCTGTTGCAGAGACCACTTGCTGATGGGGATGAGAACCTACTGCAGGTAATATCATGCGGCTGATTATATTCAATTCCTGCACTCTGAAATTTTGTGTGTCCACCCTAAGGTATTGACAATGGAATAGACAAATGCATTCTGCAATATTAGGATTACAGTATCCAGGATCTCTTGTAGTGCCACTCATCTGGATTCTTTTACATTTTTATGATTTTCTTTAAAACAATTTCAGGTTTTAATGGAAACCATTTCTCTGCGGAGAATAAAAGACAAGCTTTTAATTGGATTGCCATCTAAGACTGTAGAGACAGTTTCCTTAAAACTTTCTGGAGAAGAACGTGAACTGTATGATCGGATGGAATCAAGTTCCAAGGATTTTGTCGATTACTTTATTTTTGCTGATAGACTACGCAGCCGCTATTCATTTGTGCATTTTTTAGTTTTACGACTTCGCAAGTTATGTGATGATTCGGCCCTGAGTTCTTTGGATCTCACATCATTGCTCCCTTCTGACAATATTCGAGGTATTGCAGACTTCTTCTTGTTCATATTTTTCTTCATTTTGGTTTTACGTGAAAGTCTTGTGATATCATGTGGAAGATAGTTTTTATAGACAGTTATATCACCAAAGAGTTTTACACAGAAAACCTTCTGCAGTTATTTCAAATTATGGAAGTTCTTGCTTAATTTCTGTCATAGAGTATGTATGATCATAGAGCGCTTACCATTTGAAAACTTGATTCCAAGCAGATGCATCCAAACATCCAGAATTGCTTGGAAAGATGATCGATATGCTTCAAGATGGTGAAGATTTTGTATGTGCAATTTGCGGTTGTCCACCAACTGATGCTGTAATCACGAAATGTTTGCATATTTTTTGCAAAAGATGCATTTGGTACTACCTCCCACGTAAAGAATTCGAGAAAGGCTGCCCAAGTTGTGGTGATCCTATTTCTAAGTCTGGCCTGTTCTCAGCCCCTCGAGAATCTTCCAATCCTGAAAACACTAAAAAAACATCAAGAACAACTCCTTCCAAGGTCTCAGCTCTCATAGAACTCTTGAAGGAATCTAGTGTTGTGAACTCAAGCAGTAAATCAGTAGTTTTTTCACTGTTTGATAAGATGTTGGTATTACTGGAAGAGCCGCTGAAAGATGCTGGCTTCAATACGTTGCAGTTGGATGCATCAACGGATGAAAGAGGACAAGCCGAAATAATCAAGGAATTTGGATCTGCAAGACAAGGCACGGTTCTTCTTGCCAGTCTCAAGACTTCAGTATTCGGCATAAACCTCACAGCTGCTTCCAAAGTCTACCTGTTGGAGCCATGGTGGAACTCAGCTGATGAGGAACGGGCAATAAACTGTGTTCACCGATATGGACAGAAGGAGAATGTAAGAATTGTTAGATTAATTGCTCAAAATAGCATCGAAGAAAGGATATTGGAGATGCAAGAAAGGAAGAAACTGGCAAGTGAAGCTTTCGGAAGGCAAGGACAGAAGGAACGACGTGAGGTTAGCATAGATGATCTCTGTAGCCTCTTATCCTTCTGGACCTGATCAAACAAGGTATATACAACTTAAAGTGCCGAATATCCAAGGCCTGAACAATCCGAAATATCCTATGTAAGAAATTGGCTTGGATCATGGCTTTATTCACTAAGAATATTTCTACAATCTAAATGCAGACTTCAGTCTAGCTTGAATGGATATCATCTCCTACCCGAACTAGATGCAACGTAAGATCACCTACTGGAACAAATCTGAATTTGTCAAATTAATTAGTTGGAGTTAGTTTGTTCCTTGCAATTTGTGCACAGTTCGTCGCCTATTTCATTGGTATTCAAATGCTGATGGAAATGTTGACGGAAAGAAAAACTCCGATGACATATTTTCTGGTCGACGACGTGTTTCTATTGGCAGATCTGTCGGCAATTAAAATACGGATGTAATATTATTCTAAAATATTTTATCAGTATTTTTTAATTTTCTGATAGTAATATTAAACCTAATTATTTTAAAATAAAATCTATTTTTGACTTTATGTTTATGGATTGAAGATTATTACAAAAACTATTTGGGAATGGAAACAGAAAGGGGTTGAACATTTTATATTAATTAAATTTGATACTTATTGTTTTAAATTGATAAAATTACATTTAATTTTACCAAATATAACATCAATTAAAAATCTGATTTGTTTCTCAACACTGCGAGGGAGTAGCCAATACCAAGCCAACCAAAACAAATAACAAAAAATAATTCTAAATTAATCTAATGTAAAAAAATTAAATCAAAAAAAAAATTAAAGAAAAAAATAAAAAATAATTAAGAAAAAAAATTATGACTCAAGTCATAGACCTGATTAGGCCCAACAAGTTAGATTCATTTAAATATATGATAAGAAAAATCAATAACAATAAATGGATCAAATTAAAATAAATAGGCGATCATGATAATATGTAAAAAAAACGCTTGCCAAAAATAATATGAAGTTCAACTCCTGGACAACCCAGACAAAATTGGAGAGAGGGGATTGACCCAAAGTTATTAGTATGCTAAAACAACCATCCGAATCGTGAGGCTAATATAAATCTCACAGAAAACAAATATAAAGATTATTATACTCAATTCCTAACAATCCAAATATAAAAGGATCAGAATTGAAAAGGAAATCAATTAAGAATAAGGACCCCAACAACAATAAAACACCAACAACAAACTCGTTAAGTTTGTCAAACCCCGTGAACCAAAATCAATTACTAAAAAGGACACTAACAAAATAAAACACCAACAAAACCTGTTAAGTTTGTCAAATCTTGTGAACTAGATCGTGCAACCAGAATAATCTAATAGAAGGTAAAACGAAAAACATTATAAATCCCAATTCTCAAACCAACCAAATGTAAAAAGACAAAATTGAAAAAAAATATGTTCAAAAAAAGACTTGGTTTTACCTAGAATAACCCGTCAAAACTGCAACTTAAGTTATGAGATCAGAAAAAATCAGTAGAAAGAAAAGTGAAGAAAATCACAAAACCTAATTTCCAACAAACTCAATATTAAAGGATAAAATCCAAAACAAATTGGTATAAAAAAAGATCTAAAAAAAGATATATGTCAGTCCGAGTTAACTTTTTAAACTCGTGACCCAAATCATAAGACCACAATCCTCTTATCAAATTAAATCATGAAGTCTAATTCTTAACCAACCTAATATTGAAGGATAAAATTAAAGAAAAAAACTTCTTTTAAAAAAAATTCAAAACAAAAAATAAATAACAATAAAAAAAATATGATAAGAAGAGTTAGAAGAGAAAAAAAAAATGCTAACAAAGTGTCATTGTTGCTAGCTCCTCTCCCAACAAGCATCAACTTGCATGAAAACTTTGGTTGCATCGCTTCCAACGCCACTAAAGGATTCAATGTTCATTCGTTGAAGGAATCTTCACTCGCAGCTAGAATATGACAGATTCTCCATGCATTGATGTGTGTCATGCAGGTACTAGTCAGGTTTTCATGTCCATTGACTTTATCCTACCGTATCATATTTATCATATTTGTTTTAATTTTAATTTCTTCCATAAATACTTAATTGTTTTATATAAATAAAATCCTATTTTATTTTATTTTTATTTCCCAAATTCTATTTTTAATCCCCTGTATTCGTTTTTTTCTTATATATGTATAATTTTTAGTGCACAAGAAAATATAATGAATAAAAAAAATAAACAAGGGAGAGCCCAGACCCTGACTTAAAAGGCCCAGCCCATTACACATCCCGATTGTCTTTAACTAACTCTCTCCCAGCCCGCGCTTTTACTCTTCTATTTTATCAAATATAACGGCTCTACCTCCTCCCCTCACATTCTCTACACACAAAGCCTATCTCTCTCTCTGGCTTTCTCTCTCCCTCTGATCACGGACTAAAGAAAGAAAAAAGAAAAGAGTGAATCTTTCTTTCATTTTCTTTGATGGAAGCAGAATTAAAGGAAGAACAAGAAGACGCACTGGGCCTTTACATGAATCTTGATGCTCGTCCAGATTCTTCTTCGTTTGAAGATTGGAAATATTCTTCTTCACAACAAACCCGGTATGAAACCAGCCATGTTTGTTCTTTTATAACCCATATTGTGGGCCTCAGAAGCCACCCTGCTATAGTATCCAGTGACCATGAATTGGTTACACTTGTACGTTATCCACAATGCCCTCGTGATGAGTATGCTATAAAGGTTTTCTATTCTACTTCTATGGAAGTGGGTTACCTTCATGATCAAGCTTCGGCTGTTTTATCTCCTTTAATTGATGCTCAAATGATTAATCTTGAAGGTGAGGTGACTGATTCAAGAACTGGAGATGTTAAGTATTCTGTTCCTTGTCTCGTTAGAGTCTTTTCAAAGTCAACTGACCTAGAGAATGTTACACAATCGATTTTTGGAAATACTTTGAGCTTAACTGGTGAGCCTCGTACAAATCCCGAGACAAATGAGGGTAAGGGGGATAAAGAAAAGGGTAGGATAGAGAAATTGGGGACTTTAGAGCCACCAAAGGAGGTGACTAAAGCTAAACTTCTTGATCATCAAAAGGTGGGTTTGTGGTGGTTGGTGAATAAAGAGAACTCTGATGAGTTGCCCCCTTTTTGGGAGATGAAAGACGGGTTGTATGTGAACGTTTTAACAAGGCATCGAACGAATAGGGAACCGGAGCCTTTGCATGGCGGGATTTTTGCTGATGATTATGGAACGGGCAAACTCTAACTTTGCTGTCATTGATTGATTTTGATAAGGTTGGCAATGTCCATGAAGGAACAGGTGAGGAGGATGAGGGAGTGTCTGTTTGTAGTGGTAAGAAGAGAGGAAGGGTGAGTGAAAAGGGTACTGGAGAACCAAAAACACATACCCTTTTGGATTGCAATATAAAAGAAAGTTCTGGAGGCATGGCTGATAAGTCTTCTAGTGCTTCGGTGGCTAAGCAAACATTAATTGTGTGCCCGTCTTCTGTGTGTTCAACATGGAAAAACCAACTACTGGAGCACACGGAAAAAGGATCGTTCAAGCTACTCAAGTATTATGGGGATAGCAAGATTAAGGATGTTGAGGAGCTTAAGAAATACGATATAGTGTTGACCACGTATGGTGCCTTCGCTAATGAGTCCTTTGAAAGGTGGTGCCCTTTGTTGAAGATCGAGTGGTGGCGAGTCATTTTGGATGAGGCTGATGTGATTAAGAATGCAAATGCCAAGCAAAGTAAGGCAGTCTCTAGGTTGACCGCTAGGAGGAGGTGGGCTGTTACAGGAGCACCCATCCAGAATGGATCGTTTGATTTATTTGCCTTGATTGCATTTTTGCGATTAGATCCACTCTCTAAAAAAAGCTACTGGCAAAGCCTGTTGGAGAGGCCACTTGCTAAGAAGGATGGGAATGGATTCTCGCGACTGCTGGTAATTAATATCATACTGATAAATATTTGCCTTGATTACTGTTTTTGTTTATTAGTTATGTTGGTTTTAAGTCACAACTTGTAATACAACTTCAAACTTGTAATACAACTTCATAGAATTTCAGGATTTAATGCGGCTTTTTCTTTGCGGAGAACGAAAGACAGGGTTTTAGTTGGCCGATTACGACCATAAAGTATAGAGACAGTTCGCTTTAAAATTTATGGAGACGAACGTGAACTGTATGATCAGATGGAAGCAGAATCCAAGAAAGTTGTCCGCACACTCATTGCTACTGGTAGACTAAACAGAAGCTGTGCATCTATACGCGGTGCAGTCGTACGACTTCGCCAGATGTGTAATGATGCAACCCCGTTCTCGTTGTATCTCAAATCATTGCTACCTTCTGACGATATTGGAGGTATTGAAGAGTTCTACTTGTTAATATTCTCTTCAATTTGGTCTTGAATTTTTAATTGCTTAGAGTATATGAAAATTCTTCTGATGTTATTTCGAAAATAAATTTTTGGATAGTGCATTTGTACACAGAAAACTTCTACAATTATTTCAAGTTATGGAAGTTCTTGCAACATTTCTTTCCTAGCAGTATGATTATAATGCGCTTACCATCTCAACTTGATTGTAAACAGATGCATCAGAACACCCAGAATTGCTCCGAAAGTTGATCGATGTGCTTCGCGAAGATGAAGATTTTGACTGTGCAATTTGTTATTGTCCATCAACTGATGCTGTGATCACAATATGCATGTAAACATGTATTTTGCAAAAGATGCATTCGGACTTGCCTGCAGAGAACCAGAACCAGCTGCCCAATTTGTCGTGGTCGTCTTTCAATGTCTGACCTGTTCTCAGCTCCTCCTGAATCTTCCGATCCTGAAGATCCTAGAAAATCTACAGCAATAATTCCTTCCAAAGTCTCAACTCTCATAAAACTCCTGAAGGAATCTAGGGATGTGAGACCAGCCAGTAAATCAGTGGTTTTTACAATATTCCAGAAGATGTTGGTACTCTAATTGAAGCGCCACTGAAAGACGTTGGCTTCAATGTATTGCGGTTGGATGCATTAACAGATGCTAGAAGGAGAGTTGGCATAATCAAGAAATTTCGATCAGCAGGACAGAACTCAATTCTGCTTGCGAACGTTAAAGTTTCAGGAGCCGGCATAAACCTCACAGCTCCTTCCGAAGTCTACTTAATGGAGCCGTGGTGGAACTCAGAATTTGAGGAACAGGCAATAGACCGTGTTCACCAATATGGACAGGAGAAGAATGTAATAATTGTTAGATTGATTGTTCAAGATAGCATTGAAGAAAGGATATTGATGATGCAGGAAAGGAAGAAACAGGCAATTGAAGCTTTCGGCATGCAGGGACCCAAGGAACGACGCGAGGTTAGCTTAGAAGACCTCTGTAGCCTCTTATCCTTGGAATAACATTCCCATGTGCATGCCTGCATGCACCTGGTCAAACTTGATATTAAGTTCTCTAGGCGGTAGAATAGGGCCAACTTTAATGGTTTTAAGGGTTTGTTTGGGGTGTATATACAACTTAATGTTCATATAGCGCACAGGAGCAATGCATACTTCCTTGTTAATTAGAGTGTCAAATATTTGGATCCATCAACAGTTTTTGTAACGGTTTTAGTTTTTCTCTTCTTTGCTTAATCATCAAAGGTATATGGTAATGGTTTCAGACCTTTTCTCTCCTTGCAGAGCTTCTTTATCATTATTATTTGAATTCTCTATCAGTTTAAACTGAAAAGAAAGAAAAAAAAACAAATACGTGAATCTAGCTATAATCTTGTATCTGGAAGTCATCAAGTATATTTGTTTCATATTCTGATAGAAAAATGATAATAAAAATAATATTATCAGTTAATTAGACCTAAATTTAGGGCACAACATTGTCAGAAAATTCTTATCCTGGTCCGTTAGATCAAATTTCTGAGAAAAGAACAAAGCAAAGCAAAAAAGAGAATTTCCCTCTTCAAGGTTTCCCTCATGTGTGACAATTACAAACCTCACGTACCTGGTACATGTTACTTACCATAACAAGTAAAAGAATCAGGTTAATGACTAATGCGAAGGCTCTAATAAGTCTAAAAGATATATATATAACACAAGTGGTTAAAGCTAGGAAATTTGAGATTCTGACAATGAATTCTGAGGGGCTAGATGAGTGGAGACAATTTTTTGAGGGTGCAAATAGAACTATGTTTGAGGTCATCAGCAATGCCATCACTGTGGCAGCAAAAGGCCACCCTGAAGGGTTCAAACTCAAAAGGGGTGAAATTGTGCAAACAGTTTACTCATCCTTATTTTCCCTGCATTGCAGACATGATCACAATGACCTAATAACACGGCCTGACAAGGCGGAACGGGAGAGCTTTAAAGTGAACCTCAAAATGGAGGTGTCAAAAGTAATTCGAATGGAAATGCGGTTGATTTGGCAGAAAATGGTTGTGAGGAGACTGTGTGACAGTATCAGAGATGATACAGATATTAAGACTGTCCAAGAAAGAAAATATAGCTATAGCGAAGCAAAGGCCTTTGTTGAAAAGATTGACGAAGAAAAGGTGGTTATCATGGAGGTTTTAAGCATCAAGTCTTTGTCATTGTCTTGAAGAGGTTAGTCCTACTTGTTTCTCCCAGACTAATTCAAATTTAGGATCTATTAGCCTAAACACTGTTTAGGGTTTAATTACTGATAGCTGCCGTTATGTGTAAGCATTTAACAATTTAGACGCTTGATGTTTCATTCCTGTATTTCACAACATGTTTGAATCTTTCGCAGCGCAATCATTCGTCGCATACAAATTAAGCATTTAAGTCATCATTATGAAACATTTGTTATGCTTTACATGGTATAAATTACATGGGGTATGTTTGCAGGCATTTCCATTCTCAATAATCTTCATAAAGTACTTCAAAAAAGTCATTACTGCAGATTTCCTCTTACTAGACTGATAAACAAGTCTGAATTTATTGCTCTTTAATCTTTACCATTTATCATGTCGTTTTCTTTTTCCTCAAATAGTTTGTTTAGCTGTCATTTCGAACTCCCTCTATACCGAACCTCCTGCTTCTATTGAGTGTTGTTGCAGTTATTCAGAAAGGTGCAGATGCTAGCAATGCTAAAAATAGGTCGCAACTTACCAAGGAGGTCAGCATGCCATTCAAGGAAGACAAGCACCATGTGATGAGGCAAGGATATGTTCCAATCTAATAAGCATTCTAATCTTGAAACCTGATAATGTTACAGTTTATATTCATTAATAAGATCTCAAGAGGTTTACAGATTTTAGTCCCTATTTAAGTACTCATTTTATTTGTTCTACTAGAAATAAAATGTTCAAAAAGAAATGGTCAAGTGTTTATCATGACTAGCCTTCTTCATTATCCTAATGCTATAAGCCTGCAATACATTGCTGGATTTTGACTCCACCTGGAAGTCTGAGTAAATTAGCGAGTGAGGTTTTAATTAAAGTTCTAGGAAGTCTTAATAAGGTTGACCATGGACTGTGTTGGTTCGAAGAAAGAAAGGAAGGAAAAACTCTGGATTCTTTAGCATATTTAGAAGACTTGATCCCTTCTAACTCGAGATCTAGATTATGAGTTAAGTAAATAACCTTGATCGACTTATTTTTTCTTCAAAAAAAATCTAAAATGATATTATTTGGTCAAATCACAAGTTGACGGGTAATTGAATTAACAGCAAAATATAATCATATGTATTACAACTAGGCTATTGAAATCTTGGTGTGAAAAATAATTTGTCGTGAATAAATTGGTAACCAATATGACCTCTTCCAACATATGATAAAAGGTCAAGCTCGTGACTTTTTTTCATTAGACTTCATATTTGGTGTCTACATGGTTATATTTGACACCATGTTATCCCTACGTACCGTGTAGTCCAAGCTTATTTGTTTGTCCACACCGATCCACTTTGACTTTAGATTGAAAATTGATAAATATTGTGTCCTCCCTTTTTTTTTGCATATTAATCCCTTTAACCTGTGATGCAAGTACTTTTGCGAGCATTTCATCTAAGTTTTTGCTTGGTTTCTCCTTTGATTTTTTTCATCTTCCTTGAACTGCTCATTCTACGTTTTTCTTCACAATTGCATCACGATTTCCACTATCTCTAACTAGTTATATATCTGCCCAAAATGACAGCATATCTACGAGATTTGCTGCAGAAATTGAAGGGATAGTCCAACGACCATGATGAGAGCAAGAATATACATAGAATCATGGATGATGTTATTAATTTCTTGATCAATGAATTCGTTCAATGAGTCCATAATATAATTAATGACTTGTATATTTTAGTATGTCGGCGGTCTTTCCTGGAATCCACTGCTTTTTGTCCTTCGTGGTTCTTGCTAATTAATGAGATGCAGGTTGTTAGACAAGCCACCTTGATATTCATCTTTAATTATGCAAATCATATAGAACATTGCCGGATTTGACTCTGGATGGAGCTCCAAGTTGTTCAACAACTGGGATTTTAATTGGATTTTTTAGTTTTGATGCAGTAGTTGACCATCGACTATTTTAGATCTTGCTTAAAATTACTGGTGGTGAATGAATTGATAACTTGCATGGTGAGCTTTTTCAACGCATGATCAAGCCCAAGCTCCTGGCGTTTGCCTTCATTGACTTTTTTTTAAGGAATACTGTTAAAACCGATTTTTTATACAAAATTTTCATATAAATATATGAAATATTAATTATTCATCGTTCATATAACCCACATTTTATCAAAAATCAATTAACATGACAGTTTTTATGAAGAAATTGTTGGTGGATTTTTAAAAAAAAATCTTTTTGAACTGGTCGTGATTAAATTTATCTTTCAGATCTGATTAAAGATAAATCATATATCTTAAAATCAAAGAATTCGTGGAAAAAAAACGTTTTCAAGACTTGAATGTTGCTCATGTAAGAAGCATACCGCCAGTCAAAATCACTGAATTTCTTCCATTGACCTTTCAGTGCCCGAAAGGCCACTTTGCTCCGAGACCAGCCTCCTGCCTACGCTTTCACAACACACGCCAACAGAAAATTGTATACTTGGAAGGAAAATATGGTAAATGATCCTGTTTCACCACATCTAAGACGAGAAGCATGCATGTTCAATGAGAAATCAAGAATTAATAGCATTTACATATATAGTACATCCCTGCTTCATAACAATCCAAAATCGTAGTTGGTTTTTGAAATCCATTTTTCTCCAAAAAGTGTAATTGCTAGCTGATGATTTCATTCATCTGACTTGTTCTATCGCGTGGGGCTTGCTATTTGGTGGTGAATATCTAATATTATGTTTCGGTATGCTTGTTGAATTTGGAATTTATGATTTGAAAGTTTATCCAAGTTTTAAATTGAACCGAAAAAAATATCAATCTAATGAAACTTAATTGATTCAATCGAGTTTTTAATGACATAATTTATCTGGTTAAAAAAATTAAATTGATCACCATCAAAAAATTAGTATATACAAACGAAAACACCGACGAAATTTATCTATTATAGTATACTGCGGTGATATTTACCGATCGATTTTTTCATCGCTAAATCTGTCGGTAAACTCTAATAGAAATATTCTCACGGTATATACCGAGAAGATCATTGCAAAAAAAAATTCAAATAATACAATAACGTATGAATTTTACAGATGATATTACCGATAGAATTAACCATAAAACAATACTTTATGGAAAATTAATGATCGAGGTCTTTTTACATTAAAGGATTTTAAAGAAAAATAAAGCAATACTTTTTTAATAAAAATAATTAAGTTGATGATCTAATGATTCAGGTCTTTTTGCAACTATGATTTAATTCATAGAATTTGAATTGGGTAACATTTGTTACTTTTAAATTAAAACAATGAATAGTCAGTATCAAAAAAAAAAAAAAGAAATTGTCAATATTAATCTCGTTATATAATAATTTATTGGTATTACAAAAGACAAGAACGTGAATTTTTTGTTTTCAAAGATCAAATTAATTACCGGTGCTGAAAAATTAACCAACATGCCTGAAAGTCACACATCATATTTGATGAGACATGCAGCATTCTTGCAACATCGATCTTCATGCATGCTCCTAGAGGTTCAAGGAGCGTAAGTAGACAGATGTGAAGGTGGGAACTAGGTAGAGGATCAAGGGTGTCATGGCACCCCAACTTTGAGAAAGTTTACAATTTAGTCTTAAGATTTTTGAAAGTTTTTAAATTACACCCTTAAAATAGAGATTTGTTTCTTTGCAAACCCAAAAATTATATATCATCTCTATAGCCTTTGGTTTGTTTTTCAATTATGACTTATATTACTGTTATTTAACAAAAATATTAGATTCTATATAAAAAGACATGGATTTGTTATAGAATAAAAGTACAATTTGATGAAAATATGGATAAAAAAACCTTAAATTAATTGGACATAAGTCCTTAATTATAAATTCTTAAAGAATGAAGATTAAGATTGATATAAAAAATTGTTTAACAATAAAATTAAAATTGGCTATATAGTTTAAGTGTGTTTTTCTTAGATTCTTCCATATTAAATTAATATGATTTGAGAGGTAAAATTTTGTTTTGAACCATAGGAGTTTGTCAAAACATACAATTTGGTCCCCAGAAAGGAAAAAAATTAGGTCCCAATTATTTTCATATTTCATTTTCCTGACAAAGTGACGCGGCTTTAATGTTATCCAGCCTTGTTTGGTACCTCCACTAAGCAGAAACATCTGACTTTTCTCAAGGCTGGATAGGATCGTGCGCGTAACAAAACACGTGTTTAAAGTTGCAAAAGCACGTGGTTTTTTTATCACTTTTGAAACGCTGCAGTCCTATAATTTTTATTTTTATTAAAAAAACAAAATCACCAGGCTTCTATAGTTAATTACTAGCGCTCCGGGTTTATTTTTTATTTTTATAAAAATACTGTAAAAATTTATAATATAAAAAATATTTTTTTAATATTAATAATATTAATTATAATAAAAATAATTATATTTATATTTATCACATAAATAATTATATTAAGAATTTCAAGAATGATTATAACACAAATAATAATATTTTTTATATCAATACTTTGAGTTATAATAAAAATAATAATATTTTTAGCACAAATAATAATATTTTTTATATAAACACTTTGAATTATAAGAGAAATAATAATATTTATAACACATATTATTATATTAAGAAAACTGAAAAATATTTATAACACAAATTATTTTAGATCTTGACGAGAACCCAAGCGAATTGGGTCCTGCGCAAGACTCGTTGCTATTAGGTCCTGCGCTGGACCAATTGCATTGGGTTTAGCGCAGGACCCATTACCATTAGGTCCTGGCATAGAACCGAAGCGAAGCGGGTCCTGACAACGACCCATTACCATTAGGTCCTGATGCAAAGGGGTAGGGCTTGGTGCCTTTCTCGGGACCCAAAGGGGTTGGGTCTATGCCCGGACCCAAGCGGTAGGTTGGGCGTGTACACATCCAGGGCCAACATGGAATTGGACGGGGTAGCGTTCAGATCTAACATGGGGATGGGCGGAGACGCGTCTAGGCCTAACATGGGGATCGCGGTCAAACCCAACATGTGCACTTGGGTGTGCCCTGCGCACAGCTAGGGCAGCCTTAGCAACAGATGTCATCACATGAGGCGTAGGACCCAAGCGAATTGGGTCCTGATGAAGGCTCATTACCATTGGGTCCTGACACATAACCCATTTGAAAGGTAAAAGTATAAATTATTGATCTTATTATTATTATTATGATTAATAAATTTGAAGAAAAATATTATTATCATCGAAGAAAAACCATGTAGTTGATTTGAAAAATAAAATTAAAAAATTTTATTATTATTATTTGTGCCATAAATATTATTATTTTTATTATAATTAAAGGTATTAATATTAAAAATACTATTATTTGTGTTATAAATATTAGTATTTCTATTATAGTTCAAAGCATTAATATAAAAAAATGTGGTGCAGAGATTATTATTTTTATTATCATTGAAAAGTATTAATACTAAAAATAGTATTATTTGTGGTATAAATATTATTATTTGTAGTATAAATATTTTTTAATTGTTATAATGGAAAGTATTAATATTAAAAATAGTATTATTTATGTTCTGAATATTATGATTTTTATTATAATTCAAAAGGGGTGACCCAGTGCATAGGCAGGGTAGCCCAAGCGCTAGGTCTCGCCACGTGGCGCGGGGGTTTGACTATGCGTCCTAGGCAAGGTAGCCCAAGCACTAGGTGTCCCCACGTGTGGGCGCGAGCTAAGGCAAGCCAACCCTAGTGTCACGTGGTGCTCGGGTCTGACCAGCCAAGAAGGGCAAGTCAGCCCAAATGCCAGGTGTCCTCACGTAGGGGCATAGGCCTGGCTGACGCCCAGAGCAGCCCCACCAAAACTTAAAGTGACCATTTTCTCCCCAACCATTCATTCAATGCTAAATGTATCCCAATAAAAAGACAACTTCACACCTCCCCCACTGCCCTTGAAACTCTTTGTGGCAAGGGCTGAGCTGTCATTACACTGCTCTAAACCATCAATTTTAATGTCAATATGTTCAATTTGACTAGAAAAATTTGATGATGGTTTTTTTTTTTATATATATAAACATGCCTAAAAAGGTAAATCGGGATTTATTTAGATTTTTTTTTTGTATTTTTTTCCTATAGAAGGTTTTATTGTATTTTAAGGTGAAACAACTTAAAAATTATGTTGTTTAGTTCAAAAACTTTCGACTTGATTTTTCACTCACCTAAAGGGCCTGGAAAACATTGCAGTAAGTGACCTATCGCCCGATTTAAAAAGAGAGAAGGAGCAGGTGACACGGCGTGAGCTCTTCAGAAAAAAATAAAAACAGGCATGACCTTGGGTCCTTTTCTTAGCCTATTTTTTATGTATTTGTTTTTACTTTGTATTCATTTTTTATTTAAATTTTAATTAATACCCCCTCTCTCTCTTTTATTAAAATTTTCTATTCCCCTTTAAATTTAAATAGTAGTTATATTTTTCTATTTTTACAATGCTAAGAGATTATTATAATTTATCTTTTAAATTTGATATAAATAAATTATATTTCATGGTGTATTTACATATATAAAAATCAGTAATTCTTTTTTTTAAAAAAATAATTTTAAGATAAAAAATAAAAACATGTAAATTTTAAAAAACAATGGTTAAATATTTGTATAATTGCATATCTTTGGCTTTAAGAAGAAAGATTGGCTTTTTATTTTAACTTTTAAATAGTATTGACAACTCTTTCTAAGTTTATTGATTCATTAATATTTTATTTAAATTTGAATTAATACCCTTTTGTTGATCTGTAAATTTTTTTGTTTATATTTTGTTTATTATTGTTTCAAAGAGATTATTAAATGCATCATTAAATTTCTTTTCTTTTTATATTTGCTTTAAATAGAATTTATTTGCATGATGTATTTTTAAAAACAAAAAACATTTTTTCTTGGTTAGAAAAAATAACCTTTAAGATAAAAAAAAATAAAAATAATGAATAAATTAAAAAGAAAAATAAGGGTTAAATATTTAAAAATATCCGATGGTGCAAGCTACTAATTATCTACACAGTCAATCGCCTTCAACAAGTAGGGTTACATTTGGCCATATCATTGTTTTTAAAATGATAAATGTAATTATCTATAAAACCCTAATATTACTTTTTAAATTGTAAATATTAGTCATGTTCATGTATGATTTGAATTTGAGTTTTCTATGTTCATGTTGATGTGTGTGTGAATTTATTTTTATTTTCTTGTTTTTGGAATATTTTTTTTATATTACAAGTAAATTTAGACTTGATCAATATATTCTATTAAATGCAAATTATAACTTTTGAACCCATTTCGATCAATTTAATCTTGAACAGGTTCATACCCATCAATTAGCTAATCACTTGCATAAAATATTTAAAAACTAATTAAAATTCTTAGTTAAAATAAAACTATATTATAATTTATTTATTTTTTACTTGATAGTTGGCCAAGATGTACCTTGTGGCATTAACAATTATAAAAAATACAGATAAAATAAATAAAAGAAAATGAAATTGGCTTGAAACTTCTAATTTAAGCAACAATCAAAATTTAATTTATGCCTTGCACAAGTCCGTGTCCACCTAAAAACCAACCAATCCAAGTTGAAGGTGAACAACAGCTCATGAAAACTCAGCAGCCATAAAATCTAATCTCACAGTCCGGTGACATATCTTACTCGTTTCCCCAGCAACCATCCTACCAAAATTTACCGCCTACGCACCAACACGCCTTTACCTACCAAAAGAAATTCAAATTGATGACGTGTCAAGAACCCAATCACACCTTGGGTACAAACGCATGACAGACCCGTCACTCTAACACAAAAACGAGTCGCCGAGTTTTTAAATTTCAGCTAAATGACTCCGTATTATAAAAACCAATGACGAAAACTGCTTTTGACACGTTTTTCAAACCGAAAGGTCGCGGCGACTCAGCGAGGAACCGAGTTAGGAAACTCAACAAACTGTGTCCTAAAACCGCCCACAATAATATCCAATCTAATACAGCCATCTACAAATAAACAAATAAAAAAATGCTTTTTAAAAAAAAATAATTTAGAAAAAAATAACAAAGCCCGTGCATGTTCTTTTCTTTTGGCTTTAATGCTTTCGTTGCGGATTTTCCTCTAATTTGAATGTCAATTACAAGCTAGAACTGGTTCAGGTTAAAAAAAAATATATATATCCGGTGTAATTCGACGGATTGATTTAACGATCTGGTTAAGATCCGATTGTAAACTTATTGACTTTTATATTTTTACTAAAACAACATTATTTTAATTTAAAAAAAAAACTGACCTAGCTGATCAGGTGAACCAATCAAAATTCAGAACCTAGATTTTAAACCGAGTCAGATGTTAAAAGTATGCCTATAACTATTACACTATAAAAAGAATTCTAGATCAATTACCTAAAACACTAAAAAACTGGGAGTTTTTATGTTATTTTATTATTTACATGAACACCAAAACAACTTAATATATATTTTTTAATCACTTTATAACAAATTCAGGTTACAGCTTAATTGATTTTTAATTGTGAAAGACAGACATGTCATTTATCATCTTTGTTTTTTTTTTAATTACTTTTGAGATATATATTTTTTAAAACTTAGCTTTAACAATCATAATATTTTTTAATAAAAACTATGCTTCCAGTAAAAAATATTGTGTTAGCTAAGATAAATGAGAGATGCATTAACAAAAAGATTTATTTTAAAAGAAAAAAAAAAAAAAAAAATTATATTTTTTAGTTTAATAACAATATAAAAAAATATTCCTTAAAACTTATTTTTTTTATATATACTTAAAAAGAATTAGGTGCCCTCACAATATAGCACAAACATCCAAATATAGCACAGACATACAAACTAATAATAAAAATATCTAAAAAATTAATTTTTTTTATGTTTCTTTCTAAAAAATATCTTTTGTATATTTTATATAAAAAATATTTTATAATTAATTTTCAAACTTAATTGATTTATTAAAAAATATTTTCAGTTTATAAATTTTTATAAAATATTTTATAAAAGGAATTCGTTTATAATATCATTTAATCATTTCAACTATATCTTTATCTTATTATTATAATTATTACCACTATCTTATCATTATCTTCTCCTTCATAATTATATTATTAAAAAATATTTTAAGTGAAAATATTTTTCAAGTTAAATATTAAAAATGTTTTATAAAAAAGAATTATTACTTAAAATATCCTAAATTTTTGTTTTTAAATTGTAAAAAAAACAACTATCTACTCTTGATACATACATACAATGAAAAATAAGTAAATTTAATAAAGAAAAAAATGTAATTAAACTATAAAGCATACTATATACAATCAAAATCATTCTCTATATTTTCTTAATAATCATTTGATATTATCTATCTAATCTTATTTTCGTGTAAATAAAATGAGCCAAAAAAAGAAGAAGAAAATGAAAAATCATTAGCAAGCATAAAAATAAATAAAACATTAAACAACAGTTTCAATGGAAGTGTGTTTGTTTTGTTGAGAGCACAAACTCTCTCTCTCTCTCTCTCTCTGCCTTTTTACCGCACAGCACCTGATTTTGTGTGGAAGGAAACCAAACAGAAACAAAGAGGGAGAGAAAAGGAAAGGGAGAGAAACAAAAACTCCAAATTATTTTCTCGCTTTTTTTTTTTTTCCTCTTACTAGATTTCTGCCTTTTTTTTTGTTCAGTCTTACCTATAATTTTCCAGGACAAATATTTTTTTCCCAAGGAAAGTTTTCTTCTCTCCTTGCAACAATCCAATATCAAACAAAACCCCACGTTAGTTTTTGTCAGATGCTTTGATTCTCTTTCGATCATCATCTTCAACTTGTCCTCAATACCCTATCTTTAATGTGACCAAAATAAAACAGAAACCAGAAAGAAGAACAATAAACTTATTTTCGTAACATATAGAAATAATCAATTGTCAATCTTTGGTTTTTGTCTTGTATTTGATCAGATTTGGAAAAAGTTTGGTTTTTCATTTCTGGGTTTCTCTAAAAAATAATAATAAAAGAAAGAGTCTTTTTTTGGTTATGAAAGTCTCATGAAAGTTAATTCTGTTTCTGGGAATTGCCAAATTTGACTAAAGAGTGATATATTCGGGTTCTTGAGCCGGTTCATCAGGTTACAATGAAATCTGTGTCAATTGATTACTGGAGGGATTATTTTAGGACAGCAAGTTCTGATATTTTTGGTATCATTGATCATGCAATCTTGGTTGCAGCATCTGATTGTCCAAAAGAGTTTAAATTGCGTAGAGATCGGATTGCAGAACGTTTGTTTTCTTGTAGATTGATTAAGTGTTCGGGTTGTAATCAGGTAGAGCTGGCGGTTCCGGGTCATGATGAAGATGAGAGGGATGATAGAGGTTGCTGTAGCAAAAGAAGGGATGGTGATAATTCTGGTAGTGATGATGATGAAGAAGAAGTTGATATAGATATTGATGATGGCGGGTTTGAGTACGAGGGAGGTGGGAGTAAAGAGAGCAAGATGAATAGTAGTAATAGGGATAATGATATTGATAATGGAGAAGTGAATGTGAATGATCAGTTGGTTAGTAATTTTAGTTTTGGAGAAGCTGAAGCTTTAACTGATGAGATCGAGGAGGTGTCTCAGACTGTTGATGAGGTTTTGAGGATCAAAGACATTCTTTATAACAGCCAAGATGAGGTATTTTGTTTTATCTTAACAGCATTTTAGTTGTTTTAGCTTATTTGGATGATTGGATTGTTGAATTATGTGGTTTTATGGATCCTTTAAAATGGGGTGTGTGAAGATTTTTGAGAATTGTTGTTTTGGTTGGAGAATATTGAAACTTGTTTTTTTGAGTTTTCGAGTTTTCTGATTTCTGATTGTCTGTGCTATGATTGTTCTTATGACAGTCTGATTCTGTGTTGCTTGAATCATTGAGGAAGCTTAGATTGATGGCTTTGACTGTGGATACTCTAAAGGTTGGATACACTCTTTCTTTTAGTGTTTGAGTTGGATTAATATTTTTTGGCATTACAAATATTTTTCTCAGTCTTATTTTTTATTTCCTTTACTTGAGTTTTTGTACTAATGGAGCTTGTCTTTCACCAGGCAACTGAGATTGGAAAGGCTGTCAATGGGCTCCGGAAGCATGGATCAAAGCAGATTCGACATCTTGCACGGACTTTAATAGAGTATGTGCTTGTTTCCTGTGCTGTACAACAGTTTCTTTATGCCTTGATGAAGTAGTAGTTTGTTGTTGTGTGCTAAATAATTAGCAATTCGACCATATCATAGGATTACATCATGTTCAACTTGGTTTGTGAGGTGACTTTATCCTTTCTGCTAGTTGTTCTCCTGTTTTGCCAAACCAAGAATGAACTTCTGAGTTATTGCCACTCTCTGAATATTGAATATCTATAGTTTCCATGACTATAAATATGTGTTGTTTTCACATTTGTTGGTAGAGGTTAGGCATCCATTCAAGCAT
This sequence comes from Populus deltoides, assembly GCA_015852605.2. Classification (NCBI taxonomy): domain Eukaryota; kingdom Viridiplantae; phylum Streptophyta; class Magnoliopsida; order Malpighiales; family Salicaceae; genus Populus; species Populus deltoides. The sequence continues at coordinate 13,997,862 of CM027585.2, forward strand.
GGCATTTATTGGGACTTTTTTTTTTTTTTTTGAGATACTAGTTCTGCCTAAGATACTCCATCTGTTTATTTTCTGGATGAGTTTGCCTGCCCTTTTGTTTCTTCTTCTTTCATATATGTATGAATAAGCCATGTGCACAATAAGAATATGCAGGCAGTGGCTTGCTTCTCAACCTATTGCAACTTTGGTGTGAGCATATATATATATTAGAAAATTAGTTTACTTGTTGCTGGAGACATATGGGTGTACAAGTGCAGTTAATGATGACATTGAACTTCAATTATCCACATTGTTTAGTTTGTAATACTAGAATACTCCAGTGAATTTATTTGTTTATTTTCGATTATTTAACATTAAAATTCTCTTTCATCTGTTGCAGAGACTGGAAAGTTTTGGTAGACGAGTGGTACAGTGCTGCAAATGTTATACGAGGTAGAAACTTGCTCGCAAGTATTTTGTCATTGGCAGAATGCTTTTAGCATTCTTTCCAACTCGGTTCGAAAACTCTCTGTGGCATCTGATTTTATGCTTGGACTTTTAGGTAATGAAGGTACTCCTGATTCTGTAAATCCTTCTGTTGTTGATGAAGAAGAAGGGCTTCCTTCTCCTCCTTTGGATGAAGGAGCTTTCTTCACCACTCAACCTACTTCAATGGAGCTCTCACAAGTATGTTTCCTTTTCTTTTGATTTATGTTTAGTTTGTATTCAGGGTATTCTACATGGGGACTAACTTTTTGTACTACTTGTGTGTCCGTGTGCTGCATTACATGAAGTTCTTTGATGGAATGGATGATGATGGAAGTGAGTTGAATTTGCCATCTTTTATTATTCTTTTTGATAGCTTTTGGTATTCAGTTCTTTATTTGAATTCCCCACTTCTTAGATTCATGATTATGAATGGGGAATGTTGTTTCAGATCCTCGAAACAATGGGGAATTCATCAAGAACCATGTAAGTAGAAGGAGACCTTCAGCAGAGAATCAAAATATTTCAAAACAGAAACAGCAGACTCCTAAGGGAGCAAATATGCCTTCTAAGGACAACGAGAGTCAACAGATGAGGAAGCAAGAAGATGTTGTCAAGGCAAGTAAGCCTTCAAATGCCAATTCTGGGCCTGGGAGACCTCTAAAGCAAAATGTTGAGCAGAAGATGAATCAGGAAACTGTGTTATTTCGAAAAACAGATACGGTTACCAGCCAGAGAAAGCCCCCAACTGGTCAGCAAGATGTAAGTAAAAAAGAAAAAAGAAATTGTATCAGTTTTAAATCTACAGCTGCAGTTTTTATCTGACACCCTCTATTATTCATGTAGAAACTTAAGAGTTCAGATGAAGTTGCTGTCCAGATGAAACTTGAAGCCACAAAAAGGAAACTCCAGGAGCGGTACCAACAAGCTGAGAAAGGTTAGTGTCATTGCATCAAAAAAATATGTGTTTCTAATTTCGAATCAGCACATTACCAGTAATAGTGATTTGTTTAGATTGAACATAATGTAATCCAGATTGAATATAATGTAATCCAAACTAAAGTTAAGATATGAAATCTGGTGATATATGAAACTGGTTCCAAGTGTTTTTTGAAATTATGAAGTGGCTCGAAGTCTGCTCTTATACAAGTTTCTGTGCAAATTTGAAGTTGCTGATTATTTCTAACAATTGTAATTTCTTTCTTCATTTTTTTCTCTCTCCACAGCCAAGAGGCAAAGAACAATACAGGTAATGGAGCTACATGATCTCCCTAAGCAGGGACATGTTCAGAAAAACCAACCCATGCGACCAGGGAACCACAACCGGCACTGGGCGCATGGAAGGCGGTAAACATTTTTAGTTTTGCAGAGTACATATTCATCATCTTTCCAAGTATCTTCCATTTGGGAAGTCAGCGGAAGCGCGCTAAAACTCAGACACGCTGTTGTTTGATCTATAAACTATAAGAGATCCACGTGTCAATCATACTGAAGAGTGGAGACAACATTTGAAACTCAATCCCATTCTTAACACATTCAGTTGTAGAGATGCAGGGGATTGTATTGTAATGCAGTCTGGATTCTTGAATCTTGACATGGTTACCAGGATGCATATCAGTAGAGAACTTTGATTTGCACCTGCCGGCTTCGTTGACTGCTTCTCAACATTGTACTTGCCCCCTTTATTGACTGCTTCTCAACCATTTTTCCCCTTTAAATTCTCAGTCACAACGAGGCCTTCAAGTCATTGAAATTGTATACCTGAGTTTTGCACAGAATAAGTGCACGACACAAAAGACACTGTAAACTACTTGAGGTCAAAGTATAAGGTCAAATTACCATGTTCTTGTAGGGAATTGCTCTAATGTTACCTGGCTCAAGCAATTGATAATGAAACTTGCTTGATTTTCTTTCTTTCATGATTTGAAATTCCCATTTGTGATTAGTTCAACAGAAGGAAGCCATGAGAAATGAATAAAGAGAGAAAAAAAGAGGGTCAAATGCTCAAGTTTGAATGTTGGTTTGTTGGCTGGATATATTCTGAAAGTTCTTTTGACTAGAAATCAAGCACCAGTTCCAAAGACACGTTTGCTTGGTTCACTATGCCAATCTAATCAACAATTACTTATAAAGTAATCAAATATGACTCTATTAAATTACAAGATATCATTAAAATTGCTACATGTTACATGTCTGAAAGATTCCTGTCCAAAATCAGTGTGACCATGTGACAAGTGAAACATTTCCTTATTTTATAGTTTTTTTTTCCCTATAAAGTCGGATTATCAGATATAAAATATAGTCTGACTTAACAAGTTAACCCGTTAACCCGATAATCTTTGGTTAGTTTAAATAGGGTTTCATTTTTTAAAATAAATATATGAAAAGACATCGCTTCACCTCGTCCACTAAGCTAAGCTTGGACAGGATATTACAACTATGCTTTTTTTACACTTTTTATTGAAAGGCTGATATTTTGAACAGAATAACTTTTTATTGAAAGGATGTCGAATTGAGCCAGCCACGGCCCCAATTTGAACTCACACCGTCCCGCAGCAGACAGCATTTTTCCGCTTAAGAATATCCCCATTCTCTCATCATGAATTCCCTGCCCTTTGTTTTCCTTTATATATATTTACCTTTTCTTCACCAAGAATTTGAAAATATGTCACCATTTAATCTTTAAAGTATAGTTGTTCTTCATGCTATTTTATGGAATTATATTTTTCTTTTAAATTGGAGGATGAGTGGAATTTATCTTCTTAAGTAATTGCGTTTTTCAAGATACACATCGAATAATTTTTTATTTATTTCACCGATCATTATACATAATCTATTTACTTTTTATTAACTCATTTTTCAATTTATTAACACATGAATAATCTCAAAAATTAAATCTTTCTTCTTGAAGCTTCCTTTATAATAACTATTTTTTTTAGGTTTTATTTATTGATGTTAGTTAACTACATTTCAAACTGTATTTAACTTCACAAAACATTATTTTATATATTTTTTTTATCATCAACTGCGATTTAAATCACAAATATATATTTATATTTTAAACATATATTTTAATGATTTTTTGAATAAACATGATTTGTTAAAAATATTATAAAATATTTGCAACAATCATACTTGAAAAACTCCTAAATCGCTTATTAATTTAAAGCTTGAAATGCATGGATGAAAAATCGAAACTCTTTCAATTAAGCAACGCTACTTGTTGGCTGTAGTTTGAGCCAAGATTTAAAGTTTAAAACATATTATTTAAGACTGTATTGATATATCAAATTTTGAATTCATTATTGTTTTATGCGATGAACTTATTTGATGAATAAATATGTCTCTCTTCGTAGAAAAGGCTTTTTTATTTTATTTTATTTTATGAGCACGTAAATTCATAATAAGTTATTTTTTATTACATAATTTTTTATGGACGTTTTTGAAAAAATAATATTTACACCTAATAGTAATTAGAAAATCATCAATTAAAATTCGTTCTTTTTTTTTTTTCAAGAACAAGCATGGTTAATTTATGATTTATTAATAAAAAGGTGTCGTTTTAATATTTGCATTTAGATTTGATCTCGCCATTTTTTAGATAATGACATCTACGGTACAAAACAAAAAAAAAGATTCTTAAAGGGGTGGATTTAATTCTGTATCACTCATTAAGATGAGATCAGAATAAGTATTCATTCGAAAATCAATTTGCAGAATTTAAATAATTTATTCTGCATGAATAAAAATTAAAATGTTTTCAATGAATTTCCTCCAATTGGAGCTTGCCACCCCTGCATTTTTCAATATTATAGCTGAAAAAACACCTGAAAAAAAAGAGAGCATAAATAATGATAATCCTTCGAGGTATAATCTTTCAAATCATTTGAGTAATATTATTTTTAAATATCATTATCAATGATACTCCATTTTAAAAGAAATTTATTAAATGTAATTTATGCATGCATGGTTCATGGACACTTTACTTTCAAATACCATAAATTAAAGGAACTTCCTAATCTAAAATCTAACTCATCTATCATTCAATTAATTTAATTAAAATTAGTTTGATCAGCATTAAAAAATTCCTTTTTAAAAAAAATCATTTTAATAAAAAAATTAATAAATTTGAGTTAACTCAATATATAGCCTAACAAACCAATAACTCACATCCTTTTCCATTCACATCAGGTGGTCCTAGAAACTATGCTCCGATGCCTCACCGTCCATCCCTTCTAATAAGCTTGAAGAGTCGAGGTTTCTGGTTGGGAGTGGTGGGTCTCTTCTTCAAGTTGGGGGCATGATAGAACCTGTCGAAGGCATTTTGGAAATTTTGAGGTATGTTCATACGACAGAAAACAAAACGATTTAAAATATATTATATATATATATATATATTTATTATTTTTTAAAAATTATTTAATTTTGATATCAACAAATTAAAACAATTTAAAATTATTATTTTAAAGCAAATAAAAAATAAAAAAATTTCAAAAACATTTTTAAACTAAAAAAACAGACTAGTTTTGCAGCTTAATTTTTTGTGTTAAGGGACTTCTTTTATTTGCGAAGGAAAGGAAGGTCTTGAAATTGGGAAAAAAGTTAAGGGAATAGATGACACCAAGCATGAATGTTTAGGTCTTTTAGAGGTCGTAATTTGTAGACATATTGTACGTAGAGATGGAATTAGAAGACTTCTCTATATATGCAAATGATTTGGTTATATATTTCCATATGCAAATAGATTTTCCTGTCAAATTAATTAATTATTCTATGATCGTAGATCATAATCTATAAATCGACTAGAAGTTTCCTTATATATAGATATTTAATTCAATAATTAAATTTCTTTTATAGAATTTCTTTCTGGAATTACTTGTCAAAAAATCTAATGCATTTCCATTGATAATTAACCATGCAAATTAATTCAATTATTATTATTATTATTATTAGTTTCCTTCGCATAAGAAGCATAATCAATGTTCTTTGAAAACAATTGCTTGGGACCCTTTTTCCTTTTTGACTTTCTAGACATAAAACTTTAAGACCAGAACTTATAAAACACTTGTTGTCCCTTTTTCCTTGGACTTTTCTCTGTCTTGTTAAATGCCGTTGCCCATGAATTTAGCTTGTGTGAGTCGTAATCCATTCACTCACACGCATAACCCAGAACCGGTTTAAATTAAGACTCACTTTGATAATAACCAAAGTTCTTACTTAATAAAATATTTATAATTCTGTTCAAGATAGCTCTGCTTGCACACATGGTTCACATTTTTCACCTACCCTTGATGTTTAGCTCTAGCCCACTTCCCTCATGAAAAAAACCCTCGACTCTAACGATATGCATGATATACAAAGAATTAATAATCAGCCTTTTTTTCCATTCTTTTCCCTGTAGTTTAGAATCTAATTAAAACCAAGTCCAATATTTGTAGCATGGAAGAGAGGATCGATCTCAGGTATTATTGATGGCTTGTTTCACCTCTTTGGTGAGGACATAGGAGGCTCTCTTGGCAGGCTGAAACAGGGAAGGAAAATGCTAGGAAGGTCAGCGTGCATGCATGGTTGCATAGCATGACTCAGTGGCGTTGTTATTAGAAAATTATATATACAGAAATAAAAGAGCAAGAATCCACGAGGAAAGGTCCAAATTCACTTCATTTTTTTATGAATCACACGTATAACTATATAGTTTTGAATCTGATTTATAATTATTTTGAGTCTATTTATTTGTAGACACCGAAAATGACACTAAAGAATATCTTACAAATCTTGTTGGATCGCCAACAGCTGGACTACGTAAGATTTGCACTTCTAATTCATATAGGGTTATAAATGTGGTCAATAAAGGTTAATTTTGGGTCACTGCGGTGCCATTGTACAATCAATTAATTAAAACCAAAACAAGAAAATTTTTAGATTGGAGAAAAATATTTACAGGCTAGAAAAATTGTAAGTTTATTTTACATATGAATAGTCAGTGTCGTTATAAATGACAAGCGTTTTACAACGTTGCTACAACACAAATGTAGACAACATTGATGTTTAGACTTGGTGTTTTAAAATTCTGGGTGAATTTTTGTTCTTAATTTCCTGTGTTTATATGTTGTAATGGAGTTGAATGTCATTCATATTCAATGTTTGATCTGATAATGTTTTTAGTAATTTGATTGACATATTTAACAAAATTAAAACCTAGTTATTAATTTTAATAAGAGTGATTCACTCGAGTTAAACTTAAAAACCTAGTAATACAGACTTTTTTACGCAAATCTCACAGCTATGGTTTTAGAGTCTCAATACTTAGAATTTGGAATGTGATTGGAGAAAATGTTTGAAGAATCAATTACCCTTAAACAGTAATTAGATGCAAATTTCAAAATAGTTGGAAACCCAAATTGATGTTTTCCTGATTTCGATCCCAAGAACTTGTACAACAGAGGAAAGTCAGGTTTTTGGAAGGGCAATTGTCCAGCAAAAAGTCATTGACATCATGAAACTAGCTGTTGGCACAACACAACATTTCCCATAAAAACACAGGAAACTGATTTTGCTCCCTTTCTCCTGGGGCTCCTGTCCCCTTTTCAACTTTCTTAGGGTATTTTAGAGTCAGATTTTTTGCTTGTCCAAGGGATGATCCAGTCTTGGTCGCTGCTGGTTCTTGCATGCCCTCCTAGAAATAAAAATAGAGCAATAATATTTTCTTATATAAAATATATAGACTGGTGATAGAAAAGGTCAAGAGGAAGAATAATTTAAAAAGCAAATATGAAGAGACGATCGATCTTAATTGTGCCCATAAAGGAGAGATAAATAAATAAAAAAATCAGATTTCCATATTTTCAGTCTATCATCTCTTTTGAAATTTGCCACGTCTAGCTATATAAAAAGCTGACTGAATCTATTTAATTTCCACATATAACTATTTTGAAATACTTTTTTATATTATATTGAAAATGTGATTAAGTGCTTTTTAAAAATAAAATAAAAAAACAAAAGATTTAGATGAGGTGAGGTGAGGTGAGATCAGGAATGACAATTTTATCCGAATATAATGGATAATATTGATCCAAGCTGCTTTGAATGACTGAATTTTTTTTTTAATAATTATCTTACTTGATAAATAATAAATAAGATAAAGATATTGTTAAATTGGATATCCATTAAGGTGAGGTGGAAATAAAACATATAAGAAAAAGGGTGGGATCCACTTGTAATAATTAATCCTTTTTTCCGACAATTTGTTTTCAGCAAACTAATGAGGCCCGGATTGAGAAAGAAGTGGGTTCCATGAGATTTTCTGGCCTTCTATGGCCCTTGAATTTAAGAATTATCTGCATTGCCTCAACTGAAGCCAACCCTAATTAATTATTTTAATGTAGGGTTCCATGCCACCGCAAAGTGACAGATGAGGCATCCCATCAAGGTGGCAAAATCCCAATATTTCCTCTTTGTCTCCACCATATCTTGATGACAGCCAAGTGTTTCAAGCATGGTAGCTTGGGTTCTTTTATGGAGCACATCTTTTCTATCTTCTTCCAATGCATGCCATGGTCCCTATATAGAAAAGTCTTTTTCCAACGCATTTTGGTAGTGATGAGTGCAGCAAATCTCACTAGCATGACCTTCCCAGCACCTGCCATGGTGATCATACACAAAACTCCCATGGATAAGAGCTCGATATATGGCTTTATCCTTAGCCAACTCAGGCAAAGGATAATATTTAAAACCACTAAGCACACGTTTCCTTTCCTAATCGTACAAGTAATACCATTTTAGTCATCTAAGATTAGTCTGATATATATAAAACTCATTTCTCACGTTTCTCCTTAACCTTGCATTGCAAGTTAGGTATTTGAATTTGTCTTAAAAAACCATACATGGAGAATAGCAAATTAAGCCATTTCGTGTTATCTTAAATGACTTTTGATCTTAACGGGTTTGTGAAGATTAGCTCTTGTTTTTTACTTCATAAACTAGAACTATGAAATCTTTTTTTTGAATATTTCGTTACATATCTTATCATCAAATAAATAAAAAAAATCTTAAATGACTATTTCTATTATATACTCTGAGAATTTATAATTTCTCTTAATAAACCTGAAAAATAAAAAAAAATGTTTATGTTTAATTTTTTTTCTATGTAGAACTAGATCTTAAAAATTCCAAATAGAAGAATAGTTTCGGATTTATTTTATTTCTTCATTTTTATTTTTTTAATTTAACCAAGTATGTTTTTGCTTGACTCCTTTAAACTAACTAAACACAACTTAATTAATTGTCCACTATCAAATTCCATGGCTATAATTGGCAATTCACTCGCATCATATATTAAAATTTGGAATTTTATGCCTTGATTTATATTAAAATTTGTGGTTAATTAAATAGATTTTGATTGAGGAAAAAGTGATCTAGTCTTGTCCAGGATTACATAAAACATGGCCATAAATCAGAAAACTCTTGGTACTAAATTTCGGGGGTGTTTTATTAAAGGACTCGAATCAGTGCTTATTAATAAAATAAATAAAGAAAATGAAGGGATATTAATTATTAAGTTTCTTGGCAAGTCCAAATTCAGAGTTCGTCTGTCATCTATCTAATGGAAAGAAAAAGGTCCCTTCTGCAAGCCTTCGTTTTCCATTATCACGCTGGATGTGAAATCAAGACTCCATTGACAAGAAACCATTTTTTTTGTGCTTTTCCAGCTAATTGTTACTAACAAAAAACTGAAAGTAAAGTCTACCGAAGTTATTAAATCTTGCCCGGCTGTGTTGATGGGTTGAGCGGGTCAATTCAAAATAATGTTTTTTTCTAAAAAAAATTTAAAATCAAGTTGGTTTTCAATCAGATCATGAATTGATTTGTTGTTGGGTTGGTTGAATTTTATTAGTTTAACCCCAATCCAGTTTAATTTAAACCCTAGGTTTTAAGTCAACAAGTCATCCAATGAACCTAATGATTCGGCGAGCTCTAATAAGAATTCTACATTAATAAATACATTGTTTAAATGTATTAATAAATATTTTTTTTCCGTGTAGATTGTCTTGGATTCAATTCCGAAATTGTAATTTCAGCCAGCCTAACTTACAAAGATGAGTATACTGTTCATTTAGGAAGAAAAGCACGCAAAAGGTTGTTAGGTTTTTGGGTCAATGATTTATTGAATGAATTATTTTTATTAAAACAATAGCAGTTGTTTTTTACAAGAGAATGACTCAATTGGATTTAAATCAAGTTTGATTCGGTCAATACTTAACTAGATAGAGCAGGTTTGGTTGAGTTTATATCTTGTTTGACTCACTTTAATTCCTGAACGAAGTCAGGCTTTGAATCCAGAGTTTTTCTGGTTAACCCGTCGGCCGGAACCCGAGTTTAACAACTATGTGAATGGGCTGATAATCGTTTCATCACTTTTGATATTTGGGCTGAACCCACCTGAGTTGAGAGTACCGAGCAGGAAATTGGATTAGCTCGGCGAGGTTTTTTGGAAGTCAGGATTCTTCGATTATTCCTCTTCCACCTTTTTTCCTTCCGAAGAATAGATTTTTAAGCTAGAATCGTGAATGGCGTGGCATAGATTGAAGCAAATCTAAAGTGTTGACTTATCTTCACAGGGTGGGCCTAAGCCACTACCAAGTCGAGGGGCGGGCATGATGTCTGCTAGTTGAAGCAAATCCCATCAAAGCAAGGTGGTAGCTCAAGTTCATGCATCAAAGCAGCTTGAAGAAATTAAATAAACAAAAATAAATAAATTATAATGCACTAGATATTGCATAGATCTGGAACTGCAGAAGAGTCCAAATTGATTAGCTTTAGACTTCAGGGCATAGAAAAGTAGCTTGCAAGCAAGCCCTTTTTATTCTTCTTTTCAATAAAAGAAAAATAGACTCCTCATTCTATCTGCTTCACGTGATTCATCTTTGGCTATATTTCAACTTGTGACTAGCCTTTTAGTGCCCAGGGAAGGTCCTCCAGCACTTGCTGCACGCTCAAGGAAAACTCTGTAGCTGAGAACTTGAGCTTAGGGTTGCAAGCAAAAGATGCCCAAACGCGTAAAGAAGAAAAGGCCAGTCCAAAATCATTTGATTTATCATCATCATAAACTTCGAAATAATTAAACAGTAATTGTGGTTCCAAAAAGAGAGATGTTTTTCTTCCCGAGAAAATAGAATTTTTCTTTCTTGGTATGGTCAAGTACAATAATGGCAGCCTCATTATGCAGACAAAAATCTAGAGCAGAACAATTCTGGAATCCAAGGCAATAAGTCATCCCATGGATTATATTGAACTATCTACCATTTTTATTAAAATGATAGTATTTTATTTGTTTTTTTTTTATAAAACTATATTTGAACCATCTTAAAATCACTAAAAACCCATCCAAATATTGGATGGATGTTAGTTAGCAGAAATCAGGAGGGCCAATAGAACAAGCGAAGATGGTGAGATGGAAAAAATAACTGAAACATGCAAGCAACAATGGTTACTGGATATTACAATAAAATGAAAACAAACCCAGAACAGAACAGATTTTAACTACTAGCAAGCTTTCCCCCTTTCATCAACAATATTCGAACTTTTTAACTAGAAGAGAGAAAATGGGAACTTTTCTTAATCTCCTAGTGAAGTTCATTTACCCGCAATACAAACTAGAATGCAGTAGATTTTTATATTCTTCAATAACATACATGGAGCTAACTTAAGCGAGCTTCATATACCATAGTGAAGCGTCGATAGGAATCGGATATTACTGTTCATGCTTGGTTGTGACACTCCTTCACATCTGCTCCGCATACTGACCCTCCTCTTCCTCCTCGTCATCGTACTCACCCTCCTCGTCGGCAGTGGCATCCTGGTACTGCTGGTACTCAGACACGAGATCATTCATGTTGCTCTCAGCTTCTGTGAACTCCATCTCATCCATACCTTCACCAGTGTACCAATGCAAGAAAGCTTTTCTCCTGAACATAGCAGTGAATTGCTCGCTGACTCTCCTGAACATTTCCTGGATGGAGGTGGAATTTCCAATGAAGGTGGATGCCATGGCGAGTCCCCTTGGTGGGATGTCACAGACACTGGATTTCACATTGTTTGGAATCCACTCAACAAAGTATGACGAGTTCTTGTTTTGGACATTGATCATCTGCTCATCCACTTCCTTGGTGCTCATCTTGCCACGGAACATAGCTGAGGCAGTGAGATAGCGACCATGCCTTGGGTCAGCAGCGCACATCATATTCTTGGAATCCCACATTTGCTGGGTCAGTTCTGGAACAGTGAGGGCACGGTATTGCTGGGATCCACGAGAGGTCAAAGGAGCAAAACCAACCATGAAGAAGTGGAGACGAGGGAAGGGAATGAGATTCACAGCAAGCTTTCGGAGGTCCGAGTTGAGCTGACCAGGGAACCTCAGGCAGCAAGTGACACCACTCATGGTTGCAGAAATCAAGTGGTTAAGATCACCAACTGTAAGAGAATAATGATCCAAATGAGCTAACACAACCGAGAAACCAAAAAATAACAATAACAACAGCAACAGTACAAGGTAAACATAAATGATGGATATAAGAAAATCCAAAGTGAGAAATTCAGATTCAACTCGTGTGTTCTTATATTTTTCTATGAGTATGTTAAAGATTGCCAACATCATATATGCCTAACAAATCGCAGCTCAAAACTGCAATTCAGATTGTACTCATGTGTTCTTATATTTTTCTATGTGCAACACGTTGAAGGTTGCAAATATCCTATCTGCCTAATAAATTGCAGCTCAAAACTGTGATTGGTTATTGCTCTACCCTAATTACTGACAATGTCTCTCAAGAAAAAAGATAAGAGTGACAACCTCTGCCAGATATAAAGCAATGTCGATTCCTCAGCAACAAGCATATGACAAGGAACTATATAACTGCGCAAAAGTTTGTTCAATCCCATGCTTACTGAAAAGGGAACCTAAAACTAGTAGTCCCGACAACCAAATATTCAAAGTTATGGAACCAGGGGGTATAATTTTCCACTAAAATCACAGAACTCCATAATTTTGCATAATGTTAACCTATCTCCATAAACCAAATGTAAAGAGCACCAATTCATTACACAAAAACCACCACCAAAATTAACTAAAGTGTGATCAGTAGAATAAAATGAGTCACTAAGGAACATGTCAAATCATACAAATCCACAATTACATGAACAATACTTAAAATACATAGAAAAAAACAATCCAACTAGATGAACTGCTGACATGATAAACTAGATTCAGACAAAATTTAAAGCGATTGACAGATGCAACTTACAGTCATTTCAGTTTCACTTACAGCTTGGAGTAGTCAATTTAAGAGTCCTGAAGCAGATATCATACAAAGCCTCGTTATCCAGAACCATGCACTCATCAGCATTCTCAACAAGTTGATGCACAGACAGGGTGGCATTGTATGGCTCAACCACAGTATCTGAAACCTTTGGGGAGGGAAAAACAGAGAAGGTCAACATCATCCTGTCAGGGTACTCCTCACGTATTTTTGAGATGAGCAAGGTGCCCATTCCCGAACCAGTTCCACCACCCAATGAGTGGCACACTTGGAAACCTGCAAAAATAACAACAGATCAGCACATCCTTTCCACAAAAATTTCAACTTAAAAAAACAGGAGCGCACCAAACCTTGAAGACAGTCACAGTTCTCTGCCTCCTTCCTTACAACATCAAGAACAGAATCAATAAGCTCTGCTCCCTCAGTGTAATGCCCCTTAGCCCAGTTGTTTCCAGCACCAGATTGTCCAAACACAAAGTTATCCGGCCTGAAAATCTGTCCATACGGACCAGTACGAACACTGTCCATGGTACCAGGCTCCAAGTCCATAAGCACTGCACGTGGAACAAACCTCCCACAAGAAGCCTCATTGTAGTACACATTCACACGCTCCAACTGCAGATCTGATGAACCAACATACCTTCCAGTCGGGTCTATTCCATGCTCATCACACACAACTTCCCAGAACTTGGAACCAATCTGGTTACCGCACTGACCACCTTGCACGTGAAGGATCTCTCTCATTGTCGCTTCTGCAAAAATCAAAACTACTATCAATCAGCACCACACAATTTCACAGTTAACAAATCTATAATTCCAACGAAGGTAAAGTAAATAAAATAAAATCTAACAGATCTATCACTCATAAATTTTCGTTTAAGAAAAAAACGCATGAATTACTATATGCTCACTATGAAGTGAAAATGGCAATTAAATAGGTAAGATCTAAAATAATTACTACGTAGAAGGGAAATTAATTAAAAAAAATCATCGAATCTAAAACAATATCACTATAACTGAATTGATTTCAAAAACTACATAAAATTGTTACTATAATCTGTAACCATCATAAGCTAAAATAACTGAAAAAACATTGAAAAAAATCAATAAAATCGCTATCCATAGATAAGAAGGCAGTGTTGCAGTGAAAAATAGTAATAAATATACAAATTGTTAAAGATCCAGAGATCTAATCGACTAAGAGCATGCAAGATCTACAAAATTTCACCAGAAAAATCGAAATAAAAATCACTAAATAAAGCAAGAATTAAATAAAATTGATAAATCTAATGAACGAGAAGTAATGGCAATGTGAACAAAAAAACCTGGAGATCTAGAGAGAGAGAGGATTACCTGGAGATTTTTAGAGAATGGAGAAAACTTGAACGGGAGAGAGAAACAGAGAGTGAGGAGAAAGGACAGCCCTAGAGGTAGAGGATTTATGGTTATTTGAAGAGAGTGAGGGATAGGGAGTGAGATCGGACGGTATACATTGGTTCCCTCCTGTTTTTTTAAGATTAGTTTGGTACCGTTGGATGGTAGAAATGGACGGTTGAGATTGGGATTTTTGGGCGTGATTATTAAGGTTTGAGTTTTTAAATTTTGGTGTTAATTTAATGGACGGATTTCACCTTCACCGAAATGACAGGAATGGCCTTTGACTGCTCATTTTGAGAAAAAAACAGTTGACGGATGTTTTTCGAGACAGGGATCTCTCACCGACGTCCTTTCTTTCAATATTACGATAATGTCCCCGAATAAAAACCAGTTTCTTACTTCGTTGATATTTCTGTTTTTTTTTTTAATTATTATTAAGATAGCAAGTCTGGAAATTCAATATACCATTTCTTTATTTTGTTTCTGAATAGAGAATATTTTATATATATATATAAAATTGTGTTTGGTAGGTTTTTCAAGATAAAAGTAATATATATATATATATATATTCTGAATAGAGGATTGTAATTAATATAGTTGATCAAAACATGAAAACATACATAAAATTATATATATAAGATAAAAGAAAAATTAGAAAAGAAAGAGAGATTGTCGAAGGTATCATGGTCGTGGCCACAATGGTCATTCCACGGGGAAACTAGACCCGAGCTTGTGCCAGGAATACGGGCAAAATGGTCAATCCATGAGAGGGCATTCTTGTAAATCAGGAGAAAAAAACAGTTGAGATATTTAACTGCAATCAATGCTATCGGGCAATCTAATTTTCCTTTTTTTATTCTTCTTTTTCTGATAAAATAATTAAGACTACGATAAAAGACCGGCGCCTCAAGCGCGTGTAGGAAACAGTTAGCGGTAAAATGCTGCAAATTTTATCGACTTTACGACATTCAAATTGTTTGTCCGTTGAGCTGATTTTTTATTTTTTATAAACATCTATGAAATTAAGTTTTTAATACATATGTTATGTCAATGGATGAAACTCTAATTTTTTTTAATATGAAAGAGGTGTTCGAGATTTTTATGAATGGTGTTTTTTAAAATAGTTTTTTATTTGAAAATATATTAAAATTTTGTTTTTTTAGCCTTTTCTCTTATTTTTTAATATTAAAATATCAAAATCACCATAAATAACTAAAAAATATCAATTTAATTATTTTTCAAGCCAAAAATATTTTTAAAAAATATCTACAAAAACAATTGTGTCAAACACCCCAAAATATAAGGCAAGGTAATTTTAAAATATTTGGCTCATTTATATATTAATGGAATATTAGAAGGTTTGACACATTTATTATCTTGGTTTAAAGATGTTAGCTCATCTCTTTATTTGATTTATATATTTTATAAATTTTTTTGAGTTATTAGGTTAAATTTTTGCTCCTTTAAATTTTTGTAATTAATATTAAAGAAAATAATAAAGAGTATTAGATAAAAGTATAAGATGATTTTAAAATTTGACCTAATTATAAATTGTAAATATAAAAAATTATCTTCCATTGAAATATTAAATAATAAACATGACAGGAAAAAAAATATGATTTATTATAGTTGAATTATGAGAGTTAATCATGTCATTTTCACAATGATATCAATACTTATTAAGAAAAAGGGAAATTATGTTTTCGTACAATTACACCTTGAAAAGGCGCGTGGGGCTATTGTTCCCAGGAGCAAGGAAAGGGACACAAGTCACACAACTGTTGTAGGAAATAGCAGCAAGTCACATGAAGCAAGTCTCGAGGACATGTGACCCTGCCATTATGCCACCCAATCACACACCGAAAAGGCTTGCGAAAGTTAACAAATCCCACTCTTTTAACCATAGTTAAACATTAACCAAGTCCTCTAGTTAAAAATGGAGATCAGATCTATGGTGTAAATGATACTGATTGCTTGCCTGCTTGGGTTAAACTTTCAGCATCTGTATCTTTGTGGATATGTCCCGTGTCCTAAGTTAACGGCTCAACTTTTAAATTACAAAATCAATATATATATATATATATAGACACACAAATAGACACACACACTCGAGATTTGGAGAAGGTGGGCCCGGTGAAAAAACTAAAAAAAACTAAATAATATTTTTTAATTTTATTTTAAAAAACAAACTAAATTAACATAAATTAACTCAGCTGACTTATCACTCAATTTTAAGCTAGGTAGAGTTTCGTAAACCTCCAATGATACTGAAATTTATGGTACTCAAATTAATAATATTTTCAAAGCAAGTTTAAAACTTAACTAATTGAGCTACACCCTTCAAGATTCAATCTCATTATTATTGATTACATGAGTGTAAATAAATGCCACTTAAGTGGAGATTGATCAAAATTAATTTTTTATGTTTAAAATTATATTTTTTATTTTGATATGTTTATATTAAAATAATTTTTTAAAAAAAAAACTTTAAAAACAATACTAAACATCCTCTCAAATATATTTTTGTACTGAGCATGAATTATTATCGTGGATGGTGATGGTGCCTCTACATGGACTTCTTTGTCCGAGTAGGAGTAACGTCACTGTCTCTGGTGGGCAATAAAATTTTGCTGCACAAATTTGACAAATATTCCATACCATAAACCGATAAGAGGCATCCCAAATTCTTGTTATAAGACACAATTACAACCGAATTATTGAAAACTAAAGCAGCCTTTAATTTGGTTTCAAAGGGGTATTTGATTTGTGATTTTTTAGATGTTTTTCTAAAAATATGATCGATGATAACGTAATTGTTGAGAGTATAATATGTATATCTGGTAAAAAATAAAAAGTTTTAGTAACTTGTTTTTATTGTGTAATTTGGTTTATAAAAGAAATTTTGGAGAAATTCAAACGAGTTTTATTATTATACCTATGTGATTTTAGAATGTTTGGAAATACGATGTAAACCGTGTTGTTTAAAAATTTAAATTTATTTTTGTTAAAATTTAATTTTTATATATATTTTAGATCGCTTTGATTTCAAAAATTATTTTTAAAAATTAAAAAAAATATTATTTTGATATATTTTGGTATAAAAAGCATTTTGAAAAACAACCAACCACACCTAAAAGGTCATGAGATGTGTTAATAAATCTAACTTTATAAAATAATTAAAACTAACAATTAAAATAATGAATCTACCAACAAATTAATTACACAATATATATATATATATAAAATAAAATGTGATGCAAATCTTGATTGCTTTATTTTATTGCAAAGATGAAAGAAAACACAGTCGGTCTACATGAAACTCCTTTGACTACTGCATTTTTTTTACAACATCCAAAGATTCTTATAAAAGTTTTTTAATTAGTGCTCAATTTACACCTTTTTCGTCAGATTTTGTTAATAAATTCTGTTAATAGCATTTAAAAACAACGTTCATGAAAAAAAAATGGCAGAAACTAGTGCTCGTTTTTATTTACACCATCTAAAGATTTTTTTTTATATATATAGTTGAACTATTCATGTTTGGATTTACACTTTTTTTGTCAGCTTATGTTAATAAATATGCTAAAAATATATGAAAATCATGTGTACAAAAAATAAATAAAAATAACACACTAAATAATATTAAAACCAAATAAAATATAAAAATTAATTCAACCCAAAATCTTAAAAATTCTAAAATATAATTTATATTATTCTATAACATAAAAATTCTACATACACCTCATGAAATGTCACACAACTCGAAAGGAATCAAATCAAATGTAAATCATTATTGTCATGTAGACTTCACTTACTTTTCTATACATATTTCATACAACTATCGACTTAATTTAGGGATTAATTAGTGGAATTAATGCCTAACAATCTCTCTTGTTTAAATGCTAACAAGGAAAAAAAACATCGTCTTGGTACAGGGAAATCGGTCACAGAACACCACAGAAATGTTAACATTTTGTTTTTTTGACATATTTCCTATCACAAGAATTCCACCACAGAAATGATTGATTCCTCGTGATGTATAGTCGCCCACCTGCACAAAACAATTGCAACTGTGTGATTACATGGGCTGTAGTGCAACTGTGTGATTACATGGGCTGAGGCTCTTGGGGACCTGAGATGATCTACTGCCATAGAACGAGAGCTTCGAGCCATTTAATACATGACAAGGATCTCATTTCCTTGGAACACTGCAATATTGGGCTTTCCAGGGGAGCAGCGTGTTGGATCTCTCATCAGAGACAGGAAGAGGAATAAACTGACTGCAATATGTGAGCCTCCCTGTAGTGAAAACAGATGAAATAATTTCCATTAGTTTGGCATGCAATATACTATGAGCCCTTTTCTTTTCTCTTCTCCAAAGTGCCACTTATGAAGTCCAACGACTCGCCAACCCTCCATCATAGCTGCAAAATGTTGTCATTAAACTTGTTGGGGGTCGACTCTGAATATATATTTTAGAGTTTAATCCAAGTTGGATTTTAATTTAAATTAAAAAGATATTAATTTAAAGAGTTAATTCATGGCTTAATCAAACCTGATCAATACTAATAATAACTTTATTTTGATAAAAGATAATTAACTTAGATTCCCCTAGTAACTAAGATTTTTTTTCTAGTTTGTACTCCAAACTAGATTAGATTACTACTAGTTTTTTTACTTGTGATTTGCCGCAGGTTGATAATATTTTTTGATAAAAAAAAAACATGTAAGCTTCTCAAATGCATTTTTTTTACGAAAAAGATCCTCATTTTAAAATAGAAAGTTTATACACGCATTTAATTAAATAAAATCAAGAACTATATGTGTCAATAAATATAAAAACAAATGTCAACATGTCTATTTGACTCGTCTGGCTGCAGGTCGAATAATTTTTTTCTAACACAATAATTAATGTGTAAGTGTTATTAACATGTTTTTTGATATCTAGTAAAAAAATATAATAATGAATCAAAAGGTCGATGATTATATATTAAAAAATATAATAAAGATCATACTTGTTAATAACACCTAAATATTATAAAACATGTTTGTTTTACATAATAAAAAAATAAAATAATATTATAATTGCTACATGAAACACCATTTTTTTAATTATCTGTATAATATTTTGACAAAAAAAAATTCAAATTTTTTTCTTGCCACTGATACAGTACCCACTACAGCAACAAAATTAGATAAAATATCAATTGTAGCATGAAAGTGGGTCTATTTCAGTATATGCAAAATGATGCAAAGGTGAGAGTTGCTGCTAGCTACTGATAATGGCAGAAGCCTTGAGATGTTGGTTAATTCTCAAGTTGGTCCCACTTAATTCCCTGTGAAATCTTTTTTAATGGCCAAACCATTGATTGTTGAAGAGACAATAAGCATCCAACAAGTAAAGAGAGAAGAAGGGATGAATCCCTAAGGTCAAATTCATTATAGCTACATTTGTTGCTTCATCAGCGGGAGAAAAAATGGAGGAGGAGGAGGAGGAGGAGGAGGTGTTGTCAATAACAATGGCTGTTGGGAGAAGCATTCCTTTGTAAATAAGGTCAATGATTCATTGTACGTGCATTATGAACTGTTCTTCTTTGCCTAATGCATCGCTCACCATGACATAATATATCCCTAATAGTGTTTATTAGAAGATAGGCCACCCGTGATTCACTACTGGCGCTTGGATGTTGTTGGTGTCTTTTAAAAATAGAAAAAAAATAACCTGAGTACTCAAAAGTCATGGATTTTATTGGAATATTGAATAAGATTAATATTATATAAAAGCAACAACAGAGTGCATGAATTGAATTTTAAAAGAAAAGGTAATAATGATAATAAGGAAAAAGATATCCCCATAAATCAAAATATAGTAAAATAAAATTGAAAAAAAAAATTAATAAAAAAAACCTAAAAAAATATAAAAAATAACCTAATTTCGAGAGGAGAGGAGAGGGAAAACTAAAAAATATCACAGCGACGCAACATCACCCAAAAACCACACATGCTGTCCCATGGTGAAGTAGATGCCTTGACCTTTTCAAAATATCAAATTGCTCTTAAACCAACTTGATTATAATAATAAAAAAAACCACGATGAGAATAAAAAAAAAACCTTTAAAAAATAGTTTAATAACTTTTTATTGCTTAGATAATTCAGTAACTTTATTGTGCTGAAAAAGTAAAAAAATTAAAAAGTCCCTAGACGAAAACTAATTTTTATTTTTAAAAATAATTAAGTTATTTTACTATCAAAAAGTTAATAGATAAATTTATCAATCTAATAAACATTAAATCTCGAGAAAAAAACTATATTATCGTCAAAGCAAGCTCTTTTAAGTTTTTATAAAAAGGATAAAATCATCATCATATTATTTCAATATTCAGCGCAATGAATCTAGTGCCACCATATTTTACTAATGCTTAAAACTGCACTCTTATAATCAAATATTTTCCCATCAAAGCAAAATAAAATAAATTTTTTTTATCCCGAATACATCCAATATGAAAACATTAAGTCCTTAGCATTTAGCTAGTATTTGTTTATTATTTTTCATAACAAAAAGAAACAAATTAAGATATCATAGAAATATCTCTCTCCACTTCATGTTCATGTTATAAAATTACAAAAAATCACTTTATTTCTCTCACTTTAACAAAAACACGTTTCTGTCTTTTTTTTTTATATATGTTTTTTATATTTTGAAATACTAACTAAACATAAAACATACATTTAAAACATCTCTGACACACCAATGTGGAAAAATCAAAAATCAAAACTATACCTTTATAAATAAGACTAATTAAATATAAATATATCATTATATATAAGAAGTAAATATATAGTGAGACGTAAATATATCTCAAAAAAAAAAAAAAAAGGAGAAGAGAAAAAAAAAAAAAAAAAAAAGGAAAAAAAGTAGAAAAAAAAAAAAAAAAAAAAAAAAAAAAATTAAATCTTAATTAGAGTAGATGAAAACTAAGAGGTGGAGCACGGAAAACCTTTGACTATGTGGGCGCCGATCGATCAAGCTGAGATTCCTATCATGTGAACGTTTTTTCACGTTAGAAATTATACTTCTCTGGACTCTAGTGATCAACACTTTGTTCTTCTGCAGCATGATATTCCTTAGTTTTTTATGAACCTGTCTGCCTCTAGATGTAGGATAGAGTGGAAACATTATCAACCTTTAATATACATATATATATAATGATTCTGACAGCGAATTTGATTAAATATTTGTTAAGATAAGGCGATGCTAATTATAAATATTATCTTTTTGCTGGTTTGTGGTTATATATATGCTCTAATTATGTCAACTGCTCCTCTTGCTATTTTCCTCTTATATGTGTTGAAGAGAGAGATTAACTTGAACTATATAAACCCACCTTCAAGTAGCTCGGTGAGTGAGGGAATACAGACATGATCCTAATCAATCAACAATTAAAATGTCAGTCAATGAAGATTTTAATATACATAATTTTAATTAAATTATGCGCGCAGAAATCTAGTTGGCTTTATTTAGTTAATTAGATCGTACGTGGTGATAATAGAACCCTAAAATAAAAAGATTTTACATATGTAGTGTGTGTTTGGAGTGTGGTTGTAGTTGATTTTCAAAGTATTTTTCACTCAGAAAAATATATTTTTAATTTTTTAAAAATTATTTTTGAGATCAGTACATCAAAATAATTTAAAAACATAAAAAATATATTAATTTAAAATAAAAAAAATTCAAATTTTTTCGGAAACACTTTTAAACGCATTACCAAACACTACCAGAGATAAAATTCCCATAAGAAACCATTTTTTTTTTAAAAAAATATTCTTTCCTAGACATGTCATGGAATAACGGGCAAGCTTCGAGGGAAATGCAAAAAAAGAAGGGGCAAACTAATTAAAAGCTCTAGAACTAATAAGGACAATTATGTTTTTTTTTTTTTTTAAGAAAATCACCTCCAATTAAGCACCTTTGCCCATATGCCAACCATGGATATGATTACTACCATAAGTTTTTAGAGAGAAAATTAAGCCATACAAATGGTCACTTCAAAATGATAAATCTTTAATGCAAGTCTTAAAGACAAAGACTGACTTTTAGAACCATGCGTTACTGTGCAAGCTCATGCTTCCTTGGGCATGGCATAGGTATGGACAGCTTGATTTTCAAAGAAAATCAATCACCTCTACAGGGCCAAAAACTTTTTGCATGATAAAACTTGCTTCTTCATGAACTTTAAATAGGAATCATTGACAAATTGTCAGGAAAACTGGTGCCAATTAAGTGCCAACATCACCAAGAGGGCATGGCCTGTATATATTACGTATTGGGAGTAACCCATGCAAGCTGGGATTTGGACCCTACCATGTGGAGGTGTTGAGGATATATTACGAACATTTTGATGCCTTTGCAATAATATAATGCACTTCCTCTTCGCAAGTAGAAAAAAGAGGCTAGCTTGTACGTTGCTTCAACCCATCTAGCATCCATCCTCCATGATTGCTTTCAAGACCCGAAAAAAAAAAGTGAAAGGGAAAAGGAAGAAAGGGACTCGTAGGCTTAAATAGCTGGCAAGATTGATTGTGTTGAAGGTGGGACTTGCTTTAGGTCATGTTGATTCTTCCTAGCTCGAACCCAAATCAAACCCCTTCTAGAATTCAATGTTTATGATTTTTTTTTCTTTCTACAATGCTAAAATACCTAAAAAGATAATGAAAGTTAGAGGAAGAAAAAAGATTTTGGACCGCGCGCATGCAGTGTTATATATATATATATATATAGGTTTTAATTGACGTCAAGGGTTTGGATTTTAAAATATAGTATTTGTTATGAGACTTTGGCAACTTAACATTTTGACTGACTTAAAGTTCGGTGCTTTATTAAATTCCAGTTATTGGTTGAAATTTGAAAAAATAAACTGACTTTCAAATAATAAAATAAAGATTTAATTCATTCAAAGTTACAGTAAGAGCGTGTTTAGTAGTGTGATAGTAGTTGCTTTTCAAATAACTTTTTGTGCCGAAATACATGCTAATGATGTTTTTTTATTTTTTAAAAATTATTTTTGACATCAGCACATCAAAACGATCCAAAAGGTACAAACCGCACTCAATTTTAGTTAAAAAAATTTAAAATTTAGTCAAACGCAGGTTCAACCGTAGAGCCAAACAAACTCTAAGTAAAAGATAATCTTAAAAAACTATAAGCTCAAATGTCAAATATTTAATGTGTGTTTGGTATTGTGATGCAAGATATCTTTTAAAAATATTTGTTTATTTAAAAATATATTAAAAAATATATATATTGATATTTTTAACATCTAAATATTAAAATCATCATAATATACTATAAAAAAATCAATTTAATATTTTTCAAACCAAACACATTTTTAAGACACAATTTCAAACAAAAACTCACTCAATGCATTACCTTTGTAATTCCATCTTGGACAGAAAATCTTAATCAACAATCATCAGGGAAAGATTTCTTAAAATATGATTCCATGGTTTTGTTTAGTAATCTACATACCTTTTGACAATCTGAAAGGATCGGGGAAAAAGATTGGGAATAATGGGTAATGAGAAGCCAAGACCGAGAGCCCCACAAGACCACCAAAGTGGGTGAGTTAGGGCACAATCCTTGGGATTCATGGGGTATAGTTTGTTAAACCCTAATCATACTTTCAAAGCTCCCACTTTAATTAGCTGATCAGAGACCTTCGAGCCTCCCCAATATCACCTACCAGTTGTTCCCCCACTCACCATCAATAAACAAACAATATTCTGTGTTTACCATAAAGCTCTAGGGCTTAAAGCACACATTATCAAATTAATTAGCCGTTACATTTATCTGTTCGTACTCAACATCATTTCAAACATTGTACCTTAGTTCTCAAGGAACTTTAATGCTCTTTTTATTATATTATGCAAAACATACCTATTAAACTCCTTAAAGCTTGGCAGGTTAATATCAAAAAAAAAAATTAAGGGTATAAAATTGAATTAAACAAGATATTATCGAATAATACCTGCCTAACTTAGCTGAATTTTTAATAACTTGATCGACTTGTTCAAACTCCACCAAGATTTATTAAAAGAAATTAATTTTTTTTTTATTTTAATAAAAATGGTTGATACAAGTTATTGACAATTATGATGCGCGCAAATGATACTTTTTGATTGGATTATGATTTTCACTTTTGAATTTAAAGAAGTTTCTTGCATAAGCTCCTATAAAGTAACAAAACGGTTGTTTACCCATCTAATTAACGATGATTAAGACTTGTTTAACCACCACCTAGTACAAACACACACAGTTCTAGTCTAATGTATATTATTAGTATTAGTTTGATTTTATTTTTTGTGTAATTAATTAAATTTGTTGCGGCCATGTTTGGATTGTATGGCATCGTGCACATGTGCATGTACATCATGGAGCCTCCCATAAAGAAGTTAAAGAAAGAAATGAAAATGGAAAACACTGAATCCTTCATCTCAAGTCTCTTCCATGTGTTATTTTTTCTGTTCTTTTGTTTCTTTTCAACAACCTATTATATCGTTTTGTTTCACATGCATGGTTTGTCGTTTTATTTTTGTATTTGGTTATAGTTTTTATCTTATTATCAAATAAAATAATTATTAAATCTGGTTGGGCTTCACGGGTTGATTCGGCAAACCTGTGTTGATGTTGACTTGACCAAACCTTAATGTTCGGTTAAGTTAAATTATAATTCTGATTGACTTGATAAATTTTTTTCGAGTCAAAACTAAACATTAAAATTTTTTGAAAAACATGTTTAATAAAAATTATAGATTTAATTTACTGGAGAAAATATGTATAATCGATATTGATTTTTAAATTTAAAACTTTAAACCCTCAATAATGGTGTGATTGATTAAATTCTTTCTATGAAGCAAATCAAAACATTCACGAGAAAGACAGAGGTTGTGTTTTAGCCAAATTCCAAGAGAGTCCAGCAAAACAAATGACACGGGCAGTTTTCTCTCGACCACATACGCTCTCACGTACTAAATCTCTTGCATGCATAGCATATTCCCGACCTCTACTGCGGTTTCTGATTATCAGGACGCATCCTATGTTTTATGAGGTCGTTTTGCCTATACCTTAAACTTCATTTTCGATGGGGACCTCCAAACAGTACATATGTATGTTCATTCATTTTGTTGTATCACAAAAATCATTGCCAGTCGATTTAATGATTCCTGTATAGAATATGTTGTTAGTTACAGCTCTTTTTCTTGTATAAAGCACGGTTGTAAAATACCGCCATGGTTAACTCTGGATAAAGCTCGGGTTATAGATTGAGAGGATCAGATCGGATTACAGGGGTCTTGGGCAAAGATTTCAAAATCTAACTGTAAAGATTTCAAAATCGGTTCGATTTAAAACCTCAGCTGGACTCGGTTTTGCACGTGCAAAAGTCAAGACACCAAGTTAACCCATGAACCAGGTCAGGAACGGTCACAGCAAGGTTGCTTTTCTTCGATAAGCATCTTTCAACCAACCCAACCACCTGCCAAACACACTGGAAAGAGAAGGAGAAGGCCCAAACCCTAAGGTGATGGGATAGGACCAAAACAAGAAGGTGGTCCAGTGGGACCAGCGCATGAAGAGAGCAGGCTTTTTGGCTTTTCACTTTTAACTATTTGACCACACACACTGTCTTTTATAACACAAAATATTACATTGCAGCAACATGACATCTTCGTTGTAGTTGTTGCTGTTGTTGTTGAGAGAGAAGGAAACACTGAACACAGAGAAGAATAGAAATTTAGTCAGTCAGGCTACCCAACAAAGTGTTTTCCTTTTAGCAAAGAAAAAACCCTCCTTAGATTCTTCTCCTTCTTTTCTAACTTCATATTCTCCTCCTTTCTCTATCTTGCTCTCTTTGTAGAATCTCACAGTGTCAACTTGCGGCAAGAATCTTTCTTTCATGTACTGGTGTTAAGCATATTTTTGAGGTTTGGTCACACATTGTGTTGTTATCTCTGTAAGTGCTTCTTTTAGCTTCTTTTCTTTGTTTTATTCATCTGGGTTTTCATCATTTGGTTTATAGAGTAAGGGTTGGTGCTCAATTTATGCTTTTTGGTTGCAAAGTTTTGATCTTGGCTGTAAGCTTGAGTGTTGCTTTAGAATTTGGAATGTGTTTTACTTTTCTGAAGAAAGTTTAGGTTTTGATTGGTGAAGAATTTGTTGTGTGTAGAAATTTGGTAATGTGGGTTGGAGTTGTTGAAATGTACTAATGTAGTTAAGAACATACACTTGGTGACTGCAAGTATAAGTAAAGAAGATACTTTTATGGACTAATTTGTTTCCTTATTTTATTAAAATCTTTACTAGGATGACAGTAGTCTCTCCTTTTTTTTCATGGTTGTAATATTGAGCTGGAAAAATAAGAGGTTCTTATTTTCTGTCTATCTATCATGTTCTTTTGAATCATTATAGTAGCTTGGAAAGGTTTGTGTTAGAAATTGGAGATCAGAGTTGCTGCAGATCGATGAATATTCTGTTCTTTAAATGAAGTTGTTTGAAATTTGGTGCTTGGTAATTGCATTTGATTTGTGAGACTTGGTACTTGTGGGCATTAGCGAATTGAGTTTCCGCTTAATTTGTAAAATTAACCATCGATTTCTTGCATCTTTACTCAACGTAATATATGGCCCTTCCTTCTCTTCAACTCCTTTTGCCTTCGTGCATTTGAATAATAATTCCCTCGGTTTGCTTGTGTAATTTCTGATACAATTAAATATGATTGATCAAGACTTTTGCTAGATTATACGCTGCCTTCTCAGAACATGTTATACTTTAAAGTGCATTTCTATGGTTTCTTAATTTGCACAATCATCTGGAGGTTTGTGCTCTGAAATTTGACGAGATTTGAAATTTCAACGTGTCTTTAGATTTTTCTCTTATTCAAGTTTTAAAGTTTGATGATGTTTTTTGGGACTGGCTTATGGTGAGCAGGAACCTAATCTAGCAGAAATGACGAAGATAAGTCCCGAAATTGAGGAAAATATGAAGGGAGAAGTAGTTTTTCCTGTTTCAGCTGATGTGAGCTTTGCTTCTGATGGGTTTCCAAAATATAAATTAGGACCTGATAATCAGATTTTGGAAGAGCCAAAAGAGGACAAGGAGGGTCCATCTTTAAAGGAGGTTGTCGAACAGGAAACCACGCAGCTGTCAGATCAACACAAGCGACTCTCAGTTCGTGACCTTGCTTGTAAATTCGACAAGAACTTGACTGCTGCAGCAAAGTTGGCCGAAGAGGTTCTTGAACTTTGCCATTTTCTCTATATGGCTTTATCCATTTTCTTTTTAATTATGCATGACACAAACTCATGGATGTGCACAAATGAGGAATACTCTTCTAAGATTAAACACAGCCTGAATCTACAATTGAAATCTATATCTTGTGTTTACTTAACTTAATCAAAGGCCATCTGCCCTTTCCCTTTCTGCTAGCTTCTACTATGCCTTTTCGCCTTGTCTTAAAAGAGTATGAACTTCTGATGTGGATCTATGAAAAATTAATTGTAGTTGTTTCTCTAAAATTCAGGCAAAGCTTAGAGAGGTGGCTTCCTTGGAAGGACATGTTCTTTTAAAGAAGCTTAGAGATGCCCTGGAATCTTTAAGAGGTCGTATGGCAGGGCGAAACAAGGAAGATGTGGAGAAAGCCATCTCTATGGTCTGTATTTTCCCCACCTTTCCATTTTGTTTTCTGTAGAAAAGCAGTTGATAGGCAGACAGTCTTTTGTATGTTTCGAATAGTAACATGTGTTTGATATTTTCAACATGCATTTCAACACCCTTCTACAATTTCATTACCTATTTAAGCTTCCAATTGTATTTTGGTGTTTTTGTTACCACTTGTGTTTCTTTAAAATACCCGAAGAAGTCTTCTTGCAAGTGCACTTGAATGCATATCTTATTCTGTTTCTACATTTGCAATATGGTAATTGTTGTCAACTATAATCTTTTATGCAGGTGGAGGCATTAGCAGTTAAACTGACTCAAAAAGAAGGAGAATTAATTCAAGAAAAATTTGAAGTGAAAAAGTTGGCTAACTTTCTTAAACAGGTTAGTTGATAGTGTTGTAAATTTGCGCAGAGGTTTTTTTTTGCAATAGATATATCATCTGGTGCCTTTCATGATTTAGAGCATGGCATTTCCCTTTAGTTTCCTATGTTGCTTAATAAATCAAACACAGGATTGGTCTAGACTTTGAGTATCACTTAGGATACCATGTGATTCTCTCATCCTAATGGCCTAATCATCGTTAATCCTTGAATAATGCCTTAGAGTTGCTGTCCTAATGCTCCCCTTTTGATTGATGAAGTTTCTGTAATTCGTGCCTGTGAAAACCTTGTGTAAATGCACTTCTTATAGAGCTTTTCCTCGCCAACCTTCTAAAATCCTTAAATATATAAAGTTATATTTTATTTATGTCTACAGGCTTCTGAAGATGCTAAAAAGTTAGTGAACCAAGAGAAATCTTTTGCTTGTGCTGAAATTGAAAGTGCCAGAGCAGTTGTGCAAAGGATTGGAGAGGCCCTGGATGAAGAAGAAAGGGACGCTCAAAATTCAAAAAACCAGGCTGCTGTGAGTTCTTTCATCATTAAATGTCTTCTATTAAACTATTTGTTGCACCCCAACACACTAAACTGTACTGCCTTGTTGTGAAAATTGAGTATTCTTCACGTAAACATGATTTTGCATAATTTTGTTCACTGCAATGCTGGAATTTATCATGGATATCTGATAATTTAATATGCCTTTCCTCTGGAAGCTTAGCTATATCATCTTTATAATACAGCTACAACTATAACATTTTGCACATAACCATACAAGTACAAGGTCTGCAATATCAATTGGAACATGAGATGACTATCGATTGTTTATAACCATACAAGTAAAAGGTCTGCAATATCAATTGGAACATGAGATGACTATTGATTATGCCATGAAAATATCCATTTACATGCTTTCTACTGCAGGATGTGGAGGAACTAGTCGAGGAGGTTCAAGAGGCTAGACGAATTAAATTATTGCATCAGCCAAGCAAGGTACATTATTTTTCTCTATTCACCCGTGATAGCAGATAGGATATTGATGGATCTGTTTTATTATTACAGGGATCTATTGATGGTAATTTAATATTAGCCTCATGTTCTTTCCTCTAGCCACATTTTATGCACATGGCTCAGATTATTCAGTTGTGACAGTGTAATGGATTTATTTAACAATATTTTATTGACTATAAAGCATATAACGCTTTTGCAGGTTATAGACATGGAGCATGAGCTTCGTGCTCTACGAAATCAAATTCAGGAGAAATCTCTAGTTTCAGTTAAACTTCAGAAAGAGGTTTGTTTAATGTTGTCATAAACTTATTTCTCATGAAAACAATTTCTTTCACACCATTTGCTTTGGCTGATATGATATAATTTTCTTCTTATACATTTTTTAATGCTGAAATGTTCAGTTCATGTCATACTTGTTGTGTAATATTAGCACCTGTTCCATACTAACATGATACTGAAATCATCAAAAACTGAGTTTGTGTATTGTGTGCATGGTTTCCTTTTCCTTTATAGCTGGCAAAGAGCAAGAGAGCTGAGCAAAATAAATCTGCTCCATATGTCCTAGATGGTTCTGAAACTCTAGGTTCATCTCTACAACTCAAGCCTCGTTCAGATAGTTCTCCACCCCTTTCCAAGTGTTCAGTTCAGTGGTACCGTGTATCATCTGAAGACAGCCAAAATGAAGTTATTTCAGGTATTCAATTGATATAACATGATTTTGTAGCACATCTAGGTCTGATTATTTTGTAATATATTTTGCTTTGCTTTGTTTCCTCCCTTTTAACTGAGGATCAAGAAGTCCGTCCAGAAGCAGAGTGCTCTACTGGTATTAAAAATGATTTCATAGCTCATGGTGCTTCATCTGGAATATTCTTTAGGACAATTAGGTGTTCAGTTAAGCCTTAAGCCCCCCTTAAGCACAATCCTAGATGGTGTCATCAGTGATGAAATTCAGTAGGCATTCCAAGCATTGATGTATTTATCCGTGTCCTAAATTTTTATGCTTCCCTTTAATCTTAATGACGGCAGTTGAGATGTTTCAAGAGCCTTTATGTTTGTTATCTTACATCGCTCTCCATCTTGCATAATTCAATATTTTGACTCTACAGGTGCCAATAAAACTTTTTATGCTCCTGAACCCTTTGATGTTGGCCGAGTATTGCAAGTAGACATTGTTTCACATGGCCAGAAAGTCATCGTGACAACTTCCGGTCCCATTGAACCTGGTTGGTGTTAGTTATGAATTATTGTTTCCGTCAATAAACAATATTGTTCTGTGGCTGTCCAGTACCTCTTCCCTGCTGTTCTTATTGTTTTCTTTTAATCTGTATCAGATTGCTAGACAGGGATCTATTATCTTTGGTGCTTGCAACATCTATACTAATGCATCAAATTACTTGTAACAGCTGCAGGATTGGCAACCCGTGTAGAGAATCTTTTGAGAAAATCTAGCTGTGAATTCAGCGTATGTAGCCTTGTTCTTTCCCTTTCCCATTTTTTCCGTTTTATGCTTATTATTGTATTGCAATAACATGTATTGTGGTCATCCACAAAAAGCAAACACACACATTACAATAAGCGCACACATAGGATGATATTTCATGGGTTCCACTTGTTTTTACTCGGCTTTGGCATTTCATGGAATGCAGGTGGTTATTTCCCAGATGAATGGACAAGATCATCCATCACATTCTGTTCATGTGTTTAATGTGGGAAAGATGAGGCTAAAGCTTTGCAGAGGGTGGATTACAAAGGCTAGAGAAATTTATTCAGCATCAATGCAGGTACTTGTTCTGCCTATGCGAGACTACTGTAAAATGACATGACCGACAAACTCAAAACACTGCCAATAAGTATGTTGTACCTCTTTGATCATTGCCCTTATCTACCTGCAGTTGTGTGGAGTTAGAACCAATGCCAGCACTGCTGCAAGGTCCTTGTTTTGGCAACCAAGGAAGGGCCTTTCATTTGTATTAACATTTGAATCTGAGCGAGACAGGAATGCAGCGATAATGCTTGCCCGGAAATACGCTTATGATTGCAACGGGGTACCTTTTTATTCTTTCTATTTTACATGCCAACACAATCTTTTCAGCATTAAAAGTTCAGTCCCCTTTCCTGATATTTTTGCTGGAAAACGCTCTCGTCCCTCACGCTTAGCTTGCAATTACAGGTCATACTCGCAGGACCAGAAGATCAAGTATAGAAGGAAATGTAACTGACCAAGTTTTTTTCTTAACAAGATGTGAGTTTATTCAGGTTGCCATAGCTTGAGTGATTGTATGTGTGTGTTTGCCATGGCGAAGAAGAATACACCTTTCTGATTGTATTTGGGCTTCTACTAATCTGGTTGCTGTCGTTTTAGGCATAGTTTTTTTATTTGCCTAATCGTCTGTTGTAACAAATTCACCATTTTTTATTGTTTGCTTCGTTACTCTCTGCACAGGATTTGGCTTGTCATTTGTAGCATGAATGCAAATTATAATCACCTCTCAAAGCAATCACAATCACAAGCAAAACGTTTAAAGACCATGTTAGGATCATAATTTCACTTTGCAGGCCTTATTTATATTTTCTGCAACTTTTGAGAGGTTAACAAAAGAATCCTAGCCCTTTCATATACCAACCAAAGTCTGCACGGCACAAATCTATGGCGCTAATGCTTTTATCTTTTCATCTAGGTGGTGATTAGATTCGTGTCTCATGTTACGTTGTGGTTTTAATTTTAATTTTTTTAAAAAAAACATAAATCTAAGATTATAGTCTCGAGATTTAAAAATAATGAAAAAAAAATTAAGTCAAACTTAGTGCTTATTGAATTTATAACTCGAAACATGATACTAAATAAATAAAAAATATTAATTTTTAAAAAATAAAATTCCTTCAAGTATTGTTTCAAATTAAATACTAAAGATGCAATTAATAAATTTAATTTAATAAAAAATTAAAATAGGGGAATCATATTTTTCATTGAAGAAAAAAATATCAAAATGATACAAATCTTGTAAATTATGATTAAACTCTCAAATTCACAATTTATTAAATTCTTGATCCGGACTCAATCCAAAAGCTCAACATCTAAAAAATTAAATGTTGGATCATGAAATTAACTAATTCAATTCAATTTAATTCAAAAATAAAATTTCTTTAGAAAATCTAAATTTAACAAAAACCAAAAAAACTAAAAGTAAGACAATCTATGTTATTTTATGATATATGTTATTTTAAAATTGACTAGGCGAATCATAATGGTAAAGGATGGAAAAAAAAGAAGCAAAAACACCACGGAAACTTGTGTCCTTGCCAGCTTCATAAATCAGAATCAATCTTTTAAACCTGTAAACCATTAAATTCTAGACTTGGACTCAACTAAAAAACTTAACACATATTCAATTAAATATTAGAGGATGAAATAAAAAAATAAATATAAAAAAATCTTGTGGGGTCAAAATAATAATAAAAAAATTAGTTTTGACGGGAAAAAAACAAAAGAATGATGAAATTTCCAAAAAAAAAATTGCAAAAACCATCTAAAAATAGCAATAAAAAGAACAAGAACCAAATCTAATAGGTAAAAATATCTGTTGGGGTGAAATTAGAAAACAAAATTTAATTTAATAAGAAAACAAAATGCTACACGCGCCACTCCGGCCACCATCGAGCTTGACGCGCCACTTATTCGTGGAGGAGACGTTGAGATGCTTGATCATCCTACACCCAGGATAACCCCGCATAAAGAAAGGTGAAAAAATGACAAACTTGTGACAAAGAATAAAACTGAATAAAAAATCAATTTAAAAAGAAACTGAGTCGGCCCATGTTAACCCGACTAACTTGTGACCTGAGATATGAGATAGTGATAATCCCATAAAAAAGAAAAGCTAAACAAATCACAAAGATTATAGCCTAATAAGTCAATGTCAAATAAAAAAAGGACTTAAAAAATATTGCACTCAAACCAGGTAAATCATTGAAACTAATGGATCTGGTTATGAAAATGGGACAACCCTGTAAAAAACAAAAATAATTACAAAGCAAAATCCTTAATTATAAAAAATAAAAATAAAAAAACAATGAGGACCAAATCTTGCACAAAAAATAATTGAAATAAACTAATCAGGGATTAAATTGGGAAAAACAAATAAATGAAGAAAAGGATAGAAGAAGAGTAAAGAAAACAATAAGGACCAAAATTTGAAAAAAATGAATTAAAATTCTAAAGGATAAAATAAAAAAATAAAAAAATGCAAAGGATAAAAAAGTAGCAATTAAATGAATGAGGACTAGATTGGATATAAAAAACAAATTAAATTAAATGAAGAGAGGGGTGAAATTGAAAAAAAAATAAACTTCAAGAAGCATTAAAAATATATAAAAATTAAAAGAATGAGAACCAAATCTAAAACAAATATAAAATGGAGGACAAAAATAAATTTTAAAAGGCTCGATATGAAAATCAAGGCCCAAGAGAGAGAAATGAAGGGTTGGAGGAAAACACTTATCGTTGTCAAACAGTCGCCCGCCTTGGCAAACACGCCACCTCAACAGCTGCACCACATCCTTGCACATCGGATGAGATAACGATCTGGTTTTTTTGGCCACTGTAATTGTCCTCACGCACCTCCGAAATTACACGGAGGACTCTGACGCGCTGACATGTGTGCGGCACACGTTAGCATATTTTACTGATTTATTAATATTTTAATAAGGTGAATTACAAAAAAAGGGCTCAAGAGCATACTATTATTACAAAACAACCATGATGCAAAGATAAAAATGTCCTCCGAAGTCATTCTTT
The DNA here is from genome assembly GCA_015852605.2 of Populus deltoides. Taxonomy (NCBI): domain Eukaryota; kingdom Viridiplantae; phylum Streptophyta; class Magnoliopsida; order Malpighiales; family Salicaceae; genus Populus; species Populus deltoides. Next base: position 14,031,916 of record CM027585.2, read on the forward strand.
AAATTTGAAAAGTCAAAGGTTAACTATGTAATTTTATTGTAAAAAAAATGCAAGGACAAATAAACCCCTATCTGCAACGTTATTTTTTTAGGTAGCCAAGGATGTAAGTTTTATTTTACTATACAAATAAAAAGATGAAAAAAACTCTTAAAAAAAGACCCTTTTTTTCAGATTTCAAGGGAAAAAAGTATTTTTACTTTGCATTTTCAAAATTGAATAACAAAATTGTTTTTGATAACTCCACAAATGGCATTTAAATCCCTTTGAAAATATGATTTTACTCTCAACATCAAAGCAATTGTTAAGAGCAATGAAGAGCAAAATTGTTATTATACTGCTTAAATCTATAATGATACTCCTTACATACTATAGGAAAAGGCTGAGTACTTTTATTTTTTTTTTATATAATAATTTGTATTTTTCAAACTTAGACTAGACTCATGAAATTTGAGACTTAAACCATCATCCATATTAGATTTTTTGAGCTCAATTGATTAGGCTAGAGTTTTACCAATCTAGTTGACTTAGTTTAAATTTGATAAAAAAAAAAAATCAAGTTAGATATTTAATAATTCGATTGACTTGGTTTAAATATAATTAAAAAAATAAAAAATAAAAATAAAAAATAAAATTGGATTGACATGGTAATCTAACCGTTCAAGTTTATTTTTATGCAATGTTTATTTACTTTGTAATAATCACAAAACATAATGAACAATGCATGTTAATTTTTTTATATACAAATTTAACTTATTAAAATAAGATGTGTTTTAAAACTTGTTCGAATAAATTTTTTTAATCTCAATTAATCCAAAAATTAATTTAAAAACATTTCTTTAAAAATAATGATCATGGAGACATTAATCTTGAAAAATAAAAATAAAGGCTGGGCCATGGAGATGTTAGTTTGGATATTGTTGGTGTGCTGCCATGGATATTTTTCAGATGGGCTTGAAGGTGAATTGGGACATGCTTGCTTTGTTTGATTTGATGGGCCATGACAGATTTTGTTTATGGATATCCCATTTGGTTAATGATTTATTATAAAATAATTATTTTATTTTCTCCAAAAAGATATAGAAAAAAGGAGGAAAAAAGGATATTAAATTAAGATAAAAGCGCATATCATATTATATATTAAAAGACTATTTTTTATTAAATGTTGACAATATAATAGTTTTAAAATAAAAAAATATTTTCTTAGTTGACCAGAATTATATTTTTTTAACCACAATAAACATCAAAATAAATAGATTTTTTCGTTCAACCTAGTTTTTTGAATATAAACTTTAAAGTTCAAGGGAAAAAATAAATTTGATTTTAAAATTTAATTTAATAAATTTTCTTGGTATTTGAGCTGAAAAATATGAAGAAGACTCAATCTCGATGGAGATTGTCCCAATCATAATATATATTTCTGTTTAATACTTTTTTCATTTCTAATATTTTATTTATTTAAAAAGTCTTAAATTAAACAATGTAAATTATTTTATAGCTAAAAAAATAGTTGAAATTGATAAAAAATAAAGATGAAAATATTTTACGAGATTATTTTTATTTATTTATATTTATTTCTAGGCTAAAAGGAAAAAAAATATCAAAGATACAAAAAACAACTCATCCTCCATTAAAAAAAGAAAGAAGGAAAAGAGGTATTTGTCTGAAAAAATCGACCTTTACACTCATATCACCGAATCTCCATCAAACCACAACCATTAATGGACACGAGTCAAATTCATGGACGCTGTCGGCCAATATAGCTCGTAGCACGGAATTTGCATTTAAACTTACGATGTAATTAGCAGATCCTTCCTTTCTTACCTTGTATAATATTTTAACACAAAAGGTAACTTTATCCCACACACCAACGGCTATAAAACTCTGGCGCTCTCCAGATCGTAGGATCAAACCTTGATCCAACGAATCAAAATCAAAATAAATTCGACCGTTGGAAGTGAAGCGGTGGCTCCTCAGCTTCAAAAAGAGAAGGGTTTTTCTCCCCTTCTTACTATTTCCCTATCTCTCAAAATTTTCTCTGAAATCAAGACATTGCTCAGAGAGAAGAAGAGAAATTTAGAGAGAGAACCTGGAAGAGTAAGAGTTTTTCTTTAATCAATCTAAAATGGCTTCAAGGGTTCAGCACCAACAAGCAATCAGAGGTATTTTGATTTTCTTTCTCTGTAATCAAGTCATTATTTGGTTCTTCTTCTTTGTTTCTTGGTCAATGATTGAATAAAATAATAATGGGTTCTTTTCATTCTTCTTCATAATGGGTCTCTTTAGTGGTTTTTGATTAATTATTTTGATAATAGGATTGGGCCCAGATGTGATTACATGTAAATCTGTTGTTTCTTGGTGTTTTTATTTTGTATTTATTTATGATTTTTTGGTAGCCGTGATGATTCTTTAATTTTTATCTCGTTTTATTTATTTATTTATTTTTAAAATAAATCTATTGTTTTCCTTTCGGGTGTTTTTAGTTACAGACTTGATTGATTACAATCTTTATATGGGTTTAATTTACCTTCTGCTGTTTTTTGATGAAAAAGATTAGATCTTGGGGGTCGATTTTTCTTTTTCGTTTCTCTCTTTCCTCTTTGGTTTGTTTTCGCTATAGTTTATGTTTGGTTACTGAGAAAAATAAAGGAACCCCACCAGAGAAAACAAAAGACTGACTAAGTGACCTTTTTTTGTTTCCTTCTAGAGTTCATTTCTTTCAATATTTTATTCTATGTTTGTTGAATCCAATGGTTTACAATGAGTAGATGATGGATTCTAATGACTGATAATCTGTCACAGGTGAAGCAGTTGTAGGTGTAAACAAGAATGTGAAGAAAATTGCAGCAGCGGCTGAAGGAAAAAACCGCCGGGTTCTTGGCGATATTGGTAATCTTGTTACAGTTCGAGGAATAGAAGGCAAGCAGCAGCCTAATCGCCCCGTCACAAGGTTCCTCTCTCTATCTTTCAGTAACCTATTTGGTGTTTTTTGTAGTCAAAATTGGCTGATTTTAGGTTCAATAATCTTTTTAGACTAAAAGAAGAGCAATTGTAGTCCAAGTTGCTCCACCTTGGCTGATATTTTTGTTCATTTATTAGGAGTTTCGGTGCTCAACTGCTTGCCAATGCTCAAGCTGCGGCAGCTGCAGAGAACAACAAGGTTCAATAATCTTTTTAGATCAGTTGTTAGTGTTAAAATTGATAGACTGCAGATTTTAGATTCTAGGCGTGTTTGATTTCTGGACTGAGTAGGATTCTGGGTTTTCTTTGAATGCAGAAACAAGTATGTGTCAAAGCGGAAAAAGTGCCTGCTGCTGGTGTTGATGGAGTGGCCGCAGAGGCTAGAAAAGTTGCAGTGAGAAAGCCAGCTCAGAAGAAAGTTACTGTGAAACCAAAGCCTGAGGAGGTGACGGAGATAAGCCCTGATACTGAAGAGAAGCCAGGGAACAAGAAAAAGGAAGGAGAAGGATCTACAAAGAAGAACAAGCCAACTCTTTCTTCTGTCCTCACTGCTAGAAGCAAGGTGATTATTATATATTGCAACTGTTTGTTAGTATACAGGGTTTTCTTGTGCTAACTTGGTACTTATTTCAGGCTGCTTGTGGTGTTGCAAACAAACCAAAGGGGCAGGTGTTTGATATTGATGCAGCAGATGTTAACAATGATTTGGCAGGGGTGGAATACGTCGAGGACATCTACAAGTTCTACAAGCTAGTTGAGGTTTGCATAAAGAGTGCATGACATTTACAAGTTCCTTTGTGTGTGCTTGTATGAAGTGTACATCTTTGCATAATGTTCTGGTGTTTGTTGATATTGTGATGCAGAATGAGAGCCGGCCCAATGACTACATGGACAGGCAGCCCGAGATTAATGAGAAAATGAGAGCCATCCTTGTGGATTGGTTGATTGACGTGCAGCACAAGTTTGAGCTCTCACCCGAAACTCTTTATCTCACAATCAATATCATTGATAGATTCCTTTCTGTGAAGACTGTTCCCAGAAAGGAATTGCAGCTTGTGGGCATGAGTGCCACACTTATGGCCTCAAAGTATGAAGAGATATGGGCTCCTGAGGTAATAAAAAAAACCTCGTATATCATTTTTTCGTTCTTTAATTGATCAAGTAGATTATTTTTCCAGGAAGTTAAGTGTTTGATGAATTGAAACTTTCAGGTCAATGACTTGGTGTGCATTTCAGACAGAGCTTACACTCATGAACAGATTCTAGCTATGGAGAAGACTATATTGGCAAACCTGGAATGGACACTGACAGTGCCTACACACTATGTTTTCCTTGCTCGCTTCATTAAGGCATCAATTCCTGAGAAGGAAGTGAGTTAGAAAACTCTCAAGTCTAATGATTTACAATCTATACTCCCCTTTAATATAATTTTTTCTACTATCTGGCCATATGCAAGGTTACTAATTATATATCTGCAATTGCTGTTTCTGACTTGTCTAGTTGGAGAACATGGTCTATTTTCTAGCTGAGTTGGGCTTGATGCATTATGACACAGTCATGTTTTGTCCATCAATGGTTGCTGCCTCAGCAGTATATGTGGCTCGATGCACCCTAAATAAAACCCCTTCCTGGACTGACACCCTTAAGAAGCACACTGGTTTCTCAGAACCACAACTTAAGTAAGTCTTTATTTAACTTATCCACCAGCAAGATTTCACCGGTCCACAGTCTGATTTCATTTTGATTTTGGTATATTTCTTTGTCTTAAAATCAGGGATTGTGCTGGATTGCTGGTGTATTTCCATTCGAAAGCCGCGGAACACAGACTTCAGTCTGTCTACAGGAAGTACTCAAAGCCTGAGCGAGGAGCAGTTGCTCTGCTTGCACCAGCCAAAATTCTGTTGCCTGGTGGTTTGAGTTAATGATCAACGAAGTTAACAAAGCTTTTTAGTTGGAAATTCTCACATTGCTTTATGTGAGCAGCATAGAGAGTATATGAACCAATTTGTTTGTTGGATTAGATCTATTTGTTTGTTGCCACCATATGAGCAATAATTTTCTTTTCTGCTCTTAAATTTCTTACTCTCAAATTTAAGAAAGTGTCATTGATTGTTTTAAGCAAGCTGAATGAAGAAGGAGACCATTTCAATTTATTTCCACAAATTTTAGCCTCCCTTTTGCAAGTGGACCGGATACATAATAAATAATAGCTATGTTTTTTATCCATTTTTGCACCACGCATCACCTGGAAGCTGCATGGGTATAATAGGAGCAGGTGGCTTTTCCAATCATATTCTTTTTTTGACCACTTGCGCAGTGACAAGCACTAGGCCACTCCTACTAAACAAAAGAAAAACACGACGATCTCATATATTTTCAATGAAATATTGGCCCACTGACGGTTATTTTTCAGGTTTTTTACCCCACTGGAGTGACCTGTCTTTTGATTCGGTCATTTTTCAGTTTGTTGACAGGTTTTTTACCCCATTTGGGTGACCTGTCTTTTTAATGAAATATTGGCCCACTGACGGCAAGAAAGATCTTGGAAGAATGTAAAAGACATGCTCATAGGTAGGCAACACCTGATAAGGACGAGGACACGTGATAAGGACGAGGATGCTAATAATGGAAGGTTACAAGTAAAAGACAGGTCACCCAAATGGGGTAAAAAACCTGTCAACAAACTGAAAAATGACCGAATCAAAAGACAGGTCACTCCAGTGGGGTAAAAAACCTGAAAAATAACCGAATCAAAAGGTCTTTGCAATTTGTTTGAAGCTAGGAAGAGAGCCCATCAACACAAAATGTACCTACCTATAGCATGTATCATAACAAACACATTGTCAATTATTTGTATTAGGTAGGGCAAGCCTCATTTAAAACAATAAATGAAGGAAAGAGACAGGAAGTCAATCATGGTGTAAAGTAGGAGAAAAAGGGAGAAAAAAAAAATATTATTGGTTGAAGGTCAGAAATGTTTTTAAGATGGTCAAATTATTGATGCTCAAAGGATCCAATTGTACATCAGATTCATGGAAGCTGGAAAAACACTGAAAATATGAGAATATATAAGATAGAGACTTGAGCAGAACATCTCTCATTAGGTTGCTTTCATTCGTTTTGAAGAAGATCCATATAGACACAATAAAATTTCAAGAAACTTCGTCCGTTTTTCAAACATGAAGTTTGGGAAGGAATTTGCCTCCCAAATGGTGCCAGAATGGGAAGAAGCTTACATGGATTATGATGATTTAAAGACCCTTTTGAAAGAGATCAAGCGTATGAAGCAAAGAAAGAGGCAACAAGGTGACCTGAACCGAGCTTTAACTCTTTACAGAACTTACAGTGGTCTAATACAAAGGCAGAGGCATTCTGCAGGCTCTGAGAACATTGAAAACCAAGCCATTCGGGAGAATTCTTTGAAACGAAATGCCTTTGAAAGTTATGAAACATTTTTTCTCATGGCTGCCGAGGGAGGAGGTGAACCTGAAATATTGTTCTTGAAAAGGCTTGGCGATGAGTTTGATAAGGTTGACAGATTTTACAAGTCTAAGGTGCAAGAGGTGATGGATGAAGCTGAAATGTTGAGTAAGCAAATGGATGCTTTGATTGCCTTTCGTGTAAAAGTAGAGAACTTACAGGGATTGTTTAATAAGTATGGTGACTCGAATCGTCTCGGTTCTGATGTTGCTGCTGCTGGATCAAGTAGTAAGTTCTTATCATTGAGCTAGCAATTTTCAGTTCTGCATTTTACTTTTTTCAATCGAAAAATTGTTGGTTCTTTTTCTGTTATTTGAACTGATATATTCTGCTTCATCTGCAGGAATTATCTCCATGGATGTTATAGAGGCTGGACAGTCGAATCGAAGGCAACTAGATGACTTAAATGATGACACAAATGATAAGCGTACCAATTCTATGAGTGGAGAGAATCATGAAAAGAAACTAAAGAACAGCAGTAGATGGAAAGCAGCTTCATCAGAACTACTTAATCATGTGAAATTGAAAAGATCTCCTGAAACTCCTCGTTCAACCATCAAAGGCTTCTTTGACATTTCTAATCAAACTGAGCCAAAGTTTAGTAAGAAAAATCTTAAGAAAGCTGAAAAACAACTCAAGCTGGCTATCAATGAATTTTACTACAAGCTTCAGCTTCTAAAGAACTATAGGTAATAAATTTTGTTCATAAACTTGCTTTTTTGGCTATCTGGATTATAGTCTGGAGATGCTGTATTCCTCTTTCCTTAACTTCTACTAAATTCTCTTGTTTGCATTTGAAAACAGCTACTTGAATATCCAAGCATTTTCAAAAATAGTGAAGAAATATGACAAGGTAGATTCCCTGTTAAAATACAGATCTCCCTCTCATTATACGCTAAGCTTTGTAATTAGAAGTTAACACCAACCTGACTTTCTGTTTTGTTCTCATCATTGCAGATTACGTCAAAGCGCATATTGAATAGCTTTAGGAGTATGATGGATTTCTCCCATCTTGGCAGCTCTGATGATGTAAGACAATATCTATTCATGTCGGTCAAGAATCAATATCCATGAATTCATTCTTCTATGTTCTAAACCTTTGTAATCTGAGTTGTGGATGTGCTATTGCAGGTAATCAAGCTCATGGAGAGAGTTGAATTAACGTTCACCAAACACTTCTCCAATTCAGACCGAAGGAAAGCTATGGACACATTAAGACCAAAAGCTAAGAAAGAAAGACATAGGATATCATTTTCCATTGGTAAGAGTCTAAATAAAAGTAATCTGAACTTTCAAGGCCAATTTTCTGTGATTACTTTTGTTACTGAATCTGTTTTGTGCGAACTTTTCCAGGCCTATTTGTTGGTTGCACATTGGCTCTCATTCTAGCTCTTGTATTAATCATACATGTTCGAGATCTTCTGAATAAGGAAGGGAAACACCAGTACATGGAAAACATGTTTCCTCTTTACAGGTAAGTTACAGAGAGGGGTTTCGAAGCATCTGCGCTTCCTAATTTATACACCACCTTTGCAAATTAAGGGAATCAAGAATTAACAGAACCCCATATTGTCTTTCTCATGATAAACCTTAGCAGTTTATTTAACAAGTCATTTCATACTTGTTTGCAGCCTGTTTGCATTTGTTGTTCTACATATGCTTATGTATGCTGCCAATATATACTTCTGGAGGCGGTATCGGATCAATTATACCTTCATATTTGGCTTCAAACAAGGAACAGAACTGGGTTATCGAGATGTTCTGATGTTAGGCTTTGGTCTAGCAGTGTTGGCGCTAGCCAGCGTGCTTGCAAACCTTGACATGGAAATGGATCCCAGAACGAAAGATTACAAAGCATTGACAGAACTTGTACCTCTAGGCTTGGTTGTGGTAAGAAAAGTGGAGCAATCCAACATACCTGCTAGTTCCCCTGCCAAATTTATAAATGCATGTGCAGTATGCTCAACCAGTTTCTTTTTCCCTGGTCTTTGCAGCTTGTACTTATCATATGCTTCTTCCCTTTCAACTTTATATATCGTACAAGTCGCTTCTTCTTTATCACAAGTTTGTTTCATTGCATCTGTGCTCCTCTATACAAGGTAATTAGTCACACTTATAGTAGAGTAGGAAATATAAAAGGGATACCTATTTATCTATGATTTCTCAATTGCAGGTCTCCTTCCAAGATTTCTTCTTGGCTGACCAGTTAACTAGCCAGGTCAGTAGAGAAACCAGTGCTTTATATGCCTTAAATCACCATACAAGTACTGCCACTTTGATAATGAGCATCCCTCATTGTTTGAATACAGGTGCAAGCCCTTAGAAGCTTTGAATTCTACATATGCTACTATGGCTGGGGAGACTATAAACGGAGACAAAATACATGTAAAACCAGTGATATATACAGCACTTTCTATTTCATTGTTGCTGTGATTCCTTACTGGTCTCGTCTCCTTCAGGTATGCATGAGTCGCTCTCAAATTGTAACTTATTAGGTTAGGGTTGGCACTTACAGCTCTCTTTTCAAATTTTCAGTGTCTTCGACGCCTCTTCGAAGAGAAGGACATGAAGCAAGGATATAATGGGCTCAAGTATTTCTGCACAATTATTGCTGTAAGCACAAGGACTGCATATAGTTTTGAAAAAGGACTGGGCAGGAATATAATAGCCTGGATATTCTCAATAATTGCAGCTGTCTATGGTACATATTGGGACCTAGTCATGGACTGGGGGCTTTTGCAAACTCAGTCTACGAACTGGTTGTTAAGAGACAAACTCCTTATCCCTTACAGAAGCGTATATTTTGGAGCAATGGTGAGTTAGAACAGAAAAACGAAGAGCAATTACATAAAATGAAAACCATTAAAACATAAACCAGGTTTACAAATTAATTATATGCATTAGCACCAGAGTCTTTCCTGATAACTAATTCTTATGATGTTGGCGAAAATTGCAGGTTCTGAATGTATTCCTGAAATTTGCTTGGTTGCAAACTGTACTGAACTTCCAAGTGCCCTTCCTACATAGACAAGCCATAATTGCAGTTGTTGCTAGCTTGGAGATTATTCGTCGCGGATTATGGAACTTTTTCAGGTAACATTGATTTTGTGTAAAATTCCCAACTTCATTGTAAATTGCATTTTGTGGCTAATCCTGTTCATATTCATGTGATTGATCAGGTTGGAGTATGAACATTTGAATAACGTTGGCAAGTATCGCGCATTCAAGTCTGTACCTCTACCTTTTGACTACAAAGATGAGTTGATTATTGCATCAGAGTAAAACCAATGGACCTGATGAAGTTAGCCAAACCAATACCAAAGAAAGAAATGCAGCATTGATGTTCTCAAAACTAGGAATCAGGAGGGCATGAACTGTTTTTTCACTCAATTTTTTTATTCATACATTTAAAGAACATGTCCAAATTAATTAAACTCAAAAGATGTTGTTGGGATTTTATTTTTATCAACAAGAAAGCTAAAATTCATGGTGATATTACTGTCCTTAAAGACATAGTTTACTATTTATTATAATAGTATAATTATTATATTACTCCATGATCATTTTCTCATTTGCATTTGCTTTTGGGGTAGAGTGGTCTTTTTCCCATGACATAAATATTTTTTGAGAATTAAGAGGAGTTATTTTGATAATTGAGTTTTAAAATGCTTAGTAAAATAACTAATATAACTCTAGAAAAAAATAATCTAATGCCTTTTGCACAAGGATGTTTTTGTATTTTCTTGTTTGTTAGAACAATGGAATTACTACATTACCCATGTCATTCCAATTTTTTAGCCTTGGAGTTAGGGGCTTGATAGTAATTTCCTCACGGTTTGTTTGTTATTGTTGATTGGTCTTGAGGGCATTTTTGGTTTTGGACAAATAAAAACAAAAAAAAATAAAAAAACCACGGGGGTGTGTAAATCACGCGTCAGCGCCTGCGGGTGACGCCGATGGTTGTAATGGTGCTTCCACCACATCATTTGATTCATCTCAACATCTTCTTCCTTCCTGAATGACGTGTGTATGGTAGTTCAGCGAGGTTTGGCCATGGATGATTTTTTTTTCTTTTTCCTTTTCTTTCTTCCTAGGATTGTGTGTTGATCATACAAAAAATATACCTGCCCTTCAATTAATTTTTTCTTTGGATTCAATCCCTCTTCTCTTATTTGCATTTTTTTTTAATTTACATTGATTATTTCTAATTTGATTTTATTTTTGATTTCTTCTCTGGTCATTTGATTTTTGAAATTTGTTTTTAGATTTAGTTCTCTTTTTTGAATTGCTATTTGTTTTGTTTTAAATCATTTTCTTAATTGATTTGTTTTTTTAACAATTCCATCCCTAGGCATTTATTTTTATTTAAGTTTTGTGTCAAATTTAGTAATTCTTTTTTTAATCATTTTCTTAATGGATTGGTTTTTTACAATTTCACCCCTGAATATTTAATTTTATTTAATTTTTATGTCTAATTTAGTCATAATTCTTTTAATTGCTATTTTCTTTTTATTATGCATTGTTTTTTATTGATTTTTTTTCTCAATTTCATCTCTCGATATTTGCTTAGTTAAGAATCTGACTTCTTTGTTTTTTTAGGTTTGCCTTTGATGAAGTCACATTGGTCTTATAACCCGGGTTATAGATCTAAAAGATTAGCTCAAGTCAACATCTGTCATTTTTAAAAGTATTTTTTTAATATTCTTTTTACCGGTATTTTTTAAGTTTTCTTGTTTATAGCGTCATTCGAGTCTCATATCCTACGTCATGTGTTTGATTTGTTGGTCAGGGTTGGTTGCCGGGTTTGCTCAAGGCTTTTTTTTTTATCTTTTTTTTTTGCTTTGACAAGTTTTTTAAATTTATATTTTTAAATCGGCTTATAATATTTTTTTTGATAAGATGGATCCAAGTTTTTATAGGTTACAAGCTTTTTAAGATTTGATCATATTTAGGATGTTTGTTCGGGTTTGCATGATTTTTACATATGTTTTCAATTTCACCCCTTGATTTTTTTTATCTTTAAAATTTGCTCCTTATTATTTTAATTTTTTTGTTGCTTTTGTAGGTTTTTTTATTAATATTTTTCTAGTGATCTCATCCTTTGAAATTAAATTGGTTGGAGATTATGTTTTTTGATTGAATATGGATAAAATATTTCGGTTTGCTTTTAACAATTCTTTTTCTATTTCATCCACTATCATTTTTTAATCTATAAATAATCAATCATATTACAAATGATTTTCAATTTCACCCCTATGATTTTTTAATCTTTCAAGTTTGGTCCCATTTTTTTTAATTTCAATTTTTTTTGGAATAATATTTTTTTTCAAATTTCATCCTTATTGGGTTTTTTCTTTTTAGATTTTAAGCCCATTCTCTTTTTTTTGCCACTCTTTTTTTTATAAGTTTTTTTATTGATATTTTTTTAATGATTCTATCATTTAAAATTAAATTGGAGGATATTTAATTTTTTTTATTGAACTCAGGTTTATGATCTACTAAGTTGCGAGTTTTTTATATTAGATTAGATTTAGGAGGTTCGCCTGAGATTGTTTTTTTTCCTTTTTATAAAGATAATCTTTTTTTTTCCTTTTTTTTCTGGTTTTCCCTTAGTTACTTTAGCATCAAATTGTTTGATAATCTGGATAGATTGGATGTGATTTTTTCTTTTATCTTTTTTCATTGTTTTTTTGGTCAATTTATTCACTGTTATTGTTTTTTTTATATTATTTAAATTTAACCAATGATTTAAGACTTGAATTTGTTTTTACCTATCATTTTTTTACATAAAAAATTATTATTCTACTTGCAGCGAAGCACGGATAACATGTCTAGTATTTTTCTAATTGTTTTGGGATTTCTTCACTTATTTTCGTAGTTGTTTTGAGATTTCATTTCTTCAATTCTGCCACTATTTAAATAATTTTGTTGCTTATATCCAGAATAGGTTTGATATTATTGACCTTCAGAATTTATAGAATCTAAGTTTTCACTACGGATTAGGGTTATAATCTAGGGTTTGAGAAACCCTTATTTCCTATCTGTCATTTAGGGATAGGGAGAGGGTAATTACCCTAGCTATATGTGTTATTCTCTTTGGTGTGGATGCCATGAAGTTGTTATTGAAGTATTACGGAAGAATTTCCAATCCAGAGCACAAACTATTTCTTAAGGACAAATGATAATTGGAAGTTGGAATAATCCACAAAACATCACAAGAAAAACTGGAGACATCAAACTCAGGAAGCAGTAATGACAACGATTCCTGAGACTTGCAGCAGAAACATGCCAGACTCAACAATTTTGGCCCTGAAAATGCAATGCCCTATTAACTACTTTTCTTTTCTTTTTTTTTTTCAAAAATTGAAACTAATCTCAAGGATTAAATTCTAAAAGTTTCTACGTATGTTTCCTCAAATCAATCGGATTTCTGCTGGGATCCCCATTTTGTAAGGATTTAATCGGAGAACTCCCACATGCTCTCCTTTAAGCAATCGGATACAGGATCAAACTAGGATTGACCCTTCATGCCTATAAAAAGAAACGTTTCCATCACAAGGCCCTACATCCCAAAAGAAATTAAACCTACATTTTCAGTTTAGTCTTCTGTCTTGCCTTTTTTGTAGTTCTTTAGATTAAGCCCTAGTTGATAAGACCAGTTATCAATGGAGAAACAGTTTCTGTCGCTGTTTGAGTCAGCAAAGAAATCTGCAGCCATTGTGGCCACTTCTGCTTCAATATTTCCTGAAGTTTATCGATGCCTCGATGCTTTGGACCAGCTTAAGAGGTTCCCCGTAACATCATCCAGGGTTCTTGTCTCCACTCCTGTTGCAAAAGAAGTTCAATATCTCACAAAACACCGTGTAAAGATGATCAGAACTGCTGCTTCTTGCTTGCTGGATGCTTGGAGTAGGAATCTGTACGCAAGAAACCCTGCCATTGACGGTAAGACTCAGCCAACAAAATCTACAAGTGGGTCAAGAACGGGGACCCTTATTGTCAAGATACAAGGAAGAGTAATAGGAAGGGTTAAAGTTAACATGCCTATTCAGACAGGGAAGAAGATAAAAGAAGAGAAAGAAAATGGTTCTAGTTGTTTCAAGAAACCACCACAAGATCCTGCCATGCGCTGCACAAATCCAGGGAAAGTACAAAGTATCAGGCGCTGTTTCAAGAAACCATCTACCAAGCGCATCACACAGCAAGAGAATGTGAAAGATTTCTGTAGTTTCAAGAAACCATCAGAAGAACCTGTCAAGTGCAGTGATGGCTTGCGTAGCAAGGTCAGGCACATTCTTGTGGAGTCATTGTGCAGAGTTGCAAAGGAGGTTAAAGAGGATTTGATGGAAGCAGTAAGATTGCGTGACCCAATTATTGTTGCTGCTGATGTTGAATCGCTGATGTTTGAAAGGATTGGGCTTTTCAATGGCACCAAACAATTGAAGTACAGGTCAATATTGTTCAACATGAAGGATCCAAAGAATCCAGATTTGAGAAGGAAAGTTCTTCTCGGACAGATTAAGCCGGAGAAACTCTTGACTATGACAGCAGAAGAGATGGCAAGCAATCAAAGGCAATTCGAGAATGATCAAATCAGGAAGAAATCTTTGTGGAAGGAGATGAATGCAGAACAACAGCACAAATCAGTGGATCCAATGGAATATTGAGGCCTTAATTTGTTGCTTGTAATCAACATTGATACAAGATTTAATTCTTTTGTACAGACAATTCAATCCTAGTTCATGTTAGTTATGCTCTAGCTGCTGATGTAACTGAATCTCAGTGAATGTTTTTGGGCAAATCATTTATTCATTCATCAATATAGTTCAATTACATAACTTTCTTGAAATGCAAGCAAAATGCAATTATTTTAACAATTGTTGATGCTATTGTACATCAAATCCAATGTAGTTTTCTTCAATGAATTTTTTCCAATCACAAAGGCTTTGTGTTCGGATGGTTAACAAATGCAAGGTAGGATAGAGAAACAAAATTAAAGAAAAAAACATATTTTTCATGCCCCATTAGCGCGAATATTCGGTCGAAATTCAAACGGATGTTCAAGACATCCGTTCCACTACAATTCGGTTGTTCAAATCTACGAAGTGTAGAACTCTTTTCTTTCTTTCTTTTTTTTGTTGTCGCTGATGCTATTGCGCTTTGGTATTACGTTTTTTACAGTGTAGTTAAACATGGCCATATAGGCTTGTTCTGCTCTGGAAATTTGGTAGCAAGGTTGGGCTGAGCCACCAAGGAATTATAACTTGTCTATGTTTTATACCATCTAGACTCGGTAACTTCCATACCTGGCTCCTCCTTGTCTTTCTAACAACAAAAGCTTTGCATCTACACTGGCCAAAGTTCAGTTTTAACATAGACCAATCTGGGACATTCTTGTAGGTTGCAATATTCTCAAGCAATCAATAACAAGAAACGCCCATTTCTTGTTAGAGTAAGATATCTATGCAGACTGTCCACTTGTTTCTCCGAATACCTAGCATCAATTGCTTTTCAGGTTCTTGTAAGATTGTCATTGTCCTTATTCCTTCTTAAGTTTTGACCAAAAAACTTGTCGTTGTAGAGGAATCAAGGATCCATATCCCATGGAAATAATTGGTGAAATCTAAGTAACAAACCTGGTCCAGGGACCATTGAAGTTAGTGTTAGTGGCCATTGGACAATGCCTAGGATTCCAACTTGAATGACGGCTTGGATACCAACTATAAATTAGAAGACAAGAGTTCCTCTGAAACATTACACATCAACCCATTTGGTTTCTTAAACCAAACCCACCAAAACTGTGAAACAAAAGCATATTTCTGAGCCAAGGTATTCTAACTTTCCTCACCTTACTCCTCAAAAATGTTCTTCCCACAGAGGCAAGTTTCACTGAACATTGCGTTAATGACTGCAAGAAACTATGTTCAACAAGATCGGCTCACCACCCCAAATTCACTCCACGCTGTTTTCACCTTCATCATGCCTGTCCTCCTTAACTTTCTTGAATTGATGTATCAAGGAAAGGACTATTCTCCATTTGATACTCACCCCATTAACATGTGGATTGGCCTCACTTGTTTGTTAGCATACTGCTTGGCTTATGGAGTTGAAGTAGCCTGTTCCAAGTGTTTTCGGTCTCCAGTCTTTGCCTCTATATTCCGTAGGAGTGCAGTGTTCTTTGGTTCATTATCAGTAGCATCTATAGCTTTTATAATTTTTTCCGGATTGTGTTCAGCCATTGCTATATGTTCTATGCATCTTACTTCCAGTGGAGAAGTTACTGTACACCCAAGTTGACAAAACAAGGAAATGGATCGAGGGTAGACTATTGAGAGCATCAGATTTGCAAGACTGGCATGTGAGGCAAACATCAGTTCGTGTCGAATTCCTTCTTGGATCGAAGAAATAGACTTCCTTTTTGACATCATTTGTAACTAGGGAAAATTCATGCATTTGAAACAGTGGTTTTAGAAGATTTCAATAACAAACAATAGCATAGAATATCAGTCAATCTGCATAACTATTAGACTGCCAGCATATATATGATCACAACAATCAACAGAAACTGATTAAGACTAAGATTGCACCGCACACTTTGACCTTTTACCCTTCTTAGTGCAAAGATCTGTGGAACACTAAAATCAATGAAGAGTACCTGGTCGAAAAGAAAAGGTTGCTTTCAGATTTTCCTCTAGGAATAATCTAAGGCAGCCTGGATGTATTGGCCCTTAGTATTGTCATTTCTTTGTCTCGTTATATTGTTTTTGAAACTATAATTTTCTTGAGATAAAAACAAAACTTCATTTCCAGGCTTAGCATATATTTCACAAGCCTCCTGCTTTGAAGGAATCATTTTCTCGACTTGTCAGAATCATCCAGTTCATTATTGGACTATTCAGGAAAAATTCTTTGCTTGCCTTGTCTCCCATCAACTGACAATTTTCCTACCCCATAAGGGTTTAAATAAAACTCTGCAAAATTAGATGCATGCTAATCAGAAACCAGTTGGAAGAGGTCTTACAAGGATTGTGGTTCAGATTCTCAACCATATATAAAAACAATAACAAGCAACTGTTAAGGATTGTAATGGATCAGAGTCCACAAGGTTTTATTTTTTTTTTTCAAAAAAAAAAAATTAAAAAAAAAAAAAAAAAAAATTTTTTTTTTTTTTTTTTTTTTTTTTTTTTTTTTTTTTTTTTTTTTTTTTTTTTTTTTTTTTTTTTTTTTTTTTTTTTTTTTTTTTTTTTTTTTTTTTTTTTTTTTTTTTTTTTTTTTTTTTTTTTTTTTTTTTTTTTTTTTTTTTTTTTTTTTTTTTTTTTTTTTTTTTTTTTTTTTTTTTTTTTTTTTTTTTTTTTTTTTTTTTTTTTTTTTTTTTTTTTTTTTTTTTTTTTTTTTTTTTTTTTTTTTTTTTTTTTTTTTTTTTTTTTTTTTTTTTTTTTTTTTTTTTTTTTTTTTTTTTTTTTTTTTTTTTTTTTTTTTTTTTTTTTTTTTTTTTTTTTTTTTTTTTTTTTTTTTTTTTTTTTATAGGCTATTTGTTTTTTTTGGTTTTGTGAGAGCATCAGATTAATTGGTTTGTGAGGCAAACATCAGGTAATGCACATTGGCTTGTTTTTTTTTTTTTTTTGTTTTTTTTTTTTAGTTTTTTTTTTCTTTTTTTTTTTCTTTTTTCTTTTTTTTGGCAAAACTTTCCATTGCAGTAGTATAAATATTTGATTTGTTAATATGAATTGAATCATGCTTTTTGTTGTTTTATCCTTATTTGGATCAAAGAAAATTATAGACTTGTTCCATAAGGAAAGCTATATCATGATGTTCTTTGTAGCCTCACCTCTTCCTTCAGTACTTGGAAGAAAAAAACTTAAGGCTTTTCCTTCAGGCCAAATCATTGGAGTAATCAGCAAAGAGAGCATATGACATTCTTGTTGCATTTGAGAACACTTCCATAAGAACCTAAAGCCATATGCCTTGTATATAAGGCTATTTACCTTAAAGACCAAAGACCGTGGTATGATATCACCGGTTGTTGAACTCACCATCTCATTATTTATGCATTTGTTGGACCTTAACCCGCTTTTTGTTGTACTTGTACCTTCCTTTATGTCTAGTTAGTGCCCAAAACTCAACTTATATAATCTTGTATTAAGACAATTATATATGAAGTTGGTTTTGTTTTTTTGTGGGGGGGGGGGGGGGGGGGGGGGGGGGGGGGGGGGGGGGGGGGGGGGGGGGGGGGGGGGGGGGGGGGGGGAACCCTGCTCCCCGTCAACAGCATGGATCAAAGAAAATTATAGACTTGTTCCATAAGGAAAGCTATATCATGATGTTCTTTGTAGCCTCACCTCTTCCTTCAGTACTTGGAAGAAAAAATTTGGGGTTTTTTTTTAGGGAAAAAATGGGGGGGAAAAGGGGGGGGGGCTTTCCTTTTAGGGGAAAAAAAAAAAAAGAAGGACGGAAAAACAGCCCCCCCCCAAAAAAGGAATTAAATCTTCCCCTGTCTCTCTCCCTCTCCTCTCCCTCTCCTCTCTCTCTCTCCTAGTATCTCCACACTTGTGTTACCGGAGGAATACCGAGCAGCTTCTTGCCGAACTGGGGAACTCAACCTCCCATCTCTCAAGCCTAACCGTTTCCTTCATGGTTGTCAAGAAACTCAAAAACCAAGAAATCAGGTTCCTTCTTCATCTCTTCTCCAATTTTTTTCTCTCCTGTTTCTCAATTTACAACATTTTTCTTATATATGAAGAGTTAAATAGTGCAAAACATGTTTTACAGGAATTCTAGCGAGAAAAGAGTACTTTTTTGTTCAGCTAAAATATTTAATCTTTAGTAATTTGGAATATCACTTTAATCCATGAAAGGAATTAATGATACTAAATACCTTTTATTTTATTTTCTAGAGATTTTTTAGTAACAGATGCCTCCAAAGACAAAGAAGAATTCGAAGACGCTATCGAATGCTGATGAGTCTGCTTCATCTCCTAGAACACCATCATTGGCATCTGCTGTAGACTCAGAGGCTAGTGAACAAGAAGATATCTTGTTGTCTTTAGAAGAAGCTTCCAGTAAATATCCGTCTTTGATCAGGAATTAAATCTGTTTTTACTGGTAGAATCAATGATGTTGAGCCGGAGTCAACTACTGCTGCCAGAGGTTGAAAATTTGGCTTTCAGAATCTTCCATGGTTTCTTCTTCCCTTGCTCCTGGTTCCATTGTATCAGTAATTATTTTAATGAAGGTTTAAAATTTGTTGCGGGAGTTGTCTTTGTGATAAAATTGTAGGTTTCGCTTGCTGCTGTGGAAAGGATATTTTCAAGTAGAAGTATCCCATGAATGGACCACACAGTGCGAGGTGGAATCTGTGGATGAAATAGCTAATGAAGCAGGGAATTACTTTGCTCTTGTGATGGTTTTTCCTTCTTGTGAGGTTTGAAAGCAAACACACAAAAGCTTGGCATTGGCGTATTTAAGCAGTGTCTTCGAACATTATGTGAATGATGCCACTTTCATAGGATTATCAGATTATATTTCTGCAAGGATCGATTATTGTTCTAAATATCTGTCCTGGATGACCTATGATATGAAACCTATTTCATTTTGGTTTGAAGCCTCTTGGAGGTTGGAATTGTGAGCATTTAATCCTTCAACAGGGAAGGCATTGTTGAAAAATGATTTCTGTAAAGCAGGATAATTTTTCTTGAAAACGAGTACTTACAGTTAGAGGGTGATTATACATAGAGCTTAGCCTACATCAAATCATGATTGAATTTGTAAATTCATAATAATTGTTAAAGCTCTAATGATTTTTTGATTCAAGCTAACAGTTTTACAAATCAATTCAGGCTGTTACAGAGAGAAAAGTACAGTTTTTACCCTCTCCCTCGTGCAGTCATTAGTTGTTCTGTCATTTGATGTCCTGCTCTTTTACGCTTTCTTTTCTCCAGGTTTCAGCCTGGCAAGGAAAAGTTCTTTCAAAATAATATAAATTATATCTTTAAAAATTTTGATTTAAATTGTTTTTTAATATGATGTTAGAATTTTGTTAATCACATAATTACGAGTTCAAAATTTTTATTAACTTTATTGGAGAGGATATGATAAAAATAATAATATAAATCATATCTTAGATCTTACCTAACATGTTAAATCTAAGAATTGATTTGGTTCTTGGACAATAATAAATCAGTATGATGGAGAAAGTTTTTGATTTGGCCTGTCAATCTGCACCTGCCGTGGTTAGATATCTTCTCTCTTCGAATTTTTTTTTCATTCTTCTCTAATTTTTCAGGGTCCCGCCCTGTTTCAAACCAAACAAGCTGCTGAATACACTTGTTCTAAAAAGAAACAAATTTATAGTAAGGTTCAAGGTGTTGTTGTTAGAAAGTGGCATCCTTTGGTTAGCTATGAAAAACGTTCATTCTAATGTAGTGTTTTCAGACAATTTGCAGCACTTGGATGACTTATTGACGACAATGCACAGGAACCAAGATCATAAAAACAAAAATGAAGGTGTTGACCTTTGCAGTTGGCTTTCCTTATCATTTGTCTACAAACTGATTCATCACGTTTAAATTTGAAATCTATTGTCTGGAACTATAAAATGTTATGCTTCTCTGAGCCTCAGTTTACTGTAACTTCTATTCCTAGGTGGCTAAATGATGGTTATGCTTTCAAAGGTCTTCATTGATGAGTTGGATGCCATTGCACCTGCACGGAAAGACAGAGGTGAAGGACTATATCTCAAATAATGGTAGCTACATTATTGAATTTGATGGATGGGAATAGTAGAACTGATGGAATGCTTGATAGTATCGACCCTGCACTGAGGCGGCCTGGAAAACTTGGCAGAGAAACATAAATAGGTAACACAAACACGTTGCCTGGAAAACTAAAGTTATGGGACACATTGGTCTGTCTTAAGCGTTATGCTAGGTCCAAAAAATATGACTATAGTTCTCATTCCATGGGATCATCCATTGCATAAGAAGGTTGTTCTGACAGTGTGGTAAAAGAATGTGATTGCTCAACAGGGGTAGGAGACATGTTGAGGTATAGTGCAGATTCTGCATTTTCAAGCACCTCATATTTACCTGTTGCCGTGGAGAACCCGCCATCTTCTTGCTTCAATGGAACAGTCTCAGAAATCGAAGATAAGATAGAGAATGGAATTATTGCTTGTCCTGAAGAGGAACTTATGGTGGAAGAAAAATCCATGTTGATCATTGTTCCTGAAGATTTTGAAATGGCCATGATGAAAGTAGTAACTTATCATTTGATGAGAAGATGTAATCAAGAAACATGAAAATTACTGGAAAACTCGTCGTCCACCAGGTTGACATTTCTTCTCCGAAAATGCTCTTATATTCTTTTATTTTGGTCTGCAAACTGGAGCAGCAACATGCCACTAGGCTTGGATGCACTTTATAAACTATCCCCTCTCTCTTAATGGTGTAATCAAGAAACATGAAACCTCATGCTCATCGATTTTCATTTGCTGGAAGGTTATCATTTTTTTTCTGTTAAAAAAATTCACTCTAGTATTGTGCAGACATTCGTCTCTTCAAGTTGATCTAATATTTCCTGTCACGTTGACATGGCAAGACAATGATAAACTCAACAACGCAGTTCCTGAATCCCTTCTCTGCATCGTGCTCAAAATCTTGATCTCCGAATGGATAACTGCAATTCTGCAGCAAGTTTGTCCCACAACTCTTTCATAAGCAGCAGCAACATAAGCTACTACCACGTTTTTTCTTTTGCATAATTTAATGAAAGTGTTAAAACTGGAATAAATCTTTTAATAATCACTCATAGGGAGCCATTTATTTAGACAAAAATTGATAAAATCAAAGGGTATGGGACTGTATATTGATAATGGGGCAACAAGTTTAGGGTGGAATTTATGTTTTCCCTTGAGATCTCCATTTCCCATCCATGATGATGAAGAATTGGGGAAAGGTATGGGAAATTCTGTCTTCAGTTTTCATTATCTTACTGTTGTTTCTCCTTAAAAGATAAATTGTTTCACTTCACAGGCAGGTCAGCTGGGCAGGGCTGATGATGCCAATAGGAACCCTGGATTTGGAATCTTGGTTCTTTACATTATTTGTTTCTTTCAGCTGGGCCATGGTCATAAAAATGAATTGCCTCTCAATATTGTTTTAATATTCTCGTCTTCATATTTTAAATAGGTTTAAAGAGTTGTATGATTGGGTCTTGAAATCCTGCAACTGTGAGTTTAGTTAGGGTTTGTAGATGGAGATGGAGACAGGTCAAAAATATCTGCTGCTGCTGCCAATGGAAACGATTCAACAGCTTAATTATTGCTTGATGTTTTCAATTACAAGCTGGAATAACAAGATACATTATTAAAGTTAAAAGAGATGTCATTTGGTGTGGGTTGGAATGGAAGGGATTAAGATTGAATTAATTAATTAATTAATATATGATCCAGCGGTCTTCGATCTAAAGTTTGATGTATCTTTCAATTAATGAAAAGGGAAAATAGATATATAATAAATTATTAATTCCTATAAATCACCATAAACTTGTGTTTATTGCTGTGAGTGATTATGATTTTTTTTTTCCTTCATCAAACTCTCTGTGTTTGATGTAACTAAAAACAAATCATCAAATTGGTGAAGTATTGTATGATAATGATGATGATAAGCTTAAGAATAGGAGGATTATATCATCCATCAATTAAGAGCTTGTTTGTTTTATTTTATTTTTTATTTTAAATTATTTTTTTAGTGTTTTGATGTGTTGATGTTAAAATTAATTTTTAAAAAATAAAAAATATTATTTTAATATATTTTTAAATAAAAAATACTTTGAAAATAATCATCGCCATAATACCAAACAAACTCTAATGACATTCAAAATTGAATGCAATGGGCAAAATACATGTTGTTTTTACAAATCAATGTTAAAGTCCGTCCGACACAATCCAAGTCCCAAATCATGGATTGAATTAGTTAACCTAAATAAATTAAAACAATATTATTTTTAAAAAAATTAAAATCAATATTTTTATTGAATTGCTGGTTGACCCACCAAGTTATCATTGTTTGATCAAATCAACTCTCATCTAGTTTTTTCTAAACCTAACCAGAATCAAGATCTTGAACCATGTGTTAGGTCAAGCCAGGTTTAATAACAACAGTAAAAGAAAAAAAAAACTGATTATGTGGCTAGAAAAGGAACACATACTAACATGTTCACATTCATGCATTTTATCACTGAGCCTTCGGGATGCAACCTAGAAATGGGCATTGATAAGGAGAAGGAATTTAGTCCCAGCAAGCAAACAAAGTAGACAATTTTTGACTAAGCAATTTGTGGTTTTGTTTGAATCTCATAAAGGTGCTTTCTGCCTTTCTTTTCATTTGCAATTTCCCATTTGTCCATTTCTTAGCTAAAATGCGCCAAGAACAAAACACAACACACTGTGGATGAATCTCTTGGATTTTTAAGTGCAAAGTCAAGTCTAGCTATCCCCACAACATTTATGATCACCCATCAATACACTATGTTAGAATCTCCTAGATCTGGCTCAAATGCCTAATCACCCTATCCTCCACCTCACTATCTTAGATTTGATCCAAGAATTGGCTATCACAAATAAATCTCTCATTAAACCACTAAATTGAAAGTGATTAGTTTGACTAAAACAGGATTACAGTGAGATTTAGTGTATATACATACTATAAATGAGAGAATATCTTGATTGTTGAGAAAGATGAACTTCAAAGGGTTTGTTTCATATATTGGTTACAAAAAGTTGCTTTTTTTTCTTTAATTTATTACATTTGTGATTAGTGTGTTAGGATTTTATGAGTATAATAAACTGATATGGATGCCTGTATTTTTTATTTTATAAAAAATGATGTTTTAAAACTTTATCATGTTTATTTATTATTGGATGCAGTCAAAAAAATTAATTTTTTTTTTTAAAAAATGTTTTTTTACACATTTATTTTGGTTAAACTCCAATAAACCAGACCTTCATCCTAGGCAATAATGCCTTTTACACATTATTTGTTAGGGCAAAAAGAAAATATAAAGAGCCCACCAAACAAAAAATTGAGTTATCATGACAGCAGAAAAACGGCAACTAAAGGAGATTGATTCCCTCATCAACAAACCCGAAGAAATCTATCTCTTACAAAGTGACCAAACTTTGCACACACACACTCTCTCTCTCTCTCTCTGTCTCTAATTCCCTATATCGCCACTCTCACCCTAAAGCAAGTAGACCTCACTCTCCTGTACGACCTGATCTACAAGGCATTGCAGACAACATTAATGGATAAAATGAAGCCCAGAGATTCTCTGCTTCAACTAGCCAGTCTAACACACCAAACACCCACCTGGCTGAACAGCTCCACATTAACAGTTGCGCGTGAGAGTCACGTGACACTACCAAAAAGTTTGTGAAAAGGTTAAAAAATCCTTAAAAATCCAATCTTTGTAACACTCACTCTCAAGAAGTATGTTATGTATCATACAAGGAAAGAAAGTTAAGAAATAAAGAGCCTCAAATCCCGGAAAAACTAAAAAATAAACACATAAAAATCATCATAAAACCTTTAAAAATAATAAATAAATAAAATTTAAGCATCAGCAACAGTACTCGTAATAAAAGCTGAAAAGAAGCAAACAAGATCCACCTCGAACCTCTCTCCACTTCTATCATCTCCCTCCTCCTCCTCCTCCACAATCCCCCCCCCCCCCCCCTCCCCCCACCACTTCCACTTCCACTTCCACCTCCACCACTGTCTTTCTCTCTCTTGTCAATAATTTGTTCTAGGGAGATAAAAATAGGTGCCCATATCTTGAAAATCCAATATTTTTGCACTAAAACAAATAAAAATCCCATCTTTGTATGGAATCTTACTCTATTCCTTTCTTACACAAGTTCCCACATCCTTATTTTCCTTCCTTTTTATTTCATTTTTGTTCTTGTTTGTGTTCCATTTAATATCTCATATTTTGTCATAGAAAGATCAAGTCTTTTTGTAGTGTTTTTTAGGCCAGAAAAATAAGTGGAAGAAAATAGTGAATTGGGTTTTTTTGAAAAAATGAGAGAGGATGATTCTAATTGGTTTTCAAGATGGGAAGAAGAGCTCCCATCACTTGAAGAACTCATGCCTTTATCACAAACCCTAATCACTCCTGATCTTGCTCTTGCTTTTGATATTACAAACCCCACTAATACCACCAATACCAATAACCATAACTCCTCTCTGCATCAAAACCAGCCTCTACCACCACCCCCACCACCACCGGCTGCGGTTTCTCCAACCCCAACTAATCCATTGGCCTCACCACAGCCTAATTCAGGGGATTTTGCAACGGATTCTGGGGAATTGGGCTCAGGGGCTGGTGGTGATGAGCCTGCAAGAACCCTTAAAAGGCCAAGGCTTGTTTGGACTCCACAGCTTCATAAGAGGTTTGTGGATGCTGTGGCACACTTGGGGATAAAGAATGCTGTCCCTAAGACAATAATGCAGTTAATGAATGTCGATGGGTTAACTAGAGAGAATGTTGCTAGTCATTTGCAAAAATATAGACTTTATTTGAAAAGAATGCAGGGTTTGTCTTCTGGTGGTGGTGGTGCTGGTAATGGTGCTGTTGGTGGTGGAGGTGGATTGACTGGTGGCAATGATGCTGCTACTGATCATTTGTTTGCGAGTTCGCCAGTGCCAGCCCATTTTTTGCATCCAGGGAGGCCTAATTCGGATCACTTCTTGCCGTTTGTGCCTGTAGCTGCATTGCAGCATCACCAGCAACAGATGGCGGCTGCAGCAGCTGCAGTGGGACATCCCCAATTGCAGGGTCAGTATCATAGGCCGATGGGGCACTTTGGGTCGCCAACAAATGGTCAGTTTGAGCATCCATTTTTGGCTAGGCAAACGCAGCAGCCTGTGCATAGAATGGGGGCACCAGTGCACAATACAGTTCCTGGATATGTGGAGGATTTGGAGTCAGCGAATGGGAATGAAGGAAGGAAAGTTCTCACTTTATTTCCAACAGGGGATGATTGAATTTGGGTAATTGTGACTTCTTCATTGATCTTTCTCTTTATGGTTGATTTGGCTCCTGGGTTTTTGTTAAATTGGTATTTGCTGGTAGTTTTGTTAGAGTTCAATTTAGAAACTTTGTTGTCATTACTGCATTAGCTGCCGCTGCTGCCGCTGTCGTTGTTAGCGATTTTAATGGTAGATATTGGTCTCGGGCTTCCATCTACAAATCCCAAAAATTCCTTGTTAATTCATTGTAATATCGGTGTCCCTTGGGGTAACTGGGAGTGATGGATTGTGTCCTTTATGGTGTCTTCAATTCTACGGGCTTCGACATGTGTAATTAAGATGTTGGTAGCAGTCTGTATGTCCTGTCAGCTCCTGTTGACAGATTGAGATGTCATTCTTGGCGGAAAAATAATGTAAGCTTAATCCATGTCAACAGTTGTTACAGTCTTGAGATATTGGGTCAGCCTGGATTTCGGAGAGGGTTTACATCCCAAGGTTGTATGGGAGTCGGCGCGATGTTGTTCTATTTTTAGTCTTCTTCTTCATTGAGGCTCTATTGTCATTGTTCATGATGGGCAGCTAGAGCATTTGTGCTTGCTGATGAGGATAAATAATGATGGCAAGTGCATTTTATCATCTTCAGAAATCTAAGCATGGGTTTGGTAATTGGTATCCTTGGTTGGCACATTGGTACTTGGTTTCTTGGCGAGGTCCAAAAATCTCTCTACTATTAGAGCCTTCGGCCTTTTTTCTGTTTATTACTCCTGTGTTGTAGAGTTGAGTGGTCTTGTTGTACATTGTGTGACTCCATAGAAGACTTAAGACCCTGAAGAGTGGTTCTTTTAAAATCTGATGTTCTTATAATGTTTAATTTAATTTAATGTCCCAGTTGAAGTGGCTGGAGTTTATTTGTGCCCATGACGATGTCTCTGTTTATTGTGTTAACTTGTACATGTTTCATGTCGCATGAATTAGGCACTCAGGTTTGTTCCCCATTTAAAGAATGCAACTGCTTATAAGCTAAGATATTTCTGATATGCCTTTTTTTACTCTTGTTGCTCTTGTTTACAACTGAAAGATGAACAGTAAAACAAGCAGCAGGTATGAAACAACTTAGCTAGTATTCTTTTCCCTTGTACTCAACTGAATTTAAAGAATTTAGAGATGATCGAAGATTTCGGTGCTGAGATTATGGATATTAAGGTAAGAGTTATTATTCAGTTTATAATTTTGCTAAGATTCTTCTCGGATGCTCTTTCTGCTGAGTGTGCACTTTGCATCTCTATGGCATGGTTCTTTTCAGTTTCAAAAATTTTGAATAACACCAATATTTCTTTCTATATAAACTCTCAGCAGCTGAAAGTTAATTTTCCATGGATTCTGATGTTTAGAATGTGGATTAAATCTCGACATGCATTGTTTAAACCATCAGCACAAATGTCCCCAGGTTTGAGAAACTTCCTTTGACCTGCTTTTGATTTTGATGCAAAATGAATTTTCACTCATATTTTTACCAACGAGCTCCAGCCTTTTTTCGCTGGAGCTACTTCACAATTTCTTGTGACATGCCTGAAATTGTGTGCTCGCTCTCAACATCAACAAGGTTATATAAACTGTTGTTGGTGACCCTTAATTGGCTTGTGGAGGCTGTACAATCTATTATGTTCATGCATGTTGTCCCTCTCAATGGTTTTGTTTGATCTTCTTTAGAAAATTTGACTCCTTCTTTGGAGTTGTTCAAGTTTGAAATTGTAGCCATTACAATTTTTCACTTTTCGACACTCCATGTAAGAACTTCCCTTTTAAATTAGTAGGTCTTCACAGGAAACTTTGCATCATATTGGCCAACGTTTAGTTATAAATTGATTGGAAAATATGCGGAGACTTGGAATGTAAAGAGGGTTTCAGTTGAAGTGAATGTTAGCATTTCTGATTTCCTCTTCCCACCCACATCTTCACACAATCTTCTATGTTCCTTCATTTTTCTCATGATATCTTACAGGTATAGTGTATCCGGATATTAAAGGTTTCTTGAATGATACTATTCTTGTATCAGAGACAGCAACATGCTTCTTTTTATCAAATCGGTTCTCCTATTCTTCCAACTTATCAGAACATTAAGAGATCTGAGATCCTGTTCCCTTAATAAGCTCCTCGGCTGCTGGTTGATCTGTTGGGGGATCTTATCTTCATTGCCTACCCTAACTTTGTTGCTCTTCTTTACTTCCAGTTGTCTATTATTTCATCCAAGTTGCCAGTTCATTTCTCCACTTTGTTGGATTTTGTTAGTGCATGTACTAGCATGTCTAGCTAGGCCTATATGTAGCTCACATAACCGTGTCATTTCAGGCTCCACCCTTTTCCCCCCATATTCCTTGAAACAGATGCCATGGAATCTTATTTGTGTTGGGAAACATAATTGATATTTTTCTAATGCTGAGAATGTGAAGTGATAGCAGGCATAAAAGATGCATTTTGCATGCCATTGTTGAATTCTTTAATCTAAGATAGTGCCCTTTTTATTTTACTGCTGGCATTCAATGTTTCTATGTGCACTTGAGCATGCTCTTAGCTACCATGATTTTTTATGGGGCACGTTGAGGTTCAGAGCAAGCTATATAAAAAAGAAAACCCTAAAGTACCTAGCTTGAAGGAAAAACAAGAGCACATGGACAAGCTGGTGAGAGAGGTCACGCGTATGCATTACCTAGGTTTGTAGTTAGTCATAGGTTTAATTGGTTTTTGTTTTAATTACAGGATTAATTAGCGGTAAAGTCAGCACTGTTTAGGTTTTGTGGTGTATTTTTTTAGTCTTGGGATCGGATCTGCTCTTCTTGAGGATAAGACGCTTATTTGAGCTTCGTGACTCGCATGATTTCTTCAGAGCTCAAATCATCCAAGTTTTTTCCCTTGAAATCTTAGGTCTTCTAAACCCCAAAATCTTATATTGATCAAAGATAAAACTTTTGTATAAGCTAATAAATATTCTTCATTTATTTTCTCTCTTTTTACCCTACCATTTCTCAAATCCAAACCAAACCAAATATTTTAAAAGTAATTTTTATTCTATGTAGTGATGATCCAATTCAATATATAATGCTAATAGGACTCCTTTACTCTCATCAGCTGCAAACAATAATCTCATAGCTGTCTAACCACTGATTATAAATTGCACGATGTTAATCTTTGGCAAGATAAAAAAATAATCTGAGCAGGCTATACATTTGATTATAAGAAAAAGGAAAAAAAAAACTGAGATTTTTTATAATGAATTGTGCTAGAGAGGGATGTGGCCCCACCAAATCATCTTTCAATTTCATGTGTGACTCCCAAAGCCTGAAGGCATGTTTCCTTCTCCTCCATGTAGCAGGTAAACAACAACCTGGATCCCACCAGATTATTAGATATTATCAGAAACAGTGGCATTACTAGGTACCAAGTCCTGATCAGATGTGGAAAGAAAAGTTAAGTATGCCAAAGACAGGCTGCCCCATTCTTGCTTTGTTCTTACCTCCCAGTTTCCTGGTCATGTTCTTGTGAATAAGAAGATTGCCACGTAGCCCCCCTCCCATACTTGTTAAATTGGTGGTTTTGGCTTGGTCAACACCAGTAATCTTAAAATGTTCCAATTTGGTCCTTGCGTTCAGAATTATTTCATAATGATTTTGCATTCGATACCCAATACTTGACGTATTTCTTTCCACCATTTCCTTGCGTCGATTGGTTTTCAAGTTTGCCTTGATATTTATATACCTAGAAGGACGTGCTACACAATTTTAGATTTCCAATAATTTTCTAATTATTTTTCTTTTAAAAAATAGGCCAATGAGGTTTTTAACCCAGATCAAATTATTACAAGTCAACTCAGAATTTTTATATAGTTAATTCTCCCTTTTATTTTCTTGTGAAATCAAGTTCTGGTTCAACTTGTTGAATTAGTCTAGGTTTAACAACTATGGTAAGAACTTCAGGGTTATCATTGTTATATAGCACAAAGTATGTTAGGTCATGAATTCAAGCAAAATAATGATGATAATGATAATAAAATAAAGAACTTGGTATTTAATTAATTTAACTGCAGGAGGTTCTCACACGTCATTCACCGTGTTTTTTTTTTTTTGTGAGAAATAATTATCTCACTTTGATTTGGATCATTGGCAAATGAAAGGCAAGCTCAGATACCCCTACCTAATTTCTGAACTTTAATATTGGGAAAATCTGATCTGATCCGATGGGCAACTCAAGATCACACAACACTAATTCTTATATTGTATTCTTGTCAGACAGCAAGAGAACACCTCCAACACTGTGACAGTTCAGAGTTCAGACTATTGATTAAAGCAGCTAACAGTGCATTATCTACAAAGACGACATGTGGGATTTGTTTAAGACAATAATCATGGAATTAATTGGTAGTTACCAAAGCATGATGTGATTGAGCTGGCAATGATGTCCCTAACCCATGTGATTCCATTGCCTTTATTTCACTAGTCAACGTATTAGATATTTGGGTTGGCTGATGGCCATCGCTTTAGACTTAAGCAAATCACCATATTGGTCATTGCCAGTGCTTAATGCCTAACCAATTATTATTAGATCTGAGCATTAACCCTTTTAAGTTTTAAGTATGATGCTGGAAAGGTGAATGAGCAAATAAAATAGTCTCATCATTACACACACTCCTTACTAATTTTTATAAGATTCACAAATATAAGCAGAGACCACCTAGAACTGGAATTAAAAGAGGTTTATAACTAAGTCTTTGAACAATCCTAGCAACAGGGAGTTTCCTAGTATAGAGAAATCTGCATGTAAATCAGTAACACAGCAATTCCCACCTGGCTGTGACATTAATGGTTTTGAGAGTAATCAAAGCTAAGAGGTTGCTGACAGAATGGAGCCTGCAAAAAAAAAAAAAAAAAGAGTAATTTAGCGAGCCAAATATTTTGGCTGCGAGTAAGTGATTCATGGGGTCACTTGCCCCACACAATAGCTTGTAGACTTTTCTTCCCCTTTTTTTTAATAAAATAAATATGGTCAAATTTGAGGTTCTACCCCTGCCCCACCACCCTAAGGACGAAAATAAGGGTAGAAACAAATAACAGAAATTCTAAAAATAAATATTCAAATTCAAGATTGTAAATAATAAATTATAGCCCTACCTGGAAAGTAGCATGTCTAAATTGATCGTATGAATGTGCATACATCATTGCAGTGCTTGGCCATTGAACATATGCAGCATCCCTTGAAGTCTGATTTGATCCCATTGCACAGAAGGGGCTCATAGCTGGGTTTGCAGCGGGGTGGTAGCCAAGGGAGGCTTGTGTCCTTGGCATCTGACCCAGCTGAGGAAAATTGGGATCATACTGCATATAAGGAAGTGGAATCTTCTGCATATTGAATGGTGTCAAGCTAAAGCTCTGATTAGCTGGAAGGCTCCTAACATACCTGCACAACGTTCAAAAGCAATTTAGTTTGAATAATAAAAAGCAACCTTCCGTAAAATAGAAAATGCAATTGAGGTAACAAGAGATTCAATTGTTTCAAAAATAATTTTAAGAATTGAAATTTTTTTGAGAATCAATCTATGTCCGATCTCATTTTGGAGGAAGTCTTGTTCTCCATGTGTGATTGTTACAATTTGTTTATTGACAATTTTTCTACACGGCAAATAGGGAGACCAGCTAAGAATGCATCAAGGCCTCAAATCATCACAAGCTAGCAATCAGCCCACAAATATAATGAAATATTCCTTACCTTTCATAACTCCGATCATAATCTGGATCAGTGCGATCCTTCTCCCTATCTCTGAAAATGGCAACTCGAGATGACATACCATCCTTTACGAAGACATTTTTTTCTGGATCAACTACAGAGATCCTGCACTCCTCATTCTCATCCTTGCTTGAACTTAAATTTTTGCTATCTGTAGGGAGCTGGGGCACAGTATCATCTGCAGTGGGGCTGCTAGGGCTACTGAAGATGCGAGCTCGTGCCCTATCATACTCCTCCTTCCTCTCTTCCACACTTCTCACAGGACTCCGTTTGATCCCGAACCCGTTAGGGTCATTTATGGACCCTTTGTTAGGCCGAGGTCTAATTGCAAGCTTAATCATCTCAGGTGAATCACTTCCCGACTGTTTAGCAGGAATTTCAGATAGGCGAACCGCGGGATATCTGCATTCAGCTGTTTTTTGCACCAGAATCTTATTTGCCAGACCATCAATGCCATTATCCTGTACCATGGTTATCAGCCCATAGTGTTGAGCAACTCGATGTGCTGCAAGCCTAAGATAGGAGGTAGGGAAATGCTGGAATTCAAATACTTGTTGGTCAGGGTTTTGCAAAAACCTCTGGATATCAAGTTCCATCCGCAAAACTGATCCAGAAAATTGAGAAACAAAATAAATCTTAGAAGTCCATAAAGAATAACAGAAAAGAAAAGAGAACACCATAATAGTTTTCATAGGAAGAAAAGGAAAATAACTACAAAATACTAAAAAGCAAAATCCGACTACCACCAAGGCCCCTAGAAATAAGACTACAAATTAACCAATAAACTACATTAACTTCATAGAAAAGCAGACATTTCAGCTAGAACAAAAGTAAGCCAAAAGGCAAACTATATTGAATTCATTTGGCCTCAATCTATAGTTTTGTTTTGATGCAGCTTGATAACAGAAAAAACAGTTGAATTAGAAAACCAAAATGCATGTGCCAATATGCTCATGGGTGCAAAAGACCATGCCCTATTCAAAACTTAAAAACAAGATAACTATTCAAAAGTACGCTTAGAGAGGAGAGAAAAAAACTCTTCTATCCATAAAAAAAACAACTGTCATTGAATTGAATTCTGTACTTGACAAACACAATTAAACTATATATCCAACAATCCAAATCCTAAGAAAATTGCAAGGGTTTGAAGAAAAAGCTCAGGGAAGAATACAGGCTTTTTTCCTCAACCCCCGCTCTCTTATCAATTGGAATATCAGAAGGGAGATTTGATGCCTAGAACTTTCGAGTACAATGATAGCCCTAACATCATCTAGCATTTTAGGTTTTCATACTAATGCATTGCTCCTGTAGTTCTTGTCAGTGTCTTGATTTGAAAGGTTGCCATGGTTGGACATCCAACAGACATATATGCACTCAACACAAATGTCTGTGTCTGTGTACAAAGGGTCATAACCCTGAATCTATCTTGTTTGAAACCCTGTTGCCACTATCTTAGTTGATTTTGCAGTGTTCTCATTTTTTCCCTTGAGAGTTGGATCCTGGAGCACCTCTGCGGGCCATTGAAATATAGGAGTGCCCTTCATTCTATGACAGTTCTCTGCTTTACCAGTGTCTAACCAAGACCAGTCGTGGAACTACATTGAGGCTAAGGGAGGCCCCCCACCCCCAACCAAAAAACAGTTGGGAATTACCATTTTATTCCTAACAATTCTGAAAATTTTAAGGCTTGGGCTATTTCATATTCAAATTGGCCTTAGTACTATTCTAAATTAGCACCCCACTCGTGAAATTCTAGTTCCACCCCTATTTCCAGGACCAAAACTGTGTTACACAGCAGCAACATCCACTTTTACTTAATAATCCTAAACAATCAAAACTGTCTTTCTTCAAATAGAATAAAATACTCTCTTCTAGCCCAACTACAAAGGGCATTCTCAACAGCACCTAATTTGTTAAACATAACAGGCACATGAGATTTAAGAGAGTAAACGGAAAGTAAGTTTGAATTCTATTTAATAATGTGATATCAGAGCCCCGATTC
This sequence comes from Populus deltoides, assembly GCA_015852605.2. Lineage (NCBI taxonomy): Eukaryota > Viridiplantae > Streptophyta > Magnoliopsida > Malpighiales > Salicaceae > Populus > Populus deltoides. The sequence continues at coordinate 14,065,159 of CM027585.2, forward strand.
TGTCAAGGTCCAATGTGGATATCTTTAATCCAATCACTTTGCCTCGCATTGGAAACATAAACAAAAATCCATAACACAACTTAATCCTAATCAAGGCAACGCATCCACTTCTAAAAATACGCCAGGTTTACATAAGAGCAGGCACGTCCAGTGCTCCAAGGCCTCGGACTTTATTAGAGTCACAAGGTCAGACAACAAGGGGGATGTTAGTTGAAATACCATAACTCATGTCATTTATCAGAAATACAGGCATTTAGTTAGTGGCAATAACAATGCCTTGATAACAGAGTAGTCATTTCCATATCTAAAATAAGACTCTGCATCTGTAATATAAATATTGCACCAAAGCCCTGTAAGATGCAGTAGTGAACTACAATAATAATCAAATCGCACTTAAATCCAGAAGACTAAGAAATCAACACCTGATCTATTCTACATTCAGCAGCAAACTATTCCCTTCTACAACATCACTTACCCCAAGTAAGTGAAAAGCAAATCTTATTAGGGGCATTAAGACACTCCGGTCAGTACCTAATTCATTATAAATAACACACCTATCGTCACTAATTAGAAAACTATGAAAGAAGTCGGAACCGAATTTAAGCCACATTCAGCACCAATCCATTCCCTTCAGCAGCACTTGCCAAAAAGAAATTATCACATCAAGACACTTAGGTTAGTAGCTGACAGGATTAGAGATAGCTAAGCTAAAGTTATAATTTTTGTTCACGTCACATTATACTTTCCTTAGCAACAAAACAAATCTATAATTCTCAATTATTTAGCAACAAAACAAACCTATAATTCCCAAAACTTAAAACGCAGATCTAATCTGTCTAAAAGCTCCTAGATAAACCAATTTCCAGATCAACCAAACCTCAATTCCCAAAGTTAAAGACAAAATCACAAACCCTAAAAAATCCATAAAAACACAAAATTCACCAAACACATCAACAAAATCCCAGAAAGAAAAATGGCCAAGCAGATCCAAATAAGCTAAAAACTGAAATTTTGAGCAAAACCAACAAAAACCCTAAAAATAGAATCAAAGAACTAACTGGTGAGACGGTGACGTGGGTTCTGTAGAGCCTCAACTAAGAAAGGATCCATCATTGACTCCTTCTCATTAATGGCTGCCACTGCTTGTGGTGTTGTTGACTCCATGATGACGATAATAATAATATATCACCACTCTCTTTGATTCTCTCTCTAAAAACTCCTTTTTCCAAGCCTCTTCTTCTCTTGCTTCTTCTTCCCTGTGTGTATAGAGAGGAAGGGAGGGGAAGGGAGAAGTCAAAGAAGGGGTAGAGGTGTGTGTTAGAAAACAAAGGGTTTCATTGCTTGATTTTAGAGAGAGAGATAAGCCAACCCTTTGTTTTGTTTTGTTTTGTTTTATCTCTCTCTGTTTTCTAACCAAAGAGGAAGAAACAGGATGGCTTTGTGTTAGATTTTATAGTGGTGTATGTATTTATTACTATATACTTTTTTTATTATTATTATTTTAAAAAAATCCAATATTATTTATTTTATTTCATTTATCTTTTTTTATTTTTTATGTTTTCTTATATTATTTTGTGGAAAAAAAGGAAAAAAAATCAAAGTCTTAAGCCTTAAGTTATAATGCAGAATTTGTTGCTGTGATTGTTATTGACTTTTAAAGTCTTTTTAATTTAAAATTTTTAATTTTTAAAATTTATTTTTAATATCAATATATTAAAATAATTTATATATATATATATATAAATTCAGATTTTTTCAAACAATATTCAAACGCGTTTGAATCACTATTAAAATCTTGAGTGTTATGTTGTCGTTTTTGGCCATTATAAATGGAAATCAATGGGTAAAAAGAGTGTTTGGGGTGTAATAATAGTTATTTTTAAAAAATTAATTTGTATACTTATAATATCACAACAATTTAAAATTATAAAAAAAATTAACAAAAAGTAAATTGTACAGCTCAGCCGACACACCCAAGAGTCACAATCCACAAGGCATGAAGATATCTTGCTCCTTCGGTTGTATTGGATGCTCACTTGATTTTTTATTTTTTATTTTTTATTTTTTTTCCTTTGTAGGTGTGGTTTGCTTACAAAATTGTATAGCGGGACTAGTTGATAAAAGAGACCGAGATGGGCCAAGTTGCTTAATGGGCTTAAGGCCATGAAAAATACATAGATCAGGCCCAATCCCTTACAAATATTGCTTGCAAACATCTGTCTGTCAGGTGTGTTCTTGCATGCGTAATTTTTTGTGTTGTCTTTTCTTGCACCGCAAGTTATACTAATCTTCCTCTCTTTCGTCACAAGGCTAGTAGGAGAGGTAGGAGTTGCCTCGCCTTTGGAAATACAAAACCCCCCGATGCGAGATGGCTATTGTTTAATTCTAGATTTTGTTTCTTACCTTGCAATGCAAGTTTCCTAAATACATTTTGGTTCATTCCAAGATAGATGACGGTATAGATTCCTAAATTGGCTTGATTATGGTCTTCATTTTCAAGAGGAGCGGCAAGGTGGGATGGGAACATGCTTTGCCCCCTTTAAGAACAAAGTGACGAGGCAAAATAACATTTATAGAAGATTATGCTTTTCGTTGCAGCTGATGTAGATAGATGCGTGTTGATGGAGGTAATCGACAAGTTGGTAAATGTGTCGAATAATTCTGATTGCATCACTCAATACTTACCATTTCGATTTCAAGAAACAAAGAAGGTAATCCCAAGTTGACTCATAAAACCATACGATATATGATTTTACAAGTTAATGTATACTTGCCGTGATAACTCAATTTAGAAACATGAAAATTAACAAAATGAGACAAAAATCAATAAACTCGATAAAATATCATTAAACTAGTTATTTTATTACCGATTTTAGGTTTTTATTGTAAATATATACCAGTCGTCCATTGTGGACTATGATTGTTATGGGTGGTGGAGGGGTCATCATCAAGAGTGGGAGATGAATATCATTGTCGTTGAGATTGCTGGCATGAAGAATAGAAAATATAGTAGGTTTCGCGGGTTGGTTTTGGTGGTTGGATTTTCTGGTTGTTTTGATTGGCTATTTAAAGAGAAGAGGAAGGAGGCTTCAGTGGTGGCTGTTGGTTGAGCAGAGGTGGTGGCGACTTGGGCAGTTATGGTTGATCTGGACAATGGTGGTGGTTGCCTGGCTGGGAGACTGAATGGCTGATGTGATGAGAGAAAGAGGTTGTGCTACGGTGAGAGAGGCCACAACAGATGCTAAATATTTCCAAAAGGTTTCATTGACTGTAAAGTCAAACTCCTCCACTTAATTATTGACCAAAACACACACACAAAAGAAAAAGTCTTTGCTTACCAAACCTTTCAAACGATGGTAGAAAACAACTAAAAGATTTCAATGCTAGTACTGTACTCAAGCCCCGTGTTTTTGAACTATTCTCCTCAGCGATACTTGACTGTCCCACATCTCTTTATCTCTCTACTGAATACAGAGTTTTATTCGAAAATAAAAAAAATTTAAATAAGAGATTTCGTTTCAGTTTCAAGCATATTATTTGATTTAGGTTTGTTTATTGTTAGTCAATTAATATATATGAACATAAATAATTGTATTATATTTTAAAATTACTTAAAATATTGAGAGAGAGAGAGAGATGGCTTACAAATTTTATCTCCAACTCTGAAAGTTCTAGCAGAGGACCAAGAACCAATATCAGTATAAGGGTGCATCCATGAATATCTTTAAGAAACTCCAGTGTAAGCACAGCATATTTCGATGAATAAAAATAAGAGAAACAGAAAACAATGAGCAAGGACATAAATGCGTCATTGGCAGCAGAGTTGGATTGATCAGAGAAAAAAAGAAACAACCTGAAGAAGAAGAAGAAGAAAAGGATGCAGCAGGGCAGCATAAAAAAACCCAGGAAAGAAAAGGCAAGTGAAAAGGGAAAAACTTGAAACACCTAAACCAACTGATGAGAGAATAAATTTGCGCAGGACAAACCGAGCACACAAAAAAACAGAATCACAAAGCCTCAACACAAACATCCCCAGAAGAACAACAAATACAGAGCAGCACAGCCCAAACAAAGCTTTGTGGATAGACAACAAACCTTCAGAGCAATCCGAGCAAGTTGAATAACAACAGAACAAATGTTGAGATTATAAGAGAAACAAACGTTATCGGACTCCATGTCTATAATTATCTTTACCTCCCAAATCTTTAAGATGCCATTAGAATATTATAGGTGCACACAATTTCGTTTCTTGTTATTTCCACCATCTATTGGGGTTGCAGACCCTTTAATTTTCTGGGTTTGATGTGGAAGACATTGAGGATGAATTTTCTTCCAGAATGCATGGGGATAGAAACAATATTGTCCAGTAGGTTTCAACTCTGATTCCGGATCTTACCAAAGTGAAGGCTTGAAGCTATAAAGATCATTGATGTACATAATAGTTCTACCAAAGTTGTTCGCGCAAGCACCCACCCCCGAGCCAAAATCCCGGTTTCCTCCTATCTATATACTTTCTTGTTGATGCCCCTTTTCATTCAGCAGTGATTATGGTGAGAATCTCTACTTTCAATTTGATTCTGCACACAAAATTGAATCCTTGACCTCCCACTCAGTGCTCACCCACCCTCCTGAACTAAAATTTCTTTGTTTTATAACTTGCAGTTGTCCTTCCATCACTTCCTGGCAAGGTACCACATTCATATTGGATTTTTTGAAGGCTGCCCTGCTAGTACTTCAATCTATATCACTATGAATGTTAACCCAGATGCATTTGCACACAAAAACGCAAGCATATAATTGATACAAAGTACATGAACAGAACAACAGCATGTCTCATTCGATGACCTGGTGGCGTTATTGGTCCAGCGACGAAGGTCATAACATAACAGGCTTCCCAATCCCACTTTCCTCTCCATAATGACACATCTCAAATATCTTAGCAAGTTCCCATTGTAAAATAAAACCAGTAAACTTTATCCATAAGACTCTGTTAAAATAACAAAAAATAATTAAGGTAATGAATACATTTACCTTTCTAATTCCCATATTGCATTCAAATTGGAGAATTAAATAAAATATATAATTTAACTTTATGGATAATTATTAAATTCAATTTACTATATCGAGTTGGTTTGAGTTATAATTTAAACTAGATTTTTAATTAAATCAAATAAAATATTATTTAACTAAATTATTTAATTTACCTGGATCTTTAGATCAAACTTGATTCTAGAATTAAAAATAAAAAAAAATATTTTTATTTTAATAAAAATAACTTACGCAATGACTTAAAAGTTGGTTAAATAAGTCAATGACTTTTTTTTTTTTTTTTAAGATCAATATTCGTGTGGGTCTCACAACTATGATTGGCTTTAAGAAGATGTTGAATATTACAAAAGAAAATGAAAAACGTTTAAAGTTTGACGTGACGGAAACGGGACTCAACGACAGGTCGGAGGCAGAAAAGAAAGCAGAAGGAAGTGGTCCGCTATGATGACAAAGAAAGAGGCTTCCAGACGCTGAGGGAGCGATTACCAGGAATCTCCCGTTCTAAACGTGTCAAACAAACCCCACGCGTGCCTCTCTTTCTCCTCGTCTGTACACTGCACGAATGAATTCTATCCACCAGTATCCTTCAACGGGGCCCCACTTCCTCAGGTTTTCCTTTATCTACTACCACGTGTATGGGCACGCGCTCTCAGCGGGTTTTATCTGTTTTAGCCTCTCGAATCCTCGATGACCCTGACTTTTCTAACAGAAGCAGGTACGTGTTAGTAGGTTCAATGGCGCGTGTAATCACGCTTTTGCAAAAGACGGATTAGAGTTTTTTAGGGCAAACTTCGAACATGGGACTCGACTTATCCATGATAAAGTTTTGATTTGGTACCCTTACTCCTAATAGCTCCAATGTTGCCCTTGGCCTAACAAGATTGTGACGAATTTCTCTCCTCTAGAGGATTAATTTTCAAACAATAAAATATATTTCATTCTTGTATGTTTTATTTTTTCTCTATTTAAACTTGACTACAAAAAATTGAGAAGAAAATACCATGGTGTGGGTCTAAAACTGATATAGAAAAAAGTGACGAATCGTAGGATTACTATATCAATCCTAATAAATAAATTGTTTTTGTTAAGATTTAGTGGATAATTTTTTTAAAAAAGATAAATTTTTAGATTTAATTTTAAATAAGTTTTAATTATATTTAATCAGGTCAATTGTGTTATTAAAAAATCAGTTAGGTCATCTAAATTTTACAAAGTAAAATTTAATTTAAATCGCATTGATTTCAAGTTATAAGTTTTTTCAAGTCAACCACCACATCGAACAGAGTTTAATAATTACAAGAAAATGATGAAACATGATGTTTTAGAGAACCTTTTTAATAATATTTATGGAAGTATATCTATTTCAATAATAGTACAATTATACAAGGTTAGAACCATGCCAATAAACAAAGAATTGGCAAGCACTTTTCTAGCATATTTTTGTAATTTTTAACAAGATTTTTAAATATTAATTATTGATGCAATTTATGCTCTTAAAAGCATAATCACCCTTTGACAAACATATATGATATCTTCATAACAATTTATTGAATCAAACTAGAATAACATATAATGGCCTTTTTGGTTCTTGAAATGATATTTTGTGTTGTAATTGATATAGCTTTAATTATTTTGAATAACATGTGACATTTGAGCTGTAATTGGGGTTTAAAAAAGGGATATGAAACATTGATTTAATATCTACTTTTTGGAATTAATGCTAATATAAATGTATTTTAACTCGTCCTTTTACTTCAACCACATCAAATTATTTCTAAATCTTTTATTTTTGTTATTATAAGAATTAGAGTATTTTTCACCATAAGACTAATTAAATGTTTATTTTCGCTTTATAATCTATTTTTCAAATTATTTTTTTATTTGAAAAGGCAACAAATTGATGTTATTTAGATTTTTTTGATGTATTGATGTAAAAAATAAAAAAAATAAAAAAAATATCGTTTTAACATATTTTCAATTGAAAAACACTCTACTTCAGAATACCAAACACATACTAAATCTATATCTGTTTGGGTTAAGGATAAACCATCCACATTTTAACGAGTGCATTTTAAAACAATTATCGTGTTATTCTAACAAAAATAACTTTACTTGGTGTTTGTAAATTTATTTCGCTTAGATTTTTCTAAAGATTTCAGGAATATTATCACTAAACTTTAAGAGTGTTTTTAGTATCTCATTTATTCTTTATTTCTTTCTTTTCCCTTTTCTCTTTCTCACTCATGCTTCAACCTATTTCTTGTTTTTTCTTCTTTATTTAAAATGCATTTGGTTCTTTAATTTGTGTAACTAGTTAATTTTAGTTTTATTATTATGATAATTTAATCAATTAAACTTATTTTTATTTAAGTTGAGAAAAAAGTAATAATTTTTTTGGGAAAAGATTAATTTTTTTAGCAATCTCATTAAAAAAATAAAAACTAGCTTTATTTTATTTTTATGAAAAATAATAAATAAAGTCATCATAATAATAAAACTAACATTAACTAAATATAAAAATAAAAGGACCAAATGAAGACATGAGCCAGAAAAAAATAATCCTAGATTTCCAAAATCTACAAAAGGAGCGTGTGACCCCCACTTTCCCTATCCAAACGTGGAAACAAAATCCGAGTCTTTGCCCCGTTCAAAACCTTCTGAAATTAAATCCCACAGAAACTCCTCTTCTTCTTCGATAAAATCCCCAAACCCAACCCCTGTTTTCTTATTGTTATTCAGTAAAATCCGCCACAGCAGAGTCAAATTCCTGCGACTTAGAAGATGGAGGAGGAATTCAATTCCCAACTCCCAACTCCTCCTCTCGATCCTCTCTTTTTCAATCAAAATTCTGACCAAAACGACAACTTAAACGTTCCAGATCTGTCCTCTGATTTCGAGGACATGTCCGATTTTGACATAACCTTTGATGATCTCGCTGATCTTTACTTCCCTTCCGAGAACGAGCAGTTCCTTATCCCTGACAACAATGCGGTCAGCCCGGACACGGGTCGATCAGATAACCCGGGTTTTGAAACCGGCTCTCTTGAAGGTTGTTTAGGGGTTTTTGATTCTAATCACGTGAATTTGGAGTCGCCGGAGTCTGGTGGATCTGGGATATGTGGTGATCAGGGCGGCTTGGAGGTTGATAAGTATCTTAATCCTTCACCTTCGGAGGCTGGGAGTTGTGATTCGGGTGGGTCTGATAGTCGAAGCTCTGATTTGGGTCCTGCTTCGTCTCACGGGTCTGGGAATTCTGGGTCGGGTGTGTTGAATGCGGGTTCGCCGGAATCAGGTACGAATGGCAATCCCTGTAATTATGTTGTTGATCAGAAACTTGTGAAAACTGAAACTGAAAGTGCTAGAAACTTGAAAAATGATAAAATTACGTTGACTAAGAGGAAAAAAGAAATGGGTGATGGAGAAAATGGAGACGTTATGCGGAACTTTAAGTCCCGGAAAGCTGAGGGTGAAGATGTGAGTGTTAATGTTAGTGGGGGTGTGGTTTCGAGTGAAGAAGAGGAGAAGAGGAGGGCGAGGTTGGTGAGGAATCGGGAGAGTGCGCATTTGTCTAGGCAAAGGAAGAAGCATTATGTTGAGGAATTAGAAGATAAGGTGAGAGCAATGCATTCGACTATAGCTGATTTGAATGGTAAAGTGTCCTATTTTATGGCTGAAAATGCTACTTTGCGACAACAATTGAATGGGAACAGTGCGTGCCCGCCACCAATGTATGCACCCATGGCGCCTTATCCATGGGTGCCGTGTGCGCCTTATGTTGTTAAGCCTCAAGGGTCTCAAGTGCCATTGGTTCCGATTCCTAGGTTGAAACCGCAACAAGCTGTTCCTATGGCAAAGACTAAGAAGGTTGAGAGTAAGAAAGGCGAGGGTAAAACTAAGAAGGTTGCTAGTGTTAGTTTGATTGGTTTGGTATTTTTTATTTTGTTGTTTGGTGGGCTGGCTCCTATGGTGGATGTTAATTTTGGAGGAGTTAGAGAGAGTGGAATTAGTGGGTTTGGTTTTGGTAGTGAGAGGTTTTTGGATCAGCATAAGGGAAGGGTTTTGATTGTTGATGGGCACTCAAATGGGTCGCATGAAAATGTCGGTGTTGGGTTGTCGAATGATAAAATACAGTGTTTGAGAGGTCGTGCAGGGTGTCCAGAGCATGATTCTGCAAATAAAGGGGCTGCTGAGCATTTACCTGGATCAGATGAATTTGGTCAGTTTGGTAATGCTAGTGAACAGCTCGTTGCATCTTTATATGTGCCAAGAAACGATAAGCTTGTGAAGATAGATGGAAACTTGATAATTCATTCTATTCTGGCAAGCGAGAGAGCAATGGCCTCTCATGAAAGTCCTGAAGTGAATATCACTAAGCAGACAGCACTGGCTATTCCTGATGTTGGTAACAATAGAGGGAGGCATTCTCATGTGTACCGAACTCATGCTGAGCGACAGAAGGCCCTTGCTTCTGGATCTGCCGACACTTCAAAGGACAATTTGAAGTCATCTGCAGCTAAAGGCAAACTGCAGCAGTGGTTCCGTGAAGGCCTTGCAGGTAATTATTATGCCTGTCACTCATTTTATTCCCTTCATGTATGCATATAGGCTGCCAGTAAAATTGCTATTTTTCATGTTTTTAATATAAACTGTCCATTGAAATTTAAAATTTTGTTTTCATCAGTGGCATTCGGGTTAATGTTTCTTGTCATTGTTCACTTAGTATTGTTTATCATGCGCCAAACAATGGCTCAAACCTAATTTTGGTGGTGTATGGACATTCAAAATCATTTTTGCTTTTACGGCCTCTTTAAGTTCAAAGATACCAATAGATTCTCACTCATCAAAAAGAAGTCAAAAAATGAAAAACGGACGGTACTAGAGTATCGGCTGTAGTAATGACGGATGATGAGTTGAATAGAAGACAAAGAATGTGACAACCGCTGTATGGGAATCCTGGAAACTTGGGAGCTCTAAAGGAAATGTATTTGCAATTCCGTTGACTGATTGACTGAAATTTGGATTGTTGGACTTGAGTGTTTAGTTACTGCACCTTTGCTCTGCCTTTAAATCACAGCTTATTGATTTAAGATTGTTTATTTCCTTTTTGACAATTCTCTGGACATTATTTATTTGCACCCTTGCAGGACTAAAGAAACTGGAGTTTGTAGCTCCATTTTTTGTTTGTCTGCTACTTATTAACAGCGCGTGATTGCTTAATTTTCGTCTCAGGGCCATTGTTGAGTTCGGGTATGTGCACTGAAGTGTTCCAGTTTGATGTCTCACCAACACCAGGAGCCATAGTTCCTGCTTCCTCAGTTGCCAATGTGACAGCAGAGCACCAGAAGAACAATTCTACTCGCCTCAACAAGGGGAGGAATAGAAGGATCCTCCGTGGCCTTCCAATTCCTCTCGCGGGATCGGATCTCAATATCACTGGAGAACACGTGGGAAGGAACACTCATAAGGAGAGCTTTCAGGGTAATAAATCGGTTTCTCCAATGATTGTCTCTGTCCTTGTTGATCCTAGAGAGGCTGGCGACAGTGATGTTGATGGCGTAATCACCCCAAAGTCACTTTCTCGGATTTTTGTTGTCGTGCTCGTAGACAGCATAAAATATGTAACTTATTCGTGCGTGCTTCCTAGCATTGGTCCTCACCTAGTCACAACTTGAGGATGGCAAGAAGTTGGGTTTACTGTAAACTTACCCAACTTCAGCACCCAGTTTTGTATATAGGAGAATAACAGTATCAGTAGCCACTCTAACCTCATGTACTCTCAAGAACTTATTTATCATCCTTAACATTTCCTTGCCATAACTGTACTGTTCTCATATATGGTCGATAATCCGATCCCCAATCCTTATAACACCTTCAAATGGTTTGTGACTGGGATATATGTTTTGTTTATATGCCATTTCATGGAAGGCAATCAAGGGACTAGAAGGTGAAATGCTCTAGGCAGCGTTACTAAGTTGGACTAACTTATATATCTCGAGGATAAAAATAAGATCGCTTAGCCAAAAGAGCGTCCGGTTACAGACTAGTTCAAAAATAACTTGGCTTGTCAGCAATGTGAGAAATGAAAAGAATCAGTACCCCACAAGTTAATTAAGCTCGTCTAAACTGACAAAGTTATGTAATTGAACTATATTGATGAATGAATAAATGATTTACCCAAAAAAAATTCACTGAGATTCAGTTACATCAGCAGCTAGAGCATAACTAACATGAACTAGGATTGAATTGTCTGTACAAAAGAATTAAATCTTGTATCAATGTTGATTACAAGTAACAAATTAAGGCCTCAATATTCCATTGGATCCACTGATTTGTGCTGTTGTTCTGCATTCATCTCCTTCCACAAAGATTTCTTCCTGATTTGATCATTCTCGAATTGCCTTTGATTGCTTGCCATCTCTTCTGCTGTCATAGTCACGAGTTTCTCTGGCTTAATCTGTCCGAGAAGAACTTTCCTTCTCAAATCTGGATTCTTTGGATCCTTCATGTTGAACAATATTGACCTGTACTTCAATTGTTTGGTGCCATTGAAAAGCCCCATCCTTTCAAACATCAGCGATTCAACATCAGCAGCAACAATAATTGGGTCACGCAATCTTACTGCTTCCATCAAATCCTCTTTAACCTCCTTTGCAACTCTGCACAATGACTCCACAAGAATGTGCCTGACCTTGCTACGCAAGCCATCACTGCACTTGACAGGTTCTTCTGATGGTTTCTTGAAACTACAGAAATCTTTCACATTCTCTTGCTGTGTGATGCGCTTGGTAGATGGTTTCTTGAAACAGCGCCTGATACTTTGTACTTTCCCAGGATTTGTGCAGCGCATGGCAGGATCTTGTGGTGGTTTCTTGAAACAACTGGAACCATTTTCTTTCTCTTCTTTTATCTTCTTCTCTGTTTGAATAGGCATGTTAACTTTAACCCTTCCTATTACTCTTCCTTGTATCTTGACAATAAGGGTCCCCGTTCTTGACCCACTTGTAGATTTTGTTGGCTGAGTCTTACCATCAATGGCAGGGTTTCTTGCGTACAGATTCCTACTCCAAGCATCCAGCAAGCAAGAAGCAGCAGTTCCGATCATCTTTACACGGTGTTTTTGTGAGATATTGAACTTCTTTTGCAACAGGAGTGGAGACAAGAACCCTGGATGATGTTACGGGGAACCTCTTAAGCTTGTCCAAAGCATCTAGGCATCGATAAACTTCAGGAAATATTGAAGCAGAAGTGGCCACAATGGCTGCAGATTTCTTTGCTGGCTCAAACAGCGACAGAAACTGTTTCTCCATTGATAACTGGTCTTATCAACTAGGGCTTAATCTAAAGAACTACAAAAAAGGCAAGACAGAAGACTAAACTGAAAATGTAGGTTTAATTTCTTTTGGGATGTAGGGTCTTGTGATGGAAACGTTTCTTCTTATAGGCATGAAGGGTCAATCCTAGTTTGATCCTGTATCCGATTGCTTAAAGGAGAGCATGTGGGAGTTCTCCAATTAAATCCTTACAAAATGGGGATCCCAGCAGAAATCCGATTGATTTGAGGAAACATAGGTAGAAACTTTTAGAATTTAATCCTTGAGATTAGTTTCAATTTTTGAAAAAAAAAAAAGTAGTTAACAGAGCATTGCATTTTCAGGGCCAAAATTGTTGAGTCTGGCATGTTTCTGCTGCAAGTCTCAGGAATCGTTGTCATTGCTGCTTCCTGAGCTTGATGTCTCCAATTTTTCTTGTCAAGTTTTATGGACAGAATCAAATTAGCCATTATTTATGTCGTGTTATTCCAACTTCCAATGATCATTTGCCCTTAAGAAATAGTTGGAGTTCTGGATTGGATATTCTTCCATAATACTTCAACAACAACCTAATGGCATCCACACCAAAGAATATTACAAATATAAGGTAATAAGCCGCTCCCTATCCCTGAATGACACAGCATATATATAATGAACGATAGGAAACAAGAGTTTCTCAAACTTAAATTAAAGCCCTAAAATATAGAGAAAACTCAGATTGTATAAACTCTAAAGGTTAATGCTTTAAATAGTAGCTAAACTGACCTAAGCCAGAAAGGAAAAGGAAGACCAGAACAATTAGAAAAATAAAAAAAAAATCCCAGAAAAAATCTTTTGAGTTTAATTTGGACATGTTCTCTAAATGTATGAACAAAAAAAATGAGTGAAAAAATAGTTGATGTCTTCCGGATGAATATCAATGTTGCATATCTTTCTTTGTTGTTGGTTTAACTAACTTCATGATCATGTCTATTGGTTTTGCTCGGATGCAATAATCAACTCATGTTTGTCATGGCCCGCGTTGTAGACAAAAGGTAGAGGTACAGACTTGAATGCGCGATGCTTGCCAACGTTAGTCAAATGTTCATACTCCAACCTAGTTAATGAAACAGAGTGTGAACCAAATTAGCTATCGGCAATGTTGCTCTTTATATCATCCAGAAAACTCAATTCATTAGGAATTTGAGAATTCTATGCGCATTTGAATAAAACCAGTAGTACGTGAAAAAATTCCATATTCCGCGGCGAATAATCTCGAGGCTAGCTACAATTGAAATAAAGGATTGCCTGTGTAGGGAAGGCAGTTGGAAATTCAAGACAGTCTGCAACCATGCAAATGTCAACAATAAATTCAGGACCTGCATTCTTCACCAGCATCATAAGAATTGGTCAGGACTGAATCCGGAGCTGATGCATATAATTTGTAAACCTGGTTTACATTTCTATGATCTGTATACAGTTGTTCTTCATATTTCATTTCATTAAGACAATAAGATCCACAGTCTCAGTTTGATTTTGTCATGTATTGTTCTTACTCACTATTTCTCTGAAATATGCACTTCTGTGAGGGATAAGGAGTTTGCCTCTTAATAACCAGTTCCTAGACTGAGATTGCAAAAGCCCCCAGTCCAGGACTACGTCTCAAAATGTACCGTAGACAGCTGCAATTACTGAGAATATTGAGGCTAGTATTTTCCAGCGCAGTCCTTGGGCATATGGCAACAATTGTGCAGAAATATTTAAGCCCATTATATCCCTGCATTTTGTCCTTGTCTTCATAAAGGCGTCGAAGACACTGAAACACGATAATTGCAACTGCCAATGCCTAAAATAAGAGTCTTTAAAGCATCTAGAATTTTAGAAACTAGTTGATACCTGAAGAAGACGAGACCAGTAGGGAATCAACAATGAAGTAGAAAGTGTTTTATACATCATTGGTTTTGCAGGTATTTTGTCTCAGTTTATAGTCTCCCCAGCCATAGTAGCATATGTAGAACTCCAAGCTTTTAACAGCTTTCACCTACAATTAAACAACGCAGGATGCTCGAACCAAAGCATATATCAATAGGTTCTCCCTTTTGTATTTCCTAGTCTACCATTTTTCTTTAGAAGCGAGAAGAGTATTAGACAGAGGTCATGTACGCTCACGTTCACTGGATTATAACAAGTTAGTAGCGTGAGAAACTTTTTGACATATTATTAAAATAACTTGGTGACCCACGAATTCAATCTTTAAATGGGGTGCCATTCAAGAAAATCAATTAGCAACATGATTTGAATACATATGAAAGATTGAACTGTCTTGAAAGACAATTCCTTTTGCCCCGCGGCCTTTTATTTAATATCCTTCATCAATCTGTTCTTGACGGCCGTTGCCTATATGACGCCGATCCTACTTTTACATGTGCGTGTCAGCATTGCAACAACACTCTTTCTGCATAATACTCTTGTTGTTATTGATTTTTTCGAATTCTGCATAATATAACAGTCGTCTGCCCAGGATTAACAATACAATAGTCACTTTGATTCTGAATATATATACATATACGAAATGTGTTGAGATTGATTCTGCACACACACACACACACACACACACACACCCCTGCTCAGTGCTGTAATGAGTTTGATTCTGCAAATATTTATGGTGTAAATATATACCAATACTGGGCTCTGTTCCAAAAGTTGATATGCTTTGATATCGATATGCTTTAAACAAGTTTTAATGTCTAAATCTTTATACATTGGTGTAAAGAAAAAAGAATGTTTTTTTCTCAGAATTTACTTACCATAATTATTGTCCGAACGAAAATAGAAACAAGAAAGAAAACAATACATTGAGTGCACTGAATAACTTTCTTGTAAAGAAAGAAACATGAAGAAAATAGCAACTGGCAGCATATTGTTTTAATCTTGCATAACAAAATAAGACATGAAGATGCAGCCAAGAGTTTGAGTAACTAAGCAAACATGATTATTGCCTTGAAAGGGAATGCTAGCTGGCGACCGATTAGGTACTCTGATTGTTTTTGAAGAACAGTGATGGCACCAAAAACCAACACAGGTGGTGGTAGATTGTACGGTTGTATTTTTTTTTAATAAAAAAATAGAAATTATTTAATTAATCAAATAATTTTTTCTCTGTATAAAAAGCAGAACATCACCTTAACCCCTTGTATACAATATTTAATTAGAATAATAATTTAAAAATTAAAATAGAATATTGCATGGTTTGCTTAATAAATATCGAGAAGAATAAAATAAATATATAATGGCCATAGTTTGCTGGCCTTCTAAGCCATGATACCCTGTGTCTCCCAAACCCCTATCCCTATGAATATTTGATGTTACTTCTAGCAAAGTAATGTATTTTTTTTCTTTTTTCTTTTTTTCTTTTTTAAGTCAAGTAATAAATTGAGAAATGTGAAATTCTAATTCGAAATCTCAATTGTTTTACTTTATAAGAGTCCTATTTAACTATAAATTCATTAGGAGTGAATTAATTATTTTGATTAAAAAAGAAATAGAATTAATGTTAAAAAATCATATAATAAAAAAATCATTTGATTATCGGACCAGGACATGATAAAAACAATATTAAAATAATATAATTATTATGATTTTAATTTTAAATATTTTCATTTTTTTATCCTCTAAAAAATATTTAAAATCAAAATATTTTAGATTGGTCTCGGTATTCAAATTTGGAAGATCCCAAAATATTTCTCAGATTATTTACGTTCCCATAATTACGTCCTTGATAAAACTCTAATCAACATTATACGGCCACGTCACCACTTCAATAAGTAAGCCAATAAAAAAGAAGGTGCATGAGAGTAGTAATGTACACCAAAACAAACTATCACACCCCATCTCGTGGAAGAATTAAAACAAACCAAGGAGTGGAAATATTAATTCCCTATAGAACAAAGGACAGACGGCGAAAGAAAGGAGACAAGACATAATTTTCTAACACGAATTGTAACTAACAATAAAAGTACTTTAATTGATTACAAATTTCATTGAAAACAACAGTTTCAGCTCAAGGAGTGAAGAATCCAAGGAAAACCCATTTCATTTCTTGTATAACATTGCAGAAAGAGAGCAATTTTGACCCGAAAGGAAGGCCTCTCTGTAACTCTTTGTAAGTATCAAGTTTGAAATTTTTTTGATTTTGTATCTGGGTTTTCGTTTTTGCTCTGGGTCTTTTTTATTTGTTTGTTTTGATCACATTTTTGTATTGGTTGATTAGTTGTGAATTTAGCTAAATTTGAAATATGGGTTTGTTTTTTATCTTCGTTGTGTTTATGAATTGAAGAAATCTGTGTTTGGTGGATTTATTTGGTTATAGTTTATTATATTTGATTAATCATAGATTGGTTCTCCAATTCTTTAGATGTTTTGCATGGTGTGCTGTCTTTGAATATTTATTTCTGTTTGAATCTTTATACAAGAATGTTTATTGAAGGAAGCATTTGGATAATTAGCATAAATTTTGTTAGATATGATTTATTGTAGTTTTTTTTTTCTTGTTTGTCTAAGATGGTTGATAAGGACCTTTGTGGATGTCTTTTTTGTGTTTGTGTTTTTGTTTTGATTGTTTCAGGGTTTAATAAAAGCAATGGATGCGAAACCTAAGAGGAGAACTTTTGTAGAGAATGGGGATGGAGGAGAGGACTTAGTGCTTGCGACTTTGATTGGAAATGGGGAGGATTTGGGTCCGATTGTCAGGCATGCATTTGAAATGGGGCGGCCTGAATCGCTGTTTCATCAGCTCAAGTCTGTTGTGAGGAAGAAGGAAGTTGAAATTGAGGAGCTGTGCAAAAGCCATTACGAGGAATTCATTCTTGCGGTTGATGAACTTCGTGGTGTATTGGTTGATGCTGAAGAGTTAAAAAGTGAGCTTGCAAGTGAGAATTTTAGATTGCAAGAAGTTGGGAGTGGTCTTTTGATCAAACTCGAGGAACTCCTTGAATCTTATTCGATTAAGAAGAATGTGGCCGAAGCTATTAAAATGTCAAAGGTATGCATTCAAGTTCTGGAACTCTGTGTCAAGTGTAACAACCACATGTTGGAAAGCCAGTTTTACCCAGCATTGAAAACAGTGGATCTGATTGAGAGGACTTACTTGCACAACATCCCTATGAAGGCACTTAAAATGGCCATAGAGAAGACAATTCCAGTAATAAAATTGCATATCGAGAAGAAAGTTACTAGTCAGTTTAATGAATGGCTAGTTCAAATAAGGAGTTCTGCTAAAGATATTGGACAAACAGCAATAGGTCATACTTCATCAGCCCGTCAAAGAGATGAGGAAATGCTGGAACGTCAGAGAAAAGCTGAGGAACAGAACATTCCAGGGTTAGGAGATTTTGTATATACTCTGGACGTTGCGGAAACTGATGAAGATTCTGTTGTGAAGTTTGATCTTACTCCTGTTTTTCGGGTTTATCATATTCATGCTTGCCTGGGAATCCAAGAGCAGTTCCGTGAATACTACTATAAGAATAGGTTATTGCAACTCAATTCAGATTTGCAAATCTCTACTACTCAACCATTTGTTGAATATTATCAAACATATTTGGCTCAAATTGCTGGTTACTTCATAGTGGAGGATCGGGTTTTAAGAACTGCTAGGGATCTTTTGTCAGCAAATCAGGTTGAGACAATGTGGGAAACAACTGTAGCTAAAATGACATCTGTTCTGGATGAACAGTTTTCCCATATGGATTCTGCGACTCATCTTCTGCTGGTGAAGGATTATGTCACTCTTCTCGGAGCAACTCTTAGACAATATGGGTATGAAGTTGGCCAAATTCTTGAGGTTCTTGATAGTAGTCGAGATAAGTATCATGAGCTTCTTTTGGGAGAATGTCGGGAGCAAATTGTTAATGCTCTTGGAAATGACACCTATGAGCAGATGGTAATGAAAAAGGATACTGATTATGAGAATAATGTCCTCTCATTTCATCTTCAGACCTCCGATATAATGCCTGCTTTCCCATATATTGCACCATTCTCCTCCATGGTACCTGATACTTGCCGCATCGTTAGATCTTTCATCAAAGGTTCTGTTGATTACTTGTCATATGGGGTGCATACTAATATTTATGATGTTGTGAGAAAATATTTGGACAAGCTCTTGATTGATGTGTTAAATGAAGTTATACTTAGCACAATCCATGGTGGTGCAATTGGTGTGTCTCAAGCCATGCAGATTGCCGCCAACATATCTGTTCTTGAGAGAGCTTGTGATTTTTTTCTTCGACATGCAGCCCAACTATGTGGAATCCCTATCCGATCAGTTGAGAGGCCTCAAGCTAGTTTGACTGCCAAGGTGGTCCTAAAAACTTCAAGGGATGAAGCTTATATTGCTCTGCTGGATTTGGTGAACAACAAGTTAGATGGATTGATGGCACTTACTGAAAATATCAATTGGACCTCAGAGGAAACGCCACAAAATGGTAATGACTATATTAATGAGGTGGTTATTTACCTGGACACCATTTTGTCAACAGCACAACAAATTCTGCCCTTGGATGCCCTACACAAAGTTGGGAGTGGTGCCCTTGAGCACATTTCCAATTCCATTGTTGAGGCATTTCTTAGTGATAGTGTAAAGAGGTTCAATGCTAATGCAGTCCTATCTCTCAACATTGATTTGAAGTTGTTAGAGGATTTTGCTGACGACAGATTTCATAGCACTGGGCTGAGTGAAATACACAAGGAAGGTAGCTTTAGAGGCTGCTTGATAGAAGCACGACAGTTGATTAACCTTTTGTCAAGCAGCCAGCCAGAGAACTTCATGAATCCTGTGATAAGGCAGAAAAACTATGATGCTTTGGATTATAAGAAGGTGGCCAGCATCTGTGAGAAATTCAAGGATTCCCCTGATGGAATCTTTGGTAGCCTTTCAACCAGAAATACGAAGCAAAGTGCACGGAAGAAATCAATGGACATGCTGAAGAAAAGATTGAAGGACTTCAATTGAGAAGGCTTCAGGATCTGTCTGGATTAGAAGTAGCTTCTCAATGTTAATTTTCTAGGCTATCTCCTTCCAATTGCACGTTCTCTTCTTTCTTCCTTTTTTTTTCCCTTTTTTTTTCTTCTCATTGTTGTGATTTAGAATGAAATGGATTCTTTAATTTTGTACCGATTAAATTCTTATAATAAAGCTTCTATATTTACCTTTGACCTTGTGAGCGAGGATGTCTATACTTGTCAACACAATGTTGCATCCATGTCTTATTTATATTATATCCTTGTTGAAACTAAAATGAAACAAAATAGAGTCAATTGTTTTGAGAAGCAGCAGAGCGTTCTGCATTTGCAATTCCACATTCTGAATACTTCAGGTTTGCCTTCTTACCCTGCGATGTGTTGCATTTGCTTGGCTCTTCATCAATTAATCAGAGATCTCTACGTAAGTATTTCCAGATTATATCTATGGTACGAGTTTCTTGTATGTCATTCTAACCCTTAATTACATTTGTTTTTACTCCTATCGCTGTATTTTGTTGAAGAATTGCTGGATTTGCTTTTTCTTAGGTAGAACGTATAAGAAACAATGGATGAGTGGTATGCATGTTAAAGGGCGTTTGCAAAAAATATTCTGACGAACATGTGTTCTGTTGGTGCCGCAGCTGCCCATACCTCAACATAGATCTTCTCAGGGCCTTTACGATACTCGAACGCATAACTGAAAGATCTTCTGCTCACCACTTTTTCTCTGTTTCTTATTAAAGGTATGCTCATTTTATTCTAGCGCAGACAGTGCCTGATCCATAGTTATCAGAGGAATCCCTCAGAGTTTGCAATCCAGATAGCTCTGTAATAATAACAGGCAACATCATTTTTATGTCCTAAAACATTGTTTATAAACTACGAAAACTATGAAAAACTGACACAAAAATCTTGATTCATCAAAATTTTGATCTTAGTTAAAATTAATTCAATATTCTTCCTATGATCTTGTTATTAAAAAGCTCTGTATCTTTCTCGAAAACAAAAAAGACGAAGATAGAGATCTTCATTTTTATTTTATTTTTTTGCAACAAAAATAAATGATTAAAAAATAGAGTTTCAGGACGACAACAATCATAAATGTGACACAACCCTTCCCTCAGCTTTTCATATGTATTGAAATGACAAATATTGAAAAAAAAGCCATAAATGTGACTGCCTATCAACCTAGTAACACACCAATTATGAGACAACATATGGAATTAAATTCTCAAGTGTATGGATGAGATAATCTGAGGAAGTCAGATGCTATCCCTAGGCAATAATCCTCAAAATTCGTACAAATATAAATACAGACATTGATGTTTATCAATATATGGGATCCACCACACCTAAAACTAGCCCCTTATAGCCTCCACTACAGTAGCCTGCCCACATTTCCATTTTCTTCGTTGGATTCCTGACAAAGGGAAGTGGACCAGAAATGAGGTTTCAGTCAGGAGGCGGTGAAGATCAAGGAAGATGATAAGAGGAAAAAAACTTAGGCATGAAAAAACTCTATTGAGGATGCTTTGTTTACGTGAATTAATACATTTCTTTTGATTTTGTATTTTAAAAATATTTTAAAATAATATATACTTTTTATTTTTTTCTTTACCTCAAATCAATTTTTTTATATTTTTATATTATTTTAAAATATTCTTAAATAAAAATTACTTAAAAAAAACAACTATTATAACAATACCAAACAAATTGAAAATTTAATTACAACACCACCCATATCGTTATATAAATATTGCAAAAACAAATTTAATTATACCAAAAGAAAAATCACCAAAATTATAGTGGGCCACAAAAAATCCCAGGAACCAATGAGCCCTACAAAGTGGCGCAGCTGACCATGTAAAAGTTGATGAATGAAAAAGGGAAAGACGGAGCCAAGCACACTACTGTTGTTTCAGGGAAATGGATGTCTCTGTCAATTTAAGAACCAAGTGGCCATGCTTGTGACCTCCACTGTGGCTGTGGATCAAGACTTCCATGGCAGCTACTCATCAAGAATTGGAAAAAGAAAGAACGATAAGGTCCAAACATCCAGAAGGATTCCATGGTTCACCTAATTGGAAAAAGAAAGCAATAATGCCATTTTTGTTTTGGCTCATCTGACTGTTCAACGGAGTCTCATCGATGTCTTTATCAGTCTATTTTGGCATTAATGCATTTTATATATCTTGTCGGAGACGTTAATGCACCTTCCTTAGTTTCGAATTTCATTGTCTTAAAATAAAAGAAATGAAAACAGTTTAGACATAGATAATACTAGCTATATGCCCGCGCCTTGCTGCGGGCGTTGCTGCGTATATAATATTATATAATTACATTAAAAATAATAAACTTATAATATAAAAGTTTAGAACAAATATAAAAGGGTTGGTTTGGAAAAAAGGTTACATCTTTTGGTATATACATAATGTCACAAAAGATGACAAAAGAATACTAATAATATTGACATCGGGGAAAAAAGGGGGGGGGGGGGGGGGGGGGGGGAGGGAAAACCCCCCCCAAAAAGGGAACCATTTATTTGAACACCCACACGAGAGAAGAGAACGGGAGAAGAGGGGAAAAGAAAAAAGGACAAAGGAAAAAAAGGGGGGAGGAGAGGGGGAGCACACCATTTATTTGTTTTGTAATGTTTCCTTGTTCTTCCTGTTTTATAAAAGGAGAAAAAATTCATTCTAAAATTATTATAAAAATATATTTATTTTATATATTCATCTTTGATCTTCTAATAAAGCATGTTTTTTTATCACTTATATATCTTTTTTTTTTAATTTCAGGACACTATCCAAACATAAACTAAATTTTGAATAAGAAATATAACCTTAAGTGTAGAATCAGAGTTTCAAAATACGTGGGTTATTAGATTTGTTTTATTAGTTTTTTCAAACATTTCTTTCAAGTTTACGTGAAAAACAAGATGATAAAGTAAACGTAAATCACTTTAAAAAATATATAAAATACTAACAACAAACTATCACAAATTTACAAAAAAATATTTATTTATTTCAATCCAATTATGATATACAACGTGTAATATCAATTTGGGAAAATCTAATAAAATTAGAAGGAAGATCATTCCGGATGAATTCCGAGTTTATCATATGTGCTTGTGGGCTAAGTTGGTATTGCGATATTTGATTAATTTTTTTGATTCTGATAATATAATCCATCTATTTTTGATGAAATAGTTGATGGATCATGTTTGATATCTACAAAAAAATTCCTTCTTGTGCATTTGAGAATTTTTTGATGTTTAAATGAGTATTATTTTAAAAAAAAACAATTATAATTTAAAAAAACACCCTACAATAAATATCCCTTTTTTTTGTTGAGAAAAACTAAACCTCCTTTTGAAAGATTCTCACATGCGTGCTTTTTAAAAGGTTAAAGCATTAACAAAATTTTTTTGACTTTTCAAGATAAAATATCTCTAATATGTTATGATAAAATATCTATGACATTAAAAAAGTGATTGAGATGGGAGTTCTCCTAAGTGTTCTAGTCAGCGGGCGACTCTAGGATGAATTTTCAACGTGCTTGGCGAACCTGTTGATTATTTAGATCCTGTAGATACTCGGACAACATCCCCTATTCATAGATCTACGCCTGCCTTTATACAGTTAGATACAAAATTATCTATTTTTAAAACAGGAATTAAAATCGTAGATCTTTTAGCCCCTTATCGACGTGGAGGAAAATTCGCACTATTTAAGGGTGCTGGAGTAGGTAAAATAGTACTAATTATGGAATTAATCAACAACATTGCGAAAGCTCATGGGTATGTATCCATATCTGGTGAAATAGGTGAAGGTACTCGTGAAGGAAACGATCTTTAGATGGAAAATGAAAGAATCTAGAGTAATTAATGAAGAAAATATTGCAGAATCTAAAGTGACTCTAGTTTATGGTCAGATAAACGAACCACTGAACTTAGTGTTTGGCTGAGTCTAGGGATAATGGATTTGATAGTTTACCAGATTTACATATATTTGGGCTAAATATCAACTAAATCCAAATATGATAGGTTTATAACTCATTAAACTCACATATATCTAAGTTTAGTGCATGATTGAATATGAGATAATGAGTCTATAATTCTACAAACCCATATATATAATAAATGTTGATCCATATGCCAAGCATTAAGCCCATAAATGAGAGGTTATTATTTGTTCTCTGATCATTCTTCTGAAGGTATATCCAAATAAAAACAATAAATATTGATACATAAATATTAAATTAAGTATATATTATGAGTAGGAAAATTACAAGAATATTACAGGTGTTAGCTCACATCAATTCATTGCACGTTACTATTTTTTATTTGAATTTAAAAAGAGATTATCAGAAACATTGTTTTTTAATGAATAAACCAATTTGTTCGTTGAAGATCAATTTAAAAGACCGTTAAAAACGAAAATTAATCTCAAGAAAGTTTTTAACTTGAAAAAAAGGTTGTTAGAGCATACTAGATTTGTGTCCTGCCATTCACAACGGGCCGGTCAATTTTTTTTTTAATATAGAAAAAATGCTAAGAAAAAAAAAATTTAAAACCTGAGTTATTAGTAATTTAAATAATATGAAAAAAATAAATAAACTAACAAAAAAATATTAATAAAAAAAACCCAACTTTAGTTTATTTAAAGTACAGGAAAATCTTATGTTGAAAAGTGAAACTAAAAAAAATAATAATAAAAAAAAATTCAATTAAATTAGATTAACTCACAAATTCTGTGACCACGACACGATTATAAAATTAAGATAATTTAATGGAAAGAAAAATAAAAAAACAATTTAAGAATTAATTTCTAATAAATCAAATGAGAATATAAAATTCTATAGAAAGTAAAATGAAAAAAAAAGAAGTTGAACCTCAATCTTTAACCAAAAAAAATATTAATGGATGAAAATCAAGAAAAAATGTAATTAAAAAAAATAAAAAAAACTTGATCCGACTCCACCCGAATCAAGATATAAAGTTTTTGTCCTAGTTATTATACTAGAGTAACCGAACCAAAAAATAAATTAAATAAAATTCATAAAACTTAATTATCAAATAATTTAATATTACAAAAAATAATTTTTAAATTTATATTTTTTTAGATCACCATTCCCTCAATATACTCAATATATAGTATAAAGATTTTTTTGAACAAGAACACTATTTTAATAAATAATGATTTGTTCTTGTAGCTACAGTAACTTATCATTTCTTGATTCGCTTTTTGTTAATTTTTATGTCACGCAAACCTTCCCCATGCTTTTCATATGTATTGAAAAAGAAAAATATTAAAAAATAAAAATAAAAATAAAAAAAAGCCATAAATGTTACTGCCTATCAACCTAGTAATACACATATTTTAAGATAAGATATGGAAATAAATTCTCAAGTGGAGGATGGGATAAAATGAGGAATCCCTAGGAAATGATGAATACAGACAAAAATAGTGAAAAAAACTATACAATATATGAGCCTCACCTCACCCATAAGCAGTCTCCACTACAGTAGCCTGCCCACATATCCATTTTCTTGGTTGGATTCTTGACCGGGAATTGGATCAGAAATGGAGTTTCAGGACAACAACAAATCTCATGAAGCTGAGAAGCCGGAGGAGATGAAGATCATGGAATATGACAAGAGGAAAAAAAAACTTGGAGGCATGAAGGCAATCCCATTCATCCTTGGTGAGTTTGTTCTGGACTTAGCAGATGTTTACATTACCAAAGTTAATTAAGTTTGAAACTATGAGCTTAAGTGCTGAACTGTCTGTTAATTAACCTTCATGTTTTGGCAGTAACTGAAGTATGTGACAGATTTTCTACCATTGGTTTTCATGCCAACATGATCACATACCTTACTCAGCAGCTGAACTTGCCTCTTGTAAAGGCCTCTAATATTGTCTCCAACTTCAACGGAACTGCCAGCTTAACACCCTTGATCGGTGCTTTGATTGCCGACTCATTTGCTGGCCGATTCTGGACCATCATCGTTGGTTCCATCATCTATGAACTGGTTCATCCCTCTCACTCTCTGGGCATATTTATTTTCTATAATGTTGCAGTACAGATTTCGTATCTCAAGGTCCAGATGATATTATAATTCTAATGCATGTGTTGACTTACATATATGTCCTGTGGCTTTCAATATTATCTTCAGAATCGAATCTTCCTCGAATGTGTCGATATATAGATGTGGTTTTGTTCTTGACATCGTCATCTCGGGTTTGAATTTAAGGAGTCTTCAAGAAAGAAAATTAGCTTGAATGCACTAGTTCAAATACGGACTATAGAAAGGCTTTTATATGACACAAAGCCTTTGGTCCAAACCAGTTAGTCCTGGGAGCTGAAAATTAATTTGACATTGCAATTGGTTATCGCAGGGATTGATTAGCATCACCACAACAGCACTACTGAAATCACTGCATCCTCCACCTTGTCCATCACTAGTGGACTGCAAAGAGGCTTCAAGTTTCCAACTAAGCACCCTCTACTTGTCTCTATTCCTCTTAGCTATTGGCTTGGGTGGCACCAGGCCTTGTGTCATGACCTATGCTGCAGACCAATTGGACATGAGCAAATCAGGTGTCGAGTCTCGAAGATGGAACTTTTTCAATTGGTACTACTTTAGCTTGGGATTAGCAAGATTAGCTGCAGTGACTATTGTGGTCTACATACAAGATAATGTGAGCTGGGGCTGGGGTCTTGGAATACCAACTATTGCCATGGCTGTAGCTTTCATGGTCTTTCTATCCGGTTCTCCACTTTATAAGAAAGTGAAACCAGGAGGAAGCCCATTGGTCAGAGTAATTCAAGTGATTGTTGCTGCTATAAGGAAGAGAAAAGCTGTGGCGCCAGAAGATCCAAGTCTCTTGTACCAAAACCAAGAACTTGATGCTGCTATATCTGTCCATGGAAGGCTTTTACACACCACTCAGTTCAAGTAAGCTATGTTTTAAAATAAAAATTCACGACGTAGGATAACAAAGGAAGCTGTCCTGGGCCGACCATGTGGTCACTGACCTTAAATTTGCTGCAGAAAAATTTCTAAACTGGCCTTTTCACTTTGCAGGTGGCTTGATAAAGCAGCAGTAGAGAAGCATGGTGAAGCAACAGCTTCCAGTACACCAAATCTGTGGAAGCTAGCTACCGTGCATCGAGTAGAGGAGCTCAAATCCTTTCTCAGGTTGCTTCCAGTTTGGGCAGCAGGAATTTTACTTGTCACTGCAAATTCACATAGTGGCAGCTTCAATACACAACAGGCTCGCACCATGGATCGTCGTCTGTCGAATTCCTTCCAAATTCCTCCTGCTAGTATGTCCTTCTTTGGCATCATGACCGTGATCATAGGGCTTGTTCTTTACGAACGCCTCTTCGTGCCCTTTGTGCGTAGATTCACAAGAAATTCTGCAGGCATCACATACCTACAAAGAATGGGCATAGGCCTACTCTTCAACATTCTATTTTCCGTTGTTGCTGCATTGGTTGAGAAAAAGAGAAGAACAGTGGCAGAAAATCATAACTTAGTGGATAACCCTAAAGCCACCGTTCCTATAAGTGTATTCTGGCTTGTTCCTCAGCTTTCCCTCCATGGAATGTCAGAAGTCTTCATGGCTGTTGGACAGTTAGAATTTCTATATGATCAATCACCAGAAAGCATGAGAAGTATTGCCTTGGGATTGTTTTGGATAGCAAGTTCTGTTGGAGATTACTTGGGCACATTGATGGTGTCACTGATTCATGAGTACACAGGACACAAGAACAATTGGTTACCTGACAGGAACCTCAACATAGGAAAGTTGGACTATTATTATTGGCTTGTAACTGGTATCCAAGCTATAAATTTTGTGTATTTTGTGATTTGTGCTTGGTGTTACACTTACAAGCCCTTGGAAGAGGTCATGGAAGAAGATTCAGTTTAGTGGTGTTGATGAAATTAGTAAATTTTAATTGTAAGGGATTAATGTAATTTAAAGCATCATATGCCTTCATTCCCCATGTTTCGAGGATAATGAAAACATTTTCCTGCTAAATAAATTTATTACTATTATTATAAAATCTAGCTCGATAAAAGATTTGATATTCAATTTTATCTGGTATTTAAAGATATAATAATTCAATTTGACTACTCCTAAGACTATAATTACAATATATTTGGTATCTTCATTAGGAGAATTTTCAAGCTGATTTCGGGATGAATAAAATCACTCTTAAGAGAACTTCATTTTAAGGAAAAAATGAAGATAAAAATAACAATCTTCTTTTCAAATTTCTTGTTACTCTATTGTAGTTTAATTTTCTTAAAATATGCAGCATTTGGGCCCAGTAGGGGTGTTCTATATGGGCCTAATGGATATATTTTTAGCAATACTATGTTGGGCTTTTTATCAAACTTTTCATAAGAACCTAAGGGTTCATTTAGAGTCACCATCCGAAACCCATTTAGATATCCAAGCAAATCTCCCTTCCTTAATGGATCAAAATCCAAGTAATTATTATAAGACCTCTAATAGTATCCTAACTCGTGTTCATCTCAGTTTTTACTGAGAATAAAATGTCAAGTTTTAGATCATTTTATTGTAAAAATTCAAATTATAGTTATAAATTTTAATCCATTCAGTTTTTATATTCGTTAATTTAAACCTAATTCAGAAATAAATTTATATATTTAAAGCTTGATTTATGTGTTAAATTTAACTTGTCAATAATTTGAAGTTAGGCATGGTGAATCATATAAAAATTTATGGATTCGGAACATTAGAAAAATTCAATTTTTTTAAAATAATTTAATTTTAAAATAAAATTTTAAAAAACTTAAGTTTTATATATTTGTATTTTAAGTCGAGTCAAATTTAAATTCAAATCTGATTTTAAAACCTGAACTTGACAATAGTTAATTCAAAGCTTATTTTATAAATTCACATATTAATTTGAAATTTAGCCCAATGAATCATTACTCATCAATCCGAGATATAAGAAAAACTCTATTTTGCACTTAAGGGCCTAGCTGCTGTGGTCAATTGTGTGACTTGTTCCGTCCCCGTCCCGGGTTCGACCCTCTATATGCACGCCTGTCATCCCCGCTGTGCCTTACCTGCTCCTGAGTTTGCAGGATGTCCAGTGGGCCGTGGGGAATAGTCGTGGTGCGCGTAAGCTGACTTGGACACCCCACGTAAATCAAAAAAAAAAACTCTTTTTTTTTTTAAATGATTTTGTTTTAAGTGTTTTGTTTTTTTAAAAAACTTAGATTCATGGTATCCATTTTTTGAACGAGTCGATTTCGAAGGAGTTTTATAACAAGGTTCTAATAAAATCGAAACTCTTCATCGTCGCATCCTTTAAATGCTGGTTTTCACATGAATCAAAACGGATGTCAGCTGCATTTGGATCGGGTGTAATAGTGCTCGTAAACCATCCACTCTAAACCGACCCATTTAGAACAAAACTAACCCATTTAGATATCCAAACAAGTTTTCTAACAATCTTAAAAAATGAATTATCAAGGGTTTAGCTGAGATATTACACTAAAACCACCTGATTTTTTTCTCCCTCCCTGTTTGGTTTTCGAGAAAACACTAAACAAAATTCAGGAACACCAAAAACGAAAGAGAAAATTTCACAAATCTGTAGATCCAGGAAAAGAATCACTTCTCTTCTTCTCTGATGACGGAGGTGGGGGTGGCGTGCAACAACAGCAGCGGCGGTGCACAGCTGACACCAGAAGAAGAGAGGGTTTTGATTAGAGACATTGCGATTACTTCAGAATCTAAGAGTAAAGAAGGCGATAGCTTTTATTTAATCACTCAACGGTAACATTAATTTCTTTATTTTTCTTTCCTCTGTGTGGGTTTTTCGTGTTGAAAGGTTCGTGACTTCAAAAAATTCAAAGTTTTGTTTTTAGAGTGAAAGTTGAAGTCTTTTTTTTTTCTCTCATGTCTTGATTTTTTAGAGTGTTAACAAGTTTTTAATGTAAAAATGCAAAGTGGGTTTGTTTAGTTTTGATTTTTTCTACTGTAAAGAAAGGTTTTTAGTTGTCTGTAATCTTTAAGGAATGCAAATCTCAATTCTTGTTTTCTGAATTAAGAGACAATTATTGTTCAAGTTTCAAGTGGGAACTAAGTAATTTACTCAGCAATTTTGTTCATTGTGTGTGTGTGGTAGAGAATGGAAGTTGTTGTTGTTGTTGTTGTTATTTTTTCATTGAGAATGAGCTGTTAAAATATTGAATAATAATGTTGGTGATATTTTTTGTTTTGCTGGTTTATAATAGATGGTGGCAACATTGGATTGATTATGTGAACCAAGACCAGACAAATGTTACTAATGATGGGTCATCTATGTTAGAGAATTGTGATGCAGTTAGTTCTTCAAAAAGGCCTGCTAGTATTGATAATTCTGATTTGATATATGATGTGAATTCGGAGGAGTCTAATGTTGGCATTGAGATTCATGATACTTTATTAGAAGGCCGTGATTATGTATTGCTTCCGCAAGAAGTTTGGAACCAGTTGTCTTCCTGGTGAGTTGTTTATGAAACTGTGGAAGAATAGAATTTATAACGTCACTTTCTCATTTTTTAGCTTTTCTTTTTTGCATTTTTGACACAAGGACCGTTAGTTATAACCTTAATTTTTGGTAGGATTTTTATGCTCAATACCATATTCAATAGCTACTTCCAACATGAATAGAGAACATAGGTAGGAGTTTTCTTTATTGCCTTCTCGTCTTCGCAGGCAATAAGGGATCGCTAAATTATATCTTTCAATGGGGGAAATGCTCTTATAAATGTGATGGTATTGTTGGGTACAGGTATGGAGGTGGTCCAGCATTGCCACGGAAAGTAATCAGTTCAGGTCTTTCTCAGACAGAGTTTGCTGTAGAGGTATATCCTCTCCGTCTTCAGCTACTGGTTATGCCGAAGGGTGATCGTTGTGCAGTAAGAATTAGCAAGAAGGTATTAACTTGAAATCTGTCATGATTTGCTACTTTATCGAGCAGCTTATTTTGTTGTAACTTGACCCAAGGACATGGTTGATGACTCAATTTAGCATTGACTTAACAAAATCTCAACTCTTAACCTTTTAAGTAACTTTGAGAATGTTTCCGCAATCAGTATTGAGTGTGTTTGAGAAAATAAGCTAATTCTTGAAAAGAAAAGGAACCCTTTAAAAGCTAGTAAATAGAAGAAAATCGTTAAAAAGTGTGTCATCACCACAAAGTTGCCCTATCTCATTGTGAAAGTATCACATTACCACTTCCCTAACACTGCTACCCTAAATCTGCCACAAAATTGCGCTCTCTCCATCAAATTCATCATCATGACAACCTCAACAGCTACCATGCTGGATTGTTTGCAGCCATATCGGCATAAATCTGAAAGTGGTGAAATTGCATCTCTTGTTCACCAAATAAATGCAGTTTCAACCAAGAGTTATTAAAACCAACCAGTAACCAGGGCCGCTGTATCAGCTCTAAATGGTGTTTAGAATCTGAATACAACAATTTGAGTGGTGATAGTTTAAAGTTTCAACTGTAAGTTTCCATTTTATGAAATGTTCTCCAAGTATTTCTTGTCTTTGCTCATAAAAAACTGAATCATTTTCGCAGGAGACAATTGGAGAGCTTCACAAAAGAGCCTGTGAGATTTTTTATCTGAACTTAGAGCAGGCAAGGCTTGAAAATACCTCAGCTATTTATTTTTATATTTTGAAATATAGATTGAAAGTTTCTAGTTTAAAATTTGTTGAACAATTCCTCATATTCAATTTCTTATCATTTAGTAATTTTTTTTACAGGTATGCATTTGGGATTACTATGGCCACCGTAAACATGCTCTGATGAATGACATGGATAAAACACTTGATGATGCCAACTTACAGATGGATCAGGATGTAAGTCTTTTTGTACTGTGCCATGGTGTAAATACATGTTACTTTCTTGTTTTAAATTTGAATTTTCTTTTGTTTTATAATGGTATACAGATTCTGGTGGAGGTTCATGACATTGCCAATGGTACTGCATTGAGTCGTTTTATAAGATCTGCTCAGGACAATGGACCAACTGTGAAGGACGCTAGTTCTTTTCATTTAGAGCCTTCTAAGTCAAGCTTATCAATTGCAGGAGGTTTATCTGCAAGCAAGGGTGCTTCTAGAGGCTGCAGTGCAGAGCCATCTCAAAGTCCAAATCTGACATCCCAGGGTCCAAATCTGACATATCAGGGCAGGGAGCTGGATAATGCATATGGGACCAGTACTGTTACTACAAGGGGGTCTTCTGGTGGCTTGATTGGGTTGCAGAACCTAGGGAACACATGCTTTATGAATAGTGCAATACAATGTCTTGTTCACACATCAGAGTTTGCCGAATATTTTCGAGAGGATTATCATCAAGAGATAAATTGGAAAAACCCACTGGGTATGGTGGTAAGTTTGATTATTGATGAGCAATATAAATTATGCTTATTTTCTTCAAAGCATGATTTTGAAACACTTGCTGAATGAAAAGGTACACCGGATAGCTAAAATTCTCTTGGTTTTGAGCTTATTCAATTTCATCTAAATGATATGGTCTTGGAAGTGTCTTTGTTGAAAATTATTACAGTTTCTTTCATGCCATGCAAGATCTAACTTCAGATGTTGATTGAGGGACAATTTTTTGTTGGATCGATATAACTTTTTTTTTTGGAAGTACAATCTATTGTTTCTTTCTCAGGTCTTGTTTACATTTATTATTCTTTCTTGAGTTTGTTAATCAGATCTTTTGTGGCACTGATTTGTAGTTTGGTACTTTATGTCAGGTATAAAACTGATAAAACCTTTCATTTGTTACCGTTCACAAGTAGAGCTTGTAATTGATGCTGATGATCAGGCAAGCTGTTGTTATGTCATTTCTAATTGGGTTTCAAAGATCTCAACTAAATTTGAATTCATTATATGTTAATTAATTTAAATCACAAATTCTTGAAATTACTCAAGCCCCTTTCAAACTTGATCAGTGCAGCAACATAGAATGTTTTTAAGCATACAAACTACTCTTTAAATTACTTAACAGGAATTATAAAGGGAAATCATATGTTTTCACTCAAAATTTTGTACGTGTATGTGCACTGCAATCTACAAGAATAGGTTTGAAGTTCTTTGTCCAGCCCAGATCTTAGTGTTTGAGCAGTATTTTTATTTGAGTAAATTTTGATGTTCTGAGTCCTTGTTTTTTTGATTGTCCAGTGCACTTTTCTGGCTTGCTGAAGATATTGCACATCAATGATAATATAAAAGGCTGATTTTAAAAGCTGTAAGGATTCACCCTGGATTGAATTCTTTTTTTCATGGCCTTCTCTACACACAATTGAAATGAACCTAGAAGAGCACATTCCTTTACATTGATATGGCTGTTGGAATACCTATTTACCTTACCTTGGAAATGAGTTGTAGCCAATCAATAGACCTCTAGGCTAAATCTTGAGATGTGAAGTTCATCTATCATTAAGAATGACTGAATGAAAATTATTTTAACAGATGGATCATATTAGGAGTGATTTTACTGATGGAAGTTTCATTTAGCTATATTAAGTATTGTAAGTCATTGTTGAACTTTTCTGTTTATATTCTATTGAATTGAGTTAGCAATTTTGTAGGGTGAGCTTGCTCTTGCATTTGGTGAGTTACTTCGAAGGCTATGGGCACCTGGGCGAACAGCAATTGCTCCTCGACAATTTAAAATGAAGTTGGCTCGATTTGCACCTCAATTTAGTGGCTATAATCAGCACGATTCTCAGGTTCTCAAGGGCAACAAACTTTTCACTAATGGTCTGTGCTGTTGCATTTTGTATGGATTATGTGCAGTTTGTATAAGCTAAGTGGTCTGTATTGTTGCAGGAGCTTTTAGCATTTCTTTTAGATGGTCTTCATGAAGATCTGAATCGTGTGAAACATAAGCCATATAAAAAGTCAAAAGATGCTGATGGTCGCCCAGATGAAGAAGTTGCTGATGAATATTGGGCAAGTCATATTGCTCGTAATGATTCTATAATCGTTGATGTGTGCCAGGTGTGTATTATAATGATTTTTCAAGCTTGCTTACATCAATTCTTCATTTTTTTGGGTCTTGGATGAACTGACTAGACATATTTAGGATGATGTTGGATGGCGCAAAACTAAAACACACGCACCCACTGCCCACCCACACAGGCACTCCAAAAAATAGTGCATGGTTTTTTCTTATGAAATAGTTTTGATAACCCTGAAACCAAAGTTGGGGAAAACTAGAGATTTAGAGTTATGGAAAAGTACTTTAGAGTACAAGGTTTTATTTAAACATGACTAAAATGGACTGCATGTATTGTAATCCTAGCAACATGAATGGAGGTGTGATGTTAGCTTGATTTAAGTAGAGGTGCTTCAGTGTGGTGAAATGAAGAAACATTGCTGGAGTATTATGCAAGCATGGATCCTGGTTGGTTGAAGGGTGTTTTCTGTATCATTGTGATGAGGGCTCGATTCTTGATATGGTAATGTATGCTTCATGGTGAAGATGCAATTTGTTATGAAATATAAATGCAGGAATATTAAGATGAATGTTTGAAATGGTCAACTAAGAGGTGATTGCAATTTGTAGGAAGAGTGAGAATATTAAGATAATATGCCAAGGCAACCCTCATTGAAGATAGGCTAAGACAGGGCCATATGAGGATGCACTGGTGCAGAAGAGTTATTGCATATAGTGTCATTCCAAAGTCCACAAGATCCAACCTTTATTAAATTTTTGTGGAATTCTTTGACATGAAACTTGGTTTCTTGCTTCATATTAAGGATGTGCTGATTGTTATGCTTCTATGTTGACACATTTTCCAAAATTGCCGTCATTCCACTGTTTTTGTAGTTCTGTATTTGTGCTAAAATTGTTGACTGTTTCACTGTTCACAGGGCCAATACAAGTCGACTTTGGTTTGCCCAGAGTGCAATAAAATCTCTGTTACATTTGATCCTTTCATGTACCTCTCTTTGCCACTTCAATCCACCACTACACGTTCTATGACAGTTACGGTTTTTACATGTGATGGAAGTGCCTTGCCATTTGCTTGCACAGTGACTGTTCCGAAACAGGGACGATGCAGGGACTTGATCAATGCACTTAGCTGTGCTTGTTCCTTGAAGAATAGCGAAGAGCTTAAACTTGCTGAGGTTATGACATTGACTGTTGTCACTCATGTTCATAAACTTATGGATATGCAATTCCTTGGCTTGACCTATTTGAACATGTTGTTCACAGGTACGGAACCATTTATTTCAAAGGTTTCTAGAAGACCCCTTAATATCCCTCTCCACGATTAAAGATGATGACCACCTAGCTGCCTACAAGATAGCGAAGTCGCTGAAGAAAACACTTCTGCTTAGGTTGATTCATCGCTGTCAAGAACAGTATGTATTATCTGATTTGGGTATTCATACCTTGCACCAATTATTGCCTTTGTTAGTTTGGAATGTGCTGTACATTACATAGCTTTATATTTTATGTGTTTGTACATGCACATGTATGTATCTGTATGTTGGATCTCTTATTTATTTTTTGGCTGACAGGGAAACAGGTGATACAAAGGCTGCACAGAAGTTGAAACCCTTTGGAACGCCTCTTGTCTCTTTGATCTCACATGATGATGTAATTACAAGAGGTGATATACAAAAAGTGGTTCACACAATGCTCTCACCTTTGTTGAGATCTGAAAGTTTGAGACAAGCTGACATTCCTGAGCCTTGCTCGTCATTGGCGGCATCAGATATGTGCCACAACAGCAGTTCTGATGAAGCATGTACTAACCCTGTATCAAATTCAATGAACAAGGATAGTAGTGGTTCCAGGGCAGTAACATTATTCAAACTACCGCTTCAGTTGGTTGAGGAAAGTAATGCATGCATTGATCTGTCCGTGGGAGAAGACAAAACAATTAAATTATCCTCAACATCAACA
This sequence comes from Populus deltoides, assembly GCA_015852605.2. Taxonomy (NCBI): domain Eukaryota; kingdom Viridiplantae; phylum Streptophyta; class Magnoliopsida; order Malpighiales; family Salicaceae; genus Populus; species Populus deltoides. The sequence goes on from CM027585.2 coordinate 14,100,498, forward strand.
TCAATGTTGGTATATGTTGATTGGTCACAGGAGCTCTTAGAAAAGTATGACATTCATTATTTGGAAAACTTGCCCGAAGTGTTCAAGTATGGACCTGTGAACAAGAAAGCTCGTACTGAACCTCTCTCCCTGTACACCTGTCTAGAAGGTTTTCTGCGTGAAGAGCCTTTGGTGCCTGAAGATATGTGGTTAGTGTCTATTTTTCCCCAACGTACAATTTTTAATTCCAATGCAGACCAATCCTTAGTGGATATATCTTTGGTTGGCATTTTCCTTGTGCATTTGGATGTCATAGAATTATCTATCCTTCATGTTGAAGGGAAAGGTGTTGCGCTAAAAGATTAGTGTGAATAAATCTGACACAGGTACTGCCCAAAATGTAAGGAGCGGAGGCAAGCAAGTAAAAAGCTTGACTTATGGAGGCTTCCAGAAGTGTTAGTCATCCATTTGAAGAGGTTTTCCTTTAGCAGATCAATGAAGCATAAACTAGAAACTTTTGTCAACTTTCCTATCCGTGACTTTGATTTGACAAATTACATAGCCAACAAGAACAGCACTCAACGTCAACTCTATGAGCTATATGCATTGACCAACCATTATGGTGGCATGGGAAGTGGGCACTACACTGCACATATCAAGGTGAGCATAGAAGGAACTGGCAATAGGTGCATAATTTAGAAGATTGGTGTGCAGCTCATATTATTGGCTAGTATTGACAGTTCATGGACATTTTGGATTTTTGCACGGATAACTATATACATGATCACGGATAGGTGGTTCCCAGTAATTATTCTTTGTTAAAAGCTAAAGAAGGGATTGAATAGTTGGTACTAATTGTTTGGAGTTAAATAAAATGTTTGGGCATTGAGACCTTTCTACAACTCATTCATGTGTTTGATAAGTTTGTCTGTTCTTGTCTTTATTTTTTGTGATAGTAGGTTTAGAAGCTACAGCTTGTTGAACATTACTATAAGTCCAATTTCAGCTTCTAGATCTAATACTATGGCAGTGGGCTATCCATAGATTGGTTCATTTCTTGAACTTAATTTGTACCTGTGTTGTGCAGCTTCTGGATGAGAACAGGTGGTACAACTTTGATGACGCTCACATATCACCCATAAATGAAGAAGATGTGAAGTCAGCTGCTGCGTATGTTCTCTTTTATCGAAGGGTGAAGACAGGTGATGCCATTAGCAATGGGGAAAATTCTGGTACTGGTCACAAAAATGGTTCATCCCTGAAGTGAACTTCTGTGACCATTCCTTCTTGCCAAATAAGCAAGGTATGTGGTTTGGGTGCAAAATACAACTTAAAGCAAGCCTTTTGTAATTGAATTCCCATATTTTTAGATAGTCATTCTAAAGTTTTTGAAGTTCTTAAATGGTATCTCCCATTGGAAAAATATCAAGTCATTGCTCAATGTGATTATGTAGGTAAGCAGTAGTACCTAATATTTGGGTGAAGTTGATTAAGGACGATCCTGATACCGAGAGAGTGCTTTGCTTACTAGAAAAGGAGCTGAAGTGGGCAACTAAATTCATTTAAATCGCTTATTACCCCCCATACCCCACTGAATCCACCTGCACTCAGATGTTTGTTTGAGGTGGGCCTGAACTTACTACTGCCTCAGATGGATAAGTAGAAGACAATGTCTTGGTTTCTAGTAATTACACCAGGATGGCACTTGCTTTTTTTTTTTGTTGAGCGAATGGGGGCTTCCTTTTCAGGCTATACTGAAGCACAATTCTACTTTTAAAAGTGAATTGCCAGGGGATGAAATACCTTATCTCATTTTCAACCAAAATAACTCTGAAACAGAAACAAGGGGAGGACCAAGAAGGGGTAAATAGAATTAGAAGATCAACATGGCATTCTCAAAGTCTTAAACTATGACATTTTCTAGGTTTTAAGAATAATGAGGGGTAATAACAAGTCACTTAGGGTTTTACCATGCAACACTTGGAGCAATTGCTATAAAACTATAGCATGCTAGGTAAACTATGCTTTATGTCAACACTTAAGGAGACATAAAACCTGGTTTTCCATTTTTTGACAAAGGCACTCAGGGTTAATGGGATTCTCATAAAAAAATGCTAGAACTTGAAATTTTGTATCTATAACTTATTTTTTGGTCATCTCCATATTTGTTGGATCACCAGCAGTCCATATTCTGAATCTCTATGGGTTACAAAATTATCTTTTGAGATCATTTGGGTGGATCCACTAAGTTGTTTTTTTACTTGGATTCCCGCATCATACCCATCATGTATTGTATTTATACTCTTGTCCTTAACAATGAATTTTGTGTTAACAATTAAAGCTGTTTCAGTTTAATATGTAAATTTTCTGATCACGTTGGGTATTGCAGATTCCTGGGCTTTATTCTGTGTTTAACACAAATACTGGTCAAGGAGGCATTGAAGTGCACCTAGTGGCAAAGCTAACACTAAACGGGAGATGTCCTTGCTGGTTCTGAAGGTAAGGGCACCCAACAATTGATAGTTATGTATATCACCAAGCTTTCTGGACTTCAATTTTGTAGACTAATTAAAAGGTCTCAAAAATAGGTCTAGGACAACTCGATTTTTCTGTAGAAACAGTTAGCATACACCCTCTGTCATTGTGGGGGGAAAAGTACCCGGACGTTCTCTTTCATTCCGAGGATGTCTGATTTAGCTGCTATAATTTCTGCTATTCTCGCCAAACCTGTCTTGTTTCTTTAAGTGTTTATCAAGGCAGGTTTGTGTAAAAAGTTAGGGCTGCAATATTATCATGCGTTGTCTGCTTGTTTTTTTCGATGGTTATCATTTATATATACCGAATCCTATTTACTTACGATTTTTCATTGAGCTTTATGATTTTGTTGCATAAAATCACATTCGAATTGGAGAACCTCATCTACAGAGATGAATCCTCAACTTGAACGTTCATCACTTTTTAAGGGTAGATTGCTCAAGTAGAATTTGTATGCAAATGTTTGCGAAGAAAATAAGAGAAAAACAAAACTAACCTCAATCATGAATCTGGAAATGGGAATCTGAAAGAAAATATTTGAAGTGTATTGTTGAGTCGCTTGTTATGGTCAGGTATGTGTCATTTGTCATCCGAAGCTCGCAAATAGTTTGGTTCTAAAAGGAAAATATAAGTTATCTCATTATCATCATCTTTAATCATCCATCATTTATGCTATCAATAACCTGTTCAACAATGACATTTTGCTGTGCCATTTAAGCAATGGAATCATTGGCGCTATAGAACCGATATCTGCAGTATCAAAGTTAAAACACTCATCTTTGATGAAGACCCATCTGTGAAGGATTTTTTTTTAAGTTACATCAAGTTTTAATAAGGCTACCAAGTCATGAATTTGACATGTTGGATTCAAAAAAAAAAAATAATCAAATCAAATCTGATTTGATTTAAAATAAAAATAAAAATCAAGGTCTTGGCTAGTGGATATGATGGTGGGTCACTAGGTTTTGTGGTTTTAGTTTGTTCATGTGTTTCCCAAGTAGACGTTAAATCTCGAGACCCTTTTAAAGAGAAATACATTAATGATAATTACATCATCGTTCATTGGCAGCCCTCCTCTTGTTGCATGAGTCCAACATGGAGTGAGTTTACATATCATATAAAAACATCCAACAATAAATATAAATTCAGCAAATTTCTATGGGTACTATTAAAGCATAAACACCATGAAAGGGAAAACAAACGAACACAGGACTAGCTGCCAGTGCAGTTGACCCAAATACTAGCTTGCCGTGAAGCTAGTTAACATTATTAATCATTCATGGAGAGATTTTGTCGAGCTCATCCTCATTTCCACTCATCTTTCCTTCACCTTAACCTGCAATCCACCTTTCATCCTTAGTGTCAAGGACAACAAATGATCCGGGCACTTTTCCTTGTTCTGCACATCAATCTCAAATCGCTCAATCACCGATGCTGCAATGGATTTCATCTGGATATAGGCCATGTCTTTCCCCAGACACATTCTTGGCCCAGCATGGAATACAGGAAACTTGAATGGACTCTCTTGCCTGTATATTCCATTCTCTAGCCATCTTTCAGGAACAAAATCGCGGCAATTCTTGCCCCAGATACTCTCCATCCTTCCCATGGCATACGCGTGATATGTTACAAACCATTTCTTTCCCACAAATGTACCGTCTGGCAATACATCATCACTTCGGCAAGCTTTTGTGTCCACTGGCACTGGTGGATACAATCTTAATGTCTCTGCAATAGCTGCCTGCAAATAATGCATGTCTCGGAGCTCTTCAAAACTGTAAGTATCACCGAGGTTTTTTCCGTTTCTTGACCGAATCGTTTCAAGCTCCTTTAATATGTTCCCTTCTACATCCGGGTTTAATGATAGTAGCCAAAAGAACCAACTCAAAGCAGAGGATGTCGTGTCTCGGCCTGCCAGAATAAAGCTTATGACAATATCTCTGAGAAATTCAGTTGAATTCTCATCCTTCCCTATAAACCGTGATAGAAAATCTTCATCATTCTTCTCGGTTTTGTGCTCCATTCTAGACCGTATCATCTCATCCGCAAATTCATGGACAATTTTAACTGATTCTCTCAATGTTTTCTCTGTCCCAACATTGAAAAATCTGTTAATTTTCCAAAAAACTGGAAGAACATACATGAATCTCCCAGAGCTAAGTGTGGCAGCATCTTCAAACGCACGCATAAACTCACCACCGCTGGTCCCATCGCCGCCAAGACAAGCAGGATCAACATTAAAAGCCACTTTACATATATTATCAAATGCAAACCTTTCCAATATGTCTTGCAAATCCAACACCTGCTTTGTTTTCGAAGCTTTGGCAAGAATCGGAACTAACCTTGTCGAAATTTCAACCTCAACATTCTCCATGACAAAATTTCGGAGTGACTTTGTATTGAACTCATAGCTAGCAGTTTTCCTCTGGACTCTCCATAGCTCTCCATCTGAGTTAAAGATTCCTCTACCGAGGAAGTCTTCAAGAAGGTTGATAAACCGGTCTCCTTTCGGGTAGTTCTCAAAGTTCGTCTTGAGAATATACTCAACATTCAAAGGGTTTGCAGTGATGATGCCATGGACTTTGCCAGGACGGTGAAAGACAGCAGTGTTGGTGGGGCAATGACTGAGTGTTTCTGTAGTCCACTCAAGGAACCGGTGTCGATTTCTTAAGAATTCCGGTAAGGCCCCTACTATGGGATAAAACTTGAAGCCCTTGTTGGCAGGTTTCTTCTTTGAAGGGGAGAGAGCGTAGAGGTAAAAAAAGAGGGAAAGAAAGAAAAGTATCAGCAGAATTTGAAGCGACAAGACTTCCATGGTTAAAAACGGGAGAGTGAACGCGGCAGCAACAGATTTTCAAGAAGACGTATGAGTGGTGGTGGTGGGTGGTCGCTTACTAGCAACTTGAAGATATGTGTTCGATGTTAGGCTTTATTAAAGCATCTCGAGATACTATTTAGAAAATCCGGTAATATAATTTTTTTAAAAGTGTAGATACAGTTTATTTTTTTATATACATTCTAATGATAAAAAAGTTATTTAAAAAAATTAATTATATTTTAAAATATTTGATACATAATTATTTTAACAACCTGATATGATCTAATTGACTTAACAAGTCTAAAAATAACCCGAATGATTTTTAATCAACTCAGTATTAAAGAATACAAATAAAAAAATTTAATTAAAAAAATTAAAAAAATCAAGTCAATTAAGATGAATCTATCAAATCTATATATATAGGTCATATGAGACCAGAATAATCTTATAAATAACAAAAAAAACATAGGTTTTAAAAAAATTAAAAGAACAAAACACTAAAATTAGTGAAAAAAAATACTATTATAATAAATAGTGTTTTAGTATTTTTACAAGATACATGGGAATATCATTTTGTAAAAACAATTAATAAAATAACATTTTATTTAGCAATTTCCTTAAACATGTAAAATAAATATTGAAAAACCAAAATAATATTTTTTATTTTTTTTAACTTTCCATTTAGCATCTCCATTATAGATGCTTTTATAGATGGAAATGACAGGATCGAATTGCTATATAATATATGTTGACTAATGCTGCTGGCTGAAAAGATATAAAGTTTCGAACCTTTCACACTAGTAATTTTGCTTCCTTAGATGTGGTTTCGATATTTTCATATATATATATATATATATATATATCAAGAATCAACATCAACCCAGGAAAATATCAAAGAAGCAAAATATGGATGGATGGTTAGTGGAGACGAAAGGAAAGAGGTATGCTTCCATTTGTGTGTCCTTAATTTATTTCGTATTTAACTTTGGAAACCACCATTTGTTGTTCAGCACGTGTGTTCCACGTTCTAATTTCTCTCGCAATTGAAGCTGACAGTATTGCATATATATATATGGATGCGGATGAATTGCCAACCAAAAATCAAATCTCAATCCACTATTTTAATTTGTTGCATATATTTTATATTATTTTTAATATATTTTTTTAAATACAAAGTTTTTTTAACTTGAAATTTTATAAATTCACACTACATTGTACTATCATGAGATTTGAATTTATAATTATTTACTCAATAAAATCCTTTTCTTTTAAGAGGATTATAGTAGCCATTTTAAATTCAAATATCTATTTCACTTGTGCTATAGAAGTTTAACAATTCTCCTCTCTTTTTTAATATATATATTTAATATTTATACATGATTGTATTTTGTATATAACGTCAAGGATCTGAGACAGTTGGGATTTTACTCCCTCACCTGGATCCACAAAATATATTTTCTAAAAGATAAGGTTTCCTCAAATCTTAAAAAAAAAAAAAGTCAAGGTGTTGGTCCAACATATAGGAGTTGGGGCTCGGAGGTTTGCTACTTCCAGGTCTTAAATTTGAATTTTTCTATCAATAAAAAAACCTTTTTCGAGCCACGAGTTTTATAATTAAGAACACAAGGAATATTCTTGTATAAAGGCTGGTTTCGAGTCCCGGAGATTTAATCTGAAGTCTGAAAGATACCCGTTGTTTAAAGTAGAAAAAGTCTTTTAAAACCCTACTACGATGCACTTTCATGATATGATTTTTTAAAACAATGAAGTACATATATACATGTGTATATATTTCTATGAATATGAAGACACCATTTGGCGATATATGGTTTGTATTAATGTCCTCGACCTACGCGCACCACCAGTTTGTAAGTATGCTTCACCGAGCGTCGGAAGTACTACTGAGCCGGCGCTCGAGGTTCTGCCGTTTTCGTAAAAGTAGATGCCTTAATTTTTTTTTTTTTTAACTTTTCTCTTTGTTCTTTCTGAGTTTTTTCTTTTCGGAGAAGTAGGGTTGGCTGTATTCACATGCCTTGTATGGCTCTTCTTGTGTCGATATTCGTGTTGATTTTCATGCATACTCTCACTTCATATGGAGCTTAAAGTTTTTGGATTCATCTGCTTGTTTCCAAAAAATAAAGAAAAACATGATAAATAATTTTCCACATTCTTTCTCATTTAGATGGGTTTTTTTTTTTGGTGCCTACATGGAAATATAATATAATCCATGGCTATCTCTAGTGATGACAACTTATGGTGTTTTTTGATTTGTTTTTTTTTTTTTCTTGGACCGATTTTATGGTGTTTTGGAGTTTAATAGGTTTTTTAGAATCTCAATTTCAATTCATGGCTATAGAACATTATTTTTCTATGTAAAATGGACAATTATCCTATAATATTCAATTGCTATAAGAAAATTGATAGACATGGGCCCGAAAATTAAATTAGGGATAAAAAATTTATTTTTTTAATTTTTTTTACTTCAAATTAATACTTTCTTTTAATATTTTTAGATTATTTTCTTTACTAAACACAAGTAGCTTCAATTTTTACCGAACCCTATGTGATATTCCGATACAATTACACCAACACTCTATTTTTTAAAAAATATATTAAAAAAATTATTTTTAATTTTTAACATATCAAAACTATAAAAAAATATTTTAAAAATATCAATTAATTAAATTCTTTTTTTATATGAAATACATTTTCCGCAATCTCAAAAACTACCTAAATAAATAAAAAAACAATACAACAAATTTATATTTTTGTCATGTATTCGACACATGATATGAGATAGATTTCATGTTCAATTATTAAAGGAACAGCATTCACTTTCAAGATGCCTGTCCGCACAATACACTTTATTCAGAGGCCACCGCCAAAGTGTTCAATTACTGTTTCAATTTTTTTCTTTTTTTTTTTTTGTGATGAAATAGAACATTTTAAAATTATCTTGCCTTCTTTTAGTAAATGTCCGTTGCTTTCTGAAATATCTGGTTTGTTAATTAATGTCTCGGTTGAGAATACTGTATTGTTTGGTAAAAAAAAATTCATCACATATTATTTCACCATTTATTTTTATTTTTTATACTAATTACCCAATTTATCCCATCTACAAATATTTACCTTTTTATTTTCCTGTAAGTTACTAGTCATTTAACTTGCCTTCAGCCGCGGGTTTTTTATTTTTAAACAATAATGACTATGTAGGTTGCTTCAATGTATCATTTAATTTGTGTTTAGCTGTCGGTTATAATTTTTTTTTTTTAAATACGAGATATATTAGTTGCTTCAATGTATTTTTTTACATAAAAAACTAAAGTGTAAATTAAAAAGTCTATGCAAGCAAGATCAAGATATTTCATAATATAAAATAAAATATGCATCCGATTGCTATAGACAGTTGGCGCTAGGGCCAGACCCGTGCACCTAGCTGCAGACCTAGGCGGCCGGTCCGTAAGTCGCATGCTCGAAGTCTCTGACCGCGCACTTAGGGTCTATAGAATCCTAAAGGGTTGGAGACCCGTGCCACTGGGTCTACAAACCTTGTAAAGAAAATAATAATAATAATTGTTGTTGTTGTTGTTGTTATCGTTAATAATTTTTTAAAAAAACATTATTACTATAAATAATAATAATAAAAGTTTAATATTATTTTTAATATGATAAATATTATTCTTTGTATTCTAAATATTATTATTTTTATTATAATTAAAAGTATTAATATTAAAAATATACAATTTACTAAAAGAGCTAAGTGTCCATTTACCTAAACACAAAACACTGTAGATTGAAGTAGTGTAATGACAGAGCTGCTCTTGCCACACAGAGTTGGAAAGACCGCATAGGGAAGGTGGAGTTATTTTTTCATTGGAATGTATTTGACATTGAAATGATGGTTTGGGAGAAAACAATCAGTGTAAATTTTGGTGGGACATGATGAGACTGCAAATACCTGGTACTAGGGCTGCCATGCCCTTGCTACAAACCCATGCGAGTGGGTCTGCAGGCCTGCATGCTCGGTCTGCAGACTTGCTAACTGGGATCTGTAGAACCACGTGTTGGATGCAGACCCCACACTTGAGTCTCTTCTGACCTACACCTGGGGTCTGCAGACCTCCTGAGAGGTTACAGACTCATGTGGCTGGGTCTGCATACTTTGCAGAGAAGAAAAGTGAAAAAAAATATTATTATTTTGAATATAACTAATATTATTAATATAATTGTTGCACGTGTGCGGCGTTACGACGAAAACATCCACTTTTATATTTTTGTATTATCTAAAAATGTGGCAAATGTGGGGAGACAAGTAATTCTTTTCTTTTATTAGTGGAAAAATAGAATGGAAGTCGCTACCTAATATTTTGATAACTGGTCTCAAAGATCGGGTACGGGGAGTGGTTGCGTAAAGGGAATGTATTAACACCCCAAATATGCCCTACCTAAGGTAGGCTGCATTGTTTTATTGTCTAATAAAATCTAAGGTCTTGTTGAGTTTTCTAGTTGTTGGTCCGTTTATGGTTTAAGAAAAGTCCTTCTCAGTAAGGAGATCCTTATCTTATTGGGTAACACCTAACTGTTCTGATGTCAACAAAAGAATTTAGTATCGGGAATACGTCTTACGTATAAGGTCGTAACCCCAGATATTAAAAGAAAAACAAAATAATTTTTTTAAAATTTTTGAAATATTAACCTAGTTCTCGTGACTTTAATGAACTGGTTATTAAAAGCAAAGTGCATGATAATACACATTTTTAAAATTTTATTTGCTATATGAAAATATAATATGATTTTTTTTAGAGACTTACCGTATGCATGAAAACAAAAACATTTCATTTTATTTTTATTTTTCTTATTTTATTATTATTTTATTTTTATGAAAATCAGGTATTTTAATATTGGATTTGTATCTTTATAATATAAAAATAAAAACTAAATATTTTAAAACAATAAAATATTTAAGGAAAATCACATATTTTTTAAAAGAATTTTTTTTAGGGCTGTGACAAACCCGGCCAAGCCACCTCGTCACTGGCCGAAGCCAGTGAACCACCAAATGCATAGAACAGTGCAAAGGTAATTAAATTACCTTCACACTGTTCCTTCTTCGTATTTATTTTCAGATAGCAAAAAAACGAAGACCCCAGGTTACAGAGTGCAAAAATGGCGATCTTTAGGCTTTTCTTTCGTCTTCTGTTTTCCTTTTGTTTCTCTAGACAAGCATGCATCAATTTTTGCGAAGAAAGGAAATGAGCATACCTGGAGAAAGGAAATCGGTGGTGGTGCTGACCTCCCCTGCTGTATGTGAGCTTTGCTCCGCCCTCGGTTTCTCCTTGCTCTTCTGTTTTTGTCTCTTCGTGCAGCCTTCCCTTGCGTTTCAATCTCCTGTATTCCCACTGTGTTATCTCCTCTCCTCCTCCTCTGTTCCTTACATTCTCCCTCTCTCGGTTTTCTTTCCTCTTTTACACTGTTCTCTCTCTGTTTTCTCCTCACTGTCTCGTTGTCTTCCCTCTCTGTTTTCTCTTTTTTTTTTCTTCAGTTCTCTTCTGTTCTCCCCAGCTCATCTCTGCTTTTCCCCCTTACATTCCCCTCTCTCTCTGTCTCTTTTTTTTTCTTTCCTTTGTCGTTCTTCTTCCCTTTCTCCTTGCCTCTGTTCTTTTTATTCTCCCTGTTCTCCTCCCTTCTCGTTCTTTTTTTTCTGTCTTTCTGCCTCCCTCTTTCATCGTCTTTCTCTGGCTTTTTGGCCGAGGAACTTCCCTCTGCTGTTTTTGTTGCTGAAATGGCTCCACTGTCTGCTGAAACGGCTGTGAAGAAAGGTGATGAAACGGCGCCGTCTTCCTATCAAAATGGATATTTCTGATTTGGTCCTTGAATGTTCTTACAATTTTGTAATCAAGTCCTCAGGATAAATTGTAATTTGATCCCTTGATTTTAGTGCCTTTTCCGGTTTGATCCTTCGTTCCAAATTGTTTCAATCAAATCCCTAATTGCCCACCAAACTTCAATAATTATGCAACTAAGCTCCTGATTTGACCAAATCAACTCTTTAAAATTATAATTAGACCCTATAACTTTAATTTTTTCCAATAAAAGCCTAAATTGACTTAAAAATCAATTTTTCTTGTAATCAAACCCTCCATAAATTCAATTAAACCTTAAATAAAATTTAATTGAGTCCATAAACATCTGATTTTAGACTTTTTTTTCTCAACTTGAATTTTCTTTGTCAACATGGCTCTCATTAGTAAAAACTATATTGTCAAATTTCAACATTTTGTATTTTTGAACCTTCTCAACCAATTTTGTCTTTTTTTCAGCATTCCAGTATCCTTTTCTCGCTCCTATTATTTTTTGGATTTCTTTCAAATATTTTTTGATATATTTTTGTATTTTCTCATTTTCATTTTTGTTTTGTTTTATGAGAACCCAAAAACAGGTAACAACATGCGGCGTCGTGACAATCGTCCACTTTCAAGTATATGTCGAGTAATCGTTTTTGGCGACTCCCTTTAACAAAAACTAAAATCTGTGTTGAGCACAGTAACAATTCATTGGTTAACCTGAAATCTTTTTTGACGAATCCCTTTAACCAAAATTGAAATTTGTGTTGGTTTGGTTAACCCGAGATCCTTTCTAGCGACCTCCTTCAAAACTAAAATCTGTGTTGAGCACAGTAACAATTCATTGGTTAACCTAAAATCTTTTTTGACGACTCCTTTTAACCAAAATTGAAATTTATGTTGGTTTGGTTAACCCGAGATCTTTTCTAGCGACCTCCTTTAACCAGAATCAAAATTTTATGAGAAACTATAATATTTTTCTTGAATTCATTAAAATTAAGTAGATATCTTATTCACTTTCTTTTTATTTTTATTTTATATATATATATATATATATATATATTAAGTGTATTATATTATAATTTCCTTTGTATTTTCTAATGTAAAATTATTAAAATGGATGCAATTTAAAAGGGTGATATAACAATGACATACGAAATGTTTATGCATCAATAAAATTTAAGTTTGGTTTGAAATTTTTTTGAAGTTAAATTAAGTTTTAATAAGGATACTTAATCGTGAATTTAACTTACTGGGTAAAACAAATTAAATTTGATTTGATTTTTTTTAAAAAAAACATGACCTTGGCTAGTGGTAGTGGACATGATTTGATTTTTGTTTGTTTATTTGTTTCTCAAGGCCCTATTTGGTTGCTAGAAAAAAGTTTTTTTTTGGAAAGTGAATTTCGGGGAAAGTGAATTCTGGAAAAGTATTTTCCGATGCTGGGTAGTGTAATGAAAAATAAGTTGGAAAACACTTTCTAGTGTTTGGTTATGTCATGGAAAATGAGCTGGAAAATAACTTATTAATGTTTTATTTTTCTCAAGTTTATTAAAATAATGAGGAACAAATCTTAAAAATTAAAAAGTTGAATGAGAATGAAATTGAAAAAAAAATATAATTTCATGAATTATCTCAAATAAAATAAATAATAATCAAAATAATAGAGATCAAATCTAAAAAATTAAAAAAATGAAAGATGAAGAAATTAAAATAATAATAAGTAACATTCATAAATTATTTCAAATAAAATAAGTAACAATCAAAAGAATGAGGATCAAATTTGATAGATAAAAACTTTCATTAAAAAAAATAATAAGGAAAAAAACAAATAGCAATTATAAAAATAAAGACCAAAGTTAATATAAAAATTAAATTTTAAGAGATGAAATTGAAAAATAAATATTCCAAAACAAATTATATATAGCAATCAAAAGTTTGAGGATCAAATTTGATATAATCATCAAATAATGACATTTCTAAATTTTTCACAACTTCCGGAAAGTGTTTTCCGCCCAAATTTTTCAGGAAAACACTTTCCTAAAAATCAAGCCAAATTTTCCTTTGACTGAAAATTATTTTTCATTGATCAACTTTTCTAATGGCAAACAAACACAGGGAAATTTGGAAAGTGATTTACCAGAAACCACTTTTCATAAAATAAACACAGCCAAAAAGAAAAACATTTTCCTGAAAATCAAATCAATTTTTTCTTTGACCGGAAAGTGTTTTCCATTGACCAATTTTTTTAATAGCAAATAAATATAAAAAAATTTAAAAAATAGTTTCCCGGAAATAACTTTTCAAGAAACAGACATTATGGAAGTACACAATAAATCCTGAGATCATTTTAAAGAGAATTACATTAATGATAATTACATGCAGCCCTCCTCTTCTTGCTGAGTCCAGCATGGAGTGAGTTTAAATATCATATAAAAACATCCAACAATAAATATAAATTCAGCAAATTTCTATGGGTACTATTAAAGCATAAACACCATGAAAGGGAAAACAAACGAACACAGGACTAGCTGCCAGTGCAGTTGACCCAAATACTAGCTTGCCGTGAAGCTAGTTAACATTATTAATCATGCATGGAGAGATTTTGTGGAGCTCATCCTCATTTCCACTCATCTTTCCTTCACCTTAACCTGCAATCCACCTTTCATCCTTAGTGTCAAGGACAACAAATGATCCGGGCACTTTTCCTTGTTCTGCACATCAATCTCAAATCGCTCAATCACCGATGCCGCAATGGATTTCATCTGGATATAGGCCATGTCTTTCCCCAGACACATTCTTGGCCCAGCATGGAATACAGGAAACTTGAATGGACTCTCTTGCCTGTATATTCCATTCTCTAGCCATCTTTCAGGAACAAAATCGCGGCAATTCTTGCCCCAGATACTCTCCATCCTTCCCATGGCATACGCGTGATATGTTACAAACCATTTCTTTCCCACAAATGTACCGTCTGGCAATACATCATCACTTTGGCAAGCTTTTGTATCCACTGGCACTGGTGGATACAATCTTAATGTCTCTGCAATAGCTGCCTGCAAATAATGCATGTCTCGGAGCTCTTCAAAACTGTAAGTATCACCGAGGTTTTTTCCGTTTCTTGACCGAATCGTTTCAAGCTCCTTTAATATGTTCCCTTCTACATCCGGGTTTAATGATAGTAGCCAAAAGAACCAACTCAAAGCAGAGGATGTCGTGTCTCGGCCTGCCAGAATAAAGCTTATGACAATATCTCTGAGAAATTCAGTTGAATTCTCATCCTTCCCTATAAACCGTGATAGAAAATCTTCATCATTCTTGTCGGTTTTTTGCTCCATTCTAGACCGTATCATCTCATCCGCAAATTCGTGGACAATTTTAACTGATTCTCTCAATGTTTTCTCTGTCCCAACATTGAAAAATCTGTTAATTTTCCAAAAAACTCGATGAACAGACATGAATCTCCCAGAGCTAAGTGTGGCAGCATCTTCAAACGCACGCATAAACTCACCACCACTGGTCCCCTCACCGCCAAGACAAGCAGGATCAACATTAAAAGCCACTTTACATATATTATCAAATGCAAACCTTTCCAACATGTCTTGCAAATCCAACACCTGCTTTGTTTTCGAAGCCTTGGCAAGAATCGGAACTAACCTTGTCGAAATTTCAACCTCAACATTCTCCATGACAAAATTTCGGAGTGACTTTGTATTGAACTCATAGCTAGCAGTTTTCCTCTGGACTCTCCATAGCTCTCCATCCGAGTTAAAGATTCCTCTACCGAGGAAGTCTTCAAGAAGGTTGATAAACCGGTCTCCTTTCGGGTAGTTCTCAAAGTTCGTCTTGAGAATATACTCAACATTCAAAGGGTTAGCAGTGATGATGCCATGGACTTTGCCAGGACGGGGAAAAACAGCAGTGTTGGTGGGACAATGACTGAGTGTTTCTGTAGTCCACTCAAGGAACCGGTGTCGATTTCTTAAGAATTCCGGTAAGGCCCCTACTATGGGATAAACCTTGAAGCCCTTGTTGGCAGGTATCTTATTTGAAGGGAAGAGAGCGTAGAGGTAAAAAAAGAGGGAAAGAAAGAAAAGTATCAGCAGAATTTGAAGCGACAAGACTTCCATGGTTAGAAAAGGGAGAGTGAACTCGGCAGCAACGGATTTTCAAGAAGACGTATGAGTTGTGGTGGGTGGTCGCTTACTAGCAACTTGAAGATACGTGTTTTATGTTAGGCTTTAAAAGATATGCATCTTCAATGCTAGATACTATTAAAAAAAGTCAAATGGTAATGAAAAGTTTTTTATATTTATATGCACTTTAGTATTAAAAATTTATTTAAAAAAGTCAATTCTATTTTAATATACTTGATATATAATTATTTTAATAATTTGATATGATTTAGTTAACTTGACAATTCTAAAAATAACTTAAACGATTTTTCATCAATTCAATATTAAAGAATAAATTTTTTTAAAAGCATAAATATAGTTTTTTTTTATTTATATGCACTGTAGTAGTAAAAAATTATTTAAAAGAGCCAATTCTAATTTAATATATTTGACACATAACTATTTTAACAATTTGATATGATTTAGTTGACTTAATGGTTCTAAAAATAACCTAAATGATTTTCAATCAACTCAATATTAAAGGATGAAATGATTTGATATGATGAGAAAAGTTTGATTTGATTGTTTTTCTTACCTTGAAAGTGTAAAAAAAAAATAGATCTAAGATTTGGAAGAAATTGATTTCCAAGTTGATTTTGGGTATTTGACAAGTTTTTTGTGTTTTTGGAGGTTAATGATTGATTTAAAAAGATTATTAAGGTAATTTCTAGATATTTTGGGTTGAAAATGAGTTTTTATAGAGAAAAAAACCAGCTAACCTGATTTTTCAGCCACTATGTTGATCGGAATCTGAGTATAATGAGCAACACATCATCTAGCGTGTTTTTTTTCTTTTAAATTCAGCTGATCCAAGTAACTTGGATCTGATAATATATATATTAGACTCAAGCATCATAGACTAACAGACATATTAAACCCAAACAATTTAAATATAACAACAAAAACAATAACATAAAAAAAAAAAAGTACAGCGATGAAGCACTGTCATGCGCGTGCATATATATATTTATTTATATATTATATATATATATATATATATATATAGATGTGGATGGTTAGTGGAGACGAAAGGAAAGAGGTATGCTTCCATTTGTGTGTCCTTAATTTATTTCGTATTTAACTTTGGAAACCACCATTTGTTGTTCAGCACGTGTGTTCCACGTTCTAATTTCTCTCGCAATTGAAGCTGACAGTATTGCATATATATATATATATATGGATGCGGATGAATTGCCAACCAATACGAAAAGACACTTCATTTTTTTTAATTTTTCTATCTAATTGATTATCTTTTTTTTTCTTGTGTTTAATTATGTCGCTGTAAGTAATTATTTTATGAGCATTCTAGATTTTCTCTCTTCCGATTTAAAGACACTTTTGTATAAATCATGGAGGAAAAATCATTTTCAAGCAGCACCATGCATTTGTTAAATGTTTATTGTTTATTTGTTATTTGATTTACTCTGTATTTGAATAAGTTCCTATTTACCAGGAGCCAGTCAATTGTTTACCTATTCCTTATAAAAATCCCAGCTGACTAGGTGACAGTTAGTCATGGGATAGATGCTGCATATTTTTCTACTTATCTATTATTTGTATTCCTATTTAAGTTGAACTCTTCTTAATGAAATATACTGTGTTGCACTTCCACGTTTGTTGTTACAAAGCTTTAGCTTCACTGTCACGTTTTCAATACAAAACTTTAGCTTTGAATTAGTGCAGAACATTTAGTGTTCAACAAGTGGTATCAGAGCCAGAGAGTGTTAGAGTGTGACAAATTAAAAAGTTAAGGGAAACACAGGGAATAGAGATTGTGAGATTGAGAGAAACACTGGGAAACACAGGGAAAAAGAGAGATAGTGAGTTTTGTGTCTTTTGCTGCAACAAAGAAAATGACATCAGAAAATAATTACGTGCAACCTGCAATCCCACGCTTTGATGGTCATTATGACCATTGGAGTATGTTGATGGAAAATTTCTTGAGGTCAAAGGAGTATTGGAGTCTTGTGGAACAAGGGATCAATGAACCAACGGTTGGAAGTGTGCTGACAGAAGCACAAACCAAAATCCTTGAAGATCAGAAACTGAAGGATCTTAAAGCAAAAAATTACTTGTTCCAAGCAATTGATCGGGGGATTTTAGAGACCATTCTTCACAAGAACACATCCAAGCAGATTTGGGACTCAATGAAGAAGAAGTATCAAGGGTCAACAAGAGTGAAGAGGGCGCAGCTTCAAACTCTTCGCAAAGAGTTTGAAATTCTCCACATGAATACTGGAGAGTCAGTCGATGGCTATTTTTCACGCACTCTTGCAATTGCAAATAGAATGCGAATACATGGTGATAAAATGGAGGATGTAACGATAATTGAGAAGATTCTTCGATCAATGTCTGCAAAGTTTAACTATGTAGTCTGCTCCATTGAAGAATCACACAACATTGAAGAACTTTCGATTGATGAGCTACAAAGCTCATTGCTATTGCATGAGCAGCGGATGGTGAGCATTATTCCTGAGGAACAAGTTCTGAAAGTATCAATGAATGGTGGAGTACCTTCAAGGGGATATGGAAGAGGTCGCAGCTGGGGCAGAGGAGGTACAGGCCGTGGTGGAAGAGGCCGTGGTTATGATCAAAAACCATTTGACAAATCACGAGTTCAATGCTATAATTGCCACAGGTATGGCCATTATCAGTATGAATGCACAGATAAAGAGGAGAAGGTGAATCTTGTAGAAGCTGAAGCCGAAGAAGAAATGCTTTTAATGGCATTTCTTGAAGAAGAAGAATCCAAATCAGACAAATGGTATTTGGATTCAGGGTGCAGTAACCACATGTGTGGAAACAAGGAATTATTTTCTTGTTTGAATGAAAATTAAAAAGATACAGTAAAGCTTGGGAATGGCATGTTCATTACTGTCATGGGAAAGGGAAATGTGAGATTTTAGCGCAAAAGATAACAGTCAGGGGACAATATCCAGTGTCTTCTACATTCCAGAATTGAAGAGTAATCTGATTAGTATGGGACAATTGCAAGAGAAGGGATATACAATAATCATTGCAGCAGGTTGTTGCAAAATACATCATCCAGAGAAGGGAGTAATTGCTGAAGCAAGAATGACAAGCAATCGCATGTTTCCATTATACATGCAGGATCAAATTCAAACATGTTTTTCCACAAAAATGCATGACTCAACTTGGTTATGGCATTTTTCATTATGGGCATCTAAATTTCGATGGCTTGAAGGCACTGCAAGAGAAAAACATGGTGACTGGGCTTCCTAAGATCACTTGTCCTACTGAATTATGTGAGGAATGTGTTGTGGGGAAACAACCTCGAGATTCCTTTCCAAAAGGAAAAGCTTGGCGAGCTGAACAAACTCTTCATTTGGTTCACTCGGACATCTGTGGACCAATTAATCCAACCTCAAATGGCAACAAGAGGTATTTTATCTCCTTTATAGATGATTGCAGTCGAAAGACATGGGTTTACTTCTTGCAAGATAAGTCTGAAGCTTTTACTGTGTTCAAGAAATTTAAAGCTCATAGTGAAAAGAAATGTGGTAATCCCATTAAAATCCTTCGAACAGACCGTGGTGGTGAATTTACTTCACATGAATTTGCAAATTTCTGTGAAATGCATGGAATACAAAGGCAACTTACAGCAGCATATTCACCACAACAGAATGGGGTGGCGGAACGAAGAAATCGTACAATTATGAACATGGTTCGTAGTATGTTACTGAAGGGAAAAATGCCGAAGAGTTTCTGGCCTGAAGCAGTTAAATGGAGTGTTCATATATTGAATCGTTGCCCCACGCTTTCTTTGTAAAGAATATTACACCAACAGAAGCCTGGTGTGGATCTAAGCCTATGGTTGATCACTTCAGAATCTTTGGGTGCATAGCATATGCACATGTTCCAGATGCCAAAAGAACAAAGCTGGATGACAAGGCAGTAAAGTGTGTATTTCTTGGAGTTAGTGAGGAATCAAAAGCTTACAAGCTTTATAATCCAATCACCAAAAACATAGTCATCAGTCGTGATGTTCAGTTCGATGAAGAAAACACATGGGATTGGAAGAAAACAGATGCAAATCTGTTTCAAGATTCTGACTTGTATGAAGATGCAAGCTACGGAACGTAAGAGGAGTTTTATTGGTGATCGCAGAATTGAGTCTCACATTCAGCCACCTGAATGTGAAATTCACACAGAAGAGCAGCTGCAAGTTCCTATTCCACATGAAGGAACCATTGTTCCACATGGTGAAGGGACATCCAACATACCTCAACGACAAAGAACAGCTCCTGCATGGATGAATGACTATGTCAATGGAAATGAATTTTCTGATGAAGATACCTTTGCTCAGTTTGCTTTATTTGCAGGTTCTGATCCTATAAAATTCGAAGATGCAGTAAAAGAAGACAAATGGAGAAGAGCTATGGATACAGAGATTCATGCCATCAACAAAAATAACACTTGGGAACTTGTGGATCTTCCAAGAGGACAGAAGACTATTGGCGTAAAGTGGGTCTATAAGACCAAGTTAAATGAGAATGGGGAGATTGACAAGCACAAGGCTCGTCTAGTGGTAAAGGGTTACAAACAGCAGCATGGCATCGATTATGATGAGGTATTTGCCCCAGTAGTCAGGCATGATACCATTCATCTTGTAATTTCATTGGCAGCACAACACACTTGGCCTATTTTTCAGATGGACGTAAAGTCTGCTTTCCTGAATGGGGACTTGAAAGAGCAAGTTTATGTTGATCAGCCTTCTGGATATGTGAAGCAAGGATATGAGGAGCAGGTTTACAAATTGAACAAAGCTTTATACGGACTGAAACAAGCTCCTAGAGCTTGGTACAGTCGTATAGATGCGTTCTTCACTAAGGCAGGTTTCAGAAAATGCCCACATGAACACACTTTATTTGTTAAAACTGCAGGTGGAGGTAAATTCCTGTTTGTGTGTTTATACGTGGATGATCTTATTTACACTGGGAATGATGGGATTTTGCTTCAAGAATTCAAAGACTCCATGAAAGCTGAATTTGAGATGACTGATTTGGGTATGATGCGTTATTTTCTTGGAATTGAAGTCATGCAATCAACAACTGGAATCTTCATTACGCAGAAGAAATATGCAAAAGAGATCTTGGAAAGATTTCATTATCAAAATTGCAATCCAGTCAAGAATCCAATTGAACCAGGACTGAAGCTACATAAGGATCTTGATGGACAAAGAATCGACAGCACCTATTACAAACAAATGGTTGGGAGCTTAATGTACTTAACGGCTACTAGGCCGGATGTTATGTGTGCAGTGAGTCTTCTTAGCAGGTACATGGAGTCACTAACAAGTCTGCATTCCCAAGCTGCGAAGAGAGTGTTTCGTTATTTACAGGGAACAATTGATTTCGGTATACACTATAAAAAAGGAGAAGCTTCAAGACTCATTGGCTATGCTGACAGTAATTACGCAGGTGATTTAGACGACAGGAGAAGCACTTCAGGAAACGTGTTCATGATGAATTCAGGTGCTGTGTCTTGGTCTTCAAGAAAACAACAGGTGGTTACTCTATCCACAACCGAAGCAGAGTTCATAGCCGCAGCAACATCAGCATGTCAAGCCATATGGCTGAGAAGAATTCTTGATGATCTGCATTTTCAGCAACATGATCCTACAATAATTCACTGTGACAGCAGCTCAGCAATCAAGCTTTCTAAAAATCCAGTCCTTCACGGGAGAAGCAAGCACATAGATGTGCGATATCATTTCCTTCGTGATCTTTCAAATGAAGAGACCATCGAATTGGTTTCCCCGCCAAGTGAAGATCAAATCGCAGACATCATGACAAAGGCAATCCAATTGGATGCATTTGAAAAACTGCGTAATTTACTTGGAATGTGTTCGTTTCAGGTTCTTGAGCAAGAGAATTGATGACAGCAGCTATGTTGTTTGTTTAATAAAACTGCTATGATGAAACCTCCATAGTAGTACTATCTTAAACTGTTTTTGCAGAAATTAGTTTAAGGGAGGGTGTTAAATGTTTATTGTTTATTTGTTATTTGATTTACTCTGTATTTGAATAAGTTCCTATTTACCAGGAACCAGTCAATTGTTTACCTATTCCTTAGGAAAATCCCAGCTGACTAGGTGACAGTTAGTCATGGGATAGATGCTGCATATTTTTCTACTTATCTATTATTTGTATTCCTATTTAAGTTGAACTCTTCTTAATGAAATATACTGTGTTGCACTTCCACGTTTGTTGTTACAAAGCTTTAGCTTCACTGTCACGTTTTCAATACAAAACTTTAGCTTTGAATTAGTGCATAACATTTAGTGTTCAACAGCATTACGTACTTGATTGGCAAAGATCGTATCAAGCACAAAAATTCCATCAATAAACTTCAAAACTTGGTCATCTTTCTCTAATTTGACCTATTTTATGATGTTTTGGAGTTCAATAGGTTTTTTAGGATCCCAATTTCAGTCTGCATCTTCTAACCCTATCTGAGCTTTTCATGGCTATAGATCAAATGTAATAATCGTGCAATCTCATTCGTGATACTTATCTATATAGCCTTATTCACTGTCTCTCTCTCTCCTCAGTTTCACCCCTATCTGGAAAAAAATGAGGGACTAAAAGGCAACAAATATAAAATAGAAGGACTAAAACAAAGACCGAAAACATCGTAAAATAAAGTTACTATTTAGTCCTTAAAAGTAAAAAACAACAAAATTACTTCCGAATGAATAGGGCTATGTTTTTGGATGAACTGTGATCACTAAACAATATAATGTGTGAACTGTTCACAATGACTGAATCATTAACCGTAAAAATTACATTCTCTTTTAATATATTAATTAATTTTTATATCATTATTTATCAACGCGCAAACTAGTTTGTACACTAATGTTAATTAAAAAGAAATATCACAAAACATTTTTCAATGTAAAATCGACAAATATCCTATAATATTCAATTGCTATAAGAAAATTGATAGACATGGGCCTGAAAATTAAATTAGGGATGGCCATATTCTAGATTACAAGGCATAATTAAAGATATATGTTATTGTACAATTTCAAGGAATAAAGCCCTCACTGAAGGGAAAAAGACATGTCTATAATTACCTGCAAGTTTTGAGATTGCGGACTTGTAATTTACCTAGATGCTAAACACAGTTAAGGAGGTTCAATTTCCACCAAACCCTATGTCTTATTCCTGTACAAATACACCAACAGTCCATTTTTTAGATCTAAGGCTAAGTTTGTATTTAATATTGTAAAGCAGAGTTTTTTTTTTTAAGTATTTGTTGTTTGAAATTATATTAAAATATTTTTTTAATTTTTGACATATTAAAACTATAAAAAGTATTTTGAAATATAAATTAATTAAATGTTTTTTTATGTGAAATACACTTTTGGCACTCTCAAAAACTATCTAGTCAATAAAAAAAAAAAACAACAGATTTATATTTTTGTCATGTATTCGACACATCACGATATGAGATAGGATTTGATGTTCAATTATTAAAGGAATAGCATTCACTTTCAAGATGCCCTGCCGCACAGTACACTTTATTCAGAGGCCACCTTCAAAGTTTTTTTTTTTTTTTAAAGCACAGTCAACATAACTGTTTTAAAAAAATAAAAATAAAATAGTACAGTTTAAAATTGTCGTGATTTTAGTAAATGCCCGGTTGCTTGCTGTTTTTAAAATTTTTTTTTATTTTTTTTAAAAAACTTGAATGTTGAGATTAATTTACACGGATTTTAACTAATTTTATAAATTTTAAAATTAATAATTATATAAATATTTAATAACTTTAAAATTTATTGGAACTTTGGAATTTCTAAAATTAAAACGCCACATTCTCCAACTGCATTATTCTGTCAGAAAATTTTCATTATATTACCTCGCTATTTATATTTATTTTCTGTACTAAGTACTCGATTTATCCCACCTATAGTATAAATTACTATTCATTTAATTATTATTTCGCTGTGAGTTATATATATATATATATATATTTTTTAAATAGCGGGTATATAGTTTGCTTCAATGTATTTGTTTTATACAAGTTACTAAATAAGTTAAATTTATTAAACTCATCGATGAGCCAAAAAACTCGAGCCTTTAATTTTTTTTTAAAAGCTCTTATATTACCTTAATATTTAATTGTTTTACGAAGGAAAAAAATTAGACCGGCCCCGCCGAGTGACTCGTGACTGCTATCTAGTTTATTCTAAACAAAATAAGGACATTTTATTCATTAAAAAATCATTAAAAATTAAAAAGCTGATATTCTTGTGAGTGGTCGACCCCACCAGCACCAGCGAAAGGATTCTGAAATCACACCTATTCATTTGGAACAATTTTGTTGTTTTCATAGTGGAACTTTAGGAATTAATTCTGCAAACCAATAGGAATTTATTAATTAATCTAAACATAATGTATTGCAATCCATCCTCCTCCGAACCTGCTGTAAGTTCGAGGCACATTTTTCTCAGCCAAGCTTCAAAAACACTAACGCAATAGCATTGCCTTGTTGTTAAAAGTCCTCGAGGACAAATCACTCCATGGATCAAGGATCACCACCACCATGTGATGGTATTGGCATTGTCGATTTTCTTCAAGGAAAGAACTATTTCATCACAGGTGCAACTGGGTTTCTTGGAAAAGGTAAGTAATGGACCTAGCATTAATAAATATCTCCCCCTCGTTTTTTAATCTCTTAATTTCATATGCTTTCTGGATAATCTAAAACTTATAACCATATTGTTGAGTATTTTCAATCTCTCTCTCTTTTTTTTAGCTTTGGTTGAAAAGATGTTGAGAGGAATTCCTGATGTGGGAAAGTTGTTTCTCTTGATCAAGGGGAAAGACAAGGAAGCTACAATGAAGAGATTGAAAAGTGAAGTATGTTTTGTATATCATTTCTTGTTTAACCACATTAAATTTTCAGTTCCCAAACTCTTGATTTATTTCCAATAGAAGACTCTTGATAAGAAATTTGACTTTGCTCTATTTTAGTTAGATCATAAATGCAGAAGTTTTCAAGATCCTTAAAGCAATTCATGGAAGTTCATACGAAGCCTTTATGATGAGCAAGCTGGTTCCAGTGTGTGGGGATGTTTGCTCAGCAAATTTAGGGATTGATGCTGACACAACTAATGAAATTGCCAAAGAAATTGATGTGATTATCAACTCAGCAGCTAAGACAACTTGGGATACTAGGTAAAGTTTTCTTAATTTTGTGTCTAGTAAAGTGTAAGACATTAAGTACCATGTAATTTATGGCGTTATCTTCCAAGCCATCCAAGTTGTTCACTATTTTTTCTTTCTTTTCAATTTCATAAGTTACTGTAGCAAATTTAGTTTCACTTTTATATATTTACATGAACATGAATACGTAGGTACGATGTTGCTATCAACGTAAACACGAAAGGGCCTGCTCGTGTCTTGGAATTTGGGAAGAAATGCAAGAAACTTAGACTTTTCTTGCATGTCTCATCTGGTAAGTACAAATGGAGATCAATAGCCTCATTTGATTATTCTTATAATCTTATTAATTAATAACTGGATCAAGGGGGTAAGTACCATATTATGTATTACACAGCTTATGTTAATGGAACAAGACAAGGAGTATTCTTTGAGAAGCCTTTCTGCTTGGAACTAAGGACTGCAAGGAGAGACACAATCACCTCAAAAGCTCAAGAAATCTCTGTCCCCTTTTTGGATATCGACGCTGAAATCAAGTTGGCTTCTGTTGCAGTCGAATCTATTGACAGAAATGCAGATCGAATCATGAGAGAGTTGGGAATGGAAAGGTATTGATTTAATCCCTTTGAGCACCTACATATGTTAATTTGTGTCAAATTGGCAGTCGAGCCCCAGTGACGTAAAATCCATCAATCTAACCCTATATTCATCAGATTTAGGCAGTGGATGAGCCCAGTTAGGCAGAATCCGTCAATCTAACCCTATATTCATTAGATTTAGGCAGTGGATGAGCCCCAGCTAGACATTCATTTTCTTCCATTAAACCCCAATGAGATGCAATATATAAAATATTTATCTGTTAACTGTCACTAAAATGAGGAATATAATACTGAGAGTCCTTTAATTGGATGAAGACACGTGAAAGTTGATATTCCTCAATTTGAAAAAGTAAATCAATTAAAATTGAAGAACATTAAAGTACGTATAAGATTAGACTATTCGAAAATTGTTCTTTATTCGTAGATTGTCCTTTCCATGCATTTAAAGGCGCTAAAAGGTTCCCATCTATCTTCTATTTTATACATACAGTGAAACTATAACATTTTTCTTGAATTCATCAAAATTAGATATCTTATTCACTTTATATATATATATATATATATATATATATATATATATATATATATATATATATATTGTACAATATAATATTTTTTTTTTTCTCATGCAAAATTATTAAAATGTATGCAATTTACAAGGGTAAGGGTGATATGATGATGACATATGAAATGCTTATGCATCAATAAAATCTAACTAATAAAATTTAACATTTATTAAAAAATTAAGTATATATACCGTGTCCATCTTGCCATGTATGTAGATAAAAATAATAAAAATATTAATATTAATATCAAGTTGAAAAAAATAATATGAGAAGTTTTTTAATAAATACTTTGAATAACAATTTCTTGATATAAGTTTATTTTTGGTAAAAAAATAAAAGCATAAAAATCTAGAAACTATCTCTTAATTACCCTCGATATCAATAAATATCAAGATCATTCAAGCTATTCAAAAGCTTATTATACTAGAGGAGATCACTTATGTACAATATGATTCTTTATTATCTTTTAATTACAACATTTTTCTTAATAATAGTAAGAAAACAAATGAATAAAATGGTATTTTGCTTAAAAAATAAGCTATAATTAAAAAATTAAATTTAAAGTGCTTTGAGAAAATAAATTATATTATGTAGTTTTTAAAAACATTTACTACCTTTTGATATTAGTTTCGGAATAAAAATTTTCTAAATTTAATTTCAATCAATAAAAGAATTTAAAATTATACCAAGTTGGGGAAAAAATAAAAAAACTATAAAAATTATATTAAATTAAGGTTAAATATTTTTATGGGTACGTGATTTGTTAATAATTTTATTCAAATATACATAATTATAACAACTATAACAACACATAAAAAAAAGTATAGCCATATAGTGGAATTACTAAACAATTAATTGTATATGAATAATCGAATGACTAAAATTATATCATCCCGCAATGCTGGGCATACAACTACTTAAAATACTTAGAAGATTAACCCCTGCAATGCAGAGCACACAGCTGTTTAAAGCATGTAGAAGGTTTACAACTTGACAACTTGATATACATGCATGACCATTGAAGAAAGTAAAAAAAGAAATCATTTTTAGGACCTCATGCATCCATAGATTCATAACTAAGAAGTTCTCACGTGACAGATAATATCAGATCATGAATTTTCTTACAAAAACATGAATAAATAAATAGGACTGTTCTGAAGTCACTACTGGTTGTTCATATAGGGCGAGAATCCATGGATGGTGCAGCACTTATGAAATGACCAAGGCAATGGGAGAGATGCTAATAGATAGCATGAGATCAAGCATACCTACTGTCATCATCCGTCCAAGCTTGATTGAGAGCACCTACAGAGAGCCTTTTCCCGGATGGATCCAAGGATACAAGTATGCTTCCATTTTTTGACATTCTGTTGTCTCTAAGTAATATTACTCCACTTGTGTATTTCTAATCAATTCTTAAGTGCTCCATGAGTCAATTTCTTGATATGTAATGAGAAAACAACAGGGTGCCAATCTTAGCAGCTTATGGACAATGTCAGCTGCCAGGTTTTGTCGGAGACCCTGATACAATTGCAGATACTGTAAGTGTGTGTGTGTGTTCTCCAACCCATGTTAGTTTTTTGTTCTTTTTCATATTTTGATAACAATATTGATTGTAGGTTCCTATGGACATGGTAGTGAATGCAACTTTGACAGCCTTAGCAAAGCATGGGATTGATGGAAAACCAGAACTTCATGTTTACCACGTCGCGACATCCGTGGCAAATCCGCATTCGTTTAAAGATGCCTTCAACTACGCATATGATTATTTCTCTTCTTCACCATTATTAGACTCAAAAGGGAAGAAGATTGCTATCCGTCCCATGAAGTTTTTGGCCTCGATGGATAGCTTTACCGATTTCATAAAGAATGAAGTAGCGCAACGAAGTGGACTTACACCTGATGATAATGTGTACATGTCGGATCCCAAACGGTATCTTCGAATGCAATTGGCATGTTTCAAGACGGTGCATAGATTTATGCGGATTGCTAATTTATACAAGGCCTATATGTTTTATAAAGGAAGGTAAGGGCTTTACTTTCACTTAATCATATACTAATGTCAAGATTAATCCTGTCATGGGACTTCACATGAACATATTTAAAACAAGTTTCTTACCGAACCGTTCTACTTTTAAAAGTTTGAAAGAAAATGCTTAACTTATTAGCACAACAGTACCAAACGAGGCTTTTGTTTTGTTTTGATGTTAAAAGCTAACCAAATTATGGGAATTAATCTATGGTTTGTCGTCAGGTTCGATGTTACAAATACGAAGAGATTGATTGAAGACATGTCCATTGAAGAGAGGAAGAGGTTCGATTTCGATATAGAAAGCATAAATTGGGAGCATTACATCAAAAGCGTTCACATTCCAGGTGTAAGAAAGCATCTTCTCAGACAGCCTCCTGCTGCTAAACTGTAATATATTCAATGGAGGGTAATAAGCAAATTTCCCAACAGTTTTATTGCCACTTGCACTTAAGATCCTAAACAATAAATTCCTTCCTGTAGTGTTACCTTGAAGGCTTAATTAAACAAAATCGTTTAAATAGGAACAGAGTGGGATGGAATCTATATATATATAGGCCTATGGAGCCATGAAGTAAGAGATTGTTAGGTTAGAATTAAGAAATTATGACGATAATATTGCAATAGGCTTTTTTTTCAAAAAAAAAATAAAATGTAAATTGTATTTCACGAAAAATTGCCAATTATCCTATAATATTCACTTGCAAAAAAAAAAATCATCAAATAACATGTTAAATGACTTTCAATTCAAAAACAGGAAAAGATCAAGCAGCAATACTAAAAGATGGAGTTGCTAGGCATTTTTGCAACAAGTAACATGGCAAAATGGCCATATAGCAATGAAATTAGAAGCGAAAACATCATGATCAATACCCTCAGCTCCTATTGATAAAAGTTACAATCACCTCAATCATCTTATTAGTTTGGGTAGCTATCTCTGGATCCATGTCAATGGCAAGCTTATTAAACTGGAAGCTGTGACTCATTCCATGATTCATAAAAACCTCTACTTCTTTGCCAGCTTTCTTCATCTCCTCGCAATATTCCAATTCATAGTCTCGAAGCAAATCCATCTCCGCCACCACAACGAGCATAGGTGGAAGTTTCAGAGTGGTTAGTGGCGGTGCTTGAGGACCAATTGGCCACACAATTGGGTGCTCCCCAGTGCTTCCAATAGGCACGGCCAATGACGTGAACTTTTTCATCATTTCTCTTGTTGATAATGGATTTTCAGGTATTTCCAAATATGACTTGCTCGGCTTGTCCGATATGAAGCCAGGTTGTATGGCTATCCCGCCTCTTAGCTTTAAAGGCTCAATATCATCGAACCCTGCTTGAGCTGCTACTTGATGCACTAAATTCCCACCGGAGCTATCCCCGACCAGAAACACTCGATTAAAATCAGCATAGCTCGTGAGCCATTGATCAGATAATTCGCCGCGAGCATTGGCACGGAGCCAGAGCAACGCAGCATAAGAATCCTCGACGGCAACTGGGAGCCGATGTTCGGGGGCCAGCCTAAAGTAGACGGAGACCAAAACAGCTTGAACCGAGCTCACCAATCGTGTACAGAAGTGGTAGTATAAGCTCCAGTCAGGCTGGCATATGCAATAGCCTCCGCCGTGAAGATGAAGGATCAAGGGTATCTTAGCTTTGGTTTGGACATTGCTTTTCATTTCTGGGACATAAATTCGGACTGCAAGGCCTGTTTTTGGATCGATAATTTGGTCACGAACAGCCACCCCATTTATGAATTCTTCGTGGGGTGAGACTGGTTTCAACAAGGGCTCCATCTCTGGTGTACCCGTCCAAGTTCGGTCCACAGTTCCATCCTCGAAAACTCGAATCCAACCAGGAACTTCATCAACAATTTTCTTGTTGGGAGCCATGGCTAGTATAGCTTCCTTTCCGAATGTTGTTATCGGAATCGTTATGGCTGGTAGCGTAGGATGGATGTGTCCTTTATAATGGGAGTGGGCAGGTTTTCTACTTGCCGGTCAACCACTCTTACCATGATTTCTCGATAGACTTAATTCATCATAATCTAACTTTAAATGTTTTAAATCATTATGCATTTTAATTTTAAAAGGGATAAATCTGGCACCAATGTACTATTCTAATAATTAACATCAAGATTGTTATAAATAGATATATAGGTGTGAAATATAATTTTATTATTGGTATAATTATATTTATTGAATTTAGTATGTTTTTGTGGGTTTACTCGAAAAACTTGAAACAAGTAGATTTTATACGGGTTGATATTGTAGTTAAATTCGATAATTATTGACTTGATATAATATCAATTTTTAATTCAGATTAGTCTAGCAATCCATGTAATAATCCAATTCGATCAACTATGGCTACAATAAGCATTGAAATTCTGTCAGTTTCTTAAAATAAAATCACAAAGATGTAATTTTTTTAATGAATTATAAAACAGAGCTTAATCTCTATGCATGCAAAATTATGAGAATGTCTCCACGCCACGTGCCAACCCACTCCAAGCCAAGACCGTGTTTGGTGTTACACAAACGTTAAATTTGTGGAACCCACTAGACGGACATGACAAAGAGATCCCCGCCCCTCTTCAAGGACAAGGCTTTGTTGGAGGCAACGTGAACTCGTGTTTCTCGAGTGGCGTTGTGTTTTTATTTTTTAATAATTGCTCAATTTTTAATTTTTAATTTTTTATTTTAAAAATACTTAATTTTATAATTTTAGATTGTGTTGGTTTTAAAAATAAATTTAAAAAAATAAAAAAATATATTTTTATAAATTTTCAAACAAAAAATATTTTAAAAAGCTCAAACAACATTGAACATACATAGCTGTTATATGATACCAAAAAAATCTTATTAAAATTAATATGATTTAATTTGTTTAAAAAATAAAAAAACAATATATCGAAAATATAAATGAGAATCACATCTATCTTCGGATCCTGTTATATGATACCAAAAAAAACAAAAAAAACTTCTTGTTATTTGGGCCAAGCCTAAAGGCAGTGATGGATAGCCCCCGTTTGGGCCAAGCCCAAGCAACATACACAGCTCATAGCTGTGCATTCATGGAATGGATAGCTTGCAGCTAAACAGCATGGATAATTGCTTATCGATTGGGCCTGGCCCAAACAACAAGGATGGATAACTCGCCGTTAAACGAAAGACATGGTTGCCAGCTGTTTGGGCCAGACGCAAGCTACAAGGAAGGCTAGTGACGCTAGTCTACAATTAAATGGCAGGGATTATTGTCCATTGAGAACAGCCTTTCCAGCCCTCTCGTTTAAGCCCTCAGCAAACTAGACCTCGTCACAAATACTCTGGATTAAATCCGTCTAAATTTTCAAGAAGCTTACCGACAAGCATATATATATATATATATATATATATATATATATATATATATATATATATATATGAAGTAAATAATATTTTAAAAAAATAAATATAACTAGAAAAAACAATCTTAATTAAAGGTGTTTTTATCACTTTTAGTAGGTCTTGAGTTCCATCTTCTCTTTCTATCTAAGTTTATCTCTTTTTTAAGATGGGTTAAATGAATAATTAATAAAATATTATTAGTTATTCTCTTAGTGTTATAAATTTTTTCCACTTACTATAATATAGAGTTATTATATATAAAAACACTTGCTTGTATATGACGATGTTATTTGAGAACGTGGTCTAAATAACATTCTATAAAGTTTTTTTGATTTAAAATTAAAATTTTATATTTAAATTATTCTGATGTGTTGATGTTAATTGTTTAATGGCCTGAATAATTATTTTTAACTGGAAAAAAGGCACCTCTCTCTTAAAATATTATTATGCTCTAAATTATCCTCTTGACAAGAATTATATAATAATATTTGTTATA
Source organism: Populus deltoides (assembly GCA_015852605.2). NCBI lineage: Eukaryota > Viridiplantae > Streptophyta > Magnoliopsida > Malpighiales > Salicaceae > Populus > Populus deltoides. The sequence goes on from CM027585.2 coordinate 14,132,112, forward strand.
TGTCACGATCAGTTATTATTATTATTATTATTATTATTATTATTATTATTATTATTATTATTTTACACTGCTAACAAATTAATAAATATCATGGGTCAGTGTGACATATTACTAGCAGCCATAGGAAGACTTCGTCCCATTCCTTTTTGATGGTCCAATTACGTTGCCCTTTAAGCAGTCCTTGATTCTCAGGCCTTCTTTTTATTGCGCACTGCTCTAAGAGTTCTTTCGGCCTGCTTTTTTTATTGCATTGTTCCAATCGTAATTCCAAAAAGCTTAGTAGGGTGTTCCATGCTGTGGTGTAAAGTAATTTTTATTTAAAAATATTTAAAAATAATTTTTTTTATTTTACTTTTAATATAAGCATATCAAAATTATTATAAAATACTAAAAAAATATACTAATTTGGTAAGTTTTTTTTTACTTCAAAGATGCTTTTGAATACATCTAAACTCAATTCTAACCAAAAACAAAAAAAACAAACCCCCTCTAAAATCCATCCGCAGATAAAATCAGAAAATTGTTTATCTAGCTGATTCAGGATTATCATTTAGATTCAAGTACATTTTAGAAAATGGGGTTTTTATATTTCACTACTGTGGCTATACTCCATTTCTTGCTGGGCTGAACTTGATGATCTCACCTCTTGCACTTGACGAGGGAGGTCACAAATTATAATCAAGTAGAAAGCGGCCTAAACCCTTTGTCTTTATATATATACTCTTGCATACTAAAATTAAACGTGTTACTTGTCATGTCCTAGAAAAACAATCCACATCCGAACTAACAATAGTAGAACAAGAAATTTTATGTTCAGCCGGCCGGGGAGGAGGAGGGGAGGGGAGGGGAGGGGAGTCGGGGAGGACATGGAAAAACTTATTCACATATAAAATATGTGTATATATTTTAAAGTTGTATTTCTAAAAGGTACCGAGTAAATTTTCTTTCGAAGAGGCCAATTTTGTATTCTATAAAAACGTCAAAATGTTATAAAAAAAAAAAACCTATTAAACTTTAAGTAGAGTTCAAGGTTGGCTCCCATCAGTTCCATAGCTCCTAAAAAAAAAAAAAAAAAAAAAAAAAAAAAAAAAAAAAAAAAAAAAAAAAAAAAAAAAAAAAAAAAAAAAAAAAAAAAAAAAAAAAAAAAAAAAAAAAAAAAAAAAAAAAAAAAAAAAAAAAAAAAAAAAAAAAAAAAAAAAAAAAAAAAAAAAAAAAAAAAAAAAAAAAAAAAAAAAAAAAAAAAAAAAAAAAAAAAAAAAAAAAAAAAAAAAAAAAAAAAAAAAAAAAAAAAAAAAAAAAAAAAAAAAAAAAAAAAAAAAAAAAAAAAAAAAAAAAAAAAAAAAAAAAAAAAAAAAAAAAAAAAAAAAAAAAAAAAAAAAAAAAAAAAAAAAAAAAAAAAAAAAAAAAAAAAAAAAAAAAAAAAAAAAAAAAAAAAAAAAAAAAAAAAAAAAAAAAAAAAAAAAAAAAAAAAAAAAAAAAAAAAAAAAAAAAAAAAAAAAAAAAAAAAAAAAAAAAAAAAAAAAAAAAAAAAAAAAAAAAAAAAAAAAAAAAAAAAAAAAAAAAAAAAAAAAAAAAAAAAAAAAAAAAAAAAAAAAAAAAAAAAAAAAAAAAAAAAAAAAAAAAAAAAAAAAAAAAAAAAAAAAAAAAAAAAAAAAAAAAAAAAAAAAAAAAAAAAAAAAAAAAAAAAAAAAAAAAAAAAAAAAAAAAAAAAAAAAAAAAAAAAAAAAAAAAAAAAAAAAAAAAAAAAAAAAAAAAAAAAAAAAAAAAAAAAAAAAAAAAAAAAAAAAAAAAAAAAAAAAAAAAAAAAAAAAAAAAAAAAAAAAAAAAAAAAAAAAAAAAAAAAAAAAAAAAAAAAAAAAAAAAAAAAAAAAAAAAAAAAAAAAAAAAAAAAAAAAAAAAAAAAAAAAAAAAAAAAAAAAAAAAAAAAAAAAAAAAAAAAAAAAAAAAAAAAAAAAAAAAAAAAAAAAAAAAAAAAAAAAAAAAAAAAAAAAAAAAAAAAAAAAAAAAAAAAAAAAAAAAAAAAAAAAAAAAAAAAAAAAAAAAAAAAAAAAAAAAAAAAAAAAAAAAAAAAAAAAAAAAAAAAAAAAAAAAAAAAAAAAAAAAAAAAAAAAAAAAAAAAAAAAAAAAAAAAAAAAAAAAAAAAAAAAAAAAAAAAAAAAAAAAAAAAAAAAAAAAAAAAAAAAAAAAAAAAAAAAAAAAAAAAAAAAAAAAAAAAAAAAAAAAAAAAAAAAAAAAAAAAAAAAAAAAAAAAAAAAAAAAAAAAAAAAAAAAAAAAAAAAAAAAAAAAAAAAAAAAAAAAAAAAAAAAAAAAAAAAAAAAAAAAAAAAAAAAAAAAAAAAAAAAAAAAAAAAAAAAAAAAAAAAAAAAAAAAAAAAAAAAAAAAAAAAAAAAAAAAAAAAAAAAAAAAAAAAAAAAAAAAAAAAAAAAAAAAAAAAAAAAAAAAAAAAAAAAAAAAAAAAAAAAAAAAAAAAAAAAAAAAAAAAAAAAAAAAAAAAAAAAAAAAAAAAAAAAAAAAAAAAAAAAAAAAAAAAAAAAAAAAAAAAAAAAAAAAAAAAAAAAAAAAAAAAAAAAAAAAAAAAAAAAAAAAAAAAAAAAAAAAAAAAAAAAAAAAAAAAAAAAAAAAAAAAAAAAAAAAAAAAAAAAAAAAAAAAAAAAAAAAAAAAAAAAAAAAAAAAAAAAAAAAAAAAAAAAAAAAAAAAAAAAAAAAAAAAAAAAAAAAAAAAAAAAATTTCTATGAACTAGCATATTTACCAGAAAGGTTTTTTCGATAGAGATAGAGGCTTGCTCAGATAAAGAAATGAGCAAGAGAGAAAGACAGAAAGCTCTCTCTCTCTCTCTCTCTCTCAAATTACATAATATCTTCCTGATCAATTCCATGATGCATGCACATACACATATTATACATATATTTTTCTCTTTTCATTTCAGATCTTTTCTGCTTACAGCTTCGAGGATCCTTCACTATTTGTCTCATTAATTCAATGAACTTTTGCTAATGTGACGTACGTGGGTATCTGAGTAGAAGCAGAACTTGGATTTTTAAAATTTATTTGATGCAATTTGGACAACAAAAGGTGGATATGTGGAAAAATGTTGCCGTTTGCTTTAAGCAAAGATGGTTTTCTCTACAAATCTATGGGAAAAAAAAAAAGAGGGAGAGTATGCACTAGTACTTGTCCCATAAAAAAGCTGAAGAAAAGAGGATTAATTGCATGCCATATATATTTTTCAACTTCTAAAGATCTTGTCTATTTGCATTGACTTGTACAAATTCCATGCATATTCAACATATTATACACATTATTTCTTTGTCAATGACCTTTGTTGTGCTAATGACTAACATCACTACGGAATAAACTGTATTAATTTGCTTTAATGTTATGGTTCTGTGAATGGATTCCACTATCTTTTCCTTAACCTCTTGCTAATCCTGCCTCTTAGTGTGAAGGAATTCCAGTGATCGGTCGGTTCATTAAGTACTTGTGAGGGGGACTTGCAGTGGAATCTGACATTATCAATAGAGTTACGTTGTTAAATACAGTCGACTACAACTTATTGGGTTGTTGGGGGCATCTTTCAAGATGTTTAGTTTCTTTCATGTTGTAAAACGTTTATATATAATAATAATAATTTGTTGATTTATTAATGAAACAAATAATAACAGGAAAATATGATAAATTAAAAAGAAAAAAAAAGATTGAAAACTTAAAGTATATCAATAACATCAGAATCTAACATTTATTTCTTGCGCGCTTTCTATTTATGTTTGTCTATAGATAAATATTAGAGAATAATATAAATTATATCCTGAGACCTCATCTAACAGCTTAATTTTTAGATTGAGATGGTTCTTTAATATGGTATCAGAGTTTTGATGACCAAGCGGTCACGAGTTCGAATCTCACCATCTCTATTTATTTGATAAAAATTAAGCACAAAGTAAAGTAAGCATGTGCAAGTTTCAAACCCAAAGTGCTTTCATTTGAGAGAATGTGTTAGAGAATAATATAAACTATATCCTGAGACCTCACCTATCAGCTTAAGCTATTGGCTTGAGATGATTCTTTGACAATAAATACCTTTCAGTATTGCGATGAGATTAATTTCTATATATAAAAAATCAGCAGCCTTGCTAACTTTTATCCAACAAGACAAACAATGAAAAATCACGCCAAAAACTGCATCCCATTCCATTGTTTTGGCGTTAAAAACAACTTGATTATGTATGAGCCAAATTCTCCAGGCTACTCCAAATGACAAGGCCTGCCAGAACTTCTTCTGCATCTTCCCAGTTGCAAGTGCCCACCATTCATACAATAGATTATCTATAGTTTTTGGGATACACAACATATATAACTCTCCATTCATACAATGTTGCGAAAGTTTCCATCAATTTGCTCCAATGGATTGCTTTTGAGACATTCATGAATTTCAAGTGGTGGAATACAGATGAATTTGATAGTACCTGGTAGAGAATTTCTACTGCTAACATCATTGCTTGAAAGGGGTACTTATACATGCTGTTTAACTTCTGTACAAATGATCATCATCATTTTAATACTTCTCAACATTAATATCATCATATCAGTTTCCTGTTGCAGCACTGGTGAGGTATAAATTTGAGATGATGGCAGCTAATCCATAAAACTAGTGAGTAAATACAATTGTAGTCATCATCTGATTAATGAAGCTGCAGGAAAATATATTAGTATCAAAGAAAGTTGGAGATCGAATTCTCGAAACGAAAACCTAAAACATTACACGTTTTTACCCCTTGTTAAATTGATTTTTTCTCCCCTAAGAAATCCCTGAAATGACTTCTGTAATTGTCAATCATGCAAAAACACCTCTTTGAACTTTGAAAAATAAATTATTTTATCAAAACGTGAAAAAATAGATGGTCACTTGGTGATTATGCTGTCCTCCACTTATATTGTTCTCAAGCTAACATACGTAACCATTCCTTCATTTGTAGTCTAGAGGTGATCCTCCAATCCACATAAAAAGAAGTACAATTTCTAGACGGGTCAGAAATTTAGCTAAAAAAAAAGAAACAGACACGGCAATATCTTATTTAAGAGATTTTGGGTCAATATCCACATGCTTTAGTATCGTTGTTAAACTTTTTCTGATAGGCAAACTCAGTAATCTGTCGGCAAGGAGTCTAATCCAGGTTAAATTTTATTTTAAACCGAATTAGATGTTAATCTAATTAAATCTAGCTGATCAGATTAGATTTAGACCCGATTAAATTTGAATGATACCTAGCCAAGTTAACTTCAGTGAAATAAATTTTTATCCAAACCAAATATTGTTGGAGTGTGTGTATATATATATAACTTTTTTTTTGTCCAAAACAATATTATTTTAAGTTGCTTCAACAAATGTACAACCCCAAATCTTAAATTAAACCAGGTGTGATAACTATACTTTAAAACTAAAATATAAATTATTTAAGCTAAATATAATGATTTAAGTTGATAATTAGATAATGTTTGGTATGCTAAATAATATTAATTAAACTGGACTTGATTGGACTAGACTGAATATATAACTTGTCTTATTTTATATTCAATAAACATTAAAAAGGACTTGGACAATATGTGGCTTGGATTGGCATAGTTTAAGAAAAAATAGAGGAATAACTGTTTTAACCTAACCGATCAAAAACCTTGGTTGACTTGCAATTTAGTCAATCTAAGATAAAACGCGGGTAAAAAATTCATTTATTTTTTGATTTTTGTTTTTGTCAAAACAAGGTTATTTTGATTTTTTTTTCTTAATTTAGGTCATCTCAAGTTGACTCTCTTGACCGATGACTCTGGCTTTGACCCGCGTTAATCTCTAAGTCAAATTTTAAAACTGTGATAATAATCATTTTTAATCTTAGGTTGATTCCCGAGTCAGGTTTTAAAATTATGATAATAATTATTTTTATCATTATATTGATCCAGATCTCTGGTCAACCCGACTTGTGACATGGGTCTTGTTCTAGATCGACTTCTAAATCGGATTTTAAAATTATGATAATAATTATTTTTATTTTTATATTGACTTGGATCTACCTGAGTTAATTATTGTACATATAATTAGACAAGCTTATTCTATTTTCTTTAGTGGAGAAAAAACAATTCTCCATTAAAACAGCACTGGATAGGACAATATTGAACATTATAAAAGTTAATTTTTATATTGTAAAGTTCATAAAAAAATTATTATGTCTGGTCCATCATAGCACTTCCTTATGGAACGTGTTTTCTTACAAGTTTTTAAATTATAATATGGATAATTTGCTTTTGATCTGATTCGATAAATGAACTTAATCTCTCTCTCTTCTTTCATGTTTTCTTAGGTAGAATGGGACTGATCAATTGAATTAAAAGAAAATGGAATACTAATATGTTGTCAGCTAATTGGATCAACGAGTGATTGTGATTAGACAACAAACACTAACCAATGCAGAAAAACTTGATTGTTTTCGAGAAATTAATCACTTTATTTCTATCCCCACGCGCATAAAATCGTTACTCATTAGTACCAAATCCAAAGTTAAAAAAAAAATATTAATTATGATGATTCTATTAATGGAGTTAATCATGTCTGATTAGGATAAGCATCCAGATATATATATGTGGAGGAACGTCTATGTTTCTTCTGGGTGTTGTGAAGCATGATCTAATATTACGACATCTGTACTTCTAGGTCCAGAACAGTTCATTAAAGAAGGTAAGCACATGTATCTGGACTTCTTTAGGTAAATAATAAACTAAAAAAAAAATTAAAAAAAATTGAATCAAGATTAACCCTTCAAACGTTGAGTCCATTCACCTACCTATGGTAATATAATTAATATCAAGTTTGTCATTAGTTTGAATTAATTTTTATTTTAAAAAAATTTTAAATTAAGTTTGGTCGAAGAATATGTATTTTGTATTATGTTACAAAGTGCTTTTAAAAATATTATTTAATTGAAAATATATAAAGGCTTAGGGTTCTAGACCTCCAAAAAAACCTCAGTATTACAATCTTTCACAAGGTCGAAAGTACCTTTCACGAATCAGTACTTCTAAACATTTAAGATGTTAAATGAGGTTTTTTATTATGTTTATATATCATCACGCTATTTACGAGTTCTTTTGAGCTTGAAATTTCTATAAATCCATATCTGATTTGTGATGATTTAATTTATATATAGAATAATTTATTGCTTTATCTCTGGATATTTTTTTATAATTTTATGAGTCCTTTTAGTTTGAATAATAAATTATACTATTTTATATTGTCAAATGATAATCATAATCCAAATATTTATTATATTTAATAAAATCTTAATAATAATTTTATATTAAATATATGATATACATTTACCTCATTAATTTCTTTTAAAATTACTTACCAATATAAGATTTTTCACTCTCATAAAAGCACTCAACAATCTCCATCTCATGTACGAGTTTGTCCGCTTCGAACCACTATTCTCCTCCCATCCAAAGGCAAGCATATCCTTCGATCCAAAGGCAGCTTTGCTACAGTTTGGAGCTAGATTGTTCTCAGAAGTCAAAACCATGGGCAAGCCAATCCACAAAGGCATAGACAGGAGTGCTGTACACTCTGCTCAATCTAGATAGGAGAAATTTACTATGAGAGCCAACTATGCTATCACCGCTCATTTCAGCCACCTGGGGCGGCGCATCAGCCTCTGATGAGGGGGCTATGGCCCCAACAATTCTCAAAAAGTTCAGTGTAGTCCTTGTGGTTTAGTTTGTTTTTCATATTCGCACCCACCATATTCAAATTTGTCCCCTTCAAATGTATTGCTTTTCTTTTTCTTTTTCTTTCCCTTCGAAGTCCAATGTATCTAACTTTACTCACGCTCAGCTGCTATCAGCCAAACTGTCAATTTTGCGACTATGTACTTGTTTGGAATATTTACATATTGGAGCTTTTATGTAACCTATTCAAGATTAAATCAAGGGAAAGTAATACATATGCACCACTTAACATATAGTTTAAATCAATCATTTCCTTGGCTAGCTATCTTGCAAACATGTAAAGATTAATTAGATACTCATAACATTATCCTGATCACTTTTGAGATTTTAACATCTTAACGTCTCAAAAGAGGGCGTCCATGCAATTCTGTCCAAAATAGATGTTGTGTTTATCATTGAAAAGATCAACTATTTTGGTCTAACTTCGCAAAGTTTTTCCTTGCTTACATCTTTTTGGAAAGAAACTCCATTCGTGTAGAAAGCACACAAGGAAAACAAAGATTGTCGTGATCATTTAACCTAGTCGGCCATAATCTTCATGAAAGTCTGTCGCAACAAGTTTTCACTCGACCAAAATGATAAAAAGAAAATCCCTTTTTATCCTTGCCATTTCTTTATAGTGATCATCAACGTCTCTACTACGTATAAGTTGTCATCGAAACAGAAAAGATCAACAATCAATGGCTAAATATCCCCCTTTCGGAGGAGTCCATCAGCAACCGTGTGATAGATTTTAAAAAATAGGATGCTTTTCTTTTTTTCAATTGAACATTTAAGTTGTGTTTTTTTTTATAAAATAGTTTTTTTTCATCTCTAATTTTCTTATTTATACTAAAGATTTTTTTCCTGAAAAATTAAGAAAATATCCCTTTTAGATACACTTTTTTTAAGAAATAAAAAAGAGGGTTATTTGACTTAAATTGAAAATATTAAAAAGAATAACCATATAAACTATTAGATGAACCAAACAAGTCGCTTATTTTTTTTTATAGTGAAATTTTGAAAAACAACCATTTTGATATTTTTTTCAATTCTCTAAGAAGTGAAAAATTAAATAATAATTTCCATCCTCAATTTGTAAACATGTTTTTTGTTTGTTTCGAATAATTTATTCATTGTTTTTTTATTTTTTTGAAAAACTGAAAAGTTTTTCACATTCATTCTCAATTAGCTTTCCATGAAAAGCAAGCAGGCATTCATGTCTTTGCATGGTGAATACTTTTAGTTGATTAGATACAATACATAGATATCACAGGAAAAATCTGCAAAGCACCGGCTTCAATTGACTGTTCAATGTAAAGCTTAATTTCAAAAGGTTTGGAGGAATGAAACTTTGACTAGAACATTTTCGAGTAGAGTATTTCAATTTTTTTTTCAATCATAGTTCTCTTTATCAAAGCTCTTGGAATTAGATGGCTTCACTTGGTTCAATTATAGAAGGTCTTTTTCCACTCAAATAGGATAGTTTCGTACGTAAGTTAATGGAAGATTATCATTCTAAGTTAAAGAACACGTCCCAAGAGGGGGAAAAAACATCGATCTATGGTTCTTGTTAGGTTCATGTGTCATAAATTAGGATATGAAAGGAATGTGACATAAAAAAAGAAAAAATCATGCGTCTTTATATTGTTGGTGTGTTAGAAAAGAACGATAGACATTATAATAAATAAGTATCTTTAGAAAAAATATTGAAAATGACATGAAATAGAGATGATTGAATAGAATATTGTCAGATAAACACAAACTCTAATCAAGGGCGGAGCCATGCATGGGCTAGGATGGGTTCTAGCCCAGATTAAAATTTTATCAATATTTTTTTATTAGTTTTATGTAAAGAAAATTTATAATTCTCAATTGAGATATTAAAAAATTCTAAAAATTTACATAGAGCCTTCTAATATGATGTTTTAACTTTGGTTAAAATTTCAAAATTTTTGGAGAAATTCAAAAATTTGATTAAAAAAAATCACAATTTGACCAGTTTTACGTTATTGGGTGTAATTTTCAATCCGACCATCAGATTTAGCTGAAATATTACGAGGGATCTTAAAATATATTGAATAAAATTTGGTTAAAATTTTACGATAAACAGAGTTTGGTAGTTCTAACAAAAAAAACGTCAAATAAAAGCAAAACAACTCATTAAGGGTAAAATAGTTATTTACCATTAAAAAATAAAACAAATCAATTCTTCCTTCCTTTTATATGTTGCCGACTGAGCAAAAGCATAATAGAAAAGGAAAGAAAAGAAAAGGCGAGAGAGAAAAATAAGGGAAAAACATAAAAAAATCCAAGGAAAAAATAAGAAAAGTGAGAGAATAACCTTGTAAACATACAAAGTTTAATTTATAAAATACTAATCTAAGGAATAATCAAGTGAAGGAAGGAGGAATTGAGAGAGAAAAAAATTTAATTACTTTGTTTTTCAGTTGACATGAGATTGTTATTTTATCCCGGTTAAGGGGTTGTTAATTACAATATCGATTCAGATTCGATTATAGATAAATTATATTCCACAAAACATCAAACGATGTAACTTTAATAGTAAGTTTATTTTTATTTTTATTTTTACTTTAATTTTATATACTTTTAAATTTATTTTTTAATATTTTTGATAGTGTATTTGAATTAAAATTTTACTGTTAACTTTAAAAATTTATGTACATAATGAATAATTTATCCTAAAAAATTTTATATATTTATTTTATAGCACGGGGCTGGAAAAATTCCTGACTCCGCCCTTAACTCTAATGATTTAAATTTTTGGCACATACGAACATGAGAAATTATTAGCATGGCAATAGGGTTGTTAACTTGAATAAGTTTCAATTACAGAAGCACCTTAATTTATGAAAGAATATTCCATGAATTAATTTCACCAGCCAAACAACTATTATACATTAATTAAGCTATAGCATTTCTCAAAGAGACTAATGCCTAGTTTTTACCGGCTTCGATTTTCCTAAAAGCAGATCATAAAAGAATGCAAGATACAAAAGATTACCTTGACTAGGGTCTAAATAGCCATGTTTTTAATTTTTTTTTATATTATATATATATTATATATATATATATATATATATATGAACACCTTGACTTGTCCTGGTGTTTTTACTTGCAGAAACATATTAATTACTCCTTTTTAGATTTCTTTCATGAAATTATTTGTAACATATGAGATGATATTTACGTTGCTAGTTGTGAAGTTTAGCATTTAAGGGTTTTGGAGGACCTCTTCATAGATTAATACATGCAAGCATTTCGCTTCAAGGTTCATTCAAAAAAAATATTGCACGGTTCCCCCTCTTACACAAAAGAACGGCTCCTTCAATATCATGAGTGAAAGATTGAATCCAAACCAAAGAAATGCACTAGTTGATAGGGTAGATTGCAAGACATCACTGAAAAAGAAAAAGCGTAAGCGTTCAAGCAAATAATGCAATCATATACTGCTGAAATTGCAGTTTGTTTTTTTGATAAATGATAGACGACTTTACCTTGTGTGGCCTGTTTTGTGTTTGTGCCCTGATTCTTTCAGCTCAAATTTTAATTTATTTCCTGTGTAGAAAGAAATATATAGATTACTTGCTGATATTGTTGTCAAAGTTTGTCTCTTTTCTTTCTCATTCCGAGCACGAAAGTGGAAAAGAGAGCTGTAGCTGTTGTTTTGTCTTTGCTAGCAGTCACTCACATTCCATGGCATATTTTCCAACCTAACCCAACTTCACCTGAGAAAGGGCCCTTCACAGACTACAACTTGACCCCCTGGCTCGCCACCACCATAGGGCCCTTCACAGACTACAACTTGACCCCCTGGCTCGCCACCACCATAGGGCCCTTCACAGACTACAACTTGACCCCCTGGCTCGCCACCACCATCACCAAGTTGAAGATCTTTTCTTTCATGGTGGATCCTCTCGACAGTCCACCTAGCTACCAACAAAAACCTCCACAAAACTTGTCCACAAGATTCGAAAACTTCAGAACCAATCGATTGGGATTCAACTACAATGATATCGTTTTTTTAAGGCATCGATGGTTGCATGCACCGAGTATACCATTATTTAACCGGCCGGTCCGGTCACAGTTTAGCTGATTACTTAACCAAAGTGTTCCATTCTATACTTTATATATTATTTTTATTTATTTAATATAAGACATATACACAAACACTCAAACGATTAAGCAATAAGATATTTTATTAGAGATCAGATCTATACAAATGAATGGACATCGCTTTTAACTCGAAAATCCAGATGATCACTACTAAGTTACACGTACTAATTAATGCATATTTTTTCTACGTGCACCTATCTCAACATGTTAATATGCACTCTGTTCTAAGACTTTCTTGTATTATAGGTCAGTATTAACATCATCCATACTTTATCCAAAGTTTCCTTTTCAACACAAAGAAGATGCATGTTCGGATCTAAAACCTTTTAAGGACTCAGTAATCGACTCTGTCATAATCGCCTATACACAGGCGTGCCTCTCTCTCTCTCTCTCTCTCTCTCTCGACTCTGTTTATATAACAAGGATTGAAAATGAAAAACTTTTTCAGTGAAGTAAACGTGAATGAAAGGCCAATAACACAAAACGCTTTAATTACCTTTAGAGTTCACAATCTTGAGTGTATGGTTTCCTTTGATCACCATGTTAATGTAGGACACTCTCTGACACATTGAATAGAAGCCCAACTAATCATGTCTCCCGGGCAAAGTTATTTTCCTGTAATTGCCCGGGCAATTTTTCAAGAGCCCCTCGATCGATCCTCAATTATATATGATGATCATCGGACCATTCTCAGTTGAATATCACTGCAGTTTTCTTGCACCAGTTTTTGTCGGTCCAACGTACGTAGCAAGAAGTGACAAAACGTCTTTGCGATGACTGGGAGGTGATTAGATGCCCATTTAGATGATTTGGTGCTCCACTTAATTTACCTCATTGATCATTGCCTCATTTTTTTTTTTTATTATTATTAACATGGATATCTATCTAGATTAATTTGTGTGTATCTTGATTAATTTTTATAAATTTTAAAATTAATAATCATATAAATTTTCAATAACTTTAAAATTTATAAAACTCAAACCTAGAAAACAATCCTAAAATCCTATTAATAAATTACACCCTTCGGGTTATTTCATGGATGCTGGGACTTGCATGACGGTAATGGGAGTATTTTTGACATTTCACCTGTAGCGCAAATAGTTGCCGAGGAGCCCTTGATTTTGTGGTATTCAAAACTGAAACGATACTGCTCAAAATGGTGGTCGTCTCTGTTCCCTTGGCCCTGATTGGACCCCATGAAACCACCAAGGGACTAAAAGTGAATGGTACAATCTGTCACAATTTAATCCAACTCAATGAGAATATATATATATATATATATATATATATATATATATATATATATATATATATTTGTTTCAAGTTTCTTAAACATCATTAAAAAAAAAATAGTTAACCCGAGTTTTAGTTAACTAAACTAAAATGAAAAATATTTTATTTTAATCCCTATATTTTTTAAATTTAATCAAATAAAAAAATTTTAAAATAATTTTATGAGATAAAATCTCAACTATAATTAAAATATCTAAATGATACCACACATATATTTAAAACATATAATATGCATACTTAAAACTTATCCATAATTTAAAATATGGTTTATATTGAGAAAAAATCATTAAATATAAGAAGACCACAATAAATTAAAATATTAAAATCAGAAAGTTTAGTGTCCCGAGAACAACAACTTTTAAACTTTTATGCTGTTATAAAGATATAATCATCAATTAATAAAGCAAATACATTTATACTTGATAATATAAATTAATGCTGACACTCGAACATGATCTAGTGGTTGACTTATAATAAAATATAAAATAATTTATTTAATGACCTCCATTAGTTTAAATTATGTCTTTGCATATAATTTTTAACTTGATATATTCCATTATTTTTTTATTTTATAACTTTTGTATTTATGTTTTTAAGTATAAATTAATAATGCGTGTGGTGTCATTTAGACCTTTTACTTGATTGTAGAAGATTTTATCTCATTAAATTATTAATAGAAGGTTCTATTTGATCAATTATTAAGAGTTTAAGGACTGGAAAAAAAAAACTTACTAGATGATTCAATATTGAAACAATAAAACCTAAAAAAACCCTGAATTCGTCCTGCACCGGCGGGGATAAATTGAAATTAACCCAACAAAATCTAAAATTGACGTATATAGTTCAAGAAAATTACTATAATTCGATGTACAGACTTTTAGTGACACTTATTTATTGACGCAACCAATTGTTCTCAATTCATATTTTTCGAAAGAGTAAAATTAAGGGGTATTATTTATTCCTAAGTATATATTATAAAAAAAAATCATTTCTTCCTAATTATTTGTGGATCGATCGTATAACATAGTAAATCTCCTATATGATTCGAATCCTAAAATATCATTAAGAATTAAATCAATAAAAAATCTGCAGTGTATAAAATAAATAAATGAAAACGCACAAAAGAATCAATGTTGCAGTTACATCAGCAAAAATCATGACATATGTACACTCTTTACGTGCTGCGAATTGATGGCCAGATACAATTGCGATGGAAGAGTGAATTACATGCATCATCATTTCATATTCATAAAACCATTAAAGTAGCTTTTAGAGATTAATTAAAGAAATATTATATTCAAATTTCTCCATCGAAACTTGAATTGCTCTAAACTGATATAGAATAATATAAATTATTTTTTAAGACCTCACCTAACAGTTTAAGTTATTGAGTTAAGATGGTTCTTTAACATGATATCAGAGTCTTGATAACTAAACGGTTACAAGTTCAAATCTCACTTTCTTCATTTATTTTATAAAAATTAAGCATAAGGTAATGTTGGTCTGTACAAGTTTCAAGTTTAAAGAGCTTTCACTTGAGAGAGTATGTTAAATAATAATATAAATTATATCTTAGAGTCTCACCTAACAACTTAAGTTATTGGGTTAAAATGGTTCTTTGACATAAATAAATTTATCCATAAAAATATTAAAAAAATATATCAAAATTAAATTTAAACTCATAATTAAACAGTAAAGAGTCGATTTAAAATACAAGAATGTTCGTGTGGTTCAAATTCTATCTTTTATATTTTCAACATGCAAGTATGCGATTGATGGGTTATTCCTAGTGGCTTGGCTACTAGAAGTTGCTATATGTGGTTATATTATATAAAAAAAATATCAAATTAAATTATTATTATTATTATTTGGAATATGTTAGGTTGAAATTCCCTATCTATATGATCACAGTAGCACATGTTCCAGAATTCACATCACAATTAAAAACCCAAAAAAAAGAAAACCTATATAGTTAATATCATGCATGTAGGAGTATATATGTGTTTAGCCTTCCCGTATAGATCGAGGCTCAAGCATCTTTTCTCAGTACACTACATATATATCATGGAGAAGGAATCTTCAATTAGATCATATAAAGGAATATCCGATAATATATGCTCGATTCTATGATAACACCTCAATGGTTGATATATATGTATAATTTCTCAAACGTACATAATTAAATAATTAAGCAATTATAATTGCTTTCCCTGTAAATTGTTGATCTCCGAATTTTTCCTCACTGCCAATGATATTGTCAAATTAATTTTTATATATTGAATTATATTCATGTATTTGACCTGGTTAAGAACAGATAATTTATATCAAAATTAGGAAATTAGTTCATGAAAAAAAATCTTAATAATTTGATTCTTATTACTGAAAAAAGATATGTATATTTCCTTGAATTCAACTTGAAAAACTAAGAAAATCTAGATGACAGTACATTTCCATAACTGGAAATTTGAACAACAAACGAAGGGAAGTGTTTCATGATAAGTGATTATACATTCTGTACTATAATTTCTCAGTTTACTTTACGCAAAATTCTGGATTCTTTCATGAAAAGACTGAAACGGACGGTGTGCAAAGTCTGAAAATCCAAATTATCTTCGTGCATTCTCTTTTTGTTAAAGTGATCCATAAAATATGAACTCTACGTACGTACGTATAATATAAGGGAACAATGCATTGCCAACTTTTTTCTTTATTCTACCCAATGAGAAACGCAAACACCCAACTTTACAAAGTGAGTTGTGTCCACCATCAGCAGTAAGCATTGGACCTTGCGAATGACGATGGATACTTGACAGAAATCGATCCCTTGAAGTTCCAATTAAAAAACCAGTGAAAGTATAGTTAATTGCATGAATGATTGGATCATCAAAAATAAAATTCAATGATTTTCCACAATATTTTCATTGCGCATAAAACCCATAAAAGATAGTATAAAAATAGAGATAATTAAGCACTAATGTCCCACAAGCTCCAGACCATAGCTAGCATGTTAGTGGCAGATCAGTTCTAGACTAAGAATCGTCTTATGAGTGGAGTTAATTAAATAGTGTAGTTAGGCACATTGAGCATCTCTTCATATTAATTATCCACTTTGAATAAGAGTTGCTGGAAATGATAAATTATTGGGTATTTTATCCACTTTACTTGCTGGAAATGAACAGCTAGCTAAGCATACACAATAGGCTTTACCAATTAACTACTGTTCCAATGGATTGATGAAGATGAATGTTTCGCAATGCCGCGTAGATCGGCCGAGCATGTCGAACAACAAGCGTGGAGGGGCCACCACTGCCCACCACCCCACCACCACCATCTATTACTTTTCCCCCTCCATTGGCATCAGCATGCACCAAACTAAACTCTGTTTTGTTTAGCTCTAAACTCGTTTACCACCGAGGAAAACCAATGGGGATCCCACTTATCACAATCAAGCCTTCCCATTTGCTGCCACGTGGAGCCCACATCAACGGGATTTAGCTAATCAGAATATTCTACGAGATCCACCATAGGGCAAATGCAACACACGTGTGAGAGTGTGAGATTCTCACAGGCTTGAGACTCTCTATTATATTACATCATCACACTCTCACTATTTTGGATAGAAGCCTTCACACCCCAAGTGCCTATATATAGTGGCCTTGCTAGCCATTTTTACATAGGAAACACATACAAGCAACTAGAACTTGAAGTCTGGTGCTCCTGATCTCTTTTTCCTCCTCTCCTTCTCTTCTTCTCATTAATTACCAAACCTTAAGTTAGGATCCAACAAAAAAATGGAGGGGAAAGGTTATTCTGGAAGCTTTTTTCAAAGAAGCAAGCCTTACATAGCCATGATATCATTGCAATTTGGCTATGCTGGCATGAACATCATCACCAAGGTTTCTCTTAATCGAGGGATGAGTCATTATGTTCTAGTGGTGTATAGGCATGCCTTTGCTACTGCTGTTATTGCTCCTTTTGCCATTATTCTTGAGAGGTACACAAATATGGTAGCATGATTCAAGAGAGTGCTAGCTTTTATTAATCTTTATTGGTAGTGAACTTTATTAATCTTTTCTGGTTTTCTTTATTGGGTTCAGGAAAGTAAGACCAAAGATTACATTTCCCATTTTCATGCAAATGTTTGTGCTGGGTCTTCTTGGGTTAGTATTTTCTCTTTGGCATGACATGGTTCTAAACTTTTGGAAGATATTGAAGCAAGGATGACAAGTAAATCTTAACTTCTTTCTTTTGTCTTTTCTTGGTCTAACAGGCCTGTGATTGATCAAAACTTTTACTACGCTGGGTTGAAATTCACTTCTCCTACCTTTTCATGTGCCATGAGTAACATGCTGCCTGCAATGACATTTGTCATGGCAGTTCTTTGCAGGTACTATAATCAACACTCTGATAACTCTGTATATCTCTTCTCTTCGTTGCTTTATCATGAGTGACTAACTGATGTACTTGTTTGGTGGGGCTTGTACCAAAAATATATATACAGGATGGAGATAGTGGACATAAAGAAAGTTAGATGCCAAGCAAAGGTGATTGGAACTATAGTAACTGTGGCTGGAGCCATGTTGATGACATTGTACAAAGGTAACGTCATCAATTTGATCTGGTCTGAGCATGTCCACACCCATTCATCTTCTGTTCCTGAAACTTCTAACAAGGATTGGATTAAGGGTTCCATTCTTCTCATCATTGCTACATTTGCTTGGGCTTCATTCTTCATTCTTCAGGTAAATAATAGAATGACTAGTATAACTTTAGTTGTGGATTTGAAAAAAAGGAGTTCGAGCACTTGACTTTTTGCTACTACTTATTTTACAGACAGTGACACTTACGCGGTACTCAGCTCACCTTTCACTTACAGCAATCGTGTGCTTTTTGGGCACACTACAGTCCATAGCTGTCACCTTTGTGATGGAACACAAGCCTTCTGCTTGGACCATTGGCTGGGACATGAATCTTCTTGCTGCTGCCTATGCTGTGAGTCTCTCTCTCTCTCTCTACAAACTCAAAGGTTCAAATATGTATTAGCAATAGTAAAGGGACTAATAAGTGTAATTTTCATGTACAGGGAATTGTGTCATCAAGCATTTCATACTATGTTCAAGGACTTGTCATGCAAAAAACAGGGCCTGTCTTCGTTACTGCTTTCAGCCCTTTGATGATGATCATAGTTGCAATCATGGGCTCTTTCATTTTGGCTGAGAATATTTATGTTGGAGGGTAATTTCTTACGTCCTCCACAAAAAAAAAATTGTCTACCTTTTTTACATTTGGATTTACTACACTGATTAATAATTTCTTTTTGGATTTACAGTGTTCTTGGTGCTATATTAATTGTAGCTGGACTCTATGCTGTTCTATGGGGCAAGCACAAGGAACAAAAAGAAAAGGAAGCTGAAATTATCCCGGGACCAATTAAAGAAAATGGAGAGAATGGTGACACAACAGGAATGATCCAGGACATTGAAGCTAACAATTGCACCGAGAAGCAAAGGAATCAAGCTAACAATGTTACTGTGCCGTCCGTGGCTATTACTGTTCCAACTTCACAGGCTCCCATGATAGCAAGGGAAGCACCAAGAGCATAATTAGCTTAGGAGAGAAATGATAAAGACAGAAATAATAGAGGGTTGGCCATGGAAGCTTGGAAGGGAAAGGAAAATAAGCTTCTTTTTTATTTTTTGTAATTCCAACCTTACTATTTTTACCCTTTTTTGCCTTTGTTTTTTACTTTTTTGTTTTGTGGGAGATAAAATTATGGGACTCACAATCTTCCATGTGTAACTGTGAGCTGATATTCTGTTGATGAAAAGCTAATGAGAGAATGCAGAATCTTCCTTTTTGGATTTTATAATTATCGTGTGTCCTGCCTAAACTCCAAATCGATTTAAAATTCCTGGAAATTTTGTTCCACATGTAATAGAATTGACGATGACGTCCGAGGCAGATTCCACTCACTAGTGTGCATGTGGCTGACTTTTTTCTTGCAGTTTCCATCATGTATGAATAGGGTGGGAATCTGACATGCCATTCAATGTTGAAGTATCCGTTCCTAACAATTCACTTTCACCATTGCATGATATTCGTTTCTTTGATCACTCTTGCTCCCACTGGCATTGACAAATCAAGTATACAGTGATGGAAGCACACATCTATCTTATTCCTTTGAAACTTCATTCTGTGTGTTGAGGATCATATATAGTTGATTACAAATCAAGTAATCCTGTTGCTTATATGTACGTGGCATTGTTAATTTCTCTGCCTGCATTGATTTGGTGAAATCATATATATGTATATGGTATGATTAAAATTAAGAAAAAAAAATATGTTTCAACAAAAGAGGGACTACCAAGTTTACTAGCCTGACATGACAAAAATGGTTCAAGCACCACCATAAAAGCCAGACATGTCTGCAGATGATATCCTTGGCCATATGGAGCTAGTTTTGTTACCTAGGGAACAATTTCCAGCTCTGCTGTACGATTGTCTATTGGCCTCATTTACAAATTTTAGCTGCAATCAATCTCCATTGCAGCTGTAGTTCAAAAAAATCTCCTTCAACTGGTATGATGTGAAAATAATCATCCAAGCAAAAAATATTGAAATAGATTAATGAAAAGGCAGATAAAAATTCCAGGGAAAAAAATACTATAATATTTAAGCGATTATCATTGAACAAAAATGATAGTGATCATATGACCAAGAAAGAGGAAATCTTATATAGATTCCTTTTCATCCAAGTAACAGATAGTACAGCTATCGTTGAGCATCAGTTGCCAAACTAAAGTTTCCAGGATAATTAAGAAAAGTAATAGAGTAAATTGTTTCCTCACACTTTTTGTATATATCTAATGAAAAATAGCCCAGATGGAATGAAATGGTAGAAACGAATATTTTGTGCTGATTAGCTCTTCAAAAATTAATTAAATGTCTTAAGATTTAAAAAAGGGCAAAGAACATAATTGTCCCTCATCTATCAAGTGATTCTCAAGTGGGCCTCCAAACGAAACAAATTCCCAATTGAACCCCCCTATAAAACATCTCCCAATTAACCTCCATCAACATTTATGGGAGGAAAAATGTTAAGACAAAGGGTTAATTTAATAGGGTCATGTCCAATAAATGGGCCGGGGGACCCAATTTGGAATTATTTTTTGTTTGGGGACTCAAATTGGGTTATATGTGCTGTGTCCTTTGCCCAAATAAGATTATTCATTCTTGCACACCTTCAATATGATTGTCATTAATTCTTGTTAATTTAATCCGGGATATGTATTTTTACTCGAAATTCATTTATCTTCCAATGGATAACTCGGGAGAGAATATAATGTCGAAATTTTGCTCAAAATGATCAGACACAAAGTGATGCAGACAATGACTTGATATAATCCAGTGAACATAGCATCAAAATATGTTTGCATTTTCGAACCAGACATACCAATACTACGTGCAAATGTTCTGATTCCTAGTTCCTAGTTTCTATTTAGAGTACCATTGAGTGCTAAAGTTGTTGTGCTCTCACTTGTTAGGATAATATCACCACCTCTTCATATTCCACTTTGATCATCTCCTCCGTGACTTCAGATATATATATATATATATATTCGAATAAAAACCATCCATCACCTCTTACAATCTCGAGTTGTTGCCGTCCTAAGATTGATGTAATGCATACCAGGTTGATTGTCATATACTAGGCTAGCTCATGTCCTCTAGCATTTGCTATAAACCTGTGGAATAATATTGAAAAGTTGCATTTTGCATTATTTAATTGGAATCTCACATTGGGATTTTCATGTTTTTTTTTAACCAATGAGACAAAACGGTACTTCATATTCAAAGGGAGTTTTAATTAGAAACTACAAAGAAAATTAAGATAAATTGAGATACCAAGGTCAAGTTTTTCCTATTTTTTAAAATCTCCAAAAGGGTTAAAAAGCCACTAATTGTTGGTTTCTCCATTAGAAATTAAGCTGAGTGGAAGATTAGGTATCAATGGATGATCAAGGACAGAAAATCTTGAGCTTAATCTAGACTTTCTCCGTTAGAAATTAAGCTGAGTGGAAGATTAGGTATCAATGGATGATAAAGGACAGAAAGTTTTTGAGCTTAATCTGGACACTCCTTAGCAATAGGGTTCATAGCCTTTCACAAGTAAATTCCGATAACATGCCAAAATCCACCAAGGAAAGAAAGAGATTAGTAGTAGTGTTGCGAGATTGAAATATTATAAGAACATCGGTCTCAATGCGTCCAAGTGGATGTATTATTGTGCTAGTTTTTTCTTTTCCTGTAAAAATTCTTAGTCATGATTTCACTTACAAATAGCCCGGAAGGTGGACTAATGACAAGAGAGAGTAAAATTCTTCTCCTTTTGGGCTATTTTTTTATAAGAAATCCGTCTTGTATACGGTTTCATTCATATAACTAAATTCAAGATTTTGTCTGGACATTGATTTCATTTTGCCATGATTTATCGTCATTAAAGTAAAATCACATTACTTTCAGCAAACTGCGTTGTGATGATCTCTATTCCGTCGGCCTCGTTATTTCTCACATAGACGGCCTGGAATTAAGAAAAAAAAGAAAAAGTTAATTCAACTAGTTAAATTTTAGATTTATTTTTCAAAAATTATTAGTTTTTAGGATGAAACTCAATTAGTTAAATTTTAGATTTGTTTTTTTAAAAATTACTAATTCAAATTTTATAAATTTCAGACTATTAAAAACTTACATGATTGTTAATTTCAAGATCTGTATAATTAATTAAGATACATGCTGCTCCAGCCATCTACATTAATAAAAAAAAAAATTATTTGATTAGGACGTGTGTTAGTAACTAACGAAGTTATCATTGTCAAGCAAGGCTGCTTAATTCGACAGTAATATATGATTATTTTTTAATTATTTATTTATTTTGATCGTTAACAGAAGCAATTATTTTCCAAATTGGATAATGACTACAGCTGTGATATATACCACTTGAAAATTGTTGTGTTGCATGGAAATCACTAGCACTGAAAATGATTATGCAACATCGATTCTCCACATAATTTTTGTTGCCTCCATCTGCCCTTTTTGTTGTGTTTCTAAGCACTCTTCGAAGTCCCTTTGTCCTCTAGCAAGGGGACACTCAACAAGGCCCAAAATCAATCTTATATTAAAATATCAATCCCCACTAAGTTTTATTGTATATTTTTCTTCAGTGCAATAACTCCCATGTAATGGTTTCTGCCATCACCAAAGTGTGACTGAGATCTTGATCCCGAGATTAATTTATTTTGCAGACTCGCCACTAAATATTCAAGATTGAGAGAGGAGTGCTTGAGCATCCAATATTAATATATTTATGCTCCAACTCATCTTGTCAATCACAAAATAATTAGGCATCCATCAAAAAGGAAAAAAAAAAAAAAACAAGAAGAAGAGCTACTTAGGGATCCATGATAAAACATTTGTCATAAAATTGATTCAAGTTTTTGATTTAATCAAGATTTTGAAGAATTACAGATAATATAAATAGAATCTATAAATTAATTTTTTTAATTTTTAATTAAATTATTTTTTTAATCAATTTTATAACAAAGTTTTAATTTAATCTAAAATTATTTCTAAACCAAATATATTTATAACTTTTTTCATGAGGCAAATTTTAATTGATATTTATAACAAAGATCTACGTCGATATATTTAGAAGGAAAACGGTCTCGGACGAAGTAAAAATCATACAAAAATAAAAAAATAAAAGCCGGACTAGGTTGAGCCAGTTGACAGGAAAGGAAGCCTAAATGAGATCAGAAGCTTTTAGCAGGCTTTAAGAGATTCAATTCGGCTCGGTCTAAAAAGGCTCGAAAGTATCTTGATATTTAGCCCATGCCAAGATCGAAATGGTAACGATTGTTCAATGGAGCTCGAGGACAAAAATCAGAATCCAATTTCCAAAGACTTGTCCTTGAAGTCTTCTTTGGAAAAAGAAGCCCAAAACTAAAATTCGGGATTGCCTCAAAGAAAAATCAGAATCCGAGTATTAACAGTAATTATAGAATTGTGAAGGAAGTTAAAGAAAGAAGAATAAAGATGTTTAGAAGTTACTGCTAGGATTGACTTGTAAAAAAAAATATCAATTACATAAAAAGTTAGCAAAAATAACAATTTAAAAAATCAAAATCAAAACTAAAATATAAAATAAATTTTATTTATGATTGAAAAGAAAAAATAATTAAAAAACGAACCAAAAAAATCAGATCAAAATTGAAATGAAAAATAAAAAAATTATTGAAGGGTGAAATTGAAAAGAAAAATTTATTTAACAAAAGGCTAAAAAAATCAAAAGAACGATGATCAAATTAAAAAATAACATTTGACAAATTGGGATTGAAAAATAAAATTAAAAACAAATAAAATTTCTATAAATATCCAAGAACAAAAATTAAAAATCAAAATAATGAAGAATGAAATTGAAATATTAACAACAAATATATTTTAATTTTATAATATTAGTATAGGAGATTCAAAGTTTTATCAATGTTTTATTGTCTTTAATTTTTTTATGCAATAATTTTGAATTATATATACTATGAAATATATAAATAAATGACTCAATTGGGTGCTAGGTCCTGCAGCAGGACACAAATTAGCTTTGAGTCCGGCACTGTCACGAATTCAATTTGGTATTGGGTCCTGTCCGGTGCAGATCCATGTGAGTATTAACTATCATTAGAATTGTGAAGGAAGTTAAAGAAAGAAGATTAAAGATACTGCTATGATTAACTTGGAAAAAAGAATATCAATAATATAAAAAGATAAAAAAAATAATTTAAAAAATCAAAATTAAAAAATATAAATATAAAATAAATTTTATTTATTATTGAAAGGAAAAAATAATTAAAAAAATAAAAAAAATCAAAAGAATAAAGATCAAAATTAAAATAAAAAATAAAAAAATTATTAAAGGGTGAAATTGAAAAGAAAAATTTATTTAACAAAAAGCCCAAAAAATCAAAAAAATAAGAACCAAATTAAAACAAAATAATATTTGGCAAATTGGGATTGGAGGGTGAAATTAAAAACAAATAAAATTTTTATAAATATCCAAGAATAAAAATTAAAAATCAGAATAATGAGAAATAAAATTGAAATACTAACAACAAAGAGGAATAAGCTATAATTTTCAAGGGAGAAAGAGAAAATAAAAATAAAAAAAATAAAGAAAGATCAACTTGCGACAAACCGGACCGTCGCCGCCTACATACATTACACATACAATTAGTAAAAGGATGCGGGGAAACACATTTTTTAAGGTTTCAAACTACATGGTGAAAACATATTTTTCAACACTGGCCATTTTACCGTGTATTTAAAAAGAGAAAATACTTATTTGTGTCTAATCAATTTAGTAATAACTAATGAATCATATAAAAAGATCTAAACGTTTCTAATAGCTAGAGCAATGATTTTTTTATGATGACAAGATAAAAATCATCATTTTATCACTCCAATGAGCAATTTTCATGACGAGTCTATATCTACAGTGTTTTTACAACTATTATTAGCTCTTGTTAATATAAAAATAATGTACAAAGTCTAATAAATATTGAATATTGAATCCAACCACCTTAAATTGAATACAATTACAAAAAGAAGAAGTAAAGAGTGTTTATCAACAGTATCTAATGTGTATTAAGATATGAATCTAATGGTTTTCTCTTCACTATTATAATTGTTCAAGCTTCAGATTAATTCTAAGTCATTTCAATCAAAGGCCATGGATACAAGTCAAGGGAAAGTATGGTGAGGAGAAGTTGGTGGTTGAGCATGAACTAGGTCAATTGGCTGTATAAATTTCATCATTTCTGCCCAAACAATGTTAAATATCTACACCTTGATGTAAGGTAATCGCGCCCTTGAGAGCCCCACACGGAGTGGCTGAATTTATTTCAAAGTCCATGGTCTCCACCTTTGTTCTTGACCATAAATTGATTTTTCATTTGATTTGATGATCGAGCTAGTAGGCTTATTAATTTTATATATTTTTCTTTTATGATTAATTGAAATAATACTTTATGATTAATTGAAATGAGTAAAAAATAAATAAAATTACTAGAACAACTCAAACCTTTCATTTAAAATAAACAACGCTTTCTATCAATACAAATTTATTTTCTTCACCCACCAAGTCTTGAGAGGCTCTTCCTTGTCATTTTTTTTAATTAAATTGAAAAATATGGTATCATAAATTTTAATTAGATCTTGCCATGTGTTTTGACTATCTCGAAAAGTCACCATATGAATATTAAGTAAATTTAATTATTTTAATTAATATTCTACCTAAAACTTTATTTTATAATATAATTTATTGACCTAGTCTTTTTCTCTGTTACGCGGTTGTTCATTCCGAGTTTTTTTTTATCTTCCTTTTTTAACAAGAAATGTTAAGAAAAAAACCGAGTAAGGCAAGTGAAAAAAAAAAAAAACCAACCATAAATTAAATAAATAAAACACGAGAGGGGACCGAAGTTTACACATAATAACGCTTGCAAAAGGAATTTTTTTTGTTTAAGATTGTATTTTTAATATTTTTAAATTATTTTAATATATTATATCAAAAATAAAATTTTAAAAATAAAAAAATAATTTAAATAATTCTTTTTAAAAATCACAATCACAACAACCATCAATCAAAATTTACTCAAATCACTTGAGATGTAATTATAATTGCAACTCTGATTGAAAAGAAGAGTAAGTGATGCTATTGCGGTGGTCAAGCCGTCATGTCATACACTTTTGAAATTACTATTATTATTTTATGCACCGACCAGGGTAATATTTAGCATTCTTTTCTCATATATTAGTATTTACACCCTCGATAAATAGGGTTGGAGGTGATGTTATTTGATCCAGGAAAAGATGAATATACTTCAGAATTGACAAAAACAACTCTTTTAATTCAATAGAAAATATCTCGTACATATATAAGATAGTTTTGATTTTCCAGGTTCAAATTCCTATAACACCATATTTTCTTTATATTATATTAGTGTAAATCCATATATTAGAATTATGTATGTGTAAGCACACTTAAATCCTATTTGTTTTTTATAAAAAGTGATTTTCTAGAAATTATTTTTTAAACAAAGAAAAAATAGCTTGATTTTTAAGAAAATATTTTTTTTATCGAGAAAAATATTTTTAGAAGTTGCAAAAAAATTAAAAAATTTTTATTTTTAGTTGATTATATTAATTATTGCTATATATTTTGTTTTGAGTTTTTTCAATTTTTTCTCTTAGAATTTAATTTTTATATTAATTTTGTTATTTATTATTTTAATTGTTATTTATTTTCTCTTATGATTTTTTTAATTAAAATTTTGCATCTATGGTGTTTGGTCTTTATTTTTTTATTGCTATTTATTTTAAAATATTGCTATATATTATCAATAGGTTTTATATAAAAAAAAATCCCATTAAAACCAGGTAATAATAGTAAATCACAATCTACTAGTAGCTTTCAAGAATTTTAAAATGGAAGAAAACTTTGAAAAAAGCACTCTTGACTGGTCTTTAGTGAATTACTCGGTTAAGGAGTCAACAACGACATCCCCGACGAGTCATATGTCATGAAAGCACCATCCCAACAACCATCCGATCGAACTCTTGCCGATCATATGGCCAGTTCTCATTGGCCTGCGTGCGTTTGAGAACCATGCCATGAGCAAAAAGTAAATGACTTTTGAAATTTGTTTTCCTTGATTCACAAGCAGAACCAAGATGAGTGTTTTTCTCGAGTGGGAAGAGGATTAAGTACAGTATATTCGGAAAGATTCTCATGGTACGATATCATGATTAATGCCCTTTGTCATAAAAATCATCAGGAAATTGAAATTATAATGTGATTCTGAAATTATAGCCTTCTCAGCTTCTTCTTCTTCGTTTTCTCTCGAAACATCCTTCCATGTGTTCTGAAAAATAATTAGTTTTATACATCAAATACTGTTTAAAAATTTTAAATACTCCATCCATATAGAGTAGTGCATATATGGAATTCAAGAAAATTGATGCAGAGGAGGAAATTGATGCAAGGGAACCACAATAAAAATAACAAGAAGCATAAAAATATATTTTTTTTTATAAAAATATAAAAAAATCGACTCAAATAACATCTTTTAGGTTGGGTCATCTAGAGCTCGACTAACTATAGTGATTTATATCTCTTACTGAACTAAACTTTTAGAATTATTTGAAAAGAAATTAAGTTTAATTTAACAATCACATCAATTACTGTGTTTTATTGTCATTGACTCATTGTAATGGTTGGATAAGATCGAATATTTTCTTGGGTATAGTTTTATAGTAGAATTTTAGTTGTTCAGAACTTTTAATTTTTGCTAGCTTTACAATATCACAGTTGAGAAAATAATAGAAAGTTTTTTTTTTTTTCAGATGATAAAGAATATTATTGCATGAAATTTAGGTATTAATTGAGACTAAATCGCAGTATGGTATGGAGTGCTTGGAATTCAAAAATTAAGGCATCTCTAGATATGTGAGCACATAGAGGATTATACCTGTAGTCAAAGATTCTCAATGTAGCTCCAAACTACAAAAAGAAAATAAAAATAAAAATAAAAATTGCATCAACTTCGTGTGAAGTGGGGCAAAGGCGTGGCTAAAAAGTTTAATTAATTTTACGCGTCGGCCTCTCCGTATAAAGCTAAGCATGTTTAAGCCATAGATTTGTGGAAGTGTATTGTAAACACTCATTGTCATTCATCTATTTCACGACAGACTTTCTCTTCTAGCCATATTGCTTTCGAGATCAAGCCCCTCTCTATAATTTCTACATGGATGGAAATTGCACTATCCCTCGAAAGTTTTCGTACCAAACATTGGCTTGTGCCACTAATAATTTCTCAGAGAAAGACAAACTTGGGGAAGGAGCAACTTGTTCAGTTTTTAAGGGATTCTTAAGGGAGTTGAGCTGCTCTGTGGCGGTGAAGAGGATACTATTTAGTTCTAAATATGGCATGGAGTCATACCTGCCAGAAGTGAAGGTCTTAACTAAACTGAAGCATGAAAATTTGGTTAATCTCGTTGGCTGGAGCTGCAACATGAAAGAACTTCTCATTGTTTACGAATTTGTTGCAAACAAGACCTTGGAATATCATCTTTTCAAGGAAACAGTCTTCTTGACATGGGGTCACAGAAAGACCATCGCTTGGGGCTTGGCTTCAGCATTGCTTTACTTACACGAAGAACGTGAGCAATCTGTTCTACATTGTGATATCAAATTAGACAATATCTTGCTGGATTCAAATTTCAGTCCCAAACTCTGTGATTTTGGCCTGGCAAGACCTGTGGAACATGAGCAAGAATCAGGTTATCCTACTGTTTTGACTGGGGCGCCAGGGTACCTGGCACCTGAGTGTAAGAAAAGTGGGAAGGCTTCGAAGGAATCGGATATTTACAGCTTTGGCGTGGTGGTTTTGCAAATGGCTTGTGGAAAGCCAGCTGTGGAACAATTTCAAGAAAACGGTACGAAATTTGAGCTCAAGCTGGTGGATTGGGTCTTGGAGAAAATTGAAGGAGGAGAAAATGTTTCTGCTGTTGCTGATCCACGTTTAGGCCTAAGTTATGATGAGAAGGAGATGGAACAATTGATTGTTGTTGGGCTTTCTTGTGCTAATCCAAATCCATATGATCGCCCTTCAATTTGGGAGGTCATCAATATGTTAAAATGCTGAAGAACAATTGCCCCTATCACCAACAGTGATGCCGGTCCTGCTGCTAGATTTTGATGGTTTTAGTGATTTTTCTCTTTGTGTTTTAATAGAATATGGTGATGAAAATTCTTATGCTTAAATAAAGCTTTGGATCAATGCAATGCGTCATGTGAATTGAAAAATATCATGAGGTAGTTTTAATTATTAATGAGATCTGTTCTCTATTTCCCCTTATTTAGTTCAAATATTGTATTGACATATAAGAAAATTTTTTTCTTAAATGCATCAGATCAATAAGAAAAATACATTTTTAAAATTATTCATAAGAAAGTTTTAATATCAATAAAAATACTAAATAAATAGAAAATATTCTTTTTATTAAAAAAATCATATAAAAATGGGTTAAAAAATCATATGATGATAATTATAGTTATTAAACATGCAATGAGGTAGACTCGATATAAGTATCACTTGATACAAGATCTAGTTCATGGATTAGATATATTAATTCGGGTTAATTTAAATTAATTTTTTAAAAAATTAAAATAATATTGTTTTAATTAAAAAAATTACAAATTTTAATTATATCATACATTAACCTGAGTTTTTTTATTTAATCACACTATATCAACTTTCAAGTTATTTTTAAAAATTCAATTTAAGTAAAGTTTCAAATTTTAATTAATTTGTGAAGTTCATCGAGTTTATAGGCAAATTTCGTAGATCTTTAAAGTGCATTATACAAAAAAAAAAATAAAAAAATAAAAATAAAAAGTTCAGCAATTCCGTGGAATCTCTCTAGCGAGAGACTCTAAGGCCATGATCCCATTCTATTTCTCTTTCATGAACAACAAATAAATATCAACGAATCTACCAGGAAAAAGAGTAAAATTTTCATAAGGCCTTAATTTTATAGAGAGAGAAAAAAAGAAGAAGGAAAATTAGCAATATTATAAATAAAATTAAAAGACATAATATTTCAATATGGATTGTGCATAATATAATTCATAGTAAAATGAATGATATCTCACTTAAAAAATCAAATTGTTAAACAAACACTAGGAGTAATTTTGTATTTTAATATGTTTATTATATAATATAATTCTTCATATATCCTTAAAAAAAGAAAAACAAAGCTAATGTTGGAGGGGATTTTTTGAAACTTCACATTTTTTTGTATAGTTTAATTACCTGAAAGCTCTTGGGTCAACTTTTTTTTTTTCTAAGATAAAGGAGTATTTTTGGTTTGTTGATCTCAGTTTTATTGCAATTATCATGTGGGGTCAAATATATTATGGTTTTTTTATAGATAAATAAAAAAAAACATGATTGGCACATGCTTTGCAAGTGACCTCCCAGCTCTTTGTCACCTTCAAGGACAACATTTAAATTGGTGCGTCGCCCTTTACATTATAGACTAGTGCGTGCCAGCCATGAGAGCACATCAAACATCAAAGCTCTGGCAATAATTTTTTTCATTCCCCTCTTTTCTCTTCCTTCTATCTCAAAAGGTGTGTTGACCTTGTAAAATTACAAAATGGTCCTCAATTTTTTAATTGTATTGAATTTGATTTAGTTGTTTTTCAATTTCATTCTTTGGCATTTGATTTTTTATGTTTTTTTAATCAAATTTGATCCTTATTCTATTGATTCCTATTTATTTTACTTTTAATATTTTTTTATTGGATTTTATTTTTTGATTTCATCTTTAATTTTTTTATTATAATTTCTTTTTTTTTAATTTGATCCTAATTCTTGTGATTGCAACTCCTTTTATTTTGAGTTCTCTTCTTGATTGATTTTTGTTTTGGCAATTTCATCCTTCATTTTTTAATTTCATTAAATTTTCATATCATATTTAGTGTTTACTTTTTTATCATACTTTTAAAACCCGACCTGGGAGTCGACCCTCATCATGTCTCGAGTCACGGGTTAGGTCAAATGATTAGGGTTATCGGGGTCAATTTGATTTTTTTTATTATGCAGGAAGTAAAAATAACATTACTTTGATAAAAAAAATAATTGTAAAACAAATCAACAGGTGTTGACATGATTTTTCCCTAGCTAATCACTTAAATTTTTATTCAACTGAAAAAAATGGTATTATTTTGATTAAAAAAATAACAGAGAAAAAAAAAATTCAATTATAGTCCTCTTTCTTTTGATTGGTCTTTCTTTGTTTTAGATTTTTTTTTTAGATTTTTTTTTAATTTCATCCATTTCCATTTAATTTTGTTTTGTTTATATATTAAATATGTTATTCATTCTCTTAATTTTTGTTTTTTTATCCTTTTTTTGTTGTTTTTCTTGTAATTTTCTCTCTCAATATTTTATTTTATTTCATTTTTTTTCTAGGTTTAGTCCTCATTTTTTTTAATTGCTCTTTTTTTAATCCTTTTCTTAATTTGTTTTTTTTTCTTTTAATTTTTCCCCACGACATTTTATTTCATTTGTTTTTTTAATGTAATATTGGTTCTCATTCTTTTAATTTCTATTTTTTTATCCTTTTTTATTTTTTGTTTCGATTAAGTCCTCATTATTTTATTTCATTAGTTTTTATATCAGGTTTGATCCTTATTATTTTAATTACTATTTGTTTTCTTTAAAAAAATTTAATGGTTAAGAAATTTGTTCAAAATTTGTTTGGTATTTTGTATGGTCATCTCGGTTTCATGACTAGAGTTGTTGGATTAAAAAATTAATTTGATTTAATTTCAGTGTTTTTTTATTTTTTTTATTTCATCCTTTGAATTTAAACTATTAGACCTTTACTCTTATTTTCCTTTTCCTTTCTTTGGGGTTATTTTTAATCATTGATTAGTCAAGCTAACATGAATTCATTCAGATTAATACCGTTTGAATATATTTTTTATGTTAGAAAAAAATTGAAGTGCTCAAGCAAAAAAAAAATCTAGTTAAAAACTAATAAAAGTCAATATAATAGATCCAGTATGGGCTAATTATCAAAATTTTCAACAGGCCTTAAATTTTAGACTCAGTTCAGATTGATTTAAACAGGCTAAAAACTTGAACAAACCATTTGAATGGGTCCATCTAGCCCAGACCAAGTGGATTTGGTGTCAAATGCCATCTCCGTGGCTCAATCAAAAACTTCCTTGTCCTAACAGTAAAATATCAACTGTAGGCAATAAAAGGAGGGAAACCAGCAACGACTTATCTTCAACTCCTACACACAAGAACATACTCTCTCTATCTATCCATAACTCTATGTTGAAATGGAACACTTGTCATTGAATCCATCTTTGCAAAATGAAATCGAAAACGAAAATTTGGGACTACCTGAGAAAGATGTCGGAAGCCAAGGCCTAAGGAGAAAAAGTTTGTCAAGAAGGGAATTTCATGGCAGACTACTCCATTTCCTGGAGATGAAGTGGAAGGTACTAAAAAGAGAGAAATTATTGTCTATTTTTTTGGTTACCAAGTAAAGGGTTAGTTTGTTTCAATGTTTGTCACTTGATGAAGTAGCTTGAGATCACTTAAAGAACTATGGTTTTAGAGTTTCAACAAGAAGGCTTACATGAGATTTTCTGGTGTTGAAAGCTTCTTGTTTCAGTTCATTTCAGTGGACATATTGAAGGTGGGGCGGGTCATATCTTGATTCAAGTCGTGATAAAGGGGTTCCCTTTCAAGTTCAAATTAGGCCAAGGCAAGAAATGAACTCTCCATAGTAATGGTGATATATCTGTATTGTTAGCTATATGTACAAGAAGTCTTTGTTTGATATTTGGGTTTTAGGTGAGGTTATAAGAGGATAGGACGAGGGAGTTGCCACTATGAAGGATGGTGAGAGAGCAAGTTTTACGATACCGCTAAACTTGGCCTATGGGGAGGCTGGTTCTCCACTACTGATTCCTCCCAATGCAACTCTTTTTTTTTATGTTGGGATCCTGTCATGGAGTAGCATCTGGGATTTAACAGGTGATGGAGGAATATTGAAGAAGATAATAAAGGAGGGTGAAGGATATTGGACTACACCTAGAGATATTGGAGATTAAGTTTTAGGTAAGCTTCTGCTCTCTTGTAATCATTGTCCATGTTGTTAGGATATTGCCATTTAGTGGCAATACCCCACCACTAAGCAAGTGGTTGCTCCCTTAATACCACAAATGGTGGCATACTTTAAGGCTTGTTTGTCCCACCATATTTGACAAGAGTGTTGGAGAAGGTTGCCATGTTTGCCTATAAAAGAGGCAATTATTTGAGAGCAAAATTGAGAGAGTGTGTGAGAGTGAAGTGACGAGAAGAATAGAGAAAGAGGATGGCAGCAGCCCTGCTGCCATATGCAGCAGAGTGTGTGAGCTGAGAGTTGAGTGATCCTCCTCCTCCATGTATTTATTGTAACCCTTTCTCTACCTCTAATGCATTGACTCTCTCCCGTGGATGTAGGCGGTTTTGCCGAACCACGTTAAATATTGTGTCAGTGTGCTTAGCCTCCTATGAGCAAATATCAGAACATCACCGGTCGGAATCCCCAACAATTGGTATCAGAGCTGTTGCAGAGGCACCTAATTGAGGGGGTGCAAACGCCTGTGATACAAGGCGACCGCCTATGATGAAAGGCGAAGACACCAAAGAGAGTTGGTGTAGGTGGAGCTGTCAAGCAGAAAGGCGTAGAAGCTCCAAACATAGAAATCGAGGTGGAGGATTGCGAGGAGTATACCGCAACTTTCTCTTTCTATGTAATCAATGGCAGTTATCTCTCCCATAGTCCACATGGTGGTAGAGAATTTTGGAGCCATTTTGAAGCATCTCAGCTGAAGGAGGATGCGACCGCTTATGAAAGGCGAAGACACCTTAGAGAAGGTGTGTGGGCCGTGATAGAAGCCCCGGATCAGACCGCCCCATGACAACGGGCGAAAACACATTAGATGGAAGGTGTATGAGGGCCATGATAGGAGCCCCATTTCGGACCGCCCCATGACAACGGGCGATGACACCTTGGAGAAGGTGTGAGGGCCATGATAAGAGCCCCAATTTAGACTGCCCTATGACAATCGGCGAAGACACCTTAGAGAAGGTGTGAGGGTCGTGATATGAGCCCAGTTCAGAATGCCCCAGGGCCAATGTAATGGCTAGATATGAGTGGACAGGTGTATAGCCAATGAAGTGGCTATGATGAGTATGGAGACAAATGCAGGATTGACTTTCATGGATATTGCCCCTATGCTAAAGATCAATGAGCTAGAAAACATTTGCCTTGGACAATAAGTGGATAACTTGTGGAGCATTAAGACGCGGCTGCTATGAAGGAGCAGAGGGCATGCGCAGGTTTCGGGAACAAGTTGACTCTTGTCAAGGTGGTGAGCTCGGTAATGACATTGTAATACTCAGAGTATGAAGACAGATATGGATCAACCTTTAATGGGATGCCCCCATGATTAAAGGTGGAGAGCTACCTGAACTCTTACGACTAAGAGCGAGAGACTCACAGAGAAGTAAAGCGTGGTTCCTAGGGTGGAACAGAGGGCAGGCGCAACTCCTGGATGAGTAGACTCTTGGAAGAGTGGTGAGCTTGTGATCACATTGAAATACTCAATGATTGTCGCACTTGGGAATATTCGTTTGAGGGGGTGTTGTAAGCCTTGGTGTAAGGTTTGAAAAATCATTCCGGATCGAGCATGATTGATACGCTCGAAGGGGGATGTTGTGTTGAAGACGCTCTCAGAATGGTAAGCTTGGAAGAGCTGCAGGATGCAAGCTTGTGCTGAAGAAGCAAGAGGACAATTGCCCACACAAATGGCAAAGGAGGTGATTGTTAGGATATTGCCATTTACCACTAAGCAAGTGGTGATACCCCACCACTAAGCAAGTGGTTGCTCCCTTAATGCCACAAATGGTGACATACTTTAAGGCTTGTTTGTCCCACCATATTTGACAAGAGTGCTGGAGAAGGTTGCCATGTTTGCCTATAAAAGAGGCAATTATTTGAGAGCAAAATTGAGAGAGTGTGTGAGAGTGAAGTGACGAGAAGAAAAGAGAAAGAGGAGCTGCTGCCATGGGCAGCAGCCCTACTGCCATATGCAGCAGAGTGTGAGCTGGGAGTTGAGTGATCCTCCTCCTCCATGTATTTATTGTAACCCTTTCTCTACCTCTAATGCATTGACTCTCTCCCGTGGATGCAGGCGGTTTTGCTGAACCACGTTAAATATTGTGTCAGTGTGCTTAGCCTCCTATGAGCAAATATCAGAACATCACCGGTCGGAATCCCCGACACATGCCTCTTTTTTTGAGATGTAATGAGTGGATTATCTACAAGATAGTAATGCCTTTCCATCACTGTAGAAAAGTATGAGGCAAAGCTTGAGAATGGAATCCTTGTCTCCAAATCTGAGGAAGGTGTGGAGTTTCATATAGGAGATGGTAAGTGTGTTGTGTTAATAACATTTTCTCAAGTAATGTCGTAGAAATTTGAGGGTTTCATCTCTGGTGAGAATAATTCTTCTATATTGATCTGGGTTTAGGTTATGTATGTCCTGCATTAAGCAAAGCAGTGAAAACAATGAAAAAGGGTGAGAAGGCAGAGCTAGCATATTTTTCAAATAACTATATCTGTGGTCCTTACCATTATAGAACAAGTGAACAGCGGTTTAGACAGAGCCATTATGACTATGAAGAAAGGAGAACATGCCGCAGTGACCGTGGATACCGAATACCTCCGTGGCGGTGACGATGCTTCCTGCAAATTCTTTGCTTCATTATGAAGTTGAGCTGATCGATTTTATCGAAGGTTATTTTTCAAATTGCTCCTGTTTGTATCTGTGAATTATCAGTCAGACCAGATAAATGTATTGAAATTTCAATTTCCTGACACACACAGTGCATTCAATTTTCACAACTCTGAGTTTTGAACAGAAATAACCGTTCTGGAAAATTAGAAGCAAGTGAAGGGAAGAAGCTCGACGGAAATGTGCTATTCAAGGCAGGAAAATTCTGGCGTGCCTCTAAGAAATATGAGAAGGC
This sequence comes from Populus deltoides, assembly GCA_015852605.2. NCBI lineage: Eukaryota > Viridiplantae > Streptophyta > Magnoliopsida > Malpighiales > Salicaceae > Populus > Populus deltoides. Next base: position 14,168,008 of record CM027585.2, read on the forward strand.
AAGTTTGAATGCAATGAAATTGAAGAAAATCAATCATCATTCATGAATTAATTTAGTATCATTTTTCAGTAGTTGAGCTGCAGAATTTGCTAACTGCAAATTTCAGGCTGCAAAATCTAGAGAGCTCAACCACTCTTTCACTGACGAAGAAATGTGGCTAGCAAAAAGCTCGAGGTTATCATGTAATCTGAATGATGCAGCTTGTAAGCTTAAATTAGGAGAGTACCTTGAAGCTTCAATAAGCTAAACACTTCCTTTCAGCTATCTTTGTCTCTGAGGATAAACCCAACCCATAGTTATTAAACTAGGTTCGACTTGACAGATAGTGAAGATCTTGTTTGTTCCGCTAGCTTTTATTTTAGCGTTGAAACAAATACAGTAATATATTTGAAAATAAAAAAATTGTGTTTTATGCTATAAAACTTACTTAAAAAATTAAGTTTGAAATGTAAGTTTTTAATTGTTTTTTTAATGGAGTTATGTAAATATTTCTTTGTGGTGTTTGAGAGTATAATTATGGTTGTTTTTTAAAGTGTTTTTTATTCGGAAATGCATTAAAATAATTTTTTTATTTTTTAAAATTTATTTTTCACATTAGTATATTAAAATGATATAAAAATACCAAAAAAATATTAATTTGAAGCAAAATAAAAAATAAAAAATTTAATTTATTTCGAAAACGTTTTTTAAAACAAAAACAAACAAAGTCAATTACATTTTATCCAATTTTTTTATATTTTTATATATATATAAATTTTAATTATAATTTTTAACAAATACATATTTAAATCAAGCTAACTACGATTAAAAATACTTTTTCTATTTTTTTTTCCATCAGATACCAGGGAGAAATGAACCAGAAACATCTCTCATCTTGCAATCTTAAATGGGCCATTAAATTTCTCTGCAGCTACTTTCACATCCACTGCTCTGCAAGCTTTAAAAGGGTCATGCATAGTTATTAAATCTAACCCAATATAAATTTATCACAAGGCTCTGGTGATAAATCCGGCATATTGATCTAGGTTAATTAAAAAAAAATTAAAAATGATCATATTTTTTTTTTAAATTACATTTTAAAAGTTAATTAATTATTTTACTCTGATTTTAACCGAATCAATACCGTTTAAAACAATTATCTTTTCTCTCATTTATTTATCTTCGATATATTTAAATTATTAAGGATTGACAATCATTTTTTTTTTGTGACGTCAAGTCATAATTTTTTTATTCTTCTTGAAAATATATTGACAACGTGGGAAACACGCCTCCAGATTTATATCTTAATTATCTTATAATAAAACAAAGAATAAAATTTGAAAATATCCTAAAGCAGCGGTGGGGTTCTGTAATAATATATATATATTTTTAGTTTAACGTGGGTGTTCGAGCCAGTTTACACGTATTTCTACTAATTTCACGGGTCCTGAAGTTAACGACCATGTAAACCTCCAGTAATTATTATATGAGTAATCACAGTACTTGAACCTGAGATCATAAAGAGAGCAAATCTTTTAATTTCAAACTTTTATTACTGGAGTAATAAACCTAGATAATTGTAATAATATATTTTCTAACATATGGTGGATGATCTGCCACGTGCTTACCAACCCCATTTTCAAACTATATGAAGACATCTCTCCTCCCATTATTTCACGTCAACCTTCAGAAATTGGACCTTTTCTTCTTCTTTTTTTTTTATTCTTTTCTCCAATATGGCTCTGCCTCTTTTAGTATTAGTTTCGATCTTTGTTCTCCTTCTTGCATACATTCTGTACCAGAGGCTGAGGTTCAAGCTACCACCCGGTCCACGCCCGTGGCCGATTGTTGGGAACCTCTATGCCATCAAGCCTATTAGGTTCAGATGTTTTGCAGAGTGGGCTCAGGCTTACGGACCAGTTGTTTCAGTTTGGTTTGGTTCAACTTTGAATGTTGTTGTGTGTAATGCGGAACTGGCCAAGCAAGTTCTCAAAGAGAATGACCAGCAGCTGGCCGATCGACATAGGTCTAGATTGTCTGCAAGGTTTAGTAGAGACGGCAAGGACCTCATCTGGGCTGACTATGGTCCTCATTATGTGAAGGTTAGGAGAGTGTCTACTCTTGAGCTCTTCTCAGCAAAGAGACTTGAGGAACTCAGACCTATAAGAGAAGATGAGGTTTCTTTCATGGCAGAATCCATTTTCAAGGATTGCTCCAATCCAGGTATGTCATATAGTAGTATTAATTTCTCTTACACTTTTTCAGCTTGTTTTAGCATTTTAGCTTTCGTGTAGTTTTTGTTTTATTAAAATTTTAGCTAATTAATATTAAATTGAGAAAAGTAGATCAGTCAAAGTTTTATTATTGTAGTTTTTGTTTTATAATTTTATTAGATTTTTAGCTAATTAATATTGAATTGAGAAAAGTAGGTCAGTCAAAGTTATATTATTGCAGTTTTTGTTTTATTAGATTTTTAGCTAATTAATATTAAATTGAGCTCAAAGAGCTCGTTTGGCTAAGCAGCTGTGGGTGTTTTTACTAAGATTTGTATTATTTTTTTTAAAATTAATTTTGTGTTGATATTTTTAAATTAATATTTGATATAAAAAATATAAAAATTATTTTAAAATAAAAATTACTTTAAAAAATAACAATATCAAGAATCTTATCACTTTAAGCCAAATCTTCTGTTCCCAATTTTGGTGGACACTGCTGTTTCTCGAGGGAACTGTCACATCCCTGCAAAAAAAAAAAAAAAAAAGGAATCTTGCCAGGAAGGGGGAAAGGTCCAATGCTCCCACCCAATTAATTATTCATCGATTGTCCAAAAAATAATTAATTGGAAGGGACGATCCTTTCAATTTAACACCTCATTATGTCCAAGGTTTTTTCGGTTCTCTTTACATTGAAAGTTTACGCGTTCATGTATCCGAAATTATTTATGGATTCGATGAAATGTCGATTTTGTACGAGAAAATTTTTAAATTATTGTAAGAGATTGAACAGGGTTCAATTTCAATATTTTCTATAATTGGCGACTTTCTTTCCTTTTTTTACTATTCTAAAGGTGCATAAATATATATACACTTGAGTCCATTGGGTTGTTTTTTTTTTTAATTTAATCCTTTCTATTTTTTTTAGGATCTTAGTTCCTGTTAGGTTGATTTTGACAAGACTTGTAGCTCAATTATTTAAATTAGGTTTAGTTCAGTTGTGTCTGATTCAGAATTGGCTAAAGAATGGTAGAAGGAAAATGCTCTTGAAAACAAGATTCATGTCTTGCAGAAAACCATGGAAAAAGCCTGTTGGTGAAGAAATATTTGGGAGATGTGGCTTTCAATAACATTACAAGGCTAGCATTTGGGAAACGATTCATGAATTCAGAGGGCATAATTGATGAGCAAGGCCAAGAATTCAAGGCAATTGTTTCCAATGGAGTTAGGCTGGGTGGATCACTGACCATGGCAGAGCACATTCCATGGCTTCAATGGATGTTTCCACTAGAGGAAGAGGCTGTTGAAAAGCATAACGCTCGTCGAGATGGGCTAACTAGAGTTATCATGGAGGAACACACCAATGCACGCAAGAAAAGTGGAGGTGCCAAGAAACATTTCGTTGATGCACTGCTTACATTGCAAGAAAAATATGACCTTAGTGAGGTTACAATTACTGGTCTCCTATGGGTATGAATGAATGCACGTTTCGCCTCAAAATCTTAAAACAATTTGGTGATTTCGTTTTTGCTGTTAAATGAATCATCGGTCGACGAGCTATGACTGATTATGGCCTCATTAAACTCGTACCTAATAATTTGTGCAGGACATGATTACTGCTGGCATGGATACAACAGCAATCACAGTGGAGTGGGCAATGGCTGAGCTAATCAAGAACCCAAGGGTTCAACAGAAGGTTCAAGATGAGCTAGACCGAGTGGTTGGGTTCGAACGTGTCATGACTGAGGCAGATTTCCCAAATCTCCCTTACCTGCAAGCTGTAGTCAAGGAATCGCTGAGGTTGCACCCACCAACACCACTGATGCTACCTCATCGTGCAAGTACTACTGTTAAAATCGGCGGCTATGACATCCCTAAGGGATCAGTTGTTCACGTAAACGTATGGGCTGTGGCTCGTGATCCGGCTTTGTGGAAGAACCCTTTAGAGTTCCGGCCGGAGAGGTTCTTTGAGGAGGATGTCGACATGAAGGGTCATGATTTCAGGCTACTCCCATTCGGCGCTGGAAGAAGGGTGTGCCCTGGTGCACAGCTTGGTATCAATCTGGTCACGTCTATGATCGGTCATCTGCTCCACCATTTTCATTGGACCACCCCTGATGGTGTCAAGCCGGAGGAAATTGACATGTCAGAAAGACCTGGAATTGTCACTTATATGATGACCCCACTACAAGCAGTGGCCACTCCTCGCCTGCCTCCACACTTGTACAAACGGGTGGCTTCAGATATGTGATTTGCACGTTGCTGCCATGGTTGTCTTTGGTTTTAGTTTTTGAATTGGATCGAGATGGTCCATCACCAAGTCTGAAACGGATGCCTATGGTTTGGAATAAATGATGGGAAAAAACATTAGCTGCATTCAATAAAAGCCACACCAGTCTCATATTAAAGCATTGATATATACAGATTCTAACATAAAGCATAGTTGCCAGGGCGGTGTGTTTATTGCCCTATACGATACTGTATATAGCAGCACTGCAAGACACAAAAGATTTAGCATCTGCTGGCATCAAATTCACATAAAACGCTCCCTCTATGTTCTTCATTACCTTCAACCTTCAAATCAAACCGCTTACATCCAAGAGTACTATTAAATTCATAGAATTTAAGGACCGTCAGATATTATTGTTGTTGTTTGGCACTGGGCCCAAGCACCTGGCATGAGCCCAGGGTTGTCAGGCGCGTGATCTGGGCCTGATATGCCAGGACACGGTTTGGGTCCTTGTTTTAAAAAATATGGTCCCTCAATTTGTTTTTTCTTCCTTGTATATGTACCATTCTTTCTTCTTTCTAGTTTAGCTCTAGAGATTATGTTAAATATATGTTCTCTCTAGTTTAGTTTAGATCCGTACTAGATTATTGTTTTGTGTTATGTTATGAGTGAATCAATTTATTTTAATATAAAAAGATGCTTATATATTGTTAATGTTCTTCCTAGTAGAAAAAATTTTAAATCGTGTGAGAATTAATTTGATGTGACTCAATCATTTTAAAGAGTACAAAAACAACCCAGATGACTGATAAAATATATTTTGACTCAAAAAAATATTTAAGATGTGATTTTTTTTAAATAAACATTTAGACATCAATATATTGGATCAATTTGGGTCAACTCGTCAATCCACATATCAAATCATGATAATCCCATAAAAAAATTAAAATAATTTATGAAATTCAATTTCTAATAAATCCAATGTTGAATGATGAAACTGAAAAAAATAGTTAAAAAAATGACCCGAGTTAACATGTTAAACCCGTGATTTGAGTCATGAGACCGGGATAAACAAATAAAAAAAAATTAAAACAAATTATGAAACTCAATTTCAATCAACCCAATGTTGAAAGATGAATAAAAAAAATTAAAAAGTAACATAAAAAACAACTCCAGTCAACCAAGGTTAACCCGCTAAACCCGTGACCCAAGTTATAAGATGAAGATAACCTCATAAAAATCAAACCGAAACAAATTACGTAGTTTAATTCCTAATTAATCTAATATTGAAAGATGGTATTGAAAAAAAAGAGTCAATTAGTAAAAAAAAAAAAAATTGAGTTAATCTATTAAATCTGCAGTTTGGGTCATGTGTTTATAATAACATCATAAGAAGTAAATTTTAAAAAAATCATGAAATTAAATTCTCAATAAACCTAATGTTAAAGGATGTGATTAATTAAAATCGAAAGAAAAATAAAAAATAATAATATTATTTTAATAAATAATATTATATGAGAAGTACAATAATTTTTTTTTCTCATATAATATTTTGTTAATTAGTTGTTGAGATTCAACAACGGAGATTATGTTAAATATATGTTATAAGAATTATTAAAAAAGCGTATAATAAAATTGTTCATAAAGATCTAGAAAATTACTGATAAACATGTCCAACTACAAATTTAAACTCATTTACGTTATAAAATAAAAAATACAAAACAAGTTTTCTTTTTTCTTTTAAATTTTTTTAAATAAAAATTAAAAAACAAAAAAAAATGATATAAAAATATCTTAAAGGTCTGAATAAGGAGTTTTTTATTTTTTTTTACTTGTCAAGGAAGAGTATTATCTTCGAATTTAATAGGGTAAGGTAGTAGTTTAGTAATGCTCATCTCCATGTCAATAGATTTAATGTCTCTAAAATATATGGAATATAATGTTGATGAGCTTGTTTCATCTTATTAAAACCTGATTTTATTTTAAAATAATTTTATTTTAATTTATTTTAAAACAATATTAAAAATATCAAATCAAGTTAAACTGTTTAATTAACCCATCAGTCATACCTTGAATCGATCATGGGCTGTGCTAGTAATAATTTCATGTATACTCAATAATACCTCCATGCATGCTTTTATTTTCTTTTAAATTATTTTTTTAGCAAAAAAAAAAAGTATTCGATTTATGATGATAATAAATTAAAATTAAAGGAGGTGATCTTCCGGATAATTTGGATGAAAAATTGCCATTGCATTTGCATGACACCCATTACTCCCTCGTAATATTCACATAAAGCACGTTTCTAACAAAAACTTTCAAATCCATCAATTCTACACCATTATTCAAATATATATATATATAGACATCGCTCCTGGCATTTCTTTGGCTAGAACCTTCAAAAACTAACCTTTGCCCTATCTCCATCTCTCTTTTTCCTATATGGCTCTGCCTCTGTTAGTATTAGTTTCGATCTTTGTTCTCCTTCTTGCATACATTCTGTACCAGAGGCTGAGGTTCAAGCTACCGCCAGGTCCACGACCGTGGCCGATTGTTGGGAACCTCTATGATGTCAAGCCTATTATGTTCAGATGTTTTGCAGAGTGGGCTCAGGCTTACGGACCAGTTGTTTCAGTTTGGTTTGGTTCAACTTTGAATGTAGTTGTGTGTAATGCGGAACTGGCCAGGCAAGTTCTCAAAGAGAATGACCAGCAGCTGGCTGATAGGCACAGGACTAGATTTCTCGCCAGGTTTAGTAGAGATGGTGAGGACCTCATATGGGCTGACTATGGTCCTCACTACGTGAAGCTTAGGAAAGTGTCTACTCTTGAGCTTTTCTCAGCAAAGAGACTCGAGGAACTCAGACCTATTAGAGAAGATGAGGTTTCTTTCATGGCAGAATCCATTTTCAAGGATTGCACCAATCCAGGTATGTGATGTAGAAGTATTTCTATTACACTTTTACCGTGCTATTTTTAACAATTTAGCTGTTCTTTACGTTCTCTCTTTCTTTCTTTCTATTAGGAACACACATACGATGGTAGAAATATATTTGAGGTAGCCGTCCTCTTAATCTTGTATCTTAATTAGATTCATCTGGCAAATCATGTTTGTTGGGAGAAATACTATCCCATCCCATAATTAGTCTTCATCAATTTATAAAAGTTTATCAAAATATATGGAGTGTTTTATATATGTTATGGGTAGAAAATATATTGAAAAATGAGTTTATAGTTAAAAAAGTTTATAACTCCTGAGTTTTTCGCAACTATAGTAATCAGAATCTAAAAAGAAGTAAATAACTTTATTTTTTTTTTTTAAATCAATCCGGGCTCGTTGGCTTGGGTTGAAAAACCCTTGTGCCTAGACTTTTTTTCCCTTCATCCATTGACCTTTTCTTATTTCTTTTTTTTTTCTTTTTTCCTACAAATTTCATTGGTTTTTATTGAATTTTTTATTGGTTTTTTTTTCCAATCAATTTCAACACATTTTTAACAAAAATTTTATGATATTGTTAATGTAATACAATTTAGTTTTTATTTAGTTTACGAATAAAATTTTAATATTTTTTTATAATACTAAGAGACATTTTTTCAATGTAGCCTACTTAAATTTGTTTTTTTAGTTTCGCTCGATTACTTACTTAATTAAGCATGTTTTTGTATTCTCATTTTATAAAAAAAAACATTAATTTTAGAAAATAAAGTTATTAAAAACAATTAAATATATGATCTTTGAAATCAAATATCTTAATATATATATATATATATATATATATATATATTTTTTTTTTAAACTTTAGTCGTTAGTTATCATGAACAAATCAATATTTTGGTATTTTTTTAGCATAGCTAATTTTTAATTTATTTAATTAAATATTTGCATTAACTTTTTAACTTACAGTTATAATTATTTTATATGTCAAAAAACATGTTGGAAAAACTTGTATTTTTTTTTTGTTGAGAAAAAAAAATATTCGGTTTGCAACGAAATACTGGTCACAAAGCTAATTATCACATAAACTCTGTCAGTGGATGGTTGCTGTGCCTAATTCGAAATTGTCTAAAAGGATTTGTATTGAGATCATGATTTATCTCTTGCAGAAAACCATGGAAAAATCTTGTTGGTGAAGAAATATTTGGGAGATGTAGCTTGGAATAACATTACAAGACTGGCATTTGGGAAGCGGTTCATGAATTCAGAGGGGATAATTGATGAGCAAGGCCAAGAATTCAAGGCAATTGTTTCCGATGGATTTAGGCTGGGGGCATCACATTCCATGGCCGAGCACATTCCATGGCTTCAATGGATGTTTCCACTAGAGGAAGAGGCTTTTGCCAAGCTTAATGCTCGTCGAGACAGGCTGGTTAGATCTATCATGGAGGAACATAACAATGCACGCAAGAAAAGTGGTGGTGCCAAGAATCATTTTGTTGATGCATTGCTAGCACTTCAAGAAAAATATGACCTCAGTGAGGTCACATTTATTAGTCTCCTATGGGTATGTATGCACATTTCGCTTAAAATCTTAAACAATTTGGTGGATAGAAGTTTCTCTATGCTGTCAAATGAATCTTTAGTTGACTGGCTATGACTGATTAGGGTTTAATTAAACTTGTATCTAATATTTTGTGCAGGACATGATCAGTGCTGGCATGGATACGACAGCAATCTCAGTGGAGTGGGCAATGGCTGAGCTAATCAAGAACCCAAGGGTTCAACAGAAGGCTCAAGATGAGCTAGACCGAGTGGTTGGGTTCGAACGTGTCATGACTGAGGCAGATTTCCCAAATCTCCCTTACCTGCAAGCTGTAGTCAAGGAATCGCTGAGGTTGCATCCACCAACACCACTGATGCTACCTCATCGTGCCAGTACTACTGTTAAAATCGGCGGCTATGACATCCCTAAGGGATCAGTTGTTCACGTAAATGTATGGGCTGTGGCTCGTGATCCGGCTTTGTGGAAGAACCCTTTAGAGTTCCGGCCGGAGAGGTTCTTTGAGGAGGATGTCGACATGAAGGGTCATGATTTCAGGCTACTTCCATTCGGAGCTGGAAGAAGGGTGTGTCCTGGTGCACAGCTTGGTATCAATCTGGTCACGTCTATAATCGGTCATCTGCTTCACCATTTTCATTGGACCACCCCTGATGGTGTCAAGCCAGAGGAAATTGACATGTCAGAAAGACCTGGACTTGTCACTTATATGATGACCCCATTACAAGCAGTGGCCACTCCTCGCCTGCCTTCATACTTGTACAAGCGGATGGCTTCAGATATGTGATTTGCACTTTGCTGCTATGGTTGTGTTTGGATTATATTAGTTTTTGAATTGGAGATGGTCCATCACCAAGTCTGAAATAAAGAACAAGAGCTACATGTGTTGTATGCCTATGGTTTGGAATAAATGATAGGAAAATACATTAGCTGCATTCAATAAGCAGTCAATATTTTGTATTTGAGGTTGTCAACTCAAGCATTTCTATACAGACAGATACGATTTGAGGCAACTCATAAAAGCCACAACTATGCCATAAACCATCAATATATACAGATTCAAACATAAAGCATAGTTGCCAGAGTAGTGTGTTTATTGTTCTATATCATAATGCAGGTAGCAGCACACCAAGGCACACAGGGTTTTAGCATATTATGGCATCAAATTCACATGAAACTTTCCTTCCATGTTCTTAATTACTTCAACCTTGAAATTTTCTTCTTTTATTCCCCTCCTCAATTTCAGAAGCAGATTGAATTTGGCATAATCTTCAATGACCTGCAACATCAAACCATGGAAAAATCAGTCGGAAAACTTCCACATTCACATATACCATAATGCTCACAGGTCGGAAAGATCAATCCAAGTATGGGACACAACAGAAGCAAGATTTCGAGCTCCAGCATTGAAAAATGGCAACCTTGGCTTTCGCCAGAAGGATCTCTACAAGTTCATATGGGGACAATGAGTTGGATCTCTTCTGAATGGACGTAACAGCATGATTTGCTGCATCTTGGACCTCAAGATCATTTGTTGGCACCGGTTGCCATCCTGATCCATGATCATCTGATTTGCATAACGTGCCTGATTAATCACTGTTTTGCGACTAAACTACTACTCAATAACACCCTTTTAAACAAAATCTACATTTAACTAAGATTGTACATCTCCAATCCCGTTGACAGCAAAATTGGCTAATTTAATAAGAAATGATAGCATTATACCGAAAAATGAAAACATGAGAAGAAAACCTCACACACCAATTCCATTCTCATTACAACCATCAACAGGAAAAAATAAAAACACAATCAATTGCTTGTATCTATATATATATAAAAGATCCATTACCTGGTTTAACACCGAGGTCAGAGGAAGTACCCCCTTCAACATGCTTGAATTCCTGCAACTGCTTGAAGTTCATCCACGGCTTCACCCAGACTTTAACTTCATACATCTTATTATTACCAGCATCAGTTGCCTCTACAGTAAGGTGATATAGCTTACCAGCAACCACCTGCTCTTTCGCCTTCAACACCCTCACAAACTCAAGAATAGCATTCTGTCGACAATATCCAAAGTAAATACTAAGAAACCTAAGACCTTGCCAAAAAAGTAATCAAATTGACAAACATTAAATACTTGTACTAGCTATAATTTTCTGAATTCATTTAAAGATCAAGTTGAACTCAGTTAGCACACTTTGGAAAGTACTCAAGAAAAAAGCTTGAGCACAAGGATCCATAGAAACTTGAATACTAAAAAGGGAGCAATTGAGAATAGCCATATATGCAAATATATTTGTAATATATTATCCCCATTATTATAAAAATTAAACAATTTTTTTCAACTAATTAGATTTTTTTTCATCTTAATTTCTAAAATAATGAATCAACTATCAATCATCCTGTTTTCTTGACAAATATTTCATAGAAACAAAAAAAAATGAACAAAAATGGTTTATGTTAGAAATACTAGAAAAATATATCAAGCCATAAGATAAAGACTAAATCAACAAATAAATCACCCAAAAAAAGGGGAAAAAGCAAAACTCTAGTAAATGAAAATCAGAAACCATATATAATCTAAAAAAACATTCAACACTATAAGCACTCAAATCTCTCTATGACCCTCTCAAATCATCATCATATTTGACAACAAAAAAGAAGAAAAAGAAAACAAGAAAATTAAGAATTCAAAGAATTGCAACAAAGAAAAGATAAAAGATCAAGAAAAAAAACCTCTTTCTTGTTATGTTCCTGGACAGCAAAACGAGCGAGGCTATCAATCTCTGCACTATTTTGAGAACCTTTACAGTCATGAACACCACCAAGCTTCATCTTCAAGAAGTTGTCCTGTCCGCAAAGACCCAGTTCAGTATAACACCCACAGAGCAAAACCAAGACACTCAAGATTATTAAAGAGGATTTATTCTTCATCTTCTTCGTCGTGTTTTTCAAACAGAAAGAGATCTATTCGGTTCTCTGTGTCTGTTTCTTCCCTGTTAAGGAATAAATTTTCGCAGATATTAACTTGTGGTGGTTGATTTTGAAAGGTAGTGGGTCACCTCCTTCGCTCTTAAGGGTTGGGTTGAACTTAAAATCACAAAGGGCTAAGCCCAAAAGCGAAGACCTCGGAAATAATCCAAGATGAATGCAACCACCCAAATATGGGCTTAGAGTCTAAGCAAAGGATTCAAATTTTAACTCTGCTCAAAGAAGGATATCATATGAAAATCATAGTGATTAAATCCAATCCCATCTAACGATCTAACGATGTCATTTTATTTTTAAAAAATTAACAATGACATTATTTTATAATTTTTTAAGAAAATTAAATTGAGTTTTAACAAAGTCGATCGCGTCGTGGGTGGTCCTAGTGTTCGTTTCAAACTGAGATTGAACCTATTTTTTTGTTAAAATTTAAATTGTTTTTGCTTCAAATTAATATTTTTTTGTATCTTTGAATTATTTTGATGTTTTGGTGTCAAAAATAAATTTTAAAAATAAAAAAATATCATTTTGATGTATTTTCAAGCAAAAAACACTTTAAAAATAATATCTACTATATTTTCAAACACTTTCCGACTAAATCAACCTCAAATTGGTATTTTTACACCTCGAACCATCTTGGAACAAGTCTTTTAAGTTGATTCTAGGTCAAGTTTAATAAATGTGGTAAAAATTTGGAGAGAAAAAAAGATTTGAAGAATTTTTTTTGATAGGTGTTGTTTATATATCAACTTTTGTGCATTCAAGTTAGAATTAAATGGTTTATGGGAATTTTACTTCAAATGCCTGATTTATGATTTCAACTACAGTAGCCAAAGAAGAAATACTCTCCCTTAATTCATTATGTTTGAATTGCAAAATTTGATGAGCTAAATTAAGGAAACTAAATTTTTGAGTGTCACTTGAGAAATAATTTAGGTGATAAGGAGAAGAGACATATGCCTCGTGTTATATTTATGTCAATGATTTTTTTTATTTTTTTTACTTGAGGACATACAAACGGAAAACGGCAGGAAAGGAAATTTCCTCCGAAGAACAGATTGAGGGAAAAAAAAAAACATTAACCGCTAACTGGTGTGGTGGAGTACTCACTTCACTTGTGTCTAAAAAAAATCCACAGATCCCTACTTTATCGGTTGTTCCTCTCTTCAAAAGCTGTATAGGAAGAAGAGAAAGGGAGCAAGAAAATAAATATAACGTAATGGGGCTAGAAATTGTGGAGCCAAATTCCTGCATAAGAGGATGCTGTACTGGCAATTCAATCCCACTTCACCTCCCTCCTTCTTCCTACACCCTCCTCTCTCCAATCGCCAAAGGTATGTAAAAAACTCTTCAAATTCTCTGACAGTTCGAGTCTTTTTAAGTTTTTGAATGTGGGTTTTCTTTCTTTCGGTGATTGATGTTTTCTTTTTGTGCGTGTAGGGGCTGAGAGTGTGGTTTATGGAGCTGTTTTGGATGGGAGAAAAGTTGCTGTTAAAAAACCAATCTTGTCTACTTCTGAGGACATTGATAAGTTCCATAAGGAGCTTCAACTCCTATGGTATCTATCCCTTTAACTTGTTTTTGTTAATGGGGATATGTGGTTTGCAATAATTTTAGATTTTAATGGGTTCTATTGAAACTCAAATCCCATTGCAATTTGTAGTTGGAAACAAAAGAAGGGATTTTGTTGCATTAACATATTGGGTTATGTTTACTCTATTTTTTTATTTTTATTTTATCTTCCTATTGGTTTTTGTGGAATAATGAAGCAAGCTAGATCATCCTGGAATTGCCAAGCTGGTTGCAGCTCATGCAAAGCCTCCAAATTATATGTTCTTTTTTGAATTCTATGAATCTGGTAATCTTTCTGAGAAATTACATGTGGAAGAATGGAGTCCAAATATGGATCAGGTGCTCATGATCACAGTCCAGCTGGGTATGGCTTGTTTTCACTTGAAAAGTTTATCTGTTTTATTTTTTTCTTCAAGATTAAAATTTTTGAAGTCATGTTCTGTGGTAGTGTTGGATGCAACTGAATTTTCTCACTAAATTGTATATTTTTATTGATTTGGTAAATTAGAAGATTTTTTTTTGTAAGGACATTGTAGGGTAATGTTACGTTGTTTTTCATTTTCACTGTTTTCTTCTTCCAGCAAAGGCTTTGCAATATCTGCATAACCACGAGATTGTACATAGGGATGTGAAACCAGCAAATATTCTTGTAATTATCTTCCATAAGCTTCTAGTCAATCCATGGTTTGCTTTTTGGTATTGGAAATTGTTGAAACACAATTTTGAGATTTTTTTCAATATGATGCAGCTTGATGAAAACCTTTGTCCACACTTAGCAGATTTTGGTTTGGCAGAATACCAGAAAAATCTTAAGGGAGTTTCTCTTGAGAACTGGAGATCATCCGGAAAGCCAACTGGTGGTTTCCATAAAAAGAACATGGTTGGCACACTCATTTATATGGCTCCAGAAATATTGAGGAAGGAGATACATACTGAAAAATCAGATGTCTATAGTTTCGGAATATCCATCAAGTAAGACTTTCAGAATGTTTCTAACTTGCAAAGCTTCTGTTATATTTAACCAGGAGAAGAATTTATTCGCATGTTTTTACTTGAGCATTTAAATTGTAATTGGTTGGTTCAAATGAGAACTTTTTGGAAGCCTACACAGTTTCTTAAATACTCAGGCCATTGAATATGATTCAATTAAATAATTTTTAACCTTGGCCGAGCAATGGAAAGACAAATCCTCTTGTGGTCTCTATATTGACACATGGTAACTTGTCAATGTAGTTTCTTAATCAGCTATGTACCTGTCGCTGCGACAAGAAGTGATACAATATGTTTTGCAATTAATTTTACCCCTGAATAGTTATGGAAGGATTCATGAAGAAAATTTGGCCCAAACAGTAGAATGAGAAAAAAAAAAGTCTGATAATGAGATAGGCTTTGCTAGTTGAGAGTGTTAAGAGCTAGATATATCAGTTTAGGTGGAGCTTGATTAGTTATGCTGCTTTACATGCTTAGACTAAAGTCCTTACCTGTTCATCAAGTAAGGTTTATATTCCTTGTTTTTTCTCATATACCCAGGCATGTTTTTATTCTCTTTAAGTCGCATATTAAAAATATTCATATGGTTTTCTCCCCTATGGAAAAGAAAACTCATTTCTATTCTTTTGCAGTGAGCTTCTTACTGGTGTCGTCCCATATACTGATCTCCGTGCAGAAGCTCAGGTCAGTCTTTCTTTTGTTTGGTTTGTTATTTATATCATCTTTCATTTTCAATTTTTTTTTGTATTTCCTGAACTATAGCTGTCTGTATTGAGTTTTTCTTGTATTCTGATGCAAACCATGTTTTTTGCTATGTAATAGGAACAATTGATAACCAGAATAACTTCCTAACATCTAAATGTATGTGTTAGCTGGAAAAAAGTTCTTAAACTGTTTATTAAAACATGCACATACTAAATGTCACATCTTTTGTTCCGTTGATTTATTTACATTGTTTGATAAAGTATGCACATACAGTCATATCTAAAACACACGTGGAGCTGATCATAACTGTTTTATTTATGTGATTAGGCTGAGCCAGCTTGTAGAATTTGGGAACGCAAAGTTCTGTTTATTACATTCTCTTGGACTCTCAAAACTATGTCTGGCATGTTCTGCTTTCCACTTAACATGAATAATTAGATTTTTTGGTTTTGGTTCCATAAATGCTGGCAGGCCCACACTGTACTGGAGATGAACTATACTGAACAGCAACTTACAGCATCTGTGGTGTCTGGTAAATTACGACCTGCTCTTGCTGGTCTGGGTTCGGGTGCTTCAGCAAGCATACTTTCATTAATACAGAGATGTTGGGATGACAATCCACAAAATAGACCTTCTTTTACTGATATACTATTGGAACTTGATCCAATCTTGGAGAGTAGAAAGAAATCAATTGGAAAAGATTTTTCCCTTGACAAATATTCTATTTCACATGGAGATCAGCCAGCAGATAGTGCCAAGAATCTTACAACGTACCAGGAGATTATTAACTGGTCCACTCAGGGAGAAATTCTATCAAAGGCTCCTCCTGCAGTAGATTCCAGTTTAAGAATTTGGCTTGATTGTTCAAATGTTGGTTTGGCTTATCGTCCAATACTTTCCTGGGGATCCTTTGCCACATGCGGTAAAAGGGAGACTATGGAAGATACCCACTTCCTTATGCCCCATATGTGCAACGAAAAGGATATCCATGCTTTTGGTATCTTTGATGGTCATAGAGGTATGCTCGCTTTCAATAGAAATCATACCATGGCCGTGAATTTGAGGAAGAATAAATTCAAATTACCTTTAGAGCATAGTAGACAATTAATCACCACATTTCTAAGATATTAGTAGGTTAAAATCATTCTTCCTCAGTCTAAGCCCGCTACATTAATTCGTAGCACTTCAATTTTTGTTTTCTTTTTTTGAAAGTACAATGAAATACTCTCTTAATTTCAGGGGGGTATCTGTTTTATCTCTTAAGTTCAGGTTTTTTTTTTTAAGAAAAAAAAAATCACTTTCTTTGTTTAGGAGAACATTCAAAAATTCATTTCGTTTTCTTTTTATTTTTTCAATTTATTTTTTCATGCTTGAATTAGTAATACATGTTTACCGGTTTATCTTCAGGTGCAGCAGCTGCTGAGTTTTCAGCTCGAGCATTACCTGGATTTCTGCAAAGTACTGGTTCTGCCAGCAGGTAGCAAATTTTGGATGGTTTCTCCTTTCAAAAACATTTTAAACTACAATAGGCCCGTTCTTAAAGTAATTAAACCCTTTACATGAATGCAGCCCCAGAAATGCATTAGTTGAAGCATTTGTTAGTACAGATGCTGCATTCAGAAATGAACTGGATACTCATCGTAAATCTAGGAGAGTTGTTCAGAAAGACTGGCATCCTGGCTGCACTGCCATTGTTGCTTTAATAGTTACAAACAAGCTTTTTGTTGCAAATGCTGGTGATTGCAAGACAATTTTATGTCGGGCTGGCAAGGCCTTTCCTCTAAGTAAGGTCAGCTGCATTCATTTACACAAAATGTTTTTCAGTTCCGTGGCTTGTTGTGAGTTTTTATTTTTCTGAAACTGGTTAGACTTTGAAAAATCAGGATCATGTCGCAAACTATATTGAGGAGAGGGAGCGTGTACTTAGTGCTGGGGGACAAGTAAAATGGCAAATTGATACTTGGAGGGTTGGACATGCTGCACTCCAGGCAAGTAGTGTTTGTTTCTCAACAAGTCCTTTATTTATATGATTCATTTCCAGATAGCTGCATGTTTAATTGAAGGCTGAGTGATGAACCTTGGATCCACTTACAAACTAGAATTTAGAGAAGAAGTCATTTAATTGGAAAAATATTCCCATTATATATCAGCATATATGTATGATTTAAATCCAATATTTTACTGGAAGAAACATTTTAAACCCAAATGCTTCTGAAACAGATCTTGATTGCATGTGTCAATGTATCCCTGGAGATGCTATAAAAAATATTATAGTAGGTTACCCATTTATATATCTGATGCATATCAGGTGAACACTTCGATTGGACCCATGCCCAGTAATTGCTTCTGATTTCAAATAATGGCCTTCAGACTGACATTTATAATTGGATCTTCTCAAAATATATTTAGGCTTCGGATCTATTTTAGGTTTTAAATCCGAGAAAAAATTAATCACGGTTTTGTGAATCCTTTGCTCTCCTACTATGTTTTATCTTTGTTAACTGGGGAAGTTTTACAAACTGTGACTGGGAAATGTTTATAGCCATTCTTCCTCCACCACCATCTCTCCTGTTAAAGAGTTCAATTAATTAATTTCTTTTAACAGGTCACTCGATCCATCGGTGATGATGATCTGAAGCCTGCTGTAACTGCAGAACCTGAGATAACCGAAACTGTACTGTCAGCGGAAGATGAATTCCTGGTAAGGACCACTGCTTTGACTAGTTCCTGTTATGGCAAGCAGTTTCATGTGCACTGAGTTCCTTATTGCTTCAGCTTTCTTTCTAGAGGGGAACAATGTGGTTCTAAAAGAAAAAACCAGTGCTGGAAAATGGATATGCTGCCTTGTTATAACCACTTCCCATTGTTTATTGACGCCTTTTATATGCTTTTGTCGTTGTATTGATGTTGTATTGATCGGAATGAGTTTGATTAAAAAAGAATGGCATACGCAATGATCTGTTGGTAAATGTTAGCACTGCCAAAATGATTACAAATGAACACATTTTCTGATGTTCCATTGGATGTATATGAAAGCACTGTTTTCAATTTCTAGGTGATGGGCAGCGATGGGCTTTGGGATGTCATGAGTAGTGCAGATGTCATAAGCATAATCAAAGACACCGTCAAAGAACCTGGTATGTGCTCCAAGAGATTGGCAACAGAAGCTGCAGAACGAGGCAGCAAAGACAACATTACGGTCATTGTTGTCTTCCTGCGCCCAGTATCGACAGCTGAGAGAATTTATTAGGCAAGCTGAAAATTGTCGATCACAAATGGATGATGTCGAGACCTAAACAAGATAATGTATGCTTTTACTCGGTCTTCACTGCTTCATGTAGTTTATTCATTCGTTTATATGATTGCAAATTAATGTATTAATTTATTTTCGTGAAGGCTTGTAATTATAATTTGTAAGCATGGATCATTGATTGCTAATCACCTGTACAACAGCGGGCGATTGGCAAATTTAAATTTAAACTCCAAGCCCCATCTCCTGATTTTCGATAATATTGTGTGAGTCGTCAGTGATTCAAAGCTGATGATCGGATCCTCACTGGGAATCTGAAAAACCTGGCTCATATCATAACCATAGAAGACATTCTGATTGATAATTCGCCAACTCATCTTCCTCACCTGAAATAATTCCTATCACGTGATCATCACTGAATCTTGCAAGCACCATCTGTTGATTTTCGCAAATCATTGATTCTTGAATGAAGTTTAATAGCTGATGATCAGGCTCCACTTGCAAGGCAGGTTCAAAGTTGACAATTACTGTCTCATCATATAAAATATCTTCAGTAGCTTGAAATCCATTCTCTATTTGAACAATGGCTGCCTCATGCTCCGTCTCCTGATTTTGAGTAATCATTGGTTCTTGAATGAAGTAAGCTTGGTCAGGCTCCACTTGCACCACAGGTTCAATGTTGTCGAATGATATTTCTTTCTCAAAAGAATCTTCAGTAGAGAAACCTCCAACATCTTCCATTGCAACAGCAGCCGCCTCAAGCCATATCTCCTGATCTTCAGTAATCTACTGCGTTTCTTGAGATTGTGACAGTTAAGACCCCAAGTCGATTGATTGCCAATGTCCCAAGCTCTATTTTTCTGAATATTATCGAAAGTATCTTCAGTAGATCGACCTCCGTCCATTGAAACCGTTGCAGCCTCAAGCCACATGTCCTGATTATGGATGATCTGCTGGGGTTCTTGAGCTGGTGACCTCATAGATTCAGAGTTGATCACTGTAAAAGTGTAATGCTTTGAATGATCTTTGAATATATTCTCATCTTCAGCAACTTCAAAAACTTTGCATTCATTTTGCATTGTGCAACACAAGAATAGGGTTATGATCTTGATCAATGAGAAAGAAGTGTGGCAAGTTAGCTTCGAAAGAAGATTGTTTTTTAATATGATGCTACGGGTTTTTTGCTTGATAAGGAGAGATCAGCTGCATTTATATAGGAAAATATAATGGCAAGTAATCAATTAGGAAATCCAAATCCATTTTGGAATAAAAGAAAGGGTTGACATAAACATGCCTATATCTTGAGATAAAACAGAAATAGATTTCTTTTTTTCTTTTTCTTTTTTTGTATGGACTTGAAATATTAAGAACTTCTGTCAACTAATTTTTTCTGAAGGGCTCATCTAGCAAGCTTCACATAAAAGCAGAACCTAGAAACTAAAATGTCCTTTGGCACAAGAGTTGGGATTGGATTCATTTTTATTTTTAGTTGAAGTTAGTTTAGAATTCAACTAATAATCAAAGGTTATTTCACAAATAAAAAGATGGGGGTTTAAACAAATTACTCATGAACTGTATAATTAAGCCAAAATTAGCAGATTATGCAAGAAATACTGTTCTATAATCTCTAAAAATGGTCTAACAGAACCATGAGGGGTGTAACTCAACTAGTTAGGTCCTGGGTTTGCTCTCCAAAGATCACTAGTTCGAGTCTTACAAATCTCGGGGCCACTAGAGGCTTACATGGTCGTTAACTTCAGGGCCCATGGGATTAATTGAGATACACACAAGCTGACCCGAACACCCATGTTAATCTAAAAAAAAAAATGGTCTAACAGAGAGCACCTGCATATAGCATAACATGCCTTTATTAACCGATCATACACAGTGAAAGAGAGATTGTTGAAGTATTCATGTATATCATCATTACAGATTGCAATGTGCTATTTTCCATCTTCAGAGCAAACAACCTGAGTAGAAGTGATTAGGGATCATCTGAACCTCATTTTCTTGAACGAGTTCTCCGGAACTCCTTGCAACAACATCTTAGGAAATGTCTCGAACCAATAGTTGGTGGGATAGTTGTCACCTTCAACTTCATTAGACTTAGCGAACAATGAATCCGAATCCAAGCATTCGTTCAAGTCACTGCCGTAGACAGGCTGGACTGCACTCGCTGCAAGAACTCCATTAGCAGAAGCACCTTTAACACTGACCTTATCATTCCCTACTCTGACAATGGGGATGAACTTTAATTGCGCAGGCTCCACTTTCAAGGCATGTTTAAGATTGATGTTTTCTGGTTCAATCTCAGAAGTACTTTCAGCAAGGCCAACTCCATTCCTGTTTTCAATAATGGCCGGTCCTTGAGTGTGCAAAACGAGGGGTTCATAGTTGCTGAACCGCTTTCGTCCTCTCTTCTTTGGATTCCCCTCAACCGACCTAAATTTCTCATTGAAACTCCTGTCTCCACCTTTACTAATCTTTCCTTTAACCACCATAGCCTCCTGAGATGATGCAAAACTTGAACCAGGTTGAGAAACTAAATCCAACCCAGCTTGAGAAATCGCAGTTTTAACAGTTCCAAAATCATCTAACTTTGCAGAGATACAAACTTGACAAGCCACCAACTTATTACTAATAGTTCTAGATCCAAGAATCACACCTTCAGCATTAATCATTTTATCATCAATAAAAGGAGATAAAACAGTAGAAACTGACCTATCAAGGTAACCCACTTCAAGATTATCAGCATTCAGAACCTTTATAGCAGGATTCTGATCATCAGGCTTTCTTGGATGAAGCACAAGTCGAACTGATTCACGCTCATTGAAGAATACTATACCATATCTGCGACTCACTATAATACTGGCCATAGCAAAACCAACATTGGAGGTTTCATTGAGGAGAACTTGTTGTGGTAGAGAATAATCGCAATCATCGAAAGAAGAAGAATCGTCCCAATCATCAAGATTGTAAAGGCTCACTAGGTCTTCTTGAAATCCTTCTTCTTCCATTATAGAAAATGAAAGAACGATTGATCAGTTCTTTTCTTGCTTCTTGTTTCTTTCCTTTGTCTATGAACGGAGAGAGAGAGGGATTTTTGGTGTTTGAGAATCTAAGCATGTATGAGGTTAGATAGTATATGCCGGTAATGCCGTTAAATTGTTTGTTCCACAAGGTAAAGGTATCTCTACTCACTAGTTACTCACATAACTCGGGAAGGTCCTATGGATTTCTCCAGGTTAAAGGTTTGGCCGGTTCAACTAATAATTCAACTTGCCCAGATAGCTGAAAAAATACTCTCTACAAACCAGGTAGCCCCCTGTTAATTTAGAATGGCTAATACATGTGCCATCTTTCTTCTGATATAAATCATTTGAATGATCCTATTCTTCGTTTCATGTTGTTGAAGAAGTACTCTCGCATTTCCTCTTGTTATTTCACGTTTTCATGCCTTAAAGCTCTGTCCTGGTCTAATCCAAACCAAATCCGATAACTAATTTTCCTTCTCCCTATCCACTGAATCATTCAGCTCTAATCCTGAATCTTGAAAACTCCTCCACTCCAGCCTAGTGAACATCTTGTTAGATTAAATCTCTCACTTTTCTCCTTGAGGAGGAGGAATCCATGATGATTCACTATGCACTTTTGACTTGTTTATCCATGTAAGAATACCATTTGATGATCTTAGTAAGTCTATCCCAGTATAGCAGAACTCACACGGGAGTCTCATCACAACATTTCGCCCATGTTGCAACTCAATTGAGGAGTAATATATATCATTCCAGTTGGTTTCCACCTCATTGAAAATCAAATTACTGCGAGCATTCCAAATATACCAAACTATTCCAAAGAAAAATAATCGGACTTGGTTTACATACCTTCCATGTAAATAATCAAAGTAGAAGCGATTAGGAATCATCTCAGCTTTAATTTTTTTGGAAGAGACTTCTTTGGAATTCCTTGTGACAACATCTTATAAGAAGTCTCTGGGGATAATTGTCACCTTCTGCATCAGCAGATATCGGAAGCCAAGTTCAATCAAGTCAGTGCCCACAACCGATTCTGCACCCAGTAGTACTGCATTGTTAGAAGCACCTTCAACCGTGACCTTGTCATCCCCTTCTGCAGCAGTGGGAGCCGAACCGGCATATCCAAATCAACGAAGGTTTCTGCTACCTCGTTGTTATTGATGATTTTATCTTCGTTTTTTTATTTAACTGTAAGAGAATTCTGGAGATAACTTGCACATAAAAGGAGACTAAATCTCCTCTCAAAGCAATCTTAAGAGTGAACCCTTTACACAAGGTTAGATATATGTTAACTTTCACTGATGATTACTCCAAAGAGTTAACTTTCTTAAGCACTAACATGAAGTGTTTTAAGAATTTTAAGCAATGGAAAATTATAAATGAGAAACAAAAGGAGAAAGTGGTGAAGTGGCTCACGACAAACAATGATCTGGAATTTTATTCATAGAAGTTTGATGAGTTCTTTAAAGAAGTGATGTTAGACACAAGATGGTTAGCCATACACCTCAACATAAGGAGTAGGGATGAACATGAATTTGTTAGAAAGAGAAAGATGCATGTTGCTGAATGCTGGATTGTTCAAGGATTTTTGGCCAGAGGCTATTTTCATATCAGAACCATGCCACTTGCCACCAGTAGCATCAACCTTTCTATTCATATTTTTAGCACCATTGACTTTTTTTAACATATTGATGTGAAAAAATAGAGGCCATTATCATCTAACTTGTTGCCTCCAACTTCCCAGGGCTCTTCTTCATTAAAAAGATTATAGTTCTGGGTAACAGTGGCTTCCTGGAATGATAAACCTCCATGGCTAGATAGAAGCCGATCAAATCTTGGTCAGTGGGGCGGAACTTGTATCCGGGATGTAAGAGAGAAAGAGTAGTGTTTTGCATTGTTCAAGACAAGGAAATCGAGGGTTTTGGGCTTGATTGATCTAGAAAGAAAGTAGCTAGTGAGCAGGGAAAGAAACAAAGGTGAGTTAATATAATCTGTTGCCAGGGTTGCGTTATATATATAGACAAATTTATTAGTACGAGTGAAATCTGTTGTGGAATAAAATAAATTAACTAGATAAACATGATTATATCTATATTTATCTTAAGTTTTTTTTTTAAATAGATATTATTGATCGGAAATTTATCATATCTTGTCCGGGAAGATTTTGTACTGCCTCAGATTTGCTTCTAGGCAAAATTGGAAACGTTGTCGGTTTTTTTTTTCTTTTATTTTCTTTTATCAATTATGCAGTAAAACAGCATCACAACTTGCATTGTGCAACTTTCTGACGAGCTAACGATCAAGGCAAATAAATCCTAACTGATATGCTAATTTCCATATTTAGAGTAAATAGTCAGAGTAGAATCGATTAGGAATCATCTCAATCTCATTTTCTTGAAGGGATTGCTCTGGAATTCCTTGCAACAGCATCTTAGGAAATGTCTCTGACCAATAATCGGTGGGATAGTCGTTACCTTCAAGTTCTTCAAAATCAGCAGATAACGGACGAGAAGCCAAGCCTTCGGTCAAGTCAGTGTCCATAACTTCCCGGACCGCATGCGCATCATGCCCTGCTGCGCCAAGGTGGATGAAAGTCAGTTTCTCAGGCTCAACTTGCACGGCAGGTCTATCAGTGATTCTTTCTGGTTTATTCCTTAAAGTATGTGCTGTAGGGAAAAATCCACGTTCAATAATCTTCGGTTCTTGAGTGTACAAAATGACAGGTTCCGAGTTGACTCCGATTCTCCTACGCCTGTACACTTTCCCATCAACTCTACCTTGTTTGGCCACCATAGCCTGAGATGATGCAAGACTTGAACCAGGTTGAGAAAATAAAACCAGACCACCTTGCGAAATCGCAGTTTTAACAGTTTCAAAGTCGTCTAACCTTGCAGAGATACGAATTTCACAAGGAAACCCGTCGCTACTAGCTCTAGGCACCACACCTTCAACATTAATCATTTTATTTTCAATCAAAGGATATATAACAGTTGCAACTGACCTATCAATGTAACCCACATCAAGATAATCAGCATTCAAAACCTTTATAGCACCATTTTGATCATCAGGCTTTCTTGGTTCAAGTTCAAGTCGAACTGATTCACGGTCAGTGAAGAATAGTAAACAATATCTAAGACTCACTACAATATTGGCCATAACAAAACCAACAATGGAGGTTCCTTTAAGGAGGGTTTGTGGTGAAGAGGAAGAAGAATCTTCCCAAGCATCAAGATTGCAAAGGCTTCCCAGGTCTTCTTTAAATTCTTCTTCTTCCATTAGAGAAAATGAAAGCTGTTTCTTTCTTTAGTCTTGAATGGATAGAAACTTGGGAAATATTGGAGTGCAAAACGGGCGTGTTTGTGGAGAGAAAGTAGAGAAGCCGGTTTCTCTTTAATCTAGTCACTAGTTACTAATCAAGATTGATGTAAAGCCAATGGGTCTTCTTGAAATTCTTCTTCTTCTTCCATTAGAGAAAATGAAAGAAAGATAGATCAGCTCTTTCTTGTTTCTTGTGACTTTCTTTAGGCTAGAGAGAGCGATTGAGAGAGAGAGGCTTTTGTGGTGTTTGAGAATCTAAGTATGTGCAGGTAGCAGGTAGTGAAAAAAGGGCAGGCTTGGGAAGAGAAGGTGAGGAGGTCTCTTCTTCGTCTACTCACTAGCTAGTAGGTACTCATGGTTGATGAAAGACATTTGGCAATCCATTTATATATACCATAGACATGGGATATGCTTTGGAAACAGATCGCTCTCGAATTACAAAGTACATTGCTGGATGAACTCTGCCTGCAGATAGATGAAGATATATCTGCAGAAGTTGGGGCTTAACTCCTTTTTTATTTTCAGGTAGTCCATTCACGGTAATTTGGATGCAGGACATTCCTGAGTTTGTTTTTCCTCTTCTTGCTTCTTATGTAAACCATTTGAATGATCGACAATATGCAATCAAAGGTTCGAAGAATTTTTTAAAAAAAAAGAAATTAGTTGAGAAGAAGACTTCGGAGTTCGGACCAGCTGTGCCAAGGTAACTCTGTATAATGTATATGCTTTAATCAGGACAGATTCCATTGTAACTGTATAATTAACCCAACATTAGAACACTATGCAAGAAAACAACACATTCCTGAAACCCTTAAAATGGTTCTGCTAAAAAATGATAGAGCATTTTGAATTTTCTGCATGAAATCCCCTGTTTAATCTTTTTTTTCTATGAAGTATTATTTCTTTGATGCATGTGTGACCTAATCTTGGAGATTGATCGGAGAGAGTTGATAATCAACAATGGACTTGGTTGATGATGAAACTTATAATGATGTTGACCATGCAAGAACTGAAGATGAATTGAAAGAATGAGAGCCATTTCAAAGCAGTAAAGACTCGGTGCAATTAACAAGCAAACCCAACTGACTTCAATGCATTTAAGTCAAAAGATTACACTCCAAAAGATTACTTAGAATCTTCAGTTTCGATTAACCGAGTCACATAAAAAATAATAGTCCAAAAGAAAAGGAAGAGAAAAGACATTCCATAAAAGATAAATTGATGTAACATTGAAGTATTCAAGTATAACATCCTGGATATTGTATCATGAACAAATATACACGTAGTATTTTACCATTTTTAGAAAATAATATAAAGTATATGTTGAAATTTAGACTTACTTTAACACTAACATGTTAATTATCCTTAGAAATAAACTCTAAACTCTATAACAACTAATCATGTTCCCAATCTGAAAAGAAAAATGTGTCCATCATCACCAGTTCATTTTCTTGAAGTATGGATTAGGAATCATCTCAACCTCATTTTCTTGGAGAGACTTCTCTGGAATTCCTTGCAACAACATCTTAAGAAAAGTCTCTGGCTAATAGTTAGTGGGATAGCTGTCACCTCCAATATCACCAGACGATGGATCAGAAGCCAAGCCTTCAGCCAATTCAGTGCCTGTAACCGGTACTGCATTCCGCATTGTTAGAAGAACCTGTAACCCTGACTTTACCATCCCCTACGACAGCAACAGGACGCAAATTGGCATCCAGATCAGTAAAGTTTGTTGCTGCTGCTGCATTGGCGCAAACATCTCCAGCTCCAGCATTGCAAACCTCCTCGCCGTTCTCTATTTCAGTAATTTCTACCGCATCACCATTGTCCAAAGTACCTTCAACAGAGAAATCTCCAAATCCCATCTTCTGTTTACGGCATCATAGGTTCAGACTTAAAGCATCGAACAACTTTTGATTCCATCCTCTTCCTCTTTTGTGGTATCGTATTTTTAAGACCATGACCACTCTTCTTGAGCAGACAGATGACTTGGTTTCCAGAAAGATATTCTGCACTATATTCCAGTATCAACCAACCATCCTATTCCGAGTTTTTTATATTTTCTTAACAAGTTAGAGATATGATAGTGTTAATCTTCTTTAAAGCCAATTTTTCCATCAATATTTAAATTAAAACCCAATTTTATCAGGACTTTAATTGCAATTACACACTTAATCCTGATTAGAGTTAGATTCCTTGACTAAACAAAAAAAAAAATGAAATTACATTTTCCGATAAAAAAAGAAAGAAAAGAAAAGGATAGCATACTTCACAATAAATTGCTCAGCACCCTGCTTGATCAAAAAACAAATCAATTTCCTTTTAAATATCATATATTTAGCTTTTAAAACAAACAAAAAATAACCAAACATTGATTTAAAACAAAAAATAGGTAAAAAAAGAATTTGCTTTGCAAGCACAAATACCAAACTGGCCGCAAAAATAGCAATTTGAGCTAGAACATAACCTCTAAGATTCAAGCCAGCAATTGCAGAAAAAGAATCCATCAGCAGAGTGAGTTACATGATCTCCTTCATCCTGTTTTGGGAGGTTGAGTACAAGTAATGTGAAAAACAACAACAAAGGTAAATGTTTAGGCATCCAACAAAAAAAAAAAAAAGTAGAAGTCGTGGGGTTCATCAAAAGACCTAATGGCTGATGAACCATTCTGTTTTGCAAATATGAAAACATTCAAACTGAGAAAGCTTCTATAACAATTCTCCTCTTTTGGCAGTAAACAGAAAAATTGGAATTAGAATATGAATACATTTTGACAACAGAAGAGACAGGCATGAATTTAAGTGCAAACCCTATGTTCGTGTACTTCAATTTTTCATAAGGTGTTACACAAGCATTTAAATCTTGCCATGACATGATATATGTCTAGCATCTTGAGATGCAGCTGTAAACGCGCCTGCTCATGAGTCTTCCACGTCAACAATATACATTTATATGCTCTCTGCATCAGTGAGTGCCATGGATTAGTTTGCTGCATCTCTCCTGGAGGTTCGAACCAACAATCATCTTTGCTATGTGACTTCTCATCAAACAAAAAACAGCACTCTTTCACATGCTTCATGAAACAAAAACATCATCAAAATAAAATCTATCAAAGCTTGATCAATGGACAACATCAGCAACAAAAAATAAAAATAAAAACAAAAACGAAACTCCATTATCAAGCCAAGAATGTCCCCATGACTTTTGAGAGGGCAGAAGTTGCATGCTACAATAAAGTTGGTGTGGTAGTTATTAATTGGAACCAAAAATCTAAGCATATATTTCTCCTTTTCTATAGATTTTACTCAAATAACAACTGATAACAAATTGGTCCTAGGACCTGCTAGCATCTTAATCATAAAAACAGCAATTTATTCAACTAGCATTTATCCAATTGCAGGAGGCTGTTTCTTTAGTCATGACAGAATCAGCGAGTTTGGGAAAGGGTTTGAGATACTATGTGTTTGGAAATTAAAGACATACCTTAGTTATGGAAGACTATGGGAGTGAAATATTAGAGGATAGGTACAGCAAAATCCACTGCTCCAACACTGCACATTAGAGCAATTGCATGAATTGTTTGTTAAAGCTAATTGTTATCCATTGAAGCACTGAAATTGCACAGATTTGTAGTGAATTGTGTACAAAGGTCAAGAAATTTAAGAGGACTTACCACAGAAAGCAACGGTCCCTGTTTGAACTTGTCATGAAATGAAAATGCAATTGGCTTTGGATTGTCTCCAGGCCCTCTAATAAATCCACTGGATTCATATCAAGGCAGCTCATAAATATATAGAGATTAACGATGCTATTTAGTCATTCAAATTAAAATCTCATTTTATTTATCTCTAAAAGAAAGAACTATTAATTGGGAGAAAAAAAAATACTGCAAACAGATTATAGTGAAATGAGGATGATAATGACAAACAACTCACACCAGAGATGCAGAAATCAGGGGAGTCCTTCTAACATCATATATGGCAACAAGACCTTTGTAATTATCATCACCTCCTTTATAAGATACAGCCAGTCTTTCACCAGAAGCATCCCAAGCAATCTTCTCAATTCCCTCACTGCATGATAAAACATGAAAAAATAAAATCAGTTGGCATAGTGTCTTTATGCTATCAAACAATTACCTTACAACCCACAACAGTAAGAATATCAAACCAAGGCCTGAAACAAAAGATTTAAAAAATGAGTGCTCGTGTCATGTAAACTTCGTCACTTTCTGTTTCTGACCTTAATCAGAAAGCTAAAATCTTTTTAATCATACTCGAAAAATAAGACTTTATAATAATAGCTTTCAAATTTCACCATATTATTGAGAAGGGATTGGGTAGATTAATGTTCATCAGCATTGAACAGTACATGAAAATAAGAGCATTTCAGAAAGGCATTCAAAACACAGGTATATCTATCTGGAGGTAAGAGAATAACAATAACTAAATACACAATTCACCATACATTCATATATTTTTACTCCTTTCATTCTCAAGAATCAGTTCATTCATAATAATTCAAACCATATGAAAGAAGCTAAAAACATTCTGTACAAATTTAAGAGAAATTTTCTCTATACCTGCCCATCATGGTTGTTATCTCTGGTAAATCAACTGGTAACAGATGTGCATCTGCAGCAGAACAATAATGATATGTTAAAGGTGAAATAACCATATAAAGACCTTATTCATTTAACAAATTCATCAGATAAGAAATAAACTGAATTTGTAGAGGACAGTTCCTGCATCTATATGGAGTGCATAAGCAAGAGTAAACCAGGTCAATCAGAATTCAGATTGAATATCAGCTAAAAAAAGCAACCTGAAGCCCCAGAGACATTACACCACAAATGAGCCCAAAAAAGTAAGCTGGTTCCAAAAAAGTTGTAAACCTCTAAAATTCCTTGTAAAACTAAAAGATTCTGCTCCATCAACACAAACCACATGAATGCAAAACTAGTAAATTTCCACAAAATCCTGTGATCCTTCCTTCTCCCAAAAGACACCTGTTGGAAGGCTCTGCCTAGTAAGAGATAGATACTATCATCAAAGTTAACAATTTGGCCTCTGACCGAAAAGCTAAATAACATAACCCAAAAAAAAGGAGCTAAAAGCTTCTGAATTTTTAGAAACTTGAACAAGACACTCATTTCAAAGATTACATGCATAATTAAGTAATCGTAGTAATCCTAAACTCCAATAATTAGCCCATGAAATAGAAAACTACACATTTTGGACTGCTAAATGGATTGAAACCGTGTAAACCAAAAAAAAATCAGACCTAACTTGGGATCCAGTGAAAGATATTCAGCCATACAAAAAACAAACAGAATATGCCTTGATTCGTACAATTACAGAAAACCTAGAAAATAGTAATCAAATATACTTACAAATAGAACTTAATACTAATCGAACAAGATTCTAAAGTGCATCTAACCTGGAGTATAATTTCATATAATACATAATCTTATAGTTTTCTATGTTGCAAGCCTTTTATGATTCTCATTGATATGATTAAAGAAAAATATTTAAAGGCTCCAGCCTGCATACCTAAAGATGGAGGCTTTGATGAAAAATGAATGGAACCCAATGTTAAAGATCCAGAGAAAGCAATCAATATTATATGCCCATCAGGATCCCATGTTGCTCCCTGACAAAAGAAGGCATGATTGATATCTGAAGCCAATAAAAATTCTTCCATTGCATTTCATGATGAATAGCATCCAAGATAATGAAATAATTGAGTTTCTGTAATTATCCAAACCAATTCTCCAATTATACCTCTTCAGCCAAATACGGATGGGGCATTTCATTCACTTTGAGTTAGAGAATCATTTTAATAAAAATTGCATCAGAACTTCGAAAAACAGAAACAAAAAAAGGGATAAGATGGAACGTTGACCACTTTGATAGACTTTTATATAAACTTATACTAGGATGAGTAAAACTTGAAACTTAAAGAAATTGGGCAAGTTAACTTGATAAGGGATTACAGCCACTGAAATTCAAAACTTGAATGATCTCAATATTTTGCAATTCATAACCAAGAGGTTAGAAGTCATTTATGAATGATGCAAGCGTCATCATATACATACCGTGACAAAGCCACTAGTCGACGACCAAGGTTCAGATGTCCATGTGTTTGTCTCCCAGAGATAAAATGTTCCATCACTAGATGAAAGAAAATGATAAGCAACAGCTCATGAAGTGGATCAGAGTTCTATCCAAATGCAATACACACACACACACACACACACACACACACACATTAACTTGAGTTGTGGCCATACAATTTTGCAGCAAAAAAGTAATCTCCAGTAGGTGACCATTTTAGTAACGATATGCCTCCTAATCCACGTCGTATGGGTGTCCCCAGACCTATAAATTGCAACAAAACAAGACAGATTGAGGGAGGTTTTAGAGACCAAAAATCTTGGTGAAGCAATATCAAGCTCAATAATACATAAGCCTATCCCAACTAGTCTGAGATTGAGGCTTAGTTGTAATTGTTGTGATACACAGGGCTCAAGGAGTTAAGCGTCCAAAAGAGTTGACCAATCCTTTCAATAGTACTCAAAATTGCTCGATCTTTTAATGTCATTGATTTTTGTCATGAAAATTTGGCCAAATAAACTCAACTTAGTCTTTAAATACCCAAGCACGCGGGAGCTAAGGACCCCAAATGGCTAACCATTGGATTTTCACCTCATCATATGTCATGAGTTTGTAATTATTTAAAAGCAACTTTAAACTATAAGCATGGGGCATACGTATGAGGGCACAAGAACGTCCATAAAACAGCACTGAATGCATAATGTAATCATGTTAGTTGCACACACATGATAATATATCCATGTCAGGGGTATATGTATGAAGCCAAACGTCATGAAAAATATCATACTATTGTCTTTAAGCTAGAGATTTCAAATAGCCTCCTTAAAAACTAATTGGTGTTAACCATGTAAATTTAAGAGGTCAACATTGTCCACATACCTTGTGAGACATCCCATATGGTGAACGAAGAGCTCTCACATGATGCAGATGCCAAATATGTGAAGCTAAGTCAAGGAAATTTAATCTCCTTTAAAAACAGAAACTAATCTGAAATGATGAAAAGACATACCAAATAGATACGAAATTTCAGAGCTGACAAATTGTAGAAAATATTAAGGATCTTAAGACTAGTCTCAGAGAAGTAAAGCTTGCAAATTAGTTCAGAAAAATAGCTACCATGTAAAACATATGATAAAATCATGTGCCGGTGTAAATAGCTTCAAGGCTACAAGATCTGCAATGATTTGGTCTGAAATGCATATTTTTCTTATTATTTATTTTAAAAAAAAAAAACACTTTCAAACTTCAAATTTAAATTGATCAGGATATCTTCCATCAGGACTCCATGATATTGCACTTGTTTGCTCATCACTGTGACTACGAAGAAAATCCACTAGAGTCCATCGACCTCCAGAACCTCTAGTAAGAGTTCCCAAGGAGGAAGCAGCACCAGGCCTCACAGTGGCTGGATTACCTGGATAAGAAGCAGCCCATATGCAGATTCCACCCCTGGAGTCCAGTCCAACAACCGAGAAAATACAGACTTAATGCCTTGTAAAAGAAATGCATAAAATTGATTATCACAATACAATGACAGAAATTTCAATTTTGATACTTGCTTGCATGCTACAGATAGTGACTTTCCACCATTTGGTCTCCACTCAAGAGCCCTAATATCTTGTTGAGCCCCATTGCTTAAAACACAGGCATCCTTCCCTTCTGTTGAAAAAAAATCAGCACAATATCTCTCAAACTCTGTAAAAAGGCCTTTCCCCTTAACATGACTGCTCCTTTAAATCATTAAAATCTTGTACCATAAAACTGCTTACCTGAATCTTCATAATCACGAACTATAACCTGGTTCGGACCTGAAATAAATGCAATAATATGTCTATGCTGGTGCCAGCTCACTCCTTGAAGATCAATCTCCGGTAACAAGTGTACCTATACCACTTACTACTTGAGAATGCAGAACTACAACATATCAACCCTCTCACTCACTACTTCTCATTCAAAAACTTCTAAAAACAGTTACATATAATCGCCTAATTTCCCATTTGCACTATGTTCCACTACTAATTACACAATCAAAACAAAAGTAAAAGATTAAGGTGTTATTATTAGCTTACACAAGTAGGATAAAACATGCGCTTGATCGAGTCATTAACAAGGTATTGCAATGATTTCATCAAACCTTTCCTCTCAACACTCTCTCCATTGTTTCTATCCTGGTGTTCAGATTCCTGGTTTTCTCCGGTCGATCCCAACTGCTCTGGTTGAAACGGAATTGGACTGAACACCATTCCCTAAGCATCATTAAATCCAAAAAATCAAAACTTTCAATATCAAAACACAAAATAAAACCAAAACCATTTTTTATTAACACAAAATAAAATCAATTTATTGAAAGAAAATAAAAAATCTGAATCTTTCCATTGGTTCAATTCTAAAAAAGATCAAGACTTTCAATAAGAAAAAAACATAAAATAAAAGAAACCCATTTTTATAAACACAAAAAGGAAAGCAGTTTACTAGAATTTTTCCATAAGCATCCTTGGCTCGATCATCAGAGATGGCTTCAGCTACAACTGCAATGTAGAGCAAATAAATTTATAAGGATTCAGCCTTTGAAAAAAACAAACCAAAAATGTATGCTTTAAGAGGGTGAGAGAGAGTACTTAGGGTTCGATTGATTTCGCATATGGTGACTGAGCCTTGCAGTGGAAAGGAAGGCATGGTTTTTGGGAGGAAGCAAGGTCGGTTGACTCAGTGAGTTGGGGAATCAAGTTATTGAAATTTGGGGTTTAGGGTTTTTGTTCAGTCTTTCACAGTACAAAAGCTTTGTGAGATTTTGGATCCCTTTTTGTTGTTGTTTTTTTTTATAAAAAAAAAAAATTAATGTTATTTTGTGAACAGAGGGCAATGAATTTCTTTTTAAAAAACAAATCAATTTAATAACCTGCTCATACAAAAGCACAAGAGTATGCTATTATATTATTCTTTAGTCCCTGTTTTCATAACATGGTTGTAACTTAGTCCCTCTTTATTCAAAGATTATATATTGTTGCCATCTACTTTAATTATAGCCCTTTATTTCAGAGCATATTTATGGTTGAATTCATTTTTTTAAATATTTTTTACCTTAAATATTTTTTACATAAAAAATAATTAAATTGATGTTTTTAAATTTTTTTTTATGATTTTCATATACTAATTTAAATATATTGATATCAAAAATAAAAAAAATATTATCTTAATATATTTTTAATTAAAAACATTTTTATAAAAATATTATACATTACCAAATATTTAATACTTAGTACTATCATGCGAAGTGGTATAGTACGCACGAATTACTCAAACATTGTAAAAACAAATATATTTTATTGTGCTTTAAAATGGATTGAGTATCTAATCTTATTAATCTTGGTTTTTTTTTTCTCCATTCCTTTTTCATTCTCATAATTTTTTTAGAAAAAAAAACCACCTTTTTTTTTAAATAATCCTAGCCTAATAATAACCACGTCTGGTATTATAGAAACTGATTGAGATTGTGTAAAATATATCAAATATTAATCATTAATTAATAATCCAAACTTAGGTAGGTTAATGTTAAGAAATAATTTAAAAAAATTATTTTAATAAAAAATAACTAGACTAAGATTGTCAATTCCATTCCGGTTGTCATTCTAATTTTTCAATTGGAACAATATGTTTTGATTTTAAAATGTTTTGGCATACCATTTCAGAGTTGTAAAATAAAATATACATATATATATATTCAAAATATTAATTCAATAAAAATAATTTCAACTCAAATTCAAAGATAAATTAACTTGAAATCATGCAGTTCAAATTTCAAACACAAGTAAAAAAATGAGAGTTAAATCGATATAACCCGATCGACTCGATGAGTTTAAAGAAAACCTGCACGGCTGATAAAAATATAATTTAAATAAAAAAATCAAGATGACATATTTTTTTTAAAAAAAAATATTGAGATGACAACACATTAGATCGCCCTGGATCAGCCTTCTAAATTCGTAACCCTGGTCATGATACCATAATAAACCCAAATAAAACAAATCAAAATAAATTATGAAACTCAATTCTTAATAAATCTATTGTTGAATGATGAAATTAAAAAAAATTCAATCTAAAAAAATAACATAAAAAAATAACATTTCAAAATAAAATTATAAATTTAAATAAAATTATAAAAATATCGTTGACATTCTTACAAGACTTTTCTACGTTTTAATTGTCCTAAAATTTTAACTTGAGATTGTTCATAAAATACCAGTTTAATTTAACGGTTAGATTGAGAAATATGATTAATACTATAAAATTATATAATATTAAAAAAAACAAAAAAAATATTATTTAGATAGAATAAAACCGGAAGTTCCAGCTATAATTTGGGCAGAATTTATGGAATGGATTAAAATTATGAGAAATAATAAAATTTATTTTAATTTATTTTATTTTTTAAACTTGAAAGAAATATATTGATTAATTTAAACAAAATAAATAAAATTAACAACTTGAATTAAACTAAAATGACAAGCGTTTTCAAGATTTGGTCATGTCAAAAAGTAAAAAAAAATGAAAAAAAAAATTGCTTGATTCTCTCTTCATTCATCAATACCTAGTTTTAGCATGTATTTGTGATGGTAATGTGAAGTGATTTTTTAAATAATTTTTTGAATGATATTTTAAAATATGTTTTTTAATTTTTTTAAAATAAAAAACATTAAAAAAATATAAATTTAATATTTTTAATAAAAAATATATTTTAAATTTTTTTTTAAAACAGTTTCAAATGCAATAACAAGTATATCCTTTAAAAAGTTTGAAGCTGGACAAACCCATAAATTAAAATGAGGTGAGAAAAAGTCTGACATTACCCTCAAAGAAAGACAAGCTCTTGAAAGCTGAAGCTCCAAAATCCTCTCCCTCTCTCCCCTTCTCAAACAGGAGGAAAAGAAAAAATGAACCTTTCGAAAGTCAGCAAGCACCACTGCCTTTTACAGTTCAGAATCCACATAAATCCTCAAGAAACAAACCTTCCGAAAATCCCTTTTGGTCCTTTCAATTTATTCATCCAAAGAAGATGGAAAAAGCCAGCAAACACAGCACAAACTCGGTTAGAATCAAGAACCATAGATTCCAAACTCAACAGACTAACAACCTACCTCAAGAAACTCAAAACCATCCTCAAAATCTATGAACTCATGTCAAATCGAAAGAGGGGTCCTTTTGTATCCCTGCAGTTGATGTCCAGATGGACAAATATAGTGGGGCTGAATGTAGGTATGGGTGAGTTTGTGCATAAGCACCCCCATGTGTTTGATGTATTTACACACCCGGTTAGGAGGAATTTGTGTTGTAGGATTAGTGGGAAATTCAAGGGTTTGGTGAGTGAAGAAGAGGGTCTTGTGAAAGATTGTGAATTGGAGGGTGCGAAGAGAGTTAAAAGGTTGTTAATGATGTCTAAAAACGGGAGACTTCATGTTCATGCTTTGAGGTTGATTAGGAGAGAATTGGGGTTGCCTGAGGATTTTAGGGAGTCAGTTTTAGGGAAGTATAAGGAAGATTTTAGGCTGGTTGATTTGGAGATTGTTGAATTGGTTGATAAAGATGAGAACTTCGGGGTGGCTGAAGTTGAGAAATGGAGAGAGAAAGAGTATAGAGAGAAGTGGTTGAGTGAGTTTGAGACGAAGTTTGCATTTCCTATCAATTTCCCTACGGGGTTTAAGATTGAAAGGGGGTTTAGAGAGAAGTTGAAGAATTGGCAAATGCTTCCTTATTTGAAGCCTTATGAGGGAAATGAGGTTGTTCAGGTGGGCGCTTGTGGTGGGAAGAATAGATACGAGAAACGGGCGGTAGCGATGATTCATGAGTTGTTGAGTTTGACAGTGGAGAAGATGGTTGAGGTTGAGAGATTGGCTCATTTTAAAAAGGATTTTGGTATGGAAGTGAATGTGCGCGAGTTGTTATTGAAAAATCCTGGGATTTTCTATATATCAACTAAGGGAAGCACTCATACTGTTATTCTTAGGGAAGCATATAGTAAAGGTTGTATGATTGAGCCAAATCCGATTTATGTTGTTAGGAGGAAGATGTTAGATCTTGTATTGCTGGGTTGTAGAAACACAAGAGAGTTGCAAGCTGAG
Source organism: Populus deltoides (assembly GCA_015852605.2). Lineage (NCBI taxonomy): Eukaryota > Viridiplantae > Streptophyta > Magnoliopsida > Malpighiales > Salicaceae > Populus > Populus deltoides. The sequence continues at coordinate 14,205,018 of CM027585.2, forward strand.
GAAGAAATTAAGAACGGGAGTGATAGTCTCATTAGGAAAGCATTTGCTGGAAATACAACAGTTGGCGAGTGGGTTGTCCCAATTTTAGAGAGTTTTGACAATGTGAATGACCATGATGATCCAGGTGAAATCATTGATGCATCAGAGGAGTTTGATGGATGCTAGGAAAATTGAAGCGGTGAAAATGACGAACGAGCTAGGGGATGATACAAAATAAGCATATGGTGACTTTACATTCATTATCCAAGATGTAATTCCGTGGACTGTTTGAACACCAACAAGGTTGCCGCGACAAGCAGTTCTCCTTTTATAAATGGAGTAATTTCACATAGTACATCAACACATCCTTTTTGTAACACCGCGTATTATCAGTTTAACACTTTCTTCCTCCTTTGTCAGGGGAAAGGAGTGGTATCGTGTAGCATTCAGTAGCATTCCAGAAGGTCCAAGGGACAGAATGTTCACCTTAAGTTTCATCAGTCTTATGAGATATGCAGCAGTTTGAAAATGCAGGTACTCTGATCGAAAATGATGACTGAAGACAAATAACTAGTGTTATATAGGATGCATAGGTTTCTTCTCAGACATGCTAAGGGTCCCGGGAACTAACTGCGAGGATGAAATGTGATTGGTTGTTTTAAAGATTATCAGGCTGGAATTATGGACAAGCATTCAAGGGGTCAGGGGATTGATGGCCTTGGCTGAACTTGAATAAGCATGGCTGTCTCCAAAGTCTAAACACAGAAGTGGTGCTGAGAGTGATTTTGCTTATTGATGCGTGAAGTCTTATTGTACCATGGACAAGACTGGCACCGGATGGAGCTGCTTGAGACTAGAAATGAGAAGAGGAGTTTTTGTTTCGTGTTTTAAAAGTTAAAAAAATTATTTTTTTTAATTAATATTTTTTATATATTTTCAAATTATTTTAATATATTGATATTAAAAATAATTTTTAAAAAATAAAAAAATATTATTTTTATACATTATCAATTTAAAAATATTTTAAAATCCAACTACACACCCTTTTAGAATTGCAATTGCGTCCAAGCAGTTTCTTTTCTTTTTTTTTTGTTTCCTTTTATCCCCACCTTTTCTGTAACATAGGTCATTTTTGTAAACCTTCTTGGCATCAATTTATTACTTTCTTCTATTTTTCGTGAGGGACGGAAGTAGTTTGGTGTAGCATTACTCTTTATCAGATACGCAGCAATATGACAATGGTTGGACAATCTGAAGAATTGAAGATATGAAGTCCAGGTGCTGGGGTCGATAATGATGGTGAAGAGAGAATTGCAGCACAATAATACATACGCTTCTTCTCCAATCTCTGTCATTCTCGTGCCAGGTAGTGTGTAGTGTTTAATTATTGTCAGGAGACAATTGGAACATAGGGAAGGTGGAGATTAGCTTTGTTTAGTAGTGGTGTACAAGAACTTGATTCTAATTGATGGAATAACCTCTTATGCTTTTTTTTCTTGGGTACAATATAGTAAAATAGAAAGACCAACTTCAGAGAAGACGATTCCCAATCTTATCAGCTAGCAATAACCATGTGAGCCCCGGAGGGGCAGGTGGTGATTCCAATCCTGCATTGCAGAATCAGAACCTAAACCCAAATGGGTGTTTGTATAGTCTGCACGCTGGTAACCTTCTCAAAGAACAGGTATGAGCTTATATTGACCATCCTTTTTACAGAAAAGCTAGAACAAATGAGGGTGGCAACAGCTAAAAGTTTGCAAATGCACCTGATTGCTTCCATGGAATCTAATCTTCCACCAAACAAAAACAGTCCAATATTTTAGCCAGCAAGATGCCCTGCTAAATGCCCCATGATTCGGCTATCGTGTTAATTGCCAAACCAATATAACCTGAGAAACCCTTAAACCAATTCCCAAAGTGATCCCAAATCCGTTAAATTTTCCTAGAAAACACACATCCATCACGGTGCATTTATCATCATCGTTGACAATCACCAAAACGCTCTATAAATGAGTTAATTACACACTCAAAACATAACCACAAGACCAGCACAAATCGTCTGTTTCTGCCATGCAAGTGTATCCAAGCAAAATTGCACACAAGGCCAAAACAAAATCAGAATGTTGAGCTTACTGTTCCTAACATTACAAATATTTAATCAATACCAACACGACAACAATTAGAATGACAATAGCAATGACCAGAAAGATCCAGCAAGCACAGCCACTTTTGGTGCGTTTGTTCAGAAAAGCCAAATTCCTCTGAACCCTCTGTTCCAAATATAACCAACATAAGCATCAGGTGAATGTGAAAGTTACCTTTCAGGCAACCATAAATTTATGCATAAGATTATCAAAAGACTCTGAAAAATCATCTCCTTCACACAGTAAAAGCCCTTAATCAATAGTTAGTTTTATTGCTAATGATATACAAATTTATAACAATTAATTGTGAACCGCCAATCTAAAGATCGGAAAACAAACCTGCATACGGGAATTCGTTACATCCACATGCTCGTCTAAGTCATCCTGAATAAAGAAAAGGGAATATTGTGTTATAGGTTGCAATCAACTTCAGCATGTTATAGGATGGTGAAAATGCGAGATTATAAATAGAAAAAAAAATGGGGAAGAAATAAAAAACACCGACCAGAAGTCTAGTGTGTAGGGTAAGTTCCTCGTTGACAGCCAATGCAATGTGTTTTGTACTTGTCACTGTCTCGTCCAATTTCTCAAGGCCTTCATCTTGTTCTGTTTTTTACGCAAAACAAGTTATGAATCAGCATTACATAATCAGAAAACCACAGAAGCCAAAAAAAAAATAGTTGTTAGAGCATGCCTCTCATGGTTTGCCGTTGAAAACCAACTAGGCCCTGGTTGTCCAAGCCAGATGCTCTATATATAATATCATCTGTCTTGCTATCAGACCCAAGCAAGTTCTCTCTGTTAGCAGCACCGGCCATATTGAGAGCAGTGGACATCTGGTAAACTTTTGTACTCAGATTTTTCAGCATCTCTTGACGCCGATTTATCTCTTTCCCTGATCTGGTTTTGAAAACAGTAGTCAAATATTTCTTTCACATTCAGGAAAACAGCAGCAACAAATTATGGCTAGCATATCACACAGACAGAGGTTCTCCACCCTCCACCCTTGCGCTTACCTATAAATGACTCGTTCATCTCATTTTGGTAAAGTATACGTTGAAAGATCAACAAATCAAAGGATTTCCACTCCTCAATTGTAGAATACTAAGTATCTGCTACTATATTCGATCCTCCTATGAAAAGGGTTTTCTTAACAAACGTGGATGAGCATTGAACAAGCAAAAATTTCCATAAAACAAAATGAAAAAAGAAAAAGAAACAAACACTTTATATTACATTATCATCTAAACAAACACGAGTCCTCCACTCATTTAGCACTGTCCTAGCTCCTTAAAAGATTAACATTAAGATTAAATTTGAAAAACAACCCGTGAAGCCTTCACCAAAACTTTAGAAGAAATGAAAAATAATAATAAAGGATTGCTGTTACAATATCATCTAAACTAACACAACTGCTTCACTAATTTAACACTGTCCTAGCACCTTAAGATTAACACTAAATGTGAAAAACAACCAACACCTAAACATTCACAAAATAAAAGAGACCAAGACACCCACAAATATAAAACAAGATTCCATAACCATACTAAGGAACCCTCTATACATAATAATGGAAACACTTACATTGGCTGTTTGCCTGGAAGTGCTGACAAAAGGGACTGCAGACTATCAAGTTTGGTTGTCAAAATAGTGGCCTTTCTCCGTATCGCAGAGAGATGTCGCTGTGTTTCTGGTCCAGATTGAGGCAAAGAATTCTTCCCAGAAATCATATCACTAATTTCATCACCAAGTTTTGATGCTTCATTGAATTCTTGCATCCATAATTCTGATGGCGATGCCATTTCCCCTACAATAAAATCTCAACTTCCAATTTAATCGAAATGGATCCAATTTTCACGAAATATCTAAACTTTCAGAATTCCCATCTCTTATTAAATAAAATTTCTAAGTCTTCTTGCTATCAGAATTGAATTCAATTGGTAGCTAAATTTCTAAATGAATAAAGCACTTAAAAAAAATCCAAACAAAACCCATAAAAGATAATCAATTTGTTGTTCGTTTATGACTTACCTTAGTAAAAACGACCAGGGAGTGATGATTTTTGAGAATTGAGAAATGTTTCTACAGCTTAAGCTCTGTTTGTGTAGAGAAAATGAAGACTTGCCTGTGTTTAGCTGTACAAATTGATCCGAAGTTTCTAAACTAAGAAGAGATGCAATGTTGTCAGAAATCAGAATTCTATCGCAAAAAAAAATTAATACGTCGGTCTTATGAACATGTTTTTAAATATTAAGTAAAAATATAATGATGAATTAAAAAATTAATATTAATATATAATAAAAATTATATTTGTTAATAAAAACATGTAAAATTTTAAATTAATTTTTAACGTAATAAAAAAACATTATTTTTTTAGTTCCTGTATAATAATTTTTAAAATATACAATAATTAAAATATTAAGTATAAAAAATAAATAAAAACTTATTTTCTAAAATAAAACTTAAAAATTATAATTCTATCATCACTATATTATGATATAATAAAAAAAATTAATAAAATTTATAATTATATTATTTCTAAATAAAAATATTTTTATTTTTAGTGTATATATAATAAAGAGAGAGGAGCAGCTAAGGTGGGCCTCTCCACTTGCGGTAAAGCATGAATTATCCATTAGTTATTTAGTTATTGATGAACATTCAAATCTTTAAAATTCCGTACAAGTTAAATTGAATTTGATGATGATGAAAATCGATATAACTTTTAATTAAATTATTGGATTGAAATAAAATTGTAGGAATGTATTCTATAAATTTAATGAATCAATTATTATAATAAGTTAAGGTTTTTTTTATGTTCAAATTAGATTTAGAAATTATTGTTTTAAAAGTTTGTCATTTTTTCATTTCTTTTTTAATTAGGATTTAATTTAAATTTTATTTAATTAAGGATTTTATTAGTTAAATCAATTAAACTTACTTTTTTAAATTTTTATATGTCATTAACATATAATTAATATAATTGTGCAAGATGCACAGTGGATCTCATCATATGGCATTATTAATGGACTGTTCAAGTGTTTTTTTTTCTGTTTTTTTTTTTAATAATTTAGCTTTTATTAGACCAAATTATAGGCTAATTCGTTGGAGAAGAGTATGATCGAAACAAGGGAGATCAAAGTGAAAAACATGAAAGGAATGAATGGCTTCAATAAAGTTTGGATGAAATATTTATTATAGTGTTTGTACTTTTCAAATTATAAATATTGGGTCTATTTAGTTTCTAAAATTTAAGGGCAAAATCAATTTTGACTTCAAACTTCATTTGCTTTATTTTTTGGTCCCTAATTTGAGAGAGGTTAAAGAAAGTTGTTGGAATCTAATTCTAGAGATAAAAAATTTTTGTTGTCACTAATTCCGGCCATAAAAACAATTACTATTGGTGTCAAATTATTCTATTTGATGAAGGGAATTCATATTAGATGCTTTTTACTTTGAAATTGTCTAGAAAAACATATCTAAGCTTAATAAGATGTTTTTTTTTTATTTCGGGTTGATTTCGAGGTTTTAGATTATATTTTGGGTTTTTTAGGCCATATATAGGTTTATTAAGTTACATAGGATGTTTCTTAGTTATTTTGGGTAAAAAAAATGAGTTAAAAATAGGTAGTTAGATTTAAAAAACTTATGCGTTGATTTTCTAGTCATTATAGTAGCCGTAAATTGTGTAATATTAGATGACGTGTCATTTATCTTAGCAGACAATGCGTCGTTTGAATTTTTTTTTCAAAAACAATTGAGGCAAACGACATATCTAAAATAAATAAATAAAAATTAAAGGCCTCAGAACGCAAACTTACACTTGCAAGTCCGTACGCGAGACCTTGCTTGATGGGTCAAGGGTGTTGGTTTGTCAAGCCCAACAATGTCTGGCTTTTTTTAAAAAAAAAATTGTTTTTTTTAATTCATGCATTTTTATTTGAATTTTTTTCAAAATAAATTTTAAATTTATATGTAAATTAATACACATTCTCTATTTTATTTTATTTATTTAGTTTATTTTAAATAATGATTATTTTTTAGTTATTTTATATGCATTTAATTTCTTTAAAAGATTGTTCTAGTTCATCTATATTTTTTATGTTTTTTATATATAAATTTGTTTTTTAAAAATAAAAAAATATTTATTTTTAGATAATATTTTTAATGTGTAACTTTGCATAATATTTTTTTTATTTTATTTAATCAATTTTATGTGTGTCTAATTTTATCATTATTTAATTAAATAAAAAATATTTTTTGTGAATAAAGTCATCGAACACAACCGTATCAAAGGCCTGAGTTAGAGATTAAATATCTTGATTTATATGTACCTTAATTTTTTAATTTTATTTATTATTAATAATTTTTTAATTAATATATAGTTCTTAATTTATTTAATTAGATATATACATAAACCTTTTTGATTTTCAATTAAAATTATTTTATTAAAAAAATGTTACAAAAACAATTTTTTTTTGTTTTTATGAATGAATTAATATAGTACATTACAAGGTATGTCGGTAAAAGGCTAGTGCAAACGTTGAAAAACTCCAAAAACGGGGAGTTTCTCGGCATTTGTCGATTGAGTGTGGGACCTATTTGGTTGGCCCCGCCCTCAACTTTTGAAAACCAAAGGCTAACTTTTAGTATTTGGACACTCTCACACGCGGAGCCAAACGGTGCTTTAAGATCATGAATCCCTTCTCAAAATCAATGAATTGGAATTACTTGGCAGAGGAGAGAACACATCTTCCCTTGCTATGATGGAACACTGATTGCAGCTTTTGATTTGCAGTGCATTTTCCTTGTAATCAAGAAATTCTTCTTTTGATTCATAACAACTGCTACAAAATGCAAAAATAGTGTTCAGGATTCCAATAGCTTCTATTTTTTTTTTTAAGCCTTTTAAAAATATATTTCAATTAAAAAATATAAGTTTTTGTTCTAATGTTTTTAGATACACTAATATCAAAAATAAAAACAATCAAAAAAAATTATTTTAATATATTTTCAAACAAACCGCAAAACCAGACAGTCCCAGTGCAAATCTCCGAACATTTATAACCAACAAACATTGTCTGCTCTGCTGAGAAAGAGCAGCCTGGCAATTCCACAAAGCGCCATTGGCAGAAAAAGACATCACAATCTCGAGCGTGATATCCTCAAGAGTTACAAATGTTGAAACAGTTGCCATATCACAACAATTAGAATGACAACGGCAATGACCAACAAGATCCAGCAAGAGCAGCCGCCCTTGGTGCTTTTGTTCAGAAAAGCCAGTTTCCTTTGAACCATCTGTTGCATAAACAGCATCAGCATCAATTGAAGGTTAAAATAATCCAGGCAACTTAAAAGGTTAAAATTGCAGAAATTTCCCCATAAAAATATCAAAAGCCCTAATCCCATATGTGTTCCACATTGTTTACAATCACTGAGAACAATTAAAATTAAAAACCAGGAATCAAACCTGTAGACGAGAATTTGTTACATCCACGTGCTCATCCAAGTCATCCTGAATTAAAGAGGGAAGGGAATATTGAGTTAAAGGTCTACAACAACTCCAGCATGTCAAAGGATTGTTAAAATGCAAGGAGAGTATAAAATGGAAAAAATGGGGGATAAATCAAAAACTCTGACCAGAAGCCTAGTGTGTAGGGAAAGTTCCTCGTTGACAGCCAAAGCAATGTGTTTCGTACTTATCACTGTCTCCTCCAATTTCTCAAGGCCTTGATCTTGTTCTGAATATTTTTATGTCAATTAAGCTACAAAACTTGAACTACATCTTTCTAAAATCAGAGAAAGCAAGAACATCTAAGTTACAATAACATGCCTTTCATAATTTGCCGTTGAAAGCCAACAAGACCATGGTTGTTCAAGCCAGTTGCTCTACTCATGATATCATCTGTCTTCTTATCAGGCCCAAGCAAGTTCTCTCTGTTAGCAGCACTGGACATATTGAGAATACTAGCCATCTGGTTAACTTTAGTACTCAGATTTTTCAGCATGTCTTGACGTCGATTCATCTCTTTCCCTGTTCTGTTCGTGACGGTATCAGAATCAAAGGTTTTCAACAAGGTCAGGGGTGAAAAACTACAGCTAATGCATTGTTTGGCATAACATATTTATCTATATCTATCCCTTCTAACTACCAATGAATTTGTCGTTCATTTGATTTCAGTAAAATATCTATAGAAACTACAAAGGTCAAAATATCAAAGAATTTCTCATATTTGAGTACAAAATACCATGCAATACTGAGCACTCACTTCAATATCTAATCCTCCTATGAAAAGGGTTTTTCATGCAACTCTGGAGGAACACCACAACCTCATATATAGCAACCGAACTTCTACAACGCAAAAAGAAGAAAGAAACAAAGAATTTCCCGCCTCCCCTATATTTATGCCTTTCATTTGATATTGGTAAATTCCCATCGAAGATCCATTTGTTGATACTTTGTACTCTTCAGGTACAGATTACCAAACCATACAGTAGTATGGAAAGGGGTTTCTAGGAAACTCTAGAGGAAAGCCTCAACCACACAATCAAAATATGAAGCAAAAGAAAGAAAAAGAAACAAAGGGTCGCTGTACAATGTCGTCTAAACTAACACAAGCATTTCATTCATTCACCACTGTTCCAGCTCCTTAAAATTAACATTAACATTGCGAAACTGGCCACACCATAAAATTCACCAGAAAGGATAAGCACAAACATAAAACAGGATTCAATAACCATAATAAAGAGCCATTAGGAAGTCTATTGCTAACCCAGACATTGCAGCATAACTCAATTTAAGGCCCCAAACAAGGAATTTACTAAACAGCAATTCACAAGAAAGAAAAACACTTACATTGGCTGCTTGCTAGGAAGTTCTGACAAAAGGGACTGCAAAATATCAAGTTTAGTTCTTAAAATAGTGATCTTTCTCCTACTTGCGGAAAGATGCCTTTGTGTTTCTGGTCCTGATGAAGGCAAAGAATTCTTCCCAGAAATCATACCATTAATTTCATCACCCAGTTTTGATGCTTCATTGAATTCTTGCATCCATGACGCCGATGGCGTTGACATTGCCCCTATAATAATAATAATAAAATAAATAAACTTTGCTGCTTTATTTGCCCTGTAATCCTACCAAAGTCAAAGAAAAGCTTATTCTCAAAAAAGGGTATTCATAACACAAAAAACTGTCGTAAAATTCTAGTTCAAGATTGAATTCTGAAACAGTCCGTGATTGGCATAATCAAACTACCCCGAATTGCTGGATCATAAAACCGAGACATAAGACCTGGGCTTCAAGGGAACAGAGAATGTTTACCTTAAATTGTATGTTTGATGGGTAATGGATGATGGAGAGAAGAGAGCCTTGGCTTCAGAGGAACAGAAAATTAACGTTGACGAAAAGCAGGCAGAGAGACGAGAAGGAAAGCTAGTTGTCTGGTTCCTAATCAATGAGTAATTAATGAACTAAGAGTGACACGTGTATGACGATTAACTTGTCGGATTTACTCAGGAAATTTTTTTTTAAAAAAAAGCCTTGGAGAGCCCGTTTGTTCTTAGGTTGATAATGTTTTATAATTGCAGGTTTTATTGTCGTTGGTGGGTTAATTAAATTAAAGTTAAAGAAAAAACTATGGTAGAGTGCTTTCGCTGTATATGAACTAGGTAATGCGAGTAAAAATGGATTACAATAATATTTTTATCCCTTTTTTTCCTGCTTCAATTATTAATTTTCTTTAATTTTGTTTTTTCACAATCTATTTTTTAAATATTAGATTTGATTTTTTTTATTTATTTTTTATTTGATTATCATGTTGTGTGACAAAGGTTCGAAGTTAAATTAATGCTTGATTTAAAAAAAAATATGATTTTATTATTTGTAAAAAAAATTTAAAGATACCAAATTAAAAGTGAGGGAAAATGCAGCAATTTAACTCCAAGCAATGTTTATTCAGTGCTTTTCTAGAAAAATATGCGTTGATTTTTTTTTTCAAATTCTATTTTGGTATCTTTAATTTGAATACAATATATTTTGATCTAAAATTTTATTTTGTTGATATTTAAGTCCATGAGTTTAAAAAATAAGAAAAAAAGAGTTGTTAAAAAAAAAGAAAAAAAAAGCATTAGTTGTCGACCACATTTCGATAATAAATAAACTTATTATTAATGTTAATAAGCTTTATTCGATAAAAAAAAATTCCATTAAGGGATCTTTTACTCTCTTTCTCATTGGAAAAAAAAATAGTGATTGATAAAGAAATTTTCATTTCAATTTGGTTTTATATTTCAAATCAGTTTAAATGTGTTTTGAGTTTGAGAAATTAATTTATTGAGAATCTAAAGATTCTTTTACTTGAAGTCCTCGTGATCCAGGAAAATAATCTCAGTTTTCAGATTCCACCAAGTCTATGCAAATGCGAAAAGCTTCAGGAAATATCAATGACAGACAACAATTTTACTGGAAACTTACCAGGAGACATTGGAAACTTATCGATGCTTATCGACTTATCTAGTGGACGCAATATGTTACCAGGGCCAATGCCACGCTCTCTTGCTAATTTATCCAGGTTCAATTCCTTATGATATATGTCTTGCAAGGAACTTGGCTCAATTAGCTTTGTATAGAAATAATTTGTCTGGAGAGATACCAAACTGCATAGGGAAGCTTGCTTCTTTAAGACGCATTTATCTTAATTCCAACGGATTGAGTTCTACCATCCCCTTGACATTATGGAGGTTGGAGGATCTAGTGGTTTTGAATCTGAGTTCAAATTCTCTGAAGGGATCACTTCCATTGCAAGTTGGAGGAATGAAGGCCGCAACTGCTATTTATTTGTCATGGAATCAATTGTCTGGTGATATTCCAAGTACAGTAGGTTCACTCCAAAACTAGATAAATATCTCGCTTTCTAGGAACAGTTTTCAAGGGTCCATTCCAGAAGGATTCGGTGATGTGGTAAGATTTGTCTCAAAATAACTTGTCTGGTATGATCCCCAAGTCATTAGAGAAACTTAGGTGTTTGAAGTACTTGAATGTGTCTTTCAATGGATTACAAGGAGAAATTCCAAGTGGATGACCTTGCAAACTTCACTGCTCAGTCTTTTATGAGAAACAAGGCTCTTTGTGGCCCTTCCCAGCTGCAAGAACCACCGTGCCACAGTAAATCTCATAGGTCTTCAAAGACTAAATCCAGAATTCTTCGGTTCGGTTTACCAGCCGTTGGTTCTCTACTGCTTGTGTTGGCTGTCATTGGTCTTGTTTTATCGATGAAGGCAAAGAAAAAGTCCAATTCCAGAAGCCTTGCCATTGACTACAGCAATCCAGAGAAGAGTTTCTTACCCAGAACTGCGGCGTGCAACAAATGAATTTCAAGAGAGTAATCTGCTAGGTGTTGGAAGTTTTGGCTCTGTATATCAAGGGATGCTTCCTGATGGGCTAAATGTTGCTGTGAAGACTTTTAATCTGCAGTTGCAAGGAGGATTCAAAAGTCTTGATGCAGAGTGCGAGATCATGCGCAACATTAGACACCGCAACCTTGTGAAGATTATATCTGCAGTTGCTCTAATATTGACTTCAAAGCCTTAGTCCTGGAGTACATGCCTAAAGGAAGCTTGGACAAATGGCTACACTCTTACAACTATTGCTTAGAAATCATTCAAAGAGTGAACATAATGATTGATGTTGCATCTGCATTAGAGTATCTTCATCAGGTCATTCAACTCCGGTGGTGCATTGTGATTTGAAACCGAGCAATGTGTTGATACATGAAGACATGGTTGCGCACGTATGTGATTTCGGCATTGCAAAACTCTTAGGTGGAAGTGAGTCCATTGTACAAACCAAGACCCTTTCCTCAATAGGGTACATGGCGCCAGGTGATTATTCTTCCTAATGTAGATTATGTATTCCTTGGTTTTTCTTAAATATTTGGTAAATCACATCCTTTAATATTTTAATTATCACGCTCAGAATATGGACTGAACGGACTTGCCACAAAGATTGATGTCTACAGTTTTGGGATCATGTTGATGGAAATAATCACGCGAAAGAAGCCCACCGATGAAATGTTCGAGGGAGAAATGAGCTTGAAGAGATTGGTCAAAGAATCTTTGCCTGGTTCAGTGGCAATATGCTGAATAGAGGAGTTGACTACTCAAACAAGGAGCAGTGTGTGACATCTATAATGGAATTGGCTCTGCAATGTTCTAATGAGTCACCCGAAGAAAGGATCAACATGGTTGAAATCCTAGCAAGGTTTAAAAAGATCAAGGAGCAATTCTTAATATATCTCTCCCCTCTACTTTCTCTTCTCTGCCTAATAAAGAAAAATGCTTTGAGATTTGTAATTTCTCACCTCCATTTTCCTTTCTCCTGTTTTCCACCTGACGAGGCTGGTCTTTGTTAGGTGACATAAGAGACTTGATAGGTCTCCTCCCACATAGGTTGGTGGGCGTCTAAGTTGAGCTGTTGAACACGACTTGAATTTTGACCTCCTGGAAGCCTGCAAAACAAGGTCAAGAGATCTTTCATTGCTTAAGCTAGAATCAATGAAGATGGAAAGAAACTTTTATTTTGGTTCACATGGGTCAAATCTTATCTTTTTTGTCAGAGGATGTCAATTTTGTTCATTCCGTTTGGAATAGCCGGCATATTTTATTTCAGTTTAAAAAATAAAATAAACGAAAAAGATTTCATTCCATTTAGAATTCAGATCATTCTAGAAATTTTGTTCAAATTCTAGTGGGAGTGTTTCGGTTTCATTTTATTTCAATTAAATAATGTTTTTTTCTAAAAAATAATATCGAGTTTTACAGTATTAATCATATCTTGTAATCCAATCATTAGATTAGACAGAGATTTTATGAGGGTTTCCTGACATATTGGTATATTTCAAGTTAAAATTTTAGAGCAATCAGATATTAGAAAGGCCTTGCAAGATTGTTAATGACATTCTTAAAATTTTATTCAAATTCATAATTTTGTTCAAAAAAATTATTTTATTGTGTCTTTTTTAAATTATTTTTTTTAATTTTATTATTAAAGAATGAATTTATTAGGAATTGAGATTTATAATTTATTTTATTTAAAGTTATTATAATCTCATCATGACTTAAGTAGTTTTGACATTCTCGTACCAGTAGATTTTAAATTAAAAAGATCATCCAATTATATACTATTGAAACATTATCCAGAGATATTTAACATACTCATGTGAAATTATCTAATCAACTATCATACAGGACATAATTATATAGTTAAGGACTTGCCGAATAGTATGGTCCAACTATATTTAGACGGGTATTACAATCTTGGTGGTTCCTTCACGTTATTTAATTTTGACTTTTTTGAGAAGGTCTTTCAGGGCATTCTGACTCTCCACATTTATGAAAGCATCTGTCCATATGGAAGTCATGATCATTAATTCAAGGAAAACAGGATTTGTGATCTTGCTCGCCATTCAAAATCAGCTTATAAAGCTTTTTCTTAGTCTTCATTTTTATTTTTATTATCTCACAAAATAAGTCATGGGGAGAGTTTGGATCACTATTCTTGTTTCGATGCTGCTAATGTCTCTGCCGAAGAAATGCATTAGCATACCCACAAGTAACTTCACTGATCAATCTGCTCTTCTTGCCTTCAAGGATCACATTACTTTTGATCCTCAAAACATGCTAGCTCACAACTGGTCCTCCAAAACCTCCTACTGTAACTGGATGGGAGTCTCTTGCAGTCTTCGCAGGCAAAGAGTCACAGCGCTGGATCTCTCTAGCATGGGCCTCCTAGGGACCATTCCTCCACAACTTGGAAACCTGTCCTTTCTTCAAAGTCTGACTCTTTACAACAATAGTTTCCATGGAGATCTACCCAGCGAGATAGGTAATTTACGCCGATTGCAATTAATGGATATAGGTTCCAATAAGTTATCATTAGTGATACCCGAAAGTTTTGGGAATTTGCACAGACTTGAAGGATTAAGATTCGATGGAAATAATCTCACAGGTGCCAAATGATCACCTTTTATCAACTTTAATTTCTTAACATTTGAAGCAGTGAAGGGTTTTTTTTTACCATGCATGGATATGTTTCAGGTACAATCCCATCCACAATCTTCAACATCTCTTCCTTGAAAGTCCTTGATCTCATGTTTAACGACCTATTTGGAAGTCTTCCGAAGAACATGTGCGACCATCTTCCTAGACTAGAAATGCTTTTGCTTTCCACTAATCAACTCAGTGGCCAAATCCCATCTGATTTATTCAAATGTAGAGAGCTACAATCATTATGGTTGCCTTATAATAACTTCACTGGAGTTATTCCAGAAGAACTTGGATTCCTCCCTATGCTTGAGGTTCTAAATCTTGGTGTCAATATGTTGTCAGGTTTGCAGTCTCTCGTTCCTATATGTGCACAGAGACACAGACTTTCTTTGATGCATTTTTGTAACATATTTTACTAACCTATTCATTGATTATCATCTTTTTTACTAATATCCTAAGCTATTGTGCAGGTGATTTGCCTCGATCGATCTTCAACATGACTTCTTTAAGAACCATGCAAATTTGTTGCAATAACCTGTCAGGTAATGCTTGTTTTTCACAGTTATAAATATATAAGATTTGTGAGTAATGATGTTAAAGTTTATAATAACATTAAAATATACAAAACATTAAAAAAAAATTCAATGAAAGTCTCGACTGTATATAATTTTTTTAATATATAAACATGCAAAAAAAAAAAAAAAAACTCATGTTGGACATATTTTCAATATAGATATAATAATAAAAAAATACTAGTATGCATATTAAGTATTTATTCAAAATTATAATTGATATAAAATCAAAGTTTTAGCATTCATACTAATAATAGTAATAACTATATATGTTTAAATTGAAATAAAAAAAGAATATGTACTTGTTAAAATATTTTAAAGTAATGAAACTTTTATTATTGTCAATGATGAATTTTTTATCTTTAAAGTTTTATTATTTATCACTTGTATAACTAAGATGTCTGCAGTATATTTTTTAAGATTTCAATAATATTATATTGGTTTAGATGTACTTCTAAATAAGGTATTTGAACAAAAATTTATATAACTCAAATATCTCTTAACAAAATGAACATTAACTCTAGATTTTAAAGAAAAAACAAAGCATAAAAAAACTAAAATATGAGATGATCAAGAGTGTATAAAAATTTAAAAAACATTGTAGGAATTCTTCCTTCACTCTCTCTTTTTATAGTGAATTTTAAAAGTTAAAAAGTTAAAGAATTAATTATGATAATAATCAGAATTAATTCTCATATTATCAACTTTTAATTAGTCATTTTAAATGAAGAATTAAATCTATAATTTTTTAAGATGAAAGCACACTTTGCCTGAAACATCTTCTCTCTAAAAACTTGGATGCAATTTAGATTTAGTTTTAACTTTTTAACCACTCGCTTTATAAACACTTGAAAGTTTTGTTTATTTTCAATGTACGATACGGTTTTTTAAATAGTTTTGAGCTTCATCACAATTTCTTATTTATTTATTTGTTTTTTAATTCATGTTAATATTATATGTTAAAAAATATATATTAAAGATTAAATTTAAATAAAATTTTAACTCTAAAAATAAATGGATCTTACTTTTAATTTAACTTCAAATATACTCATTAACCATGTTATTCAAAGAATGCTTTCTTTATTCATTCTTCGCACCTTGAACACAGTCGTTTATAGTTTGAGATGCTTATAGAGAAAGCAGAGCACAAGTCGTATAAGTGCATAAAGAAACCCTGTCATTAAATCCCTAATCGAAATGGTCAGATTTTGTAACATTATTTTCCTGTGGAAAGCCTACAGTATCGCACAGAATTTATACGTTCTTGGTTTCTCTCTGTTTAGTTTTATAATTTACCTTATTTGCAACATCTACCAAACTATATTCATTCGGAAACAGGATTCTTGAGCTTGTATTACATAAGAATGCTGGATCAAAGATGTCCCAGTTTACTTGTTCAGATAAAACAAAAAGGCATTATCTTTTGCCTTGTTCTAATTCTAAGTGTCAAATTAGATTGGTTTGATTATTGTTCCTATTAAACCGAACCTGATAAGAAGAAAATAAACACCAAGAAAGACAGAAATTTTGACCAAAAAGGGTCATACATACAAGTAGAATCCTAATTTATATTTTATTGCTTTATATTTTTCTCTTATGTAGTCTTTCTTTAAATTGTTTATAATTTCTTAAATATACAAGAAACCAACTTCATCCAACTTAATATAAACTAGAATATTAGTGTCCTCTACATTATCATCATCATCAAAAGATTATACGCCTCACTTTTTCTTTTTCTTTTTTCTTTTGGCAGGATCAATACCTCAAGAAAACAGCATTGATCTTCCTAACTTGGAGGAACTGCAATTAAATCTAAATGGTTTAACAGGTCGGTTCGATACCCATCTCCCTCTCTCTCTCTCTCTCTCTCTCTCTCTCACACACACACACACACACACACTCTTTCAGTTTTCAGTTTATTTCATCAATTCATACCGATTGGCTTACATGTTGGTGATTATATATATGTTATCAGGGTCAATGCCACGCTTTCTTGGGAATATGTCCAGGTTGGAGATACTTGATTTGTCATCTAACAAGATGACTGGAAATGTTCTACAAGAATTTGGAAATTTGAGAGCGCTGCAAGTCCTCAGTTTGCAATCCAATTCCTTTACTAATCACCCTTCCAGTCAGACACTCAACTTCATCACCTCTTTGACAAATTGTAGGCAGTTGGAAGAATTGCATATTGGGGGCAACCCTTTAGATGGCATGTTGCCCAATTCCGTAGGGAATTTATCCAGCTTTCTAACAAAATTTTATGTATACGCCAGCAAGCTCAAAGGCAATATTCCAGGTGAGATTGGCAACTTGAGCAACCTAATTGTCTTAAGTTTGGAAGAGAATAGTCTGATGGGACCTATTCCTACAACAGTGGGAGGGCTAAGGAAGATTCAAGTACTATATCTTCATAAAAACAATCTTAATGGTTCCATTCCATCTGATATATGTCTTGCAAGGAGGTTGGTTGACATAACATTAAACAATAATGTATTGTCTGGAGAGATACCTTCCTGCATAGGGAATCTCACGTCTCTAAGAAACCTTTATCTTCACTTCAATATATTAAGTTCTACCATACCTATGGCTCTGTGGAGCCTAAAGGATCTCTTGATTTTGAATCTGCATTCAAATTTTCTATATGGATCTCTTCCTTCGCAAGTTGGAGAAATGGAAGCTGCAATAGGAATTCGTTTGTCAAGCAACCAGTTGTCAGGTAATATTCCGAGTACAATAGGTTCACTCCAGAACTTGATAAGATTTTCATTATCCAAAAACAGCTTTCAAGGGTCCATTCCAGAAGCATTCGGTGGTTTGGTAAGCCTGGAACTCTTAGATCTATCACAAAATAACTTGTCTGGTGAGATTCCCAAGTCACTAGAGGCACTTAGATATTTGGAGTTTTTCAATGTGTCTTTCAATGGACTTCAAGGAGAAATTCCAAGAGGAGGACCGTTCGCAAATTTTACTGCTCGTTCTTTTATTATGAATAAGGGTCTATGCGGCCCATCTCGGCTGCAAGTCCCACCTTGCAGCATTGAATCTCGTAAAGATTCAAAGACTAAATCCAGACTTCTAAGGTTCAGTTTACCAACTGTTGCATCTATACTGCTTGTGGTGGCTTTCATTTTTCTTGTCATGGGATGTCGACGAAGATACAGAAAAGATCCAATCCCAGAAGCCTTGCCAGTGACAGCTATCCAGAGAAGAATTTCTTACCTAGAACTTCTGCATGCAACGAATGAATATCATGAGAGTAATCTACTAGGCATAGGGAGTTTTGGCTCTGTCTATCAAGGGAGGCTTCGAGATGGGCTAAATGTAGCTGTCAAGATTTTTAATCTGCAATTGCAAAGAGCATTCAGAAGTTTTGACACAGAGTGCGAAATCATGCGCAACATTAGACATCGCAACCTTGTGAAGATTATCTGCAGTTGCTCTAATCTTGATTTCAAAGCCTTAGTCCTGGAGTACATGCCTAAAGGTAGCTTGGAGAAATGGTTATACTCCCACAACTATTGCTTGGACATCATTCAAAGAGTGAACATAATGATCGATGTTGCATCAGCATTAGAGTATCTCCATCACGGTTATCCATCTCCTGTAGTGCATTGTGATTTGAAACCGAGCAATGTGTTACTAGATGAAGACATGGTCGCGCATGTATGTGATTTTGGTATTGCAAAACTCTTAGGTGAAAATGAGTCTTTTGCACAAACCAGGAC
Source organism: Populus deltoides (assembly GCA_015852605.2). Lineage (NCBI taxonomy): Eukaryota > Viridiplantae > Streptophyta > Magnoliopsida > Malpighiales > Salicaceae > Populus > Populus deltoides. The sequence continues at coordinate 14,223,483 of CM027585.2, forward strand.
CCTTGCCACTATAGGGTATATGGCACCAGGTAATGTGTACTCTCCCTAAAACAGAATATGTTCATTACTTTAGCTTAAATATTCGGGAAATCACATCCTAGCTGTAACATTCTTGTCAACTGCAGAATATGGATTGGACGGACTCGTGTCCACGAAGATTGATGTCTATAGCTTTGGAATCATGTTAATGGAGATGCTGACGCGAAAAAGGCCTACCGATGAAATGTTCGAGGGAGAAATGAGCTTGAAGAGATTGGTCAAAGAATCGTTGCCTGATTCAGTAATAGACATTGTGGATAGCAACATGCTGAATAGAGGAGATGGCTACTCCTTAAAGAAGGAGCACTGTGTGACATCTATAATGGAGTTGGCACTGCAATGTGTCAATGAATCACCTGGAGAGAGGATGGCCATGGTTGAAATCTTGGCAAGGCTTAAAAACATCAAGGCGGAATTCTTGAGAGATTCTGAGAGGCGGAGGCCATAACATACATCAACTTGTTCTAGTTTATTGCTGTCCAATTTTCCTGTGTGAATTAAATTTGATGGTCAATACCATGAATTTTGTCTCTTTATCATTAGTGTTTATCATTGGACGAGGCCTTAATTTTTATTTTTTTTAGTTAATTGAATCTCAATTCAATCAAGTTTTTCATCACTAAGATTATCCAACATTGATCCAGTCTTAAAATAGAATGTTCACATATGAATTGTTATTATAATTATACAAGGTAAAATTTCTTTCAGACAACTTCTACTTTAATTCATTTTCACGTAGAAAACAAGCACATGTGTTCCTAAATCAAGCTCTCAGGGGACCATAATGAGCTTTAATAGGCCATATTTATAACTTTGAGGCCTTTTTTCTGCAATCCCTAAGGCCGAAAGCAGAAACAAGAGTTCATATGAACCTAAGAACTTTCTATTGAATGACCAGGTTCAGGGCCAGTTATTCTGTGTGATTCTGTACTAAATTCTTAAAACTACAGTGATGAGCTGTGTCTAAAGATTTGACATGCAATCTGCAAATGCCAATAAGATAGTTTGAAAGGACAAACACGCATGAGCCGATAACCTTTTGATCTAGGTATCTAATTAGTTCAAATCATACCGATCAAAAAGGCACTTCAATATAAAGTGTGAAGGCCATCGGAAACTATTTTTTAGGTCAAAATCGTCCTTTAAGTCTTTTTTTGTGATCTAAATCTCCAAAATCGCCTCAATTGTATCTATTTCAAAATTTTAGCTTTTCTAATTATCTTTTCCTTTTATTTTAGTATTAATTTCAGATTCTATGCTATTTTTATTTTCTATTAGGACAAGCTATTTAAATTCTTGTTCTCGGAATTGGAACTTCATTATCAATTTTAAAAATATTCATATTTGTGGATTTTCCGTACAGTTTATTACCGTGTTGGCTTTTGTGAGTGATATATATCTTTTCAGTTCCACAACCCTTGCCATTGACAGCAATCCAGAGAAGAATTTCATACTTTGAACTTCTGCGTTCAACAAATGACTTTCATGAGAGTAATCTGCTGGGCGTTGGAAGTTATGGCTCTGTGTATCAATGTGTTACTAGATGAGGACATGGTTGCGCACGTATGTGATTTCGGCATAGCAAAACTCTTAGGTGAAAGCGAATCCATTGCACAAACCAAGACCCTTGCCACGATAGGGTATATGGCACCAGGTGATGCTTGTTCTTCCAAATATTTGATAAAACACATCCTATGACATACTAAATATCTTGTGCAGAATATGGACTGGATGGTCTTGTGTCCACCAAGATTGATGTCCACAGCTTTGGGATCATGTTGATGGAAATGTTCAAGCGAAAAAAGCCTGCTGATGAAATGTTTGAGGGAGAAATGAGCCTAAAGAGATTGGTGAAAGAATCCTTGCCTGATTCCGTAATTGACATTGTGGATAGCAACATGCATGCAGAATAGAAGAGATGGATATTCAGTAAATAAGGAGCACTGTGTCACATCCATAATGGAGGTGGCTTTGCCATGTACTTATGAATCACCTGAAGAAAGGATCAACACACTCGATATCCTGGCAAGGCTTCAAAAGATCAGAGTGGAGTGCTTGAGAGAACCTTCCAGCACCTCACTGCCCCTTCCATTTTCCGGTTGTGTAAGTTATATTTTCTAGTCAATAATCTGAACTTTAACAGTTGCATGACCATTTGAAGAGGCATTAATCCCAATTTTATTTCAAAAATATTGCTATCAGAGCTCCTGTCAAGACCCTATAACCTAGAATGGATTAACCTGAATTTACTAGAGTTAACTCAAGTTTTGAATTAAAAAAAGAAAAAAACACTATAAGCGACATAAGATTCTTATGGTCAATGAATCATTGCCTGATTCAGTAACTGAAATTGTGGATAGCAACCAGAAGAATCGAAGAGATGGCTATTCAGCAAATAAGGAGCAATGTGCCACACCAATAATGTAGTGGGCTCTGCAATTTTCAAATGAATCACCTGAAGAAAGGATCGACATGGTTGAAATCCTGGCTAGACTTTAGGAAGATTGAATTCATGAGAAACACCGAGAAATTAATGGAGACCGTAAGATACATCAACTAGCAGTACTTACACTGCTTTTCTTTTTTCTTTTTCTTTTTTTATTTTTTATTAACATGGATGTCCGGGTCAGCTTGTATGCACCTTGACTAATCCTACAAGCCTTGAAGTTAACAATTATGTAAGTCTCTAGTGACCCTGAGGGGACTCAAACTCATGACCATTAAGAAACAAACTCAAGACTTAATCAATTAAACTACCTTTTAGGATTACACTGCTTTTCTTTTTTGTTTATGTGTGCGCGTAAGTTAAATTTGTGCACCTCAATAATCTGAACTTTGTAGCTTTATCATAGACCTTAAGTCAATCATTTTTTTTAATCATTATTTTTGTTTATTTTTATGTTTTAAAAATATTTTTTTAAAAAAATAAAATTTTTATATTTTTTTGTTTCAAATTAATATTTTTTTGATGTTTTTAGATCATTTTGATACGCTGATATCAAAATTAATTTTTTAAAAATAAAAAATATTATTTTAATGCATTTTCAAATAAAAAACACTTTGTAAAGCAACCGCAACTATACTTTCAAACACCCTCGAAACAGTTGCATTATCTAATATTGATTAGATTGGGATAAAATTGATAAAATCAAAATGTTGGAGACTCATTTTACACTAGAGGTAATACATTAGGGGCCACATTAAGGTTAACCTTGTAGCAATCACCTTAAACCTTTTCAATTCCCCTACGTCAACAAAACAAACAAAAGCAGAGGCACGAAAGAGTTAAGCTGCAAGTGTGTCACACACTCACTCACTGCTACAGCCAAAGCCTTTTCCACTGCCCTGGCCTCCGGTAGCCAAAAACCCTACCCGTGACAAAACCTGATCTTTAAAAAAAGAAAAAAAAAACACCACCTTTAAACCCTGAAGGCCATTTTTTCCATTCGAAGTAAAAATGGTGCCAAACCCAGTATCTCTCACTCGTAAGACTCCATTGTTATACTGTTTTGTGGGTTTTTCATGCAAACCCACTTCTCATTCTAGCCAAAGAACTCAGCTTTCCTTGAACCCTGTTCAGATAACTGGATTCAGGGCCTGTTCTTCTTCTACTCTGTTTTCAAATTCTTTAAATTATAGTCATGGAGCTGTGTTTAAGGACTTGGATGGTACTAGAAAGGGATATAGGCAATTGGGTGTTGATCAATCTCGTCTCTTGGCTGTTTCTGATGGTGGCTCTGGTGGTTCTGGTGGGGTTGGAGGCTCTTCTGGTGGTGGAGGTGAAGGTAGTGGTGCTAGTAGTGGTTCTGGTGGAAATAGTAACTGGTCCTTCCTTTCATGGTAATGATGAATTGTCAGTTTTGCTAATCTGTTCAGCTTTTACGTTGTTGGTGATTTTAGTTCTTTTTGGTTCATGCTGCGTGGCAAGCTTTTTTTTCACATTGGTGTTTGATAGTATGTAAAATTCTATTTTGTTGTCTCGGGAATGCAATAAATATTTTTAATCAGATATTTCTTAACTCCTCCTAAAGTGGAAATCTATGGGAGTATGGAATCTTTTTTGTATGTACATGCTGTACCCTATTTGTCATCTTTGTCTGCATTGAATTTTTTTTTTCTCCTGCAATTTGTAATATAATCTCTCACTAATAACCGAGATTAAAAACAAGATCACTTTTAGCTCAAATTGAGTTCTATGTTATTGCAGGTATTTGAATCTTCTTGCAAACTATCCTGTGTTGACTAAAGCTGTATCTTCTGCAATATTGACTCTTATGGGAGACTTGATCTGCCAGGTAATTTTACAGGCTATGGCAACAGATGTTAGCGAAATGTGCATCTCTCTTCCACGTTTTACTTATTTTGGGTTTTCTCTGTTCATATATATATGTCGTGAGTGTTTGTTCTTTGTATTGATTTCCATTCATTTGATCTCTAAGATGAGTGGTTTATGCTTTATTTAGCGACCTATGGATGTGTCATGAACTGAAACTGTTGGTCTAAGTATAGATCTATAAACTTTATGATATCTATAATGTAGTTAAACTTCATCAATTTGTGGAATTTTGGCAACTTTGGTTTTGCATTTATGGTTTTTGAATGATCTATCTCTTTTCTGAATGCCTCCAAACAAGGTGTGAACAGTCTTTGAGAAAACAATTAATTTCCAGCGCCCCCACACACCACCCCCCCAAAAAAAAATTGATAATAATAAAAATAAAATGATAATGATAATAAATAAATAAATGTCACTGAATTATCCTTTAGGGTGGCCACCCTTTAATCTCTCAAAATAAGGGGCTGCCCCGGGTCTGAAGTGCCTGTAAGAACATCCGAACTTTTTTTTTTTTTTTTTTGAACTGCAGAGTGTTCAAACTCAAGTTTTACTAACATTGGTGTCACCTTGAATTAGGAAACAATGGCCCGATTTTACATTTATATGCTCTCATGTGTGTGTGTGTGTGTCCTAGTTACGCAATGTCATCTTCTAAGAACTCCTTGCAGTGTTCAGTTGTAGTAATTAAGCTATTTTTAATACATGTTCTTGTTATGACACCATTTCATGTATAACTTTTCTAAATCTTTGCCTTTTCTGCCTCAGCTTATGATTGATCGAGTTCCATTCCTAGACCTTAAAAGAACTTTCATGTTTACACTCTTGGGGCTGGTACTGGTGGGTCCCACATTGCATTTCTGGTAATCCTCCATGCTTTTCATATTTTTGTTTTGCAAGCATGAGAAGGTTAGTGAGTAGAGTTTAAATTAACGCACGGGAGAAGCCATTCATGAAAATAACAGCCTAAAAAATGTTTGCCTCAGTATTTGCAGTTGAAGTTCTACCCTTCTAACATGACTCTGTATTTTTGTTTGCCTGGAGTTTGGATGGTCCAATCTGTTTGACTAAATACTAATGATGCACCGGTTTATGTTTCTTAGCCACCAAATTGTTTTGGTGTCTACTGTACTCCAATGCACATGCTTATTTTGTCAACCAGAATTTGCTAATTTTTTTTGAAAAAACACCTGCTTTTATAGGATCCTGCTAATTTTTCGTTACTTGACTTGGTGTTTCTTAGGTACTTATATTTGAGCAAATTGGTAACAGTACCCAGAGCATCAGGTGCACTCTTGCGCCTTTTAGCTGATCAGGTGACACCAAATTTTTCATAGTTGACTTTCATAATTTTCATGACAAAACATCTGTGCTGCTGGGCTAAATCTGTTCTATGTATTCTAAAATAATTGCAGTTTGTTTTTTCTCCTATATTCATTGGAGTTTTCTTGTCAACATTGGTGACGCTGGAGGGAAGGCCATCACAAGTCGTACCCAAGCTTCAGCAGGTTGTGTTAAAGACTTAGAGGCGTCCCTTTCTGTTCTTTCTGTGGCTTATATGTCTATAAACCGTTGAACACAGCCAGTTGGAAGGATTGTTCAGCGTTAACTTTTCTTAATATTCTTTTTCTGCAGGAGTGGTTTTCTGCTGTTCTTGCAAATTGGCAGCTGTGGATACCATTTCAATTTCTGAACTTCCGTTTTGTCCCACAGCAATTTCAGGTTTGAATGAACATCATGTGTCTATACATTTGTGGTTGTTAGCATGTTACATGTCTGACATGGTCAGATAACTTTGAAGTTTTGGTTTGAAAAAATACTTTGAAGTAGTAAAAGGGGAACAGCTTTGCATTCCCTACTTGCTTCGGACATCTGATACAATGCCACAAATGAGCTAAAATTGTGGCCAAATTGAGTTATCTGATGGTGAAGTGGTAGAGTGTTCCTGCATTTATCCGCACAGTATGTGCTGGCCATATTTAGGTTTGGTACCAATACCACTCACCTCCGAGGCTGTTATAGAGAGTCAAGTTAGTGTTACATTTTGCTATAATATTCATGTTGACAATCATTGCAACTTTTGCTAGTGATTTTGGCTACTGTGTTCCAATATCCGTTCACTTAAAAACCAATTTCAGGTTCTTGCTGCTAATGTTATTGCTTTAGTCTGGAATGTGATTCTCTCATTCAAAGCTCACAAAGAGGTTCTCCCAAAATAGGTACGTTATTTTCTGAAAAACCACAAAACTTGCCATGAAGATTGGTTTTCCTGTGCTTTCTATACCTAATTAATCACGGTGTTTTTTTATTGGGTTTGATATTATTTAAGTGTTTTAGAAGATGATTCTTTTAGGATTGCAAGATTGTTTAGATCCGAAGGATTGCTAACTAGAGTTTCCTCGAGAGCCATAAGATCGATATTCCCATGAGCAATCCGCATTTGATTCTGAACATTATCCTACGGTGCCTTCAGTGCAATAGTTCCTTCGTATCATGCTTTTAACCTCTAGCTCATGTAATAGAAATAATAGCAGGAAATATGCATTTGAAAAGTTTGCAGTGTGCAACACTTTTTTGTTTCTTTTTTTTTTTTTTTGTTAAGAGTAACGTGGGATCTCTAAGAGAGGGAGGACAATGCCGGTTGAGCTACAAGCTCATTGGCAGTAAGCAACTTTACAAGTCTAGAATAGTGATGAGATATGTCAAGCTAGCTAAAAACTACAACCATGGATTGAGGAAGCCTTTATATCCACTCATTGTTAACATGTATTCTAACGAGAGTGCCTTCATTAAACCCCCAAGCTTGTTGTTTCTCAGGTGAAATGCACAGAAAAGAGATGAATTTGAAGAAAACATCTGGGGTTCTACACGTTGAAACAATTTACTTGGATCTGCATAATTCAAGAGTCTTGTCACATTGAATTGTTCAAGTGTATGGAACCTGGTTCACGAACCCTTTTGCCCTTACCTCGTGTATTTGTGATTCGCAAAAGTGTTGGTTAGAACCCTTTTCTTAGATTGAATGCTCGTTAGGTGCCAGCCCAATCTTCCCTATGGATATCAAGTACAAGATTGAAAACAACAAAAGGTTTCCTTGCAGCCAATTTAAGCCAAGTCCCAAATCATTCATGCCTTTTTCTTTCCTTTGTTTTTTTTTTTTCTTCTTATATTTGTATGAAATGACCATTGTCCATTGTAGGATTAACCCTCCACAAATTACATGAGAATTGAAACTTCAGGTTTCCACCCTCCTTTCTTGAAGCGAGTAGCATTTGAGAGATTTCATGATTCTTGCAAGAGTGGTCATTAGCATAGTTATCAAATCTAGCCTGGCCTATCAGGGTAACTCTCGGTAAAACCCAAGTGATTTAAAAAGTTAATCTTTGACTTGTAAAAACCTATGAAGGGTTGGTTAATTTTTTTTTTTTTTTTAAATGATATTATTTTAATTTTTTTAAATTAACATTTTAGTATTTGAGGGGATTATAAAGGTGAAACAAATAGGGCCCAACAGACAGCCCAAAATCTCAAGAGACCCATATGGGCTTCAATCATGCCACATTTATACTGATAATCATAATAAAACGCTGTTTAAGTCTGGGTTGGGTGAATCAATCAACAGGTTAAAGAGTTCATCCAAGTCTATCAAGTAGTTTTAATTTTTATTTTTTTTTAATACTAAAACAATGTCCTTTTTAAAAAACTGAAATGGGTTGCAGTTGGCTCACCTAGGTCAGTGGAATGGTCCGCTCACGTTGGGCTGTGGGCCTGTTTATCAACGCTGAGGCAAAATCCAGTTAGGTGCTGTCTTCTATTCAAGAGTCCTACTGCCTTGCACCTCATCCTTATATATATATATTAAAATTCAAGAAAATTACGTAATGTTATGGATTTTGATTTGTATGGTTATTAAAATTCATTTTAAATTTATTTTAAAATTATAAAAAAATATTTTAAAAAATAATTACTAACCAATACGGCTGTACTTGGCTGGCTGGGCAGAGTATGTAATAAAAAGTTGATGACGAAATGCGAAGGGAAGCATGAGGTAAGTGATGAGGCCAATAATGTAAGGGAAAATGGAAAACAATAAAGTATGGTTATTTAACACTGCTGCAGATTGACAGAGACAGACCAAAGTCAACTGACACGTCAGTCGTTGGTAAACTCCTGATTCTCTCTCGAAAAGCGATCCATGCTTTTCGGTCAACAACTTCTCCCACTTGCCTGCTCGCTGCTGCCATTTCCTATGATTGTGCTCTCTCTCCCCCTCACCCTCTTTAATACCTCTTTATTTCTATACCTAAAGAGTGATGGATGGTTCGAAGCAAAGAATTAAATCCATTAATAAACTCTGATTTAGATAAATTATTTTTATTCAAATGATTTCATTTTGATTTTTATATATATATATATTTTTAAAATACTGATATTAAATTGGCTAGAATTGAATGGGTATAAACAGGTCAATTAGATGATTAAAAATCATCAATTAAATTAATATCTTTTTTTATCCAGTTAAAAAATCTACCCAGATTAAGTTTAAATCTTTGGTTTTTTGAGTCCACCTACTAGGTTTACATGGTTTTAACAACTATGGTAGGTATTGTATTTAAATCTGTTTTTTCTTAACTCTTATATTTGTATTTAAGTATAGAGAAATTATTTATCTAAATGTATTAAATTGATGTCGAGAACATGTATTTAAGATTATTTAAAAAAAAAAACAATTAATCTTGATTGACATATAAACTAATTAACATGTCAAAAAAAATTTAAAATCATTCAAGCAAGTGTTTAATATAAATTGATGTGTTAAATGAATCATATTTAATATATTCTACAAATTATTATGGTATTCCAACCAAGTATATGCATAAACCGGTCGTGGAATCACAGCAAAAAGGATAAATTCTCCGTTCTGAGATGGATTTCAATTTAGAGAAATTATTCCTAGTTCTAGAAGAAAGCATGTAAAGATTTTGAGCTGCAATGCAATGATTTTTGCATTAAACATCTACAAGTGTTATCAATCAAGGATTTTTGTTACAAATTATAAAATATTAAATAGATCCACATCAAGGAAGTCTCATCGAAGATTTGGGAGCTATGATCACCATAATCTTCGATGAAAGTTCAAAAATATAGATAGGATTCTCATCATCTTTAATGCAGCTCACCGTCGAGCCATACAGGCTCTATCCTCCGAACCTCCTCCCAGGTGCTGGTCAACATTAGCTGTCAACCGTTGGATTCTCATGGGTGATTTATGGGAGGACGACTATCCTAGAAGGTGCTGATGAGGACACGTGGTTGTTCATTTACACGACACGGCAAAGAAAGTCAAAAAGTCTTTGATGTGGTGGGGAGGTAGAGGCAAGTCGTAGTCAGTCAAAGCAGAAAAGAACAAGATTGTACAATCAAGTACAGCCCTCCATTTCTGACCTTTTCCTGTGTTATTATATTTGGTTTCGAGATAGCTCAGCATCCAAAGCAAATTTTCTTTTTATTTTTTTTATTTTGCTGATTTTTTTTTAAGAATATGCGGGACTAATTTGTGCATACCTTAACTTATCTCACGGGTTTTAAAATTAATGATTATGTAAACCTCAAGTAGCTTTAAGGTTTATAGGGCTCAAACCGATGACCTCTATAAAATAAATCTACAACCTGACTAATTGAGTTACACTTCTTGAAGTTTTTGTTGATTATTTTTTTAATATTTACAATCCTGGTTATAAAATAAACAAATCAAAACTTGAATTAACCATTTGATTCAACGATCATCCCACTTGATTTATAGCTCGAGTCTTAAACTAAGTTAATTTTCAAATTGAATCTTATAACTATAATTAAGATTAGTAAATTACTTTTTATCTTGCTGGTATTTAGATAAATAAAATCTCAATTTGCTTTTTCATGTTCTACATCATGTAAGACTGGGATGATTTAAATTTAGAACTTCATAAGAAGTTCCTTACACCAGGTTAATTTTACCATTTATTCTAGTTTTTCTGAATTAATTATATTGATTGTTTGTACGATGGAACATGAGGGGTTGATATGTTAATGTAAAATATGCTCTCCTTGCTTGTTTTTTTTATAAGATTCTCAAACTTCATGCGACATTGGAAGAGTAAAATTTCACGAATTTTTTATTTTGTTACGAGTGGATTGATTTAACCAAATTGCACGAGTACCGTAGACTTGAAGCTTGTGAAGAAAAATTGTATGCGAGGACAGGACCTAGAAACGCCCCCAAAAAACCCAGGCAGAGGACCGTTTCAATTTAATTACTACAATAAGATTAATGCTAAAGACCCCATGAACAAGAAAGATAAGAAAATTGTTCTTGCATCTTTCCATTTAATCACAGGATTTAGAGGAACAATCATACCAGGAAGGGCTAGCAATCCTGAGGCTGCTCGAAGGAAACCAGCGGGGTGTACATGCATGGAAATTTTCCAAGATTCGACAAGACTGAAGCTATCAGTCTTCGTTTTCAATTCAAGGAAAACTAGAAGATGTGGATGCCAATTGAGCTAACCAATTTGCTCAGAAAATTGGTCTTGCAATCGTTGTTCTTCCACATTTTTTGTCGTGTTAGAATCGACATCAATACTACGCGCTCGATCGTGGGAATTAGGTGGGAGGAAACTATCTAAACTCAAATTCTAGAAATAGATCAAAGTAAACCCTTGAAAGTAATATTCCTTTCTAGTACAATAAACATGATAATTAAGGATATTGAAAAATGGGTTGGGTTCATTTTCCCACCATTATATATTTCTTGTCGGAACATGTGTTTAAGCAACTCGGCATGGATAAAAAAATTCAACCAAATTTATTTTATAAAAATAAAACTTCTACCAAACTAAATCAAATTACTGATCAAATTTATCAGTTTGATTTGATTTTATATTTTAAAAATTCTAATTTAATTCGTAAACCTTTTGGTTATGTATTTTTGATGGGTTTTAATTTAATAGATTTTTAATTTATAATAGTTATCTGGTTTGCTTTCGGCTTGTTATTTTTTTTTATTTATGAAATCAAAACCTAAGGAAACTTATTTTTTTTATTAGATTAATTTTTGAGGAATTATTAATTTTGGATCAATTTTTATAAGATCTCAAAATAAATCGATTAATTTAACCACCCTAGCCAATACACGTTACTTTAGATATTGTCTAATTCCTTTACAAAACAAAAAAAAAAGAAAAAAAAAGACAATTATAATTGCTTAATTCTCTCGAATAGCTTTATAAAACATGACCGTGGACTTTCAATTTATATTTTATTTTTTTGAAAGTAAAACAACCCGGGGACATTTTTTTCAGACCCACCTTTTTAAGAAAAACAGCTTTCAAATGCTTACGTGATGGCATGGGTCATCTTATTCTATCTCTGTAATGGAATTTTTTTGCTTTAATTGAACGGTTTGACATTGACCCAATACATGCTAGCCAGAGGCGTGAATACATGCCTCCATATCCACAACCACAACCACTGTAATTGTCTGTATTGTAACACTGCCAACGTCACTGTGTTGTTTTTTCCCCCTGAAATTAGCTTCTTCAACAAGAGAAAGGAACAAGCCATGTCCTCCATGGTAAGCAAATGGGAGCTTATGCTACAATCAAATCTTGTTGTTGTAGTGTCTTGAAGAGGTTGTTTGTATATGGAAAGCTTGTGTTAGCAAGTATTGATGCTTAGCTTGTGTGTAATTAACTTCATATTGGAATAGTTAATTTGATGTTGATAACTTGTTTTACTTGTGTGTTTTAATTCACCCCCCCTTTTTTTTTTTTTTTGAGTTCGAGTGCTCTCTCTCTCTCTATATATATATATAAATTATTCATATTTGGGTTGGCAGTAAATAAAATAAAATAAATTGTGAAAATAAGATCACAAAATAGGGGGCATGTAAGAATTGATTGAGCCTTGGTATGAACATTTAACATGTAAGAATCTTTAATTAAGAGATAGAAAAAAATAAAGTAACAATCTTGAGCCGAATCCTATTTTTGAAAACAAGCAAAGGTTTTTATATATATATAGAATCAAAATACAAATAGAGGAACATTATATACCAGAATCAACACGATGGAAGGGATTCTTTTCTTCATTTTTCCTCCTCTTTCTTCTTCCTCTTTTTTTTTTTTTTGGGGGGGGGGGGGGGGTGCTTTGTGGAAAAAGAAAAGTAGGAAAATGACTAATTACTTTAATTTTCTATGCATTTGTAAACTCAGGAAACCATGACTAATTGCATTTAGAATTAAGTGGTATCAAAAAATATATGGGCTAGACTTCGCTATCATATTGAGAGTGACACCACAAATTCATTTCCACTCTTCTCGCAGCACTATATGGTTAGATTATTGATTTGTATCTTCAAGTTGTTTGATTATGTCAACTCCTTAATTGTGCTAATGTTAGATTAATTTGGCATGGAAAAAAAAATAAAAAGAAATATGGGTTTTCCTACCTAAAATAATCCATTTAATGCACTAAATCCCAATAAACATCTCAACAAGTTGCATCACTTGAACAATTCACTGTTTTTAAATATATTTTTCCTTGGGAAAAAAGGGTCACAAGACCTAAGTCAAGCTTATGATGCCACCTAACACATTATAGGGGTTTGAAATTTTAATTTATTAAATCTTTTGACTTAATCAAGTATTTCCACTCATGTATTTTTAATGTCAATTTGTTAAAGATAATGAATTTATATTTCCAAATCAAGAACGATGCATCTCATGAGATCAGCTTAATATAATTATAAATCCTTGGTTCTAGAAGATAACATATTTTTAGGGTAAAGTGTTGGTTGGTTTTATATATTATTTTGCTTTTGCAATCCTAGCGAAGAAGTCAATGAGCATGCACAGTGAGATTTGTTAATTAAATATCTTCAATTATTTATTGGATTTAAGAGGTGATAATCTTTCTTAAAATTCCATAGCAACCATCTTGTATGGGGAAGTATTTAGTAATGTGGTTGTGGTTTTTTTTTAAAAAAATTTTATTTAAAAATATATTAAAATAATATTTTATTTTAATTTTAAAATATTATTTTTTTATATTAACATATTAAAATAATCTATTGATTTAAAAAAAAATCAAATTTGACATAATTTTCATTTGAAACGCAATACCATGGCTTAGTTTGCATAGTAAAAAAATTATTGATATATATCATTTGGATTTGAATTCAATAATAAAAAAACAGCAAGGGAGAGGTGTCATCTAGGGGATGATGGCTGGGGGAGGTGACCTTAAGTTTTGAAGTGGGAAAATCATGAAATATAAAATAAGTTGGTTGATTCATCGGAAATGTATGTTTTCCAACCAATATATACATTGTTAAAGAAATAATTCAATTCAATAATTTAAGTTGTTATATAAGATTTTAAAATATAATTTATATTATTTTCTAACACATCTCTTTAAAAGCTTGAAACTTGTACATGTTTATATTACTTTGTACTTAATTTTTATTAAATAAATAAGGGTAGTGAGATTCGAACCTGTGACCACTTGGTTATTAAAACTTTGATACCATATCAAAGAATTAATTCAACCCATTAACTTGAGTTATTATATAAGATCTCGAAATATAATTTATATTATTTTTTAACATATAACTTCAACTTGTATTTAACTGGGAAGGAAAAGTCATTATAATTGTTAAACATCATCTAATCTAACAAATTAATTTAAAAAATTTACAATCAAAAACTTGAGTCTAATTAAATTTTAGTTTGAATAAAAAATATTTTGTGTTTGATATTGTTGTAGCTTTTGTGGTTGTGGTTTGAAAAAAGTTGTTTTACAAAAACTATTTTTAGTTGAGGTTGATTTGTTATTTATATATGTTTAGTTAAAACTGTGGTTGAAATTGAGGCCGAACAAAAAGTAGTTTAACGTTATTGGTTAAAAGAATGCTTTTCAAATTGAGGTTATATATACATGTTGATGGTTTTTAATTTAAATATTGTAGATTCAACTACTGTTATTACATCATGAAATAAATAATACTTATATCTATTAAACTATCTATAATTTCATCACGTACGAAATTCATATGACAAGAACTACAATTTTCTTGATTTCTTAAGCGCGCAACAACATCAGGTAAAATATTATCAGGAACAAAATTGGGATTGCGATCAAATTCTGCAAATGATACGTCATCAAGTGATCTCCTTCTAATTTTTCAAATAAACACAATTAAAAATTAAATTAAAAATTAAATTTTTTTTAACTAGGTCGGATCCGGTTCAATGCATTTAATTTTAAACCGGACTCGATCCAACCGAAACAATAAAGTCACTCTTTGTTGTCTGCAGGTTTGCAAAAAGCAGCTGAGAACTCCTTTCCGTAAACCAGTGATTTTAACAAAATTTGAATGATCCTATCTAAATAGTAAATTATGTTTTTATAATACAAAACATTTGACATATGCAATTTATTTTAAAAGTAAAAGCTATCGTGTAAATATATAAACGGGCACTAAATCTAATAAAATCTAAGTTCACTATAGAATATCTTGCTAAATTCCAACCAATTTAGATAAATATTAAAAATATATTATTTTAATAAAAATACTTGATTAGATGGAATTGATAAACCAATAATCCAGATTATTTTTTTCCTTGCCAGCTCCTCACGTAAGGGAGGCACTGGGAATCTTATTTGACTGTGGAGCAAAAGGCACGTGGAGGCCCAGTGCTGACAAGAAATTGATGGGAAATTCAATTAATGATAATAAAAATATGGGATTACTCTTGAGGATTCTCTCTTAAACTCCAAAATTTGCCAACTATATCCAACACGCATGTCAATCCCTGTTCATGATTCTTATTCCTAAACACGTTATTAGCGCTGAGATTCATATGATTAATGTGATGATAAGCATCATTACTCCAGAAAAATAATTATTTCCACCATGTTTTACCCTTTCTGATGTCCATTTCATGATTTGATTGTGCCCATCTTCTTGAAAATGGAGGAGAGGAGAGGCTTTGCTCTCCATCTGTGCATGTCTAGCTGGGATACATTGTTCTTCACGTCTTGGACACTCTGAATATTCTTAGAGCAAGCAAGACGACACCGTTGCCACCAGGATTTGCTAGGATTGCCTAAATACGTGGCTCCCTGTAAAATATTGGAGAAATTGAACATGGCTTAATTATGGGAAAAGATTAGCCCATCTCAAAACGTTAAACATGCTAGCTATCTTCCTTGACTTGTCGTGGGATGGAAGAGATTCATGCATTTAGAATAGAGAGGAGATCTCCTTTCTCTCTCTTTTTTTTTTATATATATATAAATTCATTTTTACAACTATTTTATGATATAAATTTATTTTATGTTTTTTATCCTAAAACATTAATCAAACATGACCTAATTTTATTAGGTTTATCAATAAAATTAGGATCATTTGCATCAATGAGAAATTTACGTTATTGCTTCGATCTCTACTTTAGATCCGAGTAAGAGGTTGTTAAGATTCTTACATTTATCAATAAAATTTGTATAGTTTGGATCATTAGGAAACTTAAGTTATTACTTCAGATTCGAATTTGTTAAAACAAAAAATAATTTTATTTTTGTGTTTCAATTAGCTTTTTAAATTATTTTTTATTTAAAAAAATATTCAATTTAATTTTTTAGATATTTTAAAAAAATATTTTTATATATTTTGAATTGAAAATTACAGACATCATTCATAACAATATCACTTGACAGTATATTAAGAAAAAGGAAGAAATAATATAAATTTTATTACGAAGATCTAGTAATTTTTAGCAGAAAAGACAAAAAGCATTTAATTATCACAAAAATAAAGACAAAAGTGTGAAATAGTCAACTAAGATAGTGCAAAAAAGCCTTTCAAGAGCCACTTTAATAGATGTTTGTAACTACATTAGTAATTATTTTAAAAAAATTTATTTTAACTTTAAGCACATGAAGATAACTTAAAAAACAAAAAAAAAATATTAATTCAAAACAAAAGATATAAGAATTTAATTTAAAAAAAAAAAAACTTCAAAGAAGTAAAGACAAACATGCGGTATCCCCTCCTACAGTCAGACTCAAAATCATAGAAGAAAAGGAGCTTCTGTCACAAGAAAAACAGCTAAGCAAGTGCCAAAATGGCACTTGTCTCAGCAGCAACAATTCCAATCAAGATTTAGTTTATAACTTGTACAACGACAACCCATCAAGCAGCCAATATCTCAATGATTGATGCCATTTTCAAGCAAATTATGCTAGCCAATCTCGAGCAAAGAAGGCACCTCCACTTTCTTCCCCTTTTTCTGAAATTACTCACACGAGAGAAAAGTCGCCTGAATTCATGTGCCACTCCATGTGACTTGCTCGACACAATGTACCAAGGTTTATATTTAAACTCAAAAATTAAATTAAGGCCGGATTAAATATCATAAAGCCTTAATACTTAGGAATAAGATAAAGTTTTACATTGCATAAACAGAAATACAAAATAAACAGAGCTATAAAGAGACTAACCTAAACCAAGGGACCCCAAAAATATAAACAGATAACATAAACCTTCACTTGGGAGGTGACAAAAACCCTAAATTTATTAATTATCACACTACTTTCCACGACTCTAGAGTGGGAAAACTAGAGAAAGTGTCAAAATCTATGCCTCCACTAGAACCAACACCAACATCACCCATCATGGGCTGCTGAGTAAAAGAAACTGGGCCAGACCCAGGACTAGAACCAGAAGTTGACCCCATGACCACCTGCTGTTGATGGTGATCAAGCAGAAACGCCGACGTATCAAGAGTGGGTAAGCACCCACTACCCCCTTGAAACCGGCCACCGAGTCTTTGAGGCTCAGGCTTCAAAACAGGAACCATTGAAACCGGGGAGTTATTGAATCTAACACCGGTAACCTGTTGCACCATCTGTCTAAAATTAGCCGGATCAGCTGTAATAAAAGTGGTCTGAGACCGTTTCGAAGCCCTTGACTTACGTTTCGAGACCTTCCCGGTAGCACCCGGCACAGGGTTTCGATGGCGTTTCGTGACCCCAGCCGTTTCTGGGTCCGACCCAGAAACGTTTGAGGGCGTCGGAGTCGGGGGTGCCGTCTCGATTAGGCCGGTAAACGGGTTGATTGGATTTGAAGAAAACGTTTCGGTGATGGAGAAAGAGTTAGAGCTGTTATCATTGGTGTTGGTGTTTATGGGGATATCAATATCATCTATATTGTTAAAGAGGGATTTTTGGAGGGCTTTGGTTAGAATTTCCGTGTCTCGAGCATAAGCTTCGGAAATCCAACAATCTGACAAACTTGGCCTAAACATCATATTCCATTGCTCAAGACTTGCCAAGTTCTCCGATGATGCCATATTGCTAGCTCCCTTGTGCTGTGCTTCTTGGTGCTGTGAAACTTTAAGAAAACAACGTAAAAATCGCAGAAGAAGCCGACTTTGCGGTGTTTTTCAGTGCATTTTGTAGCAAGAAGTGAGCATCTAAAGCAGGGCTGGCAGAGTAATTGGAAAGGAGTAACGTAGTCAATAAGGGTTTGGTTTGACCGGCGACCAGAAGTGGTGACCGGTGGGAAGCAAGGTTATGGTGTTCAGAGCTGGAGAGAATTCTTTTGTTGGGGAGGAATGGGAGGGAGGAGGAGGGAAGGATGTAGGGTAGGATATATAGGGCGGTGGAGAAGGAGAAACCGCGTTGGTAGGGGGAACACGTGTCAGCTATTTGGTACGGAATCTTAGACTCTTTTGAGTCTTGAGAGAGCTTAAAAAATTTAACTTAGCTAACCATGGTTATGCTGGTAGATTTGTCTGTTGGGGGATGCACGTGGCAGTTGCTTAACTATATAGAAGTTTTCATATTGGCTCATCAATTTTAAGACTAATCAATATCATCCCTAATAAACCCACATGAAGAATTTTACAATTCATTTAGGTATAAGAACTTCACTTTTTCTAAGGGGTTTGCTTGTCTCTACTTCAAAATCATTTTGGATATCATAATTTAGTGCTCGTTTGGCACTACAATAACTTCTGTTATTTTGGATATCAAATTGATATTTTCATGTATTTTTTTATGATCTTGATATATAAATATAAAAAATAAAAAAAATCTAAAAAAATATTATTTTAAAATGTATATTCAATTAAAAAATATCTTTAAAAAATATCAAACACGTAGTTAATACTGATTATAATTGATGATGGATACAATTATGACTATATCATATTATTTAAAAAAATAAAAAATAAAAATAATCATTAAATTTACATAATTTTATTTATCTTCTCTTGTATGATTATAATTAGATTTTAGTGGTAACAATAATGGCACGACAATCATTGCTAAGATTAGCATATCATCATATACAAAATCTAAACTAGATTTTGTTGATTAATTCTTTTAGTAATCAAGGTATTGTCATGCTAGTTTTCTCGAGAAAAAATTAAACTAGTATCATTTTTTTCAAGAAAGAATTCTACATTAATTCTAGGCTTATAAATAAGATTTGTTTTTCCATGTTATTGTATAATTGATGGTCTTTTCAACTCAACCGAGCTGAGTTGGAAAGTTGGAACTACCGTAGAGTAACTCATAAACTTAATGATATGGATAGCATTGAGGTTTTAGCACCTGAGAGAAATAACATGAATAGTTGAAGGACTGGTTCGTATTTTTTATTTGTATTCGTACAATTTGATCCTTTGTTTTAAAAGGGACCGTGGGTTTGCCAAAGTAACTAAACAGAGCAAGAGTAGTAAGTGAGAAGCAGTGAGGTACTGTGGGCTCTGAGGGTCAAGCCGCGTCGCTCGGCGTCTTCTTTTTAACGCGGAATCTCGCTTCCCGATCCGTTTTTAAATTATTTATTATTTCTTTTCTGCTTTTACATGGTTTTTGTAATTTTCTTTTTATAAATATTAAAAGCACTGCGCCGTTACCGTCAACTGCGCACGTACAATTTGTTATATATATATATATATATATATATATATATATATATAAAAAAAAAAGAAAGAATCCTGTAAAGAAATGCTCTAGGATGAATATTCACTCTGATGTTATAAATATTTATCATATTTTTTATTTATTTATGATGCTGATAAATCTAATTCACACGTCGAGTCTAGCTATTATTTTTTTAACGTGTTTAATACTTTAATTTAACTATTTTAATCAAGACATAAGCGGTTTTATCAACATTTTAGCTATTATATTTGTCAATTATAAAATTATAAGAAATGAAAATTAAAAAGATAATTGATTCTTTTCATTATAGAGTCAAATTAATGTAAAGTTTCTCATCAAATTAATTAGGTTTTATTTCAAGATTTAAATCCAAACACAACCAATACAAGAATTTAATCATAGCAACCAATAAATGTGTGTTTAGTATACATTAAATTTTTTTATATTTATTTTATTTTTAATAGAAAAATGTTAAGATTATTTTAAAACATTAAATTTTGTATTTTTTTCAGCTAAAAACAAATTAAAAAAATAAATCGTAACTTAAAAAGACACTGTCCATGTAAAATAACTATTGTGACATTATTTCATGCAAATGATAAGTATGGCCCAGTCATTCCATGCAGATTCCACGGCCGACGAATTGCTGTAATTCACGTGGATATAGGCCATGGCCACGGGCCCACAAAGGGTGAAAGCGTGTGGGTCCATTTATTTTCGGCTAAGATCGATTTCTTTATATTTTATTGCCTCTTTATGTACTTTAATAATATTCGAATCCTTGTCAGAAATTTTCTTTTGAGAAATTGAGTCATCATGCTTCTATATCTTTATGCTGTTCATGTATTTTATTTAAAAAAAAAACATTTTTAATAGTATTTTTCTATTTATCAGCACGAGAGTTTATATATATCTTTTGGTTCGGTGCCTTTAAAATCCTGCAACATGTAACAAATGTGTATAATAATTAATAGTAGAGTTAAATTCTTGACATGTTATTTCAGATATTAAATATATTTTTTTTTAATTCAAACTTAATTAAGAAAATGTTACTGTATAGATTATATACCGTATAGCAAAAAGGAAAAAACTAATATTTTATAAACCTTAAATTACAATTAAATTGTGAGAAACTCCGATTTAATAAATTTTAAATGTTAAAAATTACAATGTTAATAATGTACAAAACTAGTATTTTTGTAGTAAATTTAAAAAAAATAATTTTTTATTTTTTATATTGTATTGGAATGAATGCCTTTATGTTAATGAATTTTAAATTTTTAAAAATGTTGTATAAAAAAATGTATTTTCAATAATAAAATATTTTAAAAAAATACATTAAAAAAACTTTATGGTTTATGAGCTTATTTATTTTTATATTTTAAAAATATTTTTAAAAATAATTAATTTTTTAAAAAAATAAATTAAATTTTTAATATTTTTATATTGTTTTATTGTGTTAATATTAAAATTAATTTTTTAAAAAAAAAAAATATTATTTTAATAAATTTTTAAATAAAAAATACTTAAAAAAAACAATTTACCCGAGGAAGAGAAACATCCACTCAGTTGCTGATGGTGGTACGAAGAGGATCGAATAGAAAATAAATTATTTTTAATAGAAGAGAATTGACGGTTAGTTTGAAATCAACTAATGATTAAAGCAAAGAAAACAAATGTAGGAGGCTAAGAAGTAGAGAGTAGGGTTGATCATTGCATGATGTGGGTACCTCGACATCTCCTCCCCTTTTCTAATTAATTCAAAAACAATTCATTGAAAATTATGCATAAACAGAGCCTGGGAGATTGCGTGTCCCTTAAAGGGTAGATATCAACTGCCTTATCGGAGCATGGCAAGTGGAATTAGGTAACATTGAGATTGATGTGTCTCCTAAACATAATTTCCCCTGTTATTCTCCTCCTCCTTATTTTGGACTGCCGGTGGTTGCTACTAAGTGGTGGCCTGGCAGCCCTTTTGGTAGTAGTCAGTGGTTGCTAGTAAATGCTACATACCAAATGCCCTCCCTCCGTTGGTTCTAATGATTAGGATATTATATTTTAAAATTTTATCTAATAATTTAAATTTTTAAATTTAATTAATTCATTGATATGATTTCAGAATCTTAATAGCTAAGCGATCATGAGTTCGAATCTCATCATCTTTATTTATTTGATAAAAATAAAGCACAAGGTAGCGTGAACATGTACAAATTTCAAGTCTAAAAAATCTTCACTTGACGGAGTATATTAGAGATTAATATAAATTATATTTTAGAACCTCACCTGACACTTTAAATTTTTAAATTAATAAATTTTATTTTGTTTGAAGTCTCGAGTCATCCAGAGTTTTTTCACTCTGGCCAAAATATTGGAGATTTACTGAGTACATAGTAGTATAAAGTGAAAAAAGGTTGTCCTAGTAAAGAAGAAGCAGGAAGTTGGCTTTTGTTGGAAAAGGCAGTGAAAGGGGATCCATGCAGTGCAGGAGCATTGCTTTACTCAGTCATGGGGCAACAAGTGAAAGTAAAATCCTAGAATTAAGCACAAGGCTGCGTCTTCTCTTCAGCACTTCGTATTTGTCTTCACCTGTGATTGGTTAAACATCCTGTCTTTTTTGCCATATATGGTAACTATCAGGTGGAATTTCCCCTTTTCATGCCCACTGGTCATTGGTGCAGGGAGGATGAAAAATTGTGCTCGATACCCCCTGAGACTTTGGAATTAATCTGACCACTGTATCAAAAACCTGTCATGATGATTTGGAAAGTGTTTTTTTTAATATACTAAAATAATATATTTTTTATTTTTTAAAAATTTATTTTTTATAAGAAGATCAAAAACAATACAAAAATATTAAAAAATTATTTTTTTAAAAAATTATTTAAAATCTTTTAAAAATACTTTTTTGACTGAAAAAGAAACACTCTCTTTATGGAATGCAATTGCCATGTATTCATTTCCCAATCTTAAAATTCCTTTTGCCGATCCAGTTTTTCACGAATCACAAAAACAGAGCAAAAGTAATTTTATGATAATTAATGTTTAGATGGGATAAAAAAATTGACCTGTAAAATTGCTTTTAATTATTGTTTTAAGATACAAAAAGGATAAAATTATGCTTAATTGAAGATATAAAAACAAAAATATAAAATAAATATATTCTTATAATAATTTTAAAATGAATTTTTTTTAAAAAAAATTAGCATGTATTTTTTTTTTTTTTTTATCTTCACGTACTATTTCCTGTCTTGAAAGATGTCATTATCTTAGGACTAGTAAAGGGCATCTTTTATCTTTATTCCTTCTAACACCACATATATACAGCATGAAATTGAACTTGATATCTTATCCGACAAATACAAGGGCTTATTCCCTCTTCTGGTTGATGATTTGGTTACAAATATCAACGTTTTATCATGATATACAAGCATGCTTGGCTTAGCTTAATGATTGTATATTTGATAGTTTTTTCCCCTTAATTTCTCGAAGTGAAATTCATCATTTATCATCCTCTAATGGGTCCCTTGTCGAATAAAGAAAAATCACATGCCATTTGAAGATATTAATTTCCCATTGAATTATGAGTTCCCTTCCTTGCGATGGCAGAGATTTCATGGCGCGTTCATTAAAGATTTTTCTTTGAACGACTCAACTGTTAAAACTGGACCAATTTAATGGACTCCATAGATTATTCCAAGCAGGGAGAGTTCAATTAATCTCTATGAACTGCCGTGGAGGGTTCATCCATTCTCTATACTTATCCACAGATTTGACCTGTACCATGAACAACAGATCATTTTAATGCTTACACATTTGAATTCAAATTCCATCGAGTCCACACAAGCTTATTTGGACGTGGATCAAACGACATGCCCGGCAAGAACAGCGTCGAAGACTAGAGATAATGTCTAGATTGCGGTTGTTTTCAGAAACATCAACTCCTTGACGAGTGGCTAGCTCTCTCTCTCTCTCTCACCCCGCACCACCTCACGTTTGTGCTAATTCTTCACTGTACGTACGTGAAGACCATAATCACAACTTTTGAAAAAATAAAACAATTTTGTGTCATAAAAGAGAATTGATGGCGATGAAATTGATCCATGAAAGCATCTAGAGTGATGGCAAATGATGGACAGAATAAAACCACATCTCACTTTCATTAGAGATCGATATGTGATGAGGTAAGGGATAACCTTTGCTGGAAAGGATAATCAAAGGCAGATAAAAGCTGAAGACAACCACGTTGACTTGGATTAGCCATCGATCTAACTTGCAAAACAAGTCTTTTTCTTCTTTTCTTTTTATAGATTTAATTAGAGGATATTTTAGTTACATAGAACATTAGGGTAAAAAAAAGGGGAGAGTTTTTGTTTACGAAGAAGAAAATCTTACCTTGAAACTCAAAGTGACATGCATATATAACATTTCTGGAATATGTTCATATAAAGGGAATCCAGTCAATTCTCTTATCATCTACATTTTTGGACTAACCTGGGACTCTCCCTGGGACTATTTAGGAACTGTTTAAAGATTTAAAAGGTGTTTGTTCTTACAGCAACCTAAATTTTTGTTGTTTAGTTAAATAAAACACAGTTTTTCTACACGGAATCCATTGATTATTACTGATTTTTATGTGGGATCCATTAATTATGCAATCTTTACCTAGCTAGCGACTATATATATAGTGATTGCTGATTTTCATGTGGAACTTCAAGTAGCTCAACATCCCTCTTGAGCCTAAACCATATGGTGCGCAAGGAGCCACGTTGAGCCAATAATGCACACCTAGACTCACATGATGAATATACACAATCCGAGGAAGTTGGACCACTAAGAGCACCCCGAAGCCTAAATTAGATCGGTGATGATATAGGCTCAGAGTGAACTGATCGTGTCTTCTTCATCAACTCACCACTGTTGAACTTGTTTATGTGTTAGATTTATACTCATGAAAGGGTTTATAAGCTCGGTTCAACCTCTAAAGATTGAATGAACGACAACAATAATAAATTAATAGGATCCCAATTAATTAGCGCTTGCTCGAGTCGTGCAAATTAAGAGTTTGGTTAGCATCGTGGTGATAGTTTTTTTAAAAATATTTTTTATTTAAAAATATATTAAAATAATATTTTATTTATTTTCAACATTAATACATCAAAACAATTTAAAAATATAAAAAAATTAATTTTTTTATAAAAATACTTGAAAACCATAAAATATAAAAACAAAGGAGACTAAATATGTGTTTAAGGTTAAATCCTCGCTAATGATAGCTACAAACAATTTCGTAATCCAGTACGTCAATAGAATTTTTATCGAGTGTATATTGGCCAATTAGACTGGAAAATATTTTTTTTTTAAGAAAATAAAATAAAATCACTTCCTTAAAGTAGATGCCCGTTAATCAATGGCCCACAATGACCCTAACAGGTGGCATTTTTGGACAAGCAAGATGGACTGATAGGCGCGGAGGGAGACTTTAGATTGATAAAAATTCAATTTCAAAAACAAAAAACAAACAATTCTAAGAAAAAAGGAATAAATGGCGCGAGCGATGATGTCACATGATTACGTGGCATGACGAAATCGTGACATGTACATTAGATATATTAATAAAAAAAAATTAAAGCAGAAGATAGGATTTGACTTGAGTGTTTTTGTTATTATTTTTAATTAATTATTAAATTATTATTATTATTTTTTAATTATACACCGAAAGCTTTTGGTTTTATTCCCTAGAAGCAGACAGTCTTGTTCCCCCAAGTCTTTCCTCTCTTCAGCTTCGGCTTGGCTTGGCTAGCACGGAGTGGCTTCTAATGTCTTTAGTCGGCTTGGGCCGTCAAGACATTTCTGTTATAACGGCGTTAAACGGAGTTTTTAGCAAGAAAACAAAAAAATATATAGCTATTTTAATTTCTTAAGGTTATTATGAAACTAGTTTCCTCTGCGTTCAGACTTAAATCCATTCCTGTTAGACTTTAGACATGTCATTTGCGTAAAAATGGCTGATTTATGAGAATTCTTTTCCCTATCCTCGATTTTATGTAAATTTGACATTATAAAATATATAGTTTATTTTGATATTAAGGTATTTTTTGCCATTTTTTTCGAAACTAAATTTGTATGGATCTCTCGGGTTATTTACTAGTGCATTAATGAGAGACCAATAATAATTTATCACATAGTTTTCTTTTACTTTTAAATTGAAATTCAAGATAATAACATCTATAGCAGACAATAATCTAGTAAAAGCAAGATACTTGTAAAAATAGAAAATTGATAAAGGGAAAGCAAGTTAATAATCTAATGAAGTTTTACATGTGCGTGTTTGATAATGCGATAAAAAAAAATTTTAAAGTATTTTTTAATTAAAAATATATTAAAATAGTTCTAGATTTGATTTTTTTTTAATACTAGTGCATTAAAATCATAAAAAAATCTAAAAACTATTAATTTTCTTGTCCAAAAAATTAATTTTAAAAAGTAGAAGCTAGTGCAGTCAAACAGAAACTAAAACATAATAGAACAAGTCTCTTCCGTGATTAATGCTTGCTTCATTTACAAGGATGATTTTTTATTTGGTAAGCCTTTTGTTACGGGAAATTAAAATTTAGTAATTGGAGCAGCCAATACAGTAGCTACTTCTAAGACATAAGAGACAAGTTCGATCGTGATTAATGTTTATTGCATTTAAATGGAAGCTTCCATTTAATTACCACCATGCATAATTAACTGTCATTCGATTGTTGTGTGAATGAAAACAGATGAAGAATCTAAAAGACAGGAAATCATTCAAGTGTAATGATTTAATTTTGATATATTTAAGAAAACATGGTCGATCAAGAGCATATAGCCTTGTGGAGTCTCACGAGCAATGATGTTCATGGACTTAATTCTGCCTGATTTGAGGATTTTTTTCCTCCCATTTGCTATCACAGCTACCACCAGCAACATGGGCTTTGCCTCTTTGCACCTCACTACATGAAATGCATAATTGCATTTCATGCTCTACATTTTTGTCTTGACTGAGGAAAAATCGTTGTCCGAATACATGAAAGTATAACATCATGTCTCGAACTTGTAATATAATTCTCTCAATCTATTTGTCCGACGGGTAGCTAGCTAGCAAGTGAGGAGCTAACCAAAAATTACCATACTCATAATATGCAACGAAATCTTCGCGGGTCATGCATTGACTTCAAAATACATGAACAAAGAAAGGAGAGAGTAGACCATGCATGGCGAACACCGCATTGATAACACTTAAAGAGACTATTTATCAGGCAACCTTAGTTGGTTAGACTTGTCCTCGTGAGAAACAACACATGGACCACGTACATGTAATGTTGCTGGACTTGTTCTTTGTTTTGATCTGCCGTACCATGTCAATCTTGATTTTGATTTTGATTTTGATTTTGATTGCTTTCTGATCAATAATCTGTGGTGTTGGATCTGTTTTCATATGGGATGTTAAACTTTCACCAAACATTAATTGGCTTCATTCGAAGGTGGACATCAATCATTGTAGCATTGTGTTCGGTGATGAGAAATGTCATGAAGAAGAATGGAGAAGTAAGGAGTTGTCGTCCATTGCTAACTTGATATGGAAGGGAGGGAATGTGAGGAAGTGATTAAGAAATTAACTTTCCTTCATTTGTTTGGATTGCTTGAGGAAATCAAAGTGCATTTCTTGGAGTCATTTTTTTTTACTGTTAATTATAGATTCTCAAATCCTTATGCACGCTACATGAAAAATTCAAAAACATGTACCGAATATTTTATCAGGATGTAAGCACTATTTCAACGTATTAGATAATAATATAAATCATATCTTAGAATTCCATCTAATAGCTTAATCTTTTGGGTTAAAATAATTTTTTGATATGATAGCAGAACCTTGATAATCAAGTGGTCAGAAGTTTAAATTAAATTAGTTAAGTTATTAAATTAAATTGGTTCTTTGACACATCAATCATTTATATCACTAAAAGTAGCAATAAAATGTTACTCGTCGGTGTTTCTGTTGCTATTTACTAATCTTTTTAGCAATAATACTTGATAATTTCTCACAATTTAATTAAAAACGTAAAAAAAAAGGGAGTTCCAAACCTGGGCATGTTGGTGAAAAGGTTTAATCGGCTAATCAACTATTAAAGGCAACATTGAAATATATGGAAACTTTAAGGACGGTACCGGGAAAACTACAGCTATAGGGGTGAAGATGAAACATTCTGAAACTGTAGGGGCAAATATTAAGTTTAGCCTTTAAGACTTCTCCAATATATATCTGTCACCTTTTCTCTCTGCGATTCTTTCATATTTATATATATATATATATATATATATTAAATAAAAATGCTATGTGAAATCTAAATGCTGGTCCCCTGCGTATATATAGAGAGAGGCACTGATGGTATGTAATGGATGTGGATCATCAATGGCTGCATCAACCAATCCATATCACATCAAACTTAAATGGTGAAAAAGATGATACAAATAGTAAAAAATAAAAGCCTTGTCATAGAATAAACCTTTTGAAATTTGTATAGGTTAAAATAACACTTTTTTACAGCCATATCTGCTTGTAAATGAACCCACAAGAGATTTTTAAAAAATAATTGTTTTGTAAAACAAGATAGAAACTCTTAAAATATGCGCTCCATCATGTGATTATATAAATAATTATTCGATATTAAAGTCTTTTTAAAATGTGAAAGAGGATATTTTTTACATTATCAAATTAAAATTATTTAAAATTACAAAAAAAAGATTAATTTGATATTTTTTTATATTAAAGATAATTTTTTAAAAAAAAACTTTGAAAAACAGAAGTAAACGAAAGCTAAATGGGCGAAAACACAAGTAAACGAAAGCTAAATGGGCGACTGTGATGTTCACATGCAGAATAGCTGCCGTCCATGGAAGGCCTTTTCTTGGTTCCTGGATTTGGGACCTCATCCATCAGGTTATAAAGACATCTGTGGGCCATTTTCGTGTCCTGTGCTTCATCAGGATTTGTTGGGAGTAATTTGGCCAGATAATATTTATTGCTTTCATGGAAATTCGTTTCAGTTTTTATCCATCGCTTTATATAGTTATTTCACAATTAATTTGAGTGGGCTCCCTTCACACGCTGAGATCTCAAGAAAATTATACTGAGAATTAATCAAGAATCTCTGTTCATCGAAGTCATAATTATCAACAAGATGCTGCTGATAATCTATAACTGGGCACAGGCCATATCGCTTCAAAAAGAAAACCATATTGCTTTAGCTCAAGAATTCTGTCCCGGATCAAGGAATCAATCAGCATACCTTTTGCTTTAACAGATCCCCAAAAAACCTCTATTTTAGGATAAAAAGCTAGCAAGTAAGGGCAAAAGGGATGGTGAAAATGATGACACACTTTTTTGCTGGTAGGACATGAATGAACCTATCGGTGGATGCCTGATGCGTTAAGCTCAAGAAAGGGATAAAGGAAGAGGGAAGCTTATAAAAAGCAAGTAGAAGTCTCTTTCAATGGCTCCCCCTTCCTTCCCTTTTAATTTCTTGTAAAAATTAAATGGAATCTTCTTGTCTTCCCTTTCAGGCACAGAAGCTCAAGGGTACTTATGATACTAATCTTACCCTGAAGATCATATGTACACGTAAATCCCTGGATATACAAAGATAAAGGTAAATCAGAGCTTGCTGTTCAGACCCAAGAAGGGAAAATATTGATTCACAAGCAAGGAGTGCAGCATAAGAATACAAAAGGCACAATATTATGTCGTGAAAGACGATGTGATTGCTCTTTTGGCCACATGATTGCTCCTATACAACATGGTTTTCGTTTCAAATATGATCCAGCAACATGATTGATGCAAGAAAGCTAGTCTGGGGAAAATATTTCTTGAGTACTCTTGTTGTACTCTTCCCTCCTACGACAGTTTAAAACCCCGGTTTTTGTAATTATATGTCTTTTAAAATAGTTTTTTTCTTTTTTAAAATATGTTAAAATAAATTTATTTTCTAGATTTTATTTTCTAGATTCATCAAATAAAAAGCAACACCTGCACAGTGTAATTTACCCTGAACTCTAACAAGGTATTCTATTATGGGTATATAAATATACGGTAAATCTATTCAATTTTTATCATATTTGATACAAAAGCTAACTCGAAAAAGAATTCTATAACAGGTCAACTTCAAAGGTTATTGGGTTGACTATTTTTTATTAAAACAGCATTATTTTGTTTATTAATTTTTTCTATTTAGTGTTGACCTAACAAGATTTGAATCAGGTTTTGATTGGATCAATTGACTCATTAAAATTTAATCGGGTTAATTGAATTTTATCAAATCAATCTACTAAGTCATACCAAGTTTAATAACTATAATTTTCATTTAAAAACAAAAAAAAATAAAACAAAAAACCTTTATAATTGAAGAGAAAATAACCTCATTATAGAACTCAGATTAATTTGACAGGTTAATTCAGGACTTGACCAATCAGAAACTTAAACCAGTCTAGTTGAATAAAAAATAAAAACAATTAAATTAGACTGACCCGATCAAAAACTTGAGTCGACCTAAGACTTGAATAAAACTCGATCATCAATCTATTGACCTGTGTAATAAAAAAATTGATTAACACGAGGTCAGTTTAGTTATTTAATATATATATATAAAGCTAACTTGGCTTGAATCTCCTAACTCATAGCTCATGTCTTATCCCAGACCGACCCAGATCAGGCTTCAAACCTATGGAAAATTGGTGTCGTTTCAACTGGAACTCATTAACGTTTAAATCGAGGTTTGAACTTGGTTCTTGTTTTTCGGGCCTCCTCTTGCGTGAACATGTATGGCTTAAACGTTAGTTTGCACTCAATCTATTATGAAACATGGCCAAAGAAGCCCAATAACGAAACATCTTCACCGCACACAAAGGGCCTAGCCAGTAGCCACCCCCAGTCCACCACCACTCTGATTCAGTAAACTAATCACTTCTCGAGGAAAATTATACCCGTTATCAGGCACCAGCAGAGATTGTTCCATAGCGACAATCCTCTTAGCAACATGATGGTTTTGGAGACATCAAAAGCCAATGCCATTCTTACAGTCTTACAAGGATGCAATAATTTGACAAGGCTTAAAAAAATCCAAGCTCATGTCATTGTTAACGGTCTTCAAAACCATCCCGCCATTTCTAACAGCATTTTGAATTTCTGTGCTGTTTCAATCTCAGGTTCTTTACCCTATGCACAACACCTCTTTAAACACATTCTAAACCCACAAACTCAAGCTTGGAATTCTATCATCAGAGGATTTGCTCAAAGCCCATCTCCTGTTCAAGCCATTTTTTACTATAATCGCATGCTTTTTGACTCGGTTTCTGGTCCTGATACTTTCACTTTCTCTTTTACTCTCAAGGCATGTGAGAGAATTAAGGCCTTGAAGAAATGTGAAGAGGTTCATGGGTCTATAATAAGAACCGGGTATGAAAGAGATGTTGTTGTTTGCACTGGTCTTGTGAGGTGTTATGGGGGGAATGGGTGTGTTGAGATTGCAAGAATGGTTTTTGATAATATGCCTGAAAGAGATTTGGTTGCGTGGAATGCGATGATTTCGTGTTATTCGCAGGCGGGTTATCACCAGGAAGCGTTGAGAATTTATGATTATATGAGAAATGAGAACGTGGGTGTTGATGGGTTTACACTTGTTGGGTTGCTTTCGTCTTGCTCTCATGTGGGTGCTTTGAATATGGGGGTTAAATTGCATAGGATTGCTAGTGAGAAAGGATTGTTGAGAAATGTGTTTGTTGGGAATGCGCTTATTGATATGTATGCTAAATGTGGTAACTTGGATGGTGCTCTTGAAGTCTTTAATGGGATGCCGCGGGACGCTTTTACTTGGAACTCTATGATTGTTGGGTTTGGAGTGCATGGTTTTGGTGATGAAGCTATTTATTTTTTCAATCAGATGTTGGAGGCAGGAGTGCGACCTAATTCAATTGCGTTTCTTGGTTTGTTGTGTGGATGTAGTCATCAAGGATTAGTTGAGGAGGGTGTTGAGTTTTTCCATCAAATGAGCTCTAAGTTCAATGTCAAGCCTGGAATTAAGCATTATGGATGCATGGTGGATATGTATGGACGTGCTGGGAAGCTTGAGAAGGCGCTCGAAATCATAGGTGATTCTCCATGGCAGGATGATCCGGTTTTGTGGCGAATTCTGCTTAGCTCTAGCAAGATTCACAAAAATGTAGTGATTGGGGAAATTGCCATAAGGAATCTGTCTCAGCTTGGGGCAGTAAATGCAGGGGATTGTGTACTACTTGCTACCATATATGCTGGAGCTAATGATGAACAAGGTGTTGCCAGAATGAGAAAACTAATAAAAAAGCAAGGAATAAAGACCACTCCTGGTTGGAGCTGGATTGAAGTTTCTGACCAGGTTCACAGATTTGTTGTGGATGATAAGTCACATCCTGATTCAGGAATGATTTATCAAAAATTGGAGGAAGTAACACATAAGGCCACCATGGCTGGTTATGTAGAAGACAAGTCTCAATTCATCATTCATGGATCGTGCTCTGAAGAGTGTTTGGAGTCTTCCAGCACATATCATAGTGAGAAGCTGGCAATTGCTTTTGGTTTGGCGAAAACTCCTGAAGGAACAAGTCTTCGGATTGTGAAGAACTTGAGAGTCTGTAGAGATTGCCATGAATTTACAAAGTTTGTTTCTCGAGCATTCAATCGAGATATCATCGTTAGAGATCGACTTCGATTTCATCACTTTAAGGGTGGACTTTGTTCGTGTAGAGATTATTGGTAAAATCTGACATGGTGACAACAATTCGCCTGAGCAAACATAAGATTTAGAAACTACAGCTAGAATTGCAACTGTTCTAGCAAGGCCTGTTCAGACACAGTGATGGTGCTGTACCAATAGATGCCCTCTGAAGTGCAATCATGATTAAAACCATGTTCAAGCCTGGTATTGGAAATAGCATCGTTGGCAGGTAATCCTGGCTGTTGTGGATAAAATTAGGAGGAATTTCCTTCTTATGCTCAGTTAGTCGGTACTTGTATGTTTATTACACACTTGGACTTGAATTGAGCAATTTTGATAAATATGTTTTTTGGCACAAAACGAATAACAACCCAGAAACTATAACCTCAAGATTGAGGCATCAGCATCAGCATCAAGACAGCCTCGAAGTCCAGGAGGGAGCAAAAACCATTCCACGGAAACCTCCAGATAATTAAATAAGATTCAGATTTTTGGAGTCTCAATTTACTTTCATCGTGTACTTGGAAGATCAATTTTTGAGATTTGCCTTTAAATTTGAAGACTCATTAGCTTTCAGGAATTCAAATACGTGTTAATTTTATAATTAGTTGAACCACTCAATTAACAGGCTGAAGTCTATTAGAGAGAGGCAATCTTTTGTGATTGGAAGTCGGCTGCAGCTCAGCTGATTTTCCACTCACTATGAGGACTATCACTCAGTTATATGCCAGAACAGAAATAGGGTCATTGAATCTAAGATTTATAGATAGTCCTACTCTTCAACAGCTTTGCATCGAGTGACTGCTCTTATGACTTGAACCTGCATTCTTGTGACCGCAAGTCCAATGCTTTCCCACAGCACCAAGCAATGGCCCATAGTTTACAACCACCCGGGTTCAAGAGTCCCTTTTTTGGGTCATATCACCCCCAATCTGATTCCTCGAACAAAATATCCTCTTCTTATAGTTACATCATAACTGAGTCTTTATAGAGAATTCTCAGTTGATTGCAGGATAATTTAAATTGTATTTAGGATCATGGTCATTCAGAAGTTAGTTCGCAGCAAAACCGAAGTCATCGAAGCAAGATGAAATCTCCATTAAGTAAAGATCATGTGCCTCTGTTTTGGAGCGTTTTTGTCAAGATCACCCTTTGAATTTGCAAGATTGCTGGTCTCATGCTGGTTATTCAAACTGGATATTACGATTGTGTTTGGTTATTATCTGTCTTTTTAAATGAAGGATATAGAAATATGTCTTCTTTGTTTCTATTGTTTTTATTTTTTCTTCTCTCGAAACAGTAACAAAACGCCATGTATGCACTTGTGTTGTGTTTGAAAGTGTCTTTGCATGTTTTATATGTTATCTGTACGAGTCATAAGAAGATTGAACCATAAAAAGTTCAAATATAAATATATAAAAGAAAATTAAATCAAACACAGAATACATGGCCAAATGAAATTGAATTTCAACCACTACACATGCTTATGCAATGGATGAAATTCACTCAAGTACATGAACGAAGGAGGGACTTAATTCGAGGATGTTAAAAGTGGTCGAACCACTCATTTAACAGGCTTAAGTCTATTAAAATCATCATAGTATTTCTTCCATACCAAGAAAGTGACATTGTTGGAAGCTATTTAATGCAAGGACAAAATATTTATTCATTATGGTTGCAGGTGAAATGATATCATGGGCAGTATTGGTAGCTTCTTCATTTGCAGCAATTCCATAATGCAGTGAAATACATGTTTGTGGATTGATCTATGAGGGTGTGAAAATGTAATATAAAACCGCTAATGAAACTTTATCGAATAATTTAAGTTTTTAAGTTGAAATAATTATCTGATATAATATTAGAATTTTAATGATAAAAGGGCACCATCTCTGTCTTTTAATAAAAATTAAATATAAAATAATGATAAATACAAGTTTTAAGATCAAAATAAAAGGAGAGAATTAGAAAGTAATATAAAAGCACCGGTAGACACATAATAACCACTTTTGGTAGGAGTATTATTGCATCATGCGGTTTTCCTCCTTCGGCAACTGATTGTGTGGTGGACGGTGCAAATTGGAAAAGGCAAAATGGAAGGCACTGCTGATAATAATAACTTGTCAGCTGCTGTGATTCCAGCAGTATGACCAGGTCTTTTCAAATTGGCATTTTCTGCTCTTTAATCACAAGCATCATTGATCTCGCACATATGAATATGCTTCGTGATGGGTACTAGTACAATCAACAAAGAAACAGGAACTTTGATTCACAGGAGTTGCAAAAAATTATGATAATTAGGACCTAATTGTCAAAGAATAAAAGATAAACAATATGCTAATCTGTGATATATTAGGACTCAATCTTGGAAGAGAAAAGCAATGCAAAATCAACTTTGTTTACGCATTATGTAAGGCTGTGTGATGAGCAAAATTCTGACATTGTGCAAATCTTGCTAATTTCAAACGTGTGATCTTGTCTATGTTCTTTGTTCATTTGTCCTTATTGTAGTTCAGCTAATAGATTAGCCCTGCAACTTTTGTCACCGTAGGTTGATTTTGTATATCTCAATAATGAAAGAAATCTACAAGGGAATGATGGTAGAGTAACTTGTTTAATCTTGGAATGTTCTCCTGCTTAGTTTGGAAGCAGTTCTTTCACTTAATGTTTTAAGTTTTTCTTCTTCTTTGCTTTGTCTACCATGTCTGAGCTATCTGGTTTCCGAATATCACATTGAATTCAAAGAAATTACTCCCATAAATTAATTTAACTGGGAGTAGTCAAATGATAGGTGGAAGCAAAGGATCCTGCTAGTGGTCCTTCGTATTATTACAATGAAAGCACTGGAAACAACCAGTGGGAAATGTCAAATGATACACCTTCAGTTACACACTCCATCTCCTTTACCTCTTTTAGAAGATTGGGTGGAGGCTTTGGACGAATCTCCTGGTATGCCATATCAAGCACAGTAACATCTCCTGTGTGAGGGAGTGGAATCTCGGTTTGCATCGACTTCTTCCTCTCGCTCTAGATTGTTGCAGTGTTTTAATTTTATACAATTCAAGCTCTATCCCTTAGAGGTGAAGATGTAGACTATGTTGATTCTGGTCAATATATGTCAAAGTAATGTGGATTTCATTTGTTTTATGCTTCTCTGATTGTCAGGGTCCCCTATTCCAACAGCGGCCATACCCATCACCAGGGGCTGTTTTGCCAAGGAATGCCGAGGTTGCTTCACAAACCAAGAAATCTAGCTCTCGTTACACACCTATATCTAAGAGAGGAGATGATAGTGATGCCCTTGGTGATCCTGAATGAGGTTCTGGTGTAAACAGAGTTGATTTTATCCCTTCTTCCAGTGCAGCAGTACCGCATGTTCCCTGTGCATGGAGGAGTTTTCTTCCGCAACGTTATTGAAACAATCAAAGAAGTAACTGGGACTTTCTGCAAGGAGGCGTGTTGTATTTGTGACCCGCTGATTGATAGTTTGATATCTCCTAGCCATTTGGCTTTTCTTCTACAGAAAAACGTTCTTTGATGGTTTAATTAAAATTGTCTCCAACACGTGCAGGTTGAGCTGGAAGTTTATATGGGGTGCTAAGAACTCTTCTGCGAAGTTGAAACAAGAGTAGAAAAGAGAGGGGAATGTCTTTAGTTTGACGTACATGCCTGAGTTTTACACAACATGTGTTGGACTAGAACTAGTTCGAGAACCAATTCCATACACTTTGCAGCTTATTCTGCTCTCGATTTTGGTTTAGAGTATGTTGCAGGAATTCCTGTGCTGATCATGTAAAATCTCTCCTCTCCCCTCGTATCTTATTAAACACATCCACATGTACGAGCAACCAATGGCAGCCTCATAGCAGGAGCTTAAAGAGTGTATTCTAGCAATGCCTATGGGGTTGGAGAAAGGTGGACGAAAACATTCATGCTAATAAGAGCATGTTTTCTCTTACAACTTTCTTTCCCTCTGCAATTATCATGGTTAAAGCATAACCAAGGTAAGGAGCTAAAGAACACAGCTCAGCCTACGCCCCATGCTAGCAAATGTTTGGACCAATTGGGTGTCGTAGTACTAGTTTTTCCTTTGTCTCTTGCTTAACTACAGTTCATATGGCAGAGGTTGGTCATCATGGTGGGCTCTAAATGACTAGTTTTCCAAGAACACATGATCATGCGATGCTCTGGCCACCGGACAGTGTGAGGACTCGGTGATAATTCCCATTATGTCAACGAAGGGAATTATTAAGCGAAGGCAATTCACAAATCTCTTTTTTGTCCTAGTAATTAACGCACACCAAAACAAAATATCCGCTCCATGCTTGGTAAAAAAGCAATTGAACAACTCAATAAAAAGCATTAAAAAAGAGTCATCAATTGAATGATTTTCAAACAAGCACTAGGGGTGAGATTACAAAGAATAGTTATTAAATCTGCCCGGTACAGATTAAGAACTGATCCAGGCTGAGTTTTATTTTAAATTGTTTTGAATATTGATGTGGTCAAATCTAAATGATTGTGTGGGTTACTCAGCAACTTAATTAACCTAGCTAAATTTACGTAAAACTTGTTCAGAATCTATTTTAAAAAAATTATTTCTAATGATGTTATTTTACTTTCTTTCTTTTTTTTGTGTATAAAATAACTATAGATATTAATATGGATTGATTTAGTAATAGTTTTTAAACTCGATCCGATCCAAGGTCAGGGTTCCAGGTTTTGACCGGATCATCAGGTCACTCAGATCATTTTTTTTAAAATCAAAACGGCATTGTTTTAGTAAAAAACAAAAACAAAAGTCAACGGGTTGCAACTAGGTTTTTGACCGGGTCTTGCCAAGTCAACTAAGTCACTAGGTCAACCCGCCAAGCCAGCTGGGTCAACTAAAATTTTTTCTTTTCCTGTTTTTTCTTAAACTTAGCCCAGTTCTACCTCTTAATTAATAGGATCTCAAAATGACCTATCGAGTCTAGCCAAGTTTCAAAACCATGAATTTAGCGACTCACAATTTAATCCACCAATCTAATAATCAAGCCTTAAACTGATTAAAACATGAAGCGAGTCTAATTAGCGGGTTTTGAAATATATATACAGCAACATGTTTCTTAACAGCATTGTATTCATAATTTTCAGTACAAATAATTTTATATATTAATAAAATATAAAAATTAATTTATTAAATAATATTAAATACTAAAGAAATGAATGTAATTAGCGAGTTTTGCAAGAAATCAACTACGAGAAACTAATGTGGAAAACATAGCACTGTTCGTTTAGAAATTGGTAATTTAAAAATTAGTCCCTATAATTTTAAAAAATGAATTAAATGGTCCCTTTAGTTTCAAAAATAATTAATTAATCTTTATGTTTTTAAATCAATTTATAACTTGATCATTTTCACGCATTTTATAGTCCTTTACAACTTATTTCAATTTTTTTTGTTAAGAAATAGAAGAAAAAAACAAATAATATGGAAACATTAAGAGAAAAGAATTTTTTTTTAATAATCAAATATTAAATCAAGCATGAGCAATAATATAATTACCATAATTTATCTGGAGTTTGACTCGGTTAAAGATCTGGATTGCTAGGTCAACCAAAACAATATTGTTTTAGTGATTTTTTTAAAAAAAACATCATCATTTAAAACAAAAAAAAATCTTTAAAATTGATCTATTAAATCACCTGAATTTAACCAGATCAATATCTAAACTGGTTCAATAACAAATTCAAACCGAGTTAAACACTAAATTAGTGAGTTATCAAATCAACTTATAAGATCAATTTAAATTCGACG
This sequence comes from Populus deltoides, assembly GCA_015852605.2. NCBI lineage: Eukaryota > Viridiplantae > Streptophyta > Magnoliopsida > Malpighiales > Salicaceae > Populus > Populus deltoides. The sequence goes on from CM027585.2 coordinate 14,261,413, forward strand.
ATTATGATCAACGATGATTAACAAATTAATTTATTAATTTTTAAATTAGAACTATTATTTAATTAATTTTATAAGAATAGAGTGATTAAGCTCGACATTAAGCCATTGTTTCATTAAGTTTATTATTTTTTATTTTTAAATTATCTTAATATTCTAATATTAAAAATAAATTTTAAAAAATAAAAATATATATTATTTAAAAATATTTCCGAATAAAAAAAGCACCGTGAAAACAACTTCTGACCTGTATCGAACACTCTCCTAGAAGGGGTGGTGTTGACCCCGGCAAGATGGCACAAATTCCAAAGGTGCAAACAACAAGAGAATTGAGGGACACTAACACTGTTGGCGTGCTACACACCACGCGTATTTTAGGATAAAACAACCCCACTTCCCTTCCATTTCTCCTGACCATTTTTCACCCGCTGCACACTCCACTGTAGTCAAGTCTCTTCTCTCTAGCATACACACAGAATCTACTGTCAGATCCAGACAACCCCTTTTAATCCTTCCTGCTAAGGTAGCATAAAGTTTTGATCTGTAATTAATTCTTGCTTTCTTTTCATATTTATGTATGAATGTATTTCTGTCAATTCTTCCTGTTTGATCTTGACATGTTTGTTTCCTTATTTGGGTTTGATCTGTTTTTTTTATTAAAAAAAATTTGTGCGTTTATGGAATTGGTTATTTTTAGTGATTGAATATAGAAAACGAAGTAAAAATGGAGTCTTTTTTGTCTCCTGTTTGATTGAGTGATTGTGGCTTGTTAAGTAGATATAAAAATTATGCAAGAAAGAAACTTTTTTTTCTGCCAATTCTGTTGTGGTGGATAGTTTATTGTATATCTGTATATGGGTTCATTTTGTTTCCTTTTCTTTTTCTGGAGATTTTAATTGATTTTTTTGTAGACAATGGATTCATTGAAAAATTAGCATTCAATAGTGTGTTAGTGTGTGTATTGGTGTGTGCATGTCCAGCTGATAGAGATTGACTTTATTTGAGAGTTGATTTTAGCTCGATGAGAGGGTGCTTGTATAAGTTTGAGAAATTGATAGAATTTGATGTGTTTTGCATAGTATTTTCTTAGCAAACATCACCTCGAGGTAAATGATTGAGTAGGAATGCAATTATTAGGTTTTTGGGTGAGACAATTTTCATATGGTGATTGAATATTTTGTCGGATTGCTTTGTAGATAATGAGTTTGTATTTAATGTGGTGGTTTACTCGTTGTCAGGCAGTATGCTGTAGATAATTGTTAAAGTTTAGGTGCTTTGGGACTGGAACTGGGTTTTGTGCTGGGAACCTTTTCAGAGGAGGAAGAGTAGACAAGTGGAGAGGATGTCAAGCAGCAGAAATACCCACTGGTGTTACAGTTGCAGGCGGCCAGTTCGACTGCGTGGGCGAGATGCGGCTTGCCCCTACTGCAGTGGAGGATTTGTCCAAGAACTTGATGATATGCACCGCATCAGTCCATTGGATTTCTTTGGAATGGACAGTAATGATGATCGTGACCAGAGATTTGGGCTCATGGAAGCTTTCTCAGATTTTATGAGGCAGCGAATGGCAGATAGAAGCCATAATCATGATATTAGATCAAGATCAGATTCAGTTCCTGGACATAATCCAGGTTTCGGTCCTTTGTTGATCTTTGGTGGCCAAGTTCCTTTTAGGTTGTCTGGAAATGGTGGGTTTGAAGCTCTCTTTTCTGGGGCTCCTGGTGTTGCCTTTGCAAGGGGTAATGCAGGTGACTACTTTATAGGCCCTGGACTGGAAGAATTGTTCGAACAGCTTTCAGCTAATGATCAGCGGGGCCCTCCCCCAGCTACCAGGTCATCAATTGATGCAATGCCTACTATTAAGATCACACAAAAGCATCTTCGCTCTGATTCGCACTGTCCAGTCTGCAAAGATAAATTTGAGCTGGGATCTGAAGCAAGGCAAATGCCGTGTGATCATTTATATCACTCAGATTGTATAGTCCCATGGCTAGTCCAGCATAATTCGTGCCCTGTTTGTCGCCAGGAGCTACCCCCACAAGGATCAAGTAGCAGACACAGTTATCAAAGCTCAAGCTCTCGAAGCAGAAGCAGCAATTATAGTGGAAGGGAGAATAGCAGAGGAGGAAGACGCAATCCATTGTCTTATCTGTGGCCCTTCCGCTCATCTAATTCAAGCTCAAACCATGATGAGACTCCTGAAAGCAGCTCTCCTGCCATGCATGAAAACAACCCCCATATGGGGTATTCAGGATGGCCTTTTAACTAGGGTGTTAATATGTTGTAAACACAATATGTTGTCATTGTCTAAATGAATCATGGTGCCTCCATTTATAGTTGACCTACTATCTTGGAGTGAGTGGTTTGAGAATTGAGTCCTTGAAGTTACAAGCGTGGAGTCTGTTGTTTGAAAAGTAATTGAGGACCATTCATGTTTTCGCTGAAACTTTTACTGTAAATGACTTTTTAGTATTCTCCTCTTAATCACATGTGCTTATAACACACTCTTTATAATCTTGGTTGTGCCTGATGGTGGTACTGAATCTCCTTAGGTTTTTGCTCAAATAACTTGTCTCTTTTTGGTTGCCCCGCCTCTCTTGTTTCATCAAGCTGGCAATGGGATTGAAAGAAACATTTTCTAAATCTAGGAAGAACGCGGATTGATTGTTGAACTAAAACTTGGAATTAAGGGTTCTATAAGCATTGGACAAAGTAAATTTCATGCTAGTGGTTGTATGCAAAATGTTTTTAATGACTATGAGAGTTTTGCTTTTCAAGTTTCACGGTTTTTTATCCCTTCTGACAAGGGAACGGAACCCTATTTCAATTCTCAATGCATCTTATTTTGTTGGGTGAAAGGACAGAGAAATACCAGCTTGGTAATACCAAGCTGCAAGAGAAGCACACCAAAAAGTAAAGGCTCGAAAGAGACTCGAATGAAGCTCTTTAACATTTTTTATTGATCCCACATTCAAAATCTTTCATGCATCCACAGACATCTTTCAAAAGAGTCACTAAATCAAGCTTAGTATATTACACCGACGACTATGGAGACCGCGAAAACTCCTCCTAGGTTCTGCTTGCTAATTTTACAAGTACAGATTCCAATCTTAAACAACAGCAAAGAAGACGAAACTTCAGTTTCTCAAACCAAAAAAAAAATTTAGCAACTGGGTCATTTCCCTTTTGTTTATTCTCACTCGTCATGTAATCTTACATTCAACTTCTTCATTACTTTACTCTTTGTACCAACCTTAAATCACTCCCACAGGGTAAACAGCTCCATGCCCACACTATCTCTTTGGGATTTCAAAATCATCTCATTCTGGTTTCCAAGTTTGTCCCTTTTTACTGATGCCCATATCGTCACTGTGAATTCAAATATTTTGAACCCTTTGCCTTGGAACTTGCTTATCTCTATGGAAAGGATCTTTCAGCAGATAGAGAAATGGTACATAAAGGGGTTAGACCCGATAATCTCACTTATCTTCCAACTCAAGTGCCCCTTTTAATATTTCCTGTCTGTACGCACACTATAGCAGGAGCGTGCGTACAAACAGGAAATTCTTAAGGAGCAGTTGAGTTGCTTTCTCAGATGAGAAGGTGTGGCATTTATTTGAATCCAGTGGCAATGATTGTTAGCTTGGGTGCATGTTCACACATTGAAGCCATTAAGTTAGGAACAGTGATTCATGCTTCTGCCATTTCGTAGTTGCTTTGAGGGGTTTGATACGTAAGAAATGCTGACATTTTATTTCAATCAAAGGAAACCAAGAGTATAGCTACTTGGAACTCCATGCTTTCTGCTTATACGAGCATGGACCGATCTGAGGAAGCCGTTCTGGTCTAGTAGCTAAAGGAAACATGTTTGAAAAGATGTCAACTCTCTATGGTATAGTTCCTGGAGAGGAGCACTTTTCTTGCATGGTTGATCTCTTTGGGAGGGCTGGATTGTTAAATAAAGCAAAGTAATTAATCACCAGTATGCCTTACAGGCCAGACACTGCTATGTGGGGCCCTCTTATAGGAGCCTGCCTGATCCGTGGTAATACAGAGATAAGGGAATGGCAGCTGAGAAATGTTGGAAATGAAGCCTGAAAATCCAGTTTGCTATGTGTTGATTGCTAATATGCATGCTGCTGCTTGTCGTTGGAGCAAGCTGGCAGAAGTCAGTACTTCTATGAGGGATTTAGGTCAAGGCCCCTGGATGTGCCTGGGTGGTTGATGTCGGCTCTGAATTTCCCCCCTTTGTCGTTGTTGACACAACCAAAAATCAAATGATCTTTACGTATTGTTGGAGGGGTGAGTAGATGCTGATCTAATGAAAGCCGCTGGTTATGTTGCCGGAGAAAATCTTAGCTCCGAAGATAAGAGTATTGAAGGAAATAGAATGCTGCAACATGTGAAATATTGTTTTGAAGTTGGTCTTAGCTCAAGTGCACCGGAGCCTGGAACTGTCTTGTCTTTCTGATTTTTACTTGGAGGGAGAGTGCTCAAATGCAACCTGTAAATGCACTTTGAAGTATAATTGTCAGACCGACACCAGATCAATTGTCAGGCCGGTCTAGAGTTTGATTTGATGAGTTTAATTTGATTTAAGACCTGTATTATTGGGTTGCTGGGTTAACCCACGAGTCACCGTATCAATGGTTAGGTCATGAGGTGGGGCGATCCAAATTTAAAAATTAATAACTATGCGTTGAACTTCTTTGGAACTACAGCATTTTTTACAAGGAAGGCTAAAGATTAATAATTAGATTCTCCTGCTATGTACCATGAAGTATCCATTTCTTTTCAATAGGTTTGATTGAGAGCTTATAGACGTCAATAACTTAGCAAGGATACGATTCAGTACGAAGTAAACATTTTTTTTCTTTTTCCTTGTACTTGAAATGTTGCAAAATCATCACTAAGGATAATGGTAGATCAATAAAGATCTGTGGGGTTATTGTAAGCAACTCAAGGTGTACAATCAAGCGCGAGAAAGTTGATGGGGTTAGAATCGGACGTTCACCAGAGCTTGATAGATAGTCGATAATAGAGCAGAACCACTACCTTTTGCATTAAGGAGCCAATCAAAGACGTTCACAAGAAAGGCATGATAGGAGGAATACATGTTGCAATATAATATTGCAAAAAAAAAATATTCAAGGGTCCTTCCACCAGCCAGAAAGTGAAAATCATGATATGCTGTAGGAAAAACGGTACCGGGTTCTCCTACAGCTTCCAACAGATCCCTAGAGCTACGCTGCTACACTAATTCCAGTCATTTACCAGCTTCCAGTTGATCACTACGAAGGAAATTTACAGGTCATGTTTGGCTGCTTCACCAACCACCACCACCTCCTGACCATCCATTGTCGGCTTGTGATTGTGAAGAATCTCTCTTAGAGGCCGTACCCCATTTCCCATCGTCAGTGACTCCACCACTTCCTTGACCCACATCGCCGCCACCGCCTCTTCCACCAGAACCCCAGCCACTTTGTGTCCCACCTTTTTTAGAGCTATTACCCCACCCAGAATTCCCATTGTCAGTGCCCCCACCACCAGTTCCATGACCAGAGTCACCACCACCACTTCCACCTCCACCAGCACCCCAGCCCCCTTGTGCTGAATCTCTTTTCAAGCTAGTATTACCCCAGCCAGCATTCCCACTATCAGTGTCACCACCATTTCCATGGCCCCGACCACCATTATCACCACCACTTGCACCAGTTCCCCAGCCACCAGGAAAGGCTTCCCTGCCAGGAGAGTTTTGGACTTTGGCACCTGGGAAACTGCCCCAACCTTCATCGTTATCCTTGGTACCTGAATCCCATCTGGGCTTGTCATAACCAGAATCTTGCCTCTCATTGCCACTATTATTTCCTCTGGTGCTGTTATACGATCCGCGACCACGTCCTCGCCCACTAAATGGTCTTGGGGGCCCATTCTGATGACCATCTCGACTACCACCACTTCTATAATCATTTCGACCTGTGAAAATGAAACATGGGAGAGCATAAAAGATTTTTACAGATGAGAGAAAATAAGAAGAAAACCAAAATCTTGGTCTAAAGCTTGAACCAAAGGCAAAAGCAAAATATAGATGACAGCCTAATATGTTCACTAGATCTGAAGTGGATCAGGCACTTCTCTAGTCTGCCGAAACAGCCCTGGAGACCTGCTGTACACCAAGAAATCTTAAGCATCATAAAAGCGAATGTTTTTAGCAGCATAGATGGTTTAGTCAATGCATCCAATATGGATCACTATTTTCATCAAGATCAAGGTAACTCCACAAGTTGGGGTTATCCTGGAGAATTCAAATACTAACAGGGGCAAAATTTAATGGACTCAGAAATGCAAACTCAGAAAGTTTTAAAAAATTCGTTAGTTTTTCATGATAGAATTTTGTGTATTTAAGTCGCTAAGCAGAGGTCATATAAGAAATAAAGAAAACCACATGCAGGCACTGTTCAGCCAAAGCCTTAAACAAACTGAACAGGCAAACCAATGGTATCTTAGATGGTTTGCATCAACATATTGTATATCCACCTTCATTTTTTGAAAAATGTTTTACCTGTCCTGGAACCTGGACCAGAAGAACGATCTCTGTCAAAAGATTGCCCTCTCCAGCCATCTTCATCCGTTGAACCACCCCAGGAAGAACCCCTTGTTGCAGGGCTTCGCATTGGGACCATGGCAGCAACTGACCTGATTGATGGTGCTGATTCATGTAAGGGATCATCTATATGCTTTTGAAAATATGCCACAAGCCGGTCAATGTCCTCAAACATGCGCTTTCGAAACTTGAATCCCTTAGGATATAGACCAACATACTCGTGATGTGGATTTGTACTCCTTATATAAGTGAGAATGAAAGTCCCTGGGTGTTCATGAGAAATGCCAAACGAATAAACTATCCTAGTAGGCTGTTGTGATTTCTCAATCCTTAGGAGCTCATCAACTTCTGCTTTAGTGCCACTTCTGAACTTGCGATAATTTAGCATTGACTTTAGATGGCCCACCAAGGGATCAACATAGCGGTCCATTACCTACATCCAAAACAAAGTCAACACTGATCTAGCAATATCAAGAAATGAGGGACAAGAGAACAAGTGTTTATTCATCGCAATGGAATATGCAAGAGCAACCATAACTCGTTGTGTTCTTTTTTTCCAACTCCTGTAATAATTACACAAATTACAAGAGAAGCCTTTGAACTGAGAAGCTGAAATAAAAGAAACCAACCTCATCCAAATCCTCAAAAGAATCCTCTCCTATTTTCAATGTCTTCCCAATACGAAGTAAACTTGTGATATCTTTGTGTTCCTTCCCCCCTTCGACTATGTCTTTGTGAGCATAAACTCCATCATAAACTTTAAGGGTTAAAGTTAAATACGAAGGTCCACGAGAACTAGGACGAATAATACTTTCTCCGGGATCCTTGTCAGATAAGAACTGCAAGAAAAAAAATATTAAAGAAAAACTAAATTTAGATTTAACAAACAATTGTGAAAAAGAGAAACAAACCAATTTTGATGAAGATTTTCAGAGTATAATGCTAATCCAAAGCAAAATATAGGTAGAATCCAACCCCAGGTCATGTGAATACAGATGAAGAGGAATCAAGCAACAAGGCAGAAATGAAAATAATGCAAAATTTCTTTTTAAGAATTCCAATTGAACCATATGGGAAGATAGTTTTCACAGTCCGATTTGATCTATTAAACATGTGACCAATAGTATACAATTATAAGGCATCAAGAAGGTACCTCCATGGCTTCATCAGCAGTTATATTCTGGAAGCGTGGATGAACAATCATCCTAGGCTTAAAATGTTTCTTTGCAAGCTCCCTCTCTTTGCGAACCTTCTCCTGCTCACTCCTCATACTGCTTTGGTCTTCATGAAAATAGAGGTCAAGGTTTTGTACCTGCCGATATCGGTTACTTCTCATCTCACTGTCTTTGCAAACCAAGAACACTTGATATCTATTCTTTTGAATTGATTTGATCTTGCAAGTCAGTATATCATCTTCGCGCAGCTTGTCAGACAACTCAGGTATATCCCTCCAATCATCAGCATAGTCCTCCTTCGTAAGAATCCCAGTCAGACCAGTTTCCAGTGCACATATTGCCTTTCCACCAACCACTCTGCGAACCGTGGCTTGTACAACTCTCCCTTCAGCAAGGGTATCCTCAGTTTCACCTGAAATCATATAAAATTCCTCATCCTGGGTTGGTTCTTTATACTGTTTACGCCAATCCTGGAAACCTTGAATCAGTTCCATTTTTATATCTTTGAAAGTCTCCTTCTTGTTGTCCCGCTTATTGTCTTTAAAATACAAATCAAAAGCAAATGTTTTCAATAAATTAGGCCGCTCTCTAACATATTCTATTGCCATCTCTAATGCATCGTCATCGTCGTTTGCATCACCACTGTCCTTTTCATAAACAACTTTTGCCAACTCCTGTGCGAGACCATAGGATTCTGGATGTATCCTCGTATCATCTAACACATCAATGAACTGGCTGCTGCTAGCAGCAAGGCCACTCCTCCGGACACGCAAAAAACCAACTGCATTGACAAACACCTTTTTACCAAGACCGTGAGCTGTAACAAAGTCCTTGCGAGTGAAAATCGCTCCAGTTCTTACTAGAGACCTCTGTAAAGATGCTGCCTTTCTAGGTCCAAGCCCAGAAATGAACTGCAAAGGAGCGAATAACCATTCATGGCTTGTGGCCAAATTAATGTCAAGGCCCACCTGGTTTGTGGCATCTACCATAACTTGTTCAATCACCAAGTATTTCTCATCAGGGGTAAGAAAGTTCTCCAAAGGGTTTAGTTTCCAAGATAAAATCTCCCTGGCTGGACCACATAGTGTTGCAACCATAGCCAAAGGATTTTGCAGACAACGGCCAAGAGCAACAGCCCGTTTAACAATGCCTGAGAACATAGAAGAAGACAGGGTTATTTGCATGAATAATGGACTTTTAAGATTAAGAACAGCAGCAAGACAATATATCATACCTGACTGCCCAGGTAGTTGATCAGAAGAAATCCGAGAATTTTCATATAAACGAGGAAGAGATTCGTCCCCATACACAACGCTCAGTTCATCCATCTCATGTCCAACATCTCTAGGATTTTCCTCCACCATTTTAAAGATAATCTGATAAAGGTGGAATGAAATAAAATAAGCACCTGATAGAATGAACTAAAGAGAATCACATAAATACTATAAATGACAACCGCACACACTCAAGCAAAAAGGAACTCCTCGCAAAAACAAGTTATAGACAGAGCATAGCAGAATCAATGTTGAGTTGAGCTGCAATGAAGCTTTGAAAATGTCAACAGTAAAAAGTGATGTGAGAAGGATGAATAACGAGAAAGAGGGGTAATGAGAGATCCTCCTTCTTGAACAAAGAAACTAAAACCAGTACAACAGTTTCTCCTGCTTCTAAGCATATTTGCCAGAGAAACATCTCTAAAGTAATCTGTTACAGTGCCCTAAAAGGACCTATAATTCTACTCTCATCAAACTCAAATAAATTGGCCAAGTATGACAAATGGGTAAAAATAGACCAGTAACAGTAGAGTTTCAGCAATAAAACAAGGGGGAAAAAAGGTTTCCTGCAGCCTTTTTTTTTTTTTTTGAAAAATTAATAGGTTAAACATTTTTCTACTGCTTTTAACAATGCGTAGTGATCTCGTTATCATTTTCTGCTAAGCAGCTTATGTTCAAACAGGTTGCAGGCACTCGTCCAAATTGAGCTACAATATTAATTCCACAAAATTTCCATAAATCCAAACCTAGGGAAATGATAACATCATATGTGTCTTCTTTCATTCGAAAGAAAAATAAGTTCTTTGTTAATTGTTATGGTTCATGACTTCACATACTTTGCTTTTCATAACATAGTTGTACAGATGTTAGCTCCAACTCCAAGGCTTAGAAAAGAGAATTGTTTGAGGGTGTTTGGAAGTGTGGTAATGGTTGCTTTTTAAAATGCTTTTTGCTTGGAAAAACATCAAAATAATGTTCTTTTATTTTTTAAAATTTATTTTGGACATCAACACATCAAAACGATACAAAAACACTAAAAAAATAATCTGAAGCAAAAAAAAAATTCAAATTTTGAAGAAAAGCATGTTGAAACTCACTCCCAAACGGTATCCCATATCTATATCTATCGAGAAAACCATTTGATAAAAATAGTGAAGAGAAATATCTGAAAAGCCTCATGTCTCAATCAAAACAATGTGAACTTGTGATAAACTTCTGTGTGGTTTCTCATACAAGGCCCAGATGATCAAATGCATTGGTATATGGAGCATTCATGGCCATACACTTTGAGGTAGATCACTGTGTTAATTAGTAGATACTTTGGAAAGATTTCAAAAGTCCGGGAGCAAAATAAAAGCTTCTAACAGTGTCAAATAAAAGTTTTAATAACCAAGTGTTCCTTAAACAATTAAAGCTGCCTAAAACCTGGTAGCATCTGCATCCACTATGTTGGAAGCAGGGAAATTCTTACTGCCCTGGTAGCAGGAAATTTTGTTCATATAGACAGCATCTCAACTACTTTACAAAATAATATAACAACGGCATGAATCAGTCCAGCACACACATAACAAAATCACAGCATCTGAGACATGATTTATTCGCAAAAAATACCATGACTCGAGGACAAGTTCATTATTGTTTACCTCATAAATATCATCTTTCAGTTTAGTACAAGACAAGTGTGCAGCTCCCAGAACCACCACGTGAGGTTGGTGGTCTGTCATAAATTTCAGAACACGTTGCTGATCATTTTTCTTGCGTTGCTGATCATTAACATTTTGAGATCTTAATGTAAGGGACCCAGTGTAAAGCACATCTAAAACCTCCCCAGATGAATCTAACATCACAAAGGTAGTTGCTGGTTTTCCAGGACCCCAACAGCAGGCCATCACCCTAGGTGCAGCTTCATCGTCCATGGAAACATCACTTTCTTTCCGTTGATATGGTCCCACAGAGACTTTATTCCACAGAACCTTCCCATATTCATAAAGCAACCAGTTTTTAGCTCTGCTAGTCAACAAGGATCTAGCCTCTTTCTCCATTGAAGGTAACAAAAAACCAAAGAGTGCATCCTTCAGTATCAAACTCCTTTGCTCATTCCACAGTTGAGCATATTTACTGACACCAACACTCAAGTAGCGACCATTACAGTCCTCAATCAATTGATCCATAACTTTTTGTGGAAGCTTAACAGTGACTTGAAGAAGTTTCTCCTCTTCAGCCTTTTGGATAAGGATCCATTGTGCATCCTCAAACATCTTGATTGGCTTTTCACGCAACCATTTGACACCCGCAAACTGATGGAAGGAATCAATAGCAGCATTCCCATCTGCCGTTGGACTTGTAGACACAACAGCATTGTCCATAAAAATGAAACGGACATATCTCCTGACACAGGGCTCACAACTTATCTCAACTGCAGCCTGAAAGAATACACAAAAAAATGGTTGAAGGATATTCAAACTCGACCTCATGAAGCATCATTCAGCAGAACATTTTGTAGTTGTAGATGTGGAAAATAAGAGCATTGATTCATACCATGTGCCTAGCCCCTTTAAGAACTGTTTGGGGACTTTCGAACATTGCACATGTAAAATTCGAAGCCATCTCCTCTGGTGTTTCCTTGGCATCCTGCAACTCGTCCTCCTGAAATCAAATGAAACAAAAAAGTTATGCTTCCATAAAAACATCAACAATCACTAGCCTATGCAAACTCACCATCTTTAATAAAGATAACTGCATTCCCAGTTGCTCGGCACTGTAACCAAATTTGCTTGCAACTTCCCATAGGCCAGCCTTACTACAGATACTGTATTGTGATCTCCGCATGGGCCTCTTGTACTGTCCTTCATCAGCCCCAACCTCACCTGGTGGAAAATGCAGGTTAAATTTTGCATCGACATCATCAACCTCTCTTTCTGATTCAGCAGTCTTCAGTGATTTAAGAATTGACTCAAACAGCTGCTGATTTAAATTAAGTCTCGTTTCATCATATATCCGTCGAGATTCTTCTTCAAAGCGCTTATTGTAGTATGAATTGAGGGCACTCTTTCGTTTCTGAAGAAGTAGCCACTTCCTGTCCAAGTCCTGGATGGCCCAAAGAACCTAAAAGGAACCGTGTGCATGTTTAGTACCTAAAAATTTTATTATGTCTCCTGATGTGTGAGCTTCACTCTGGAGCTAAACAAAGGTGTCAATCCCATGATAAGTTACTTACCTTGTGCCACTTGAATGTGGGAGTTTTATCGGTGTCATCATAATTTTCATTGTCTTCATGTTGATCGGGATCTTTCAACAGGCTTAAACATTCCTCTTTCCGATACATAGCAATGAAGGGTATCTAAAATCAAGAATGGAATGTCAATAAACTAAGGTGAAATTGGATCAAAACAATAAAAAATAACATGCGAAAATTAAAAATATATGTGTATATATATATACTAACATCTAACTTCTGAATGTGATGTAATTCCAAAAATCGGGTAACATCATCCTTGTTTATAAACAGTCCATTCTTGGCAAACAAAGGTACTGTTCCGCTTGCAATCTGACTATATAACCAGTTGCTCTCCTCCAGTATGCTGAAATCATCCAATGGAGGAGGACCAGTGCTTTCCTCGGATACCTATAAATATAAAAAGAGCGAAGAACGGATGCCAGCATGAAGATAACTGGGAGAAATCAAAACAGTAGTAATTTCTCAAAAATAGACACGTCAAAAAACCTGCATTCTTTCTGGAATATCAATCATGCGAATCTGATCATCTTTCTCAGTCATGTATTTTTCAAATAGGACAGTTGGTTCAAATTCATCTTCCAATCTCCTTTCTCTCCATTCACTAGATTCTAAACCTTGCTTGCGCATCTGTATGAGTTCATCAACATCACCAAATATTTCTTGAGCTTCTTGCAAAGCAGAAGATGAAGCTCCAGATGCCTGCCGAGATTTCTTTTTCTTTAGCTTCTTGCGTCTACATGATGAGCAAAATAATTAAAACACTTATAAGGTAACATAAACCACACGAATTGCATGGGTAATGGAAGCCATACCTCACTAAAGTTCCATCCTCGTCATCTTCATCCACAATAAAATCAGCCATCTCATCCTCATCACCAATGTCTGCATCCTCTTCCACTTCTTCTTGCTCCTCCTCTTCAGGCATATCCTCAAGTGGAACACCTGTGGTAATGCAAGACATGATTACAATGTCAAGCACTCAGTATACAAAATACCATAATTGGAAAAACAGGAGCAGGATGCACATGCCTTCATCATCACCAAATAAGCTGCGCTTCAGTTTCTCCTCAGCAGTTCGCCCACCTTTACCACTTCCATCAAACTCGTCATCAGAAAGGTCCTCATCTGAATCCCTCTGAGCTTTCTTCAAACGCTTGAATTTTTTGCTATCCTGACATAATTTTTAAGCAAGCTCTCATAATAATAAGCCAAACTATTCATCTATACAAACAGTGCAAGAATTGACCTGCAATATTATCGACGAGAAACATTACAAAGCTCACAACCTTTGGCCGATGATGGTACACATTGTTGTCCCGCAGGAGCTCGTAATCATCTTCATCAAGGACATCCTCAGCTTCTCTGAGGGCATTGAAACGAGCATCATTAACACCAATAGCCCCATTTTTTAAACCACAATTGCCAATAAAACAACTCGTAATCCATTTTCCATCACTCAGTCATAAAAATTCCTATCATTCTATATACCATGGAAAAACTACAGAAACACAATGAAAGTAAAGAGAAACAGACCTTTTCTTCTTTTTCTTCTTCTTCTTGAGCCTCTCTTCATCACTATCTGCCCTCCCCTCTTCTTCATCCGCCTCCTCTTCTTCCTCAACATCATCCACTATAAAATCATCCTTCTCATATTCATCCTGCCCTTCTTCTGCGCAAAAACCACAAAACTAAATCACGCATTCCTAAACACAATTCAGCACTTCCCTTCCAACAAAAACAAAAAACCCATTTTTCCCCAAAAAAATAATTTCCCTCAAAATAAACATCATAAACAGCTCATGCAAAGAGCCCTAGAAACAAAAACCAGTAACCCAGTAACCCAAAACTTAACAAAAACCCACTCGAATTAAACCTGAAAAACTCCAAGAAAAAAACCCATAAAAGTTAAGCAAGTGCAAACCATCCTCTTCGTCGTCGTCGTCGTGGTGGCGGCGGTCAATTCTATCTCCATCAACAGGCTCTCTCTCTTCGTCTTCGAACTCCACCTCATCTGCAAAAACACACCAAACCAAAACCACAAACAGCAAATGCGTTAGCAAATTACAAAACTAGACTACGGCCGGTTTAGGGTTTTTAGGGTAGAGCTAGCGATTTTCCTTACCTTCATCAGAAACCACGTTTTTGCCCATACTGATTGATTAGTTATTGAAGTGAAATCGAAAATTAAAAACCAAAAAAAAGCACGAAGAGAGATGAGAAAAAATTGAGAGATTTGAGAGTGAGAGTGTGTCTAGTGTTTGGATTTCTTTTGACGATGGTGAAGAAGTGAAGATTGAAGAGAGAAACTAGAAGTGGGAGAGAAAGTTGAGTGATTTCTGTTGCTTGATTTTTATAGTGATGTGATTGGGCTCTTTTGCTTCTTTTTTTGGGTCTGTTCTCCTATATGGTATTGGGCTTTTAGGCTGGGCTATGAAGGTGGGTTCGGCTCTGGAAATAAACTAGAGAGCCTAGCCGTTACCCGCTGTAGGAACTTTCCAAAACTATTTATAGTTTAAAAAGATATTAAATTAATTTTTTTAATATTTTTTTATAATTTTAATATATTAATTTTTAACAGTGAAAAAAAATAAAGTATTTAAAGTAAAAAAATATTCTAAAAAGCATTGTGCATTTCTTAGTGTGTCTAGGAGTGCTTTTATTTTAGTGTTTTTCAAGAGTGTTTTTAACTTAAAAAAACACTAAACTAATGTTTTTATTATTATTTTTTTATGATTTTGATATGTTTATGTGTAAAATAAAAAATAAATAAATATTTTAATATATTTTAAAATAAAAAATTATTTTGAAAAGCACAATACATGTTTGAATAAGAAAAAATACAGTGACTAAAAGATAAACTTGTAACTTTTAAAATCTAAATGAGTCTTAACAAGATTAATTTTTTAAATATATATATATATAATAGAAATTATAATTTTAAAGCTTGAAAAATCTAAACTGTTTTTTTTTTTAGCACTGTGTCACTGGTTGTTTATTTTAGCGTTTTAAAAATATTTGAAAATTTTTAATTTTTTACTATTTTAATATTATTTTAATGGTCTAATATCAAATATTATTTTTAAAAATATTATTTTAATATATTTTTAAATAAAAAAATATTTTAAAAACCAATTACCATCCTAAACCAATCACTCAAACTCGATTAACGAACCACATAGCATAGGACCTGGGAACAATCACAAAGCAAAACGTCATTCCACGTCAACAATTCTATTTATCTCGTCATCGTCAATTGTTTGGCATTTGTAGTAAGCTCGTTGTCTCCGCCACAGTAACACCCAACACATAGCTGCTGAAACATCAAAACAATCTAACTTGACCGCTTGTCGGTCAGGATTTTGTTTTTTCACGACAGTAAAATACTCTTTGCTCAACTTCCATTCAACTCATGGGATCTTAGATGGGCCCATGTTTGTTGGGCAAGATTCTCTATCTCTAGCATATGATTGAATTTTAAAATTTAATACCATACTTCAATTGATTTTTTAATTGCATTAAACAACATATTTGGTTAATTCAGTCACATTTTCAATAACTAATTAATTTGACTAAACCTCATCCAAACTTCACAGGATCAACACTAATAATAAAAACATCATAATTTTAATAAAAACATTTATAAAGCGTTTTCAAAAAATTCAAAATTTTTTTATGTATTCTACTAGTTTTGATATGCTGATTTTAAAAATAATTTTTTAAAATAAAAAATATTATTTTAATATATTTATAAATAAAAAATATTTTAAACCGCAACCACAATCTCAAACACGCCCACACATACTTCACCCGAGGTCATTTTCTTAAATGAGTTTTTTTTCTATTTAAATTTTTGTTTTTTTTGAAGAAAAAGAATTCCACGGCCGTGAAACAACCTAGCGAAAAAGGTCCAATGGTACTTCAATTCTTCTCAAATTACTCTCATGTATTTACTTATCTATACGTATCTGGTGAATAAAGAAAATCACAAGAATCACATCGCATGAAAAGATGTTAGGTATTGCTACGGCGTCGGTACCATTCACATGAAAATGAAATCGTAATTTATACCGAAATGAGAGCTCTACTATGGTTAGTAAATATTCTATAAAAAATACTTTATTTACTCTAAATTAGTTTTTAAAAAAAAATATTAAAAAAAATAACAAACTAAAATAAAAAAAATCCACACAATGCATGTGAACAATATAAAAAATTTATTGCACTGTTCATGTTAATTGCATTGTTTAACAAACAATATAATTAACATGAATAGTATAAAAAATAAAAAATTCTTACTATATTTCCAATACAGAAAAAAAAAATAGGATCCAACAAATAATATATCTCTTTTTTCTTTAATAAAGTAGCTACAACTATGTTTTAAATAAAACACTGCGGTAGCCGCAGGGCTAAAAGGACACCCCGTACTAGCTTGTGAGGTATTAGGGATCGGGACTCCACATGTACTCCCTTGCGAAATTCAAGGACACAGTTATAGAGGGTGATGAAAGGGAAGATGAAAATGAAGAAATCACTACTTAAAAAAAGCTTGCTTAATAAGCTATATTTAATAAGCTTGCTTAATATAATAATATGATGGATGTTAAATAAATTAAATAAAAAAATTAATAATAATTAACTAGAAAAATAAATTGTCAGTATCATACTCACAATAAGAATAAATAAAAACTCATAAGAGACTTGTTGTCATTCCATCATGCACATCACTCTACCATTAAAAAAATTTATCGAGACAATCCAAACGCAATTGTGATTTGAAATAGGCTACACTCGTTGTTGGGGTAACAATTCGGAAAGTAAACCAAAAAAAATATCATAAAGTGAACATCAAGTGCTTATAATTAATTAATTTTAATAAATAACGACAAATAAAAAAACCTGAAATAACTCGAGTTATTTTTAGAATCGATGATAAATTATATAGAGAGCAAATAAAAAAAATAGTATAGCCCAATATTCAACTAGATAAACGCTAAATAATGAAATTAAAAATAAACACAAGCTCGAGAAGATGAAGAAAAAAACAAACCAACTTGAGTTAACTTTCTAAACCTAAGTTAATTTCTCAAATTTACAAATTGTGGAATTTTAAATTTTTATTTATTTAAAAAACTCAATTTCTAGCTAATTTAATATTGATGAATAAAATTGAAAAAAATTAAATTGTCTCTTACATGATAATAAATTGAACATAAGAAAAGGATTTTATTACTCCAGTAACAAATTTAATAATTTTGCTCGAGAATAGCAAAAAACCATTAATTTATTTCATTTATATCACGACAGAGAGAATGAAACACAAAGCTATTTATTTGTTTTTAGTTTAATATAGGTGTCTGGACTAGCTTGCGCATACCTCGACTAATTCCATGGGCCCTGAAATTAACAATCATGTAAACCTTCAATAACTATCATATAAATAATTATAGGGTTCGAACCTGAAATCACATATGAAACAATAAATCTACTTATTTTTGTTAATGATATCATAACACGAGAAAAGAATATGATTAAATCAAGGCATCACTTCATGAGACGCTTGTGAGACGCGTCGGTCCAGAGGGGGTTCTGAGCGCATTACTTTATCATCGTCCATATATATTCATCAGTCTTCTATTAATTTATTTTCCTAACAATTAAAATTTGTGAACGAGTTTCTTTAAAATTAAAAAACAATTATTTATTGCCCTTGTTGTTTCATTTTCTTCGTTATCTTTTATTTCGTACACTCACTTTCTCTTTCTATTGCTATTTAGCATAGCAGTTTTTTTTCAATATTTTTCAAATTGTTTATTACATGAAAATATATTAAATTCATGTTTTTTTTTGTGATTTTCAATAATTTTAATGTGTTAAAATAATTTTTTAATATATTTTCAATTCAAAAGCATAAAACACCACATTACAAAACACATATTCAAACAATCAAATCTTCCTTAATTCTAATATTTTTTTTATAAAAATATACGAAACTAAAAGCTAAAAAGAAAACAGGTTTAATCGTTGACTGTGGCTTTCTTATGATTTTCCAAGATAAATTTCTTAAAATTTTGAAACAAATATGCTATTGATTATTTATTATAACAACTTATTAGTTTGATCAAGATATTAAATAAAAGAGATTTTCGATTTTATAAATAGTTTATTAAACTATGGTTGAATCCAGCCACTCATCAACGCACACTCTCTTTGTATATATTCATACATAAATATAAATAAGATTGTCTTTGATTTTTTTTTTTTAAATCTAAATTATGGATGGAAAAAAATTGATGAATCTAAATTCAACCGCACCCACAATTACTTTTTTTTTATAGCTGAGATTAGTTCTCGTTTCAAATCCAATGGTCAAAATATCATTGATAAAATGAGGTCAATGTGTTCGTATTGGGTTGTCCGCTGGCTCAAAAAAGTCTAAAAGCACAAGGGAGGACACAACAAAACGACGAGCCACACAAAATACACGTCGATCACGGGTGTGCGTGTGGGGGCGGTGAGACCCACCTTTCCGCCGTGACCGGTGCGTGTGGTTCATTAGTCATTCCTGTATTGGAAGGCACCGTAACCAGCTGCCGGGCGTACTTTCGCTTTCTAATACGGTGAAAGCTTCCCCATCACTCACGTCCCTCCCTGGATATTTCAAACTTTACAAGACTTTTATTTGCTTACGAGTAAAACAAAGGATAATTGCAGGTACAGTGATCGTTTTTATTCCAGTCATCTTGCTGAAAAAGGTTAATGTGACGTGATTAACATGTTATGCTATACTCTAAAAACGCTTGAGATTTTTATTGTGCTTTTGTCACAATGTATTTTTTTTAATTAGGTCCTCAAATTTTATTTTTTAGCAATTCAGTCCTATTTAAAAAGTAATTAATTTCAAATTCTTATGAAATGGTAAGATTGGAAGAGGGGGGATAAGATTAAAAAAAACCAGCAAACATGGATGTCGTAATATGAGTTTTGAAGAAATACATTTTAGTTCTCTAACTTAAACAATCATGCAAATTATACAATTTTGGTTCCTTGAAATTGTTTTAATTCCATTTTGTTACATATGCTTGTTTATTTTTATTTTTTGGTACCTAGTTGAGAGAGGAGACATAGAGGAGTCACCGGATTTCGGTTATAAAGAGAGAAACTTCTCGTTAACACCGATTTAGGCTACTAAAATAGAGGATTTTGTGTTAAATTCTTCCATTTGATGATGAGAGTTCATATTATATGTTTATGTACCTTAAAAGTTAATGAAAAAATAAATCTAAACTCGAATTGATTTTTGGTTTCAGGTTAAGTTCAGTTTTTTTAGGTTATAGATAAGTTTGTTATGGTTTATAAGGTGTTATATATGCGTGTTTGGGTGAAAAACAAGTTGAAAAAAAGGCTTTTGAGTTAAAAAAACATATGCCCTAATTTTTCGGCCACCATAATGGTTGAAATCTAGGCAAAACAGATGATGCGTCATTTGTTTTTTCTTTTAAAAGCATGTCATCCACCCAAGTGTAGATTAAAAAAAGAGGGTCCGGTAGTGCGGATCTTCCCTGGTGGGCTTGCTTAGGGGCCCTGGTTAAATGGGTCAGGTAGGATTACTTAGCTTCCCAAGCCCAACAACGTCTGATTCCTTTTTTCTCTAATTTTTTTATTTGAATTAATGTTTTTTTAATAAAAAATTTATTATATTCACATTGATCTTCTTCTAGTTAGATATTCTCTTTTAAATAATATTGATTTTTTGGTTTTTCTGTTTAATTTTTGGAGAGCTTTTCCTAATTCATCTATGGGTTTGTTTTTATCTTTTGTATAGATAAACTATGTTTTTTAAAATAAAATAAAATATTTATTTTCATATGACATTTTTAATATGTGCAGCCTTAAATGTTTTTGTTGTTATTTTATTTAATCAATTTAATGTCATATGTTTCGAGATTAAACATCTTGATTTACATATGTTTCTTGGTTTTTCAAGTTTTGTTTTTAGGTGTCATTAATGATTTTTTTATTTATTAGCACACATAATTCCTAGCTTCTTTGATTACATGCGTGTATAAATTTTTTAATTCGTTAATTTTTTGGAACTATAAAAATACGTTGAAAAAACTTGCATGTGTAGTTTTTTTTATATGAAAAATAAAAATATTTGACCCTTGCCATGGTTATAAAACCCCATCTGGAGAAAAGCTCGGTACTGGTCAAGTGGCTGTGAGCAAATAACCATAAAAAAAAATTGAGCTCCAAAACCAAAAAATTCGTTGGTTTGACTTGCCATGGTTGTAAAACCAGCAACGACCAACACTTAAAAAAACAAGTATAGATGAGTAAAGCTCTCGGATCCTCCTTGATTTTCCTCCCTCCCCTTTTCCTCGGGGGGGGGGGGTTACCGGCTCAAGATGCCAAGCCTGGGTGAAGCCAAAGAAAAGGATAATAAGTTGTTTGCAAGAATAGGCTCTGGAACTTTATCAAAGGCAATGATTAGACAAAGAGAAGTCAACCAAAAACGGCGAATCCGTAATCATGCTTGTACAATTTTAAAGTTACAAAAAAAATTATGGGTTCGCTTCGATTTTGGTTTGCACAATAGCAGAAAGAAATGGAGATGATGAGAAAAACTATATGGATTTTTTTGGGACTATGAACAAATTTTGTTTACAATTGGAATAATTTCGGTTTGAACCGGTTTGGAACGGAAAAAAACCGAATCGAACCGAAATTAATCAGTTTGAACCGGTTTTCGATTCGATTCAAAAATTTTTAAAAATAAAAACAAGTATAAATATGATGTTTTCTACTCCAATATTTTAAAAAGAATAAAAGAATTGTATTAATTAATTTTTCTAAAAACCCCGAAAGAAATTAGATTTAATCCTCTTTTTTTCCAACCCGGACCAATTAAATTTCAAATCAATTAATCAGGCTAGTCTATCGGGCTATTACAGATTCTATAACTATTATGCCCCTTGCAACAATTATCTTGTGAGTGTCTCTCTCAATCTCGTACATCTCTTCTCTTTGATTTTTCTCTCCTCCCTTTACTCTCTGCAAACCTAAAGTTAATCCCCTTATATATATGTTGAGAACCTTAAATTAAACATTCAGCCCAAAATAAAATTTTAGGACATACTCATATTATCAATATTATATCAATATACTTTCATATAAAAAATATTTTGAAAAACAAATTATAAACACATTAATTTTTTATTTAAAAATATTTTAAAAAATTTACCATTTTTTAATTTTTTTTTTTTTATAAGGTTGTGTTTAGTGTGTAGGATATGATAATATAAAGTATGACAAAATAAATTATAATATGTTCAGTGCACTTTTTGAACATGTCAATGATTCATCATTGTTCCGTTAAAAGTTGTTCAAAGATAAAATTCTTATCCTATCATGGTAAAACAAGCTTGTCCAATATTATTATTTTTATTATTTTTATAATATTTATTATTTATTTGTCACTCGTTCAGTATACTAGAATCTGATCAATTTCATTAAAAATAATATCTCCTTAGAGGGCTTAATTGCAAAAACCTCAAGAATTAAAAACTAGATTGTACATGCCATAAAATTAGAGGATCAAATAGATTTTCGGTAATGATTAATTATCATAAAAATCAAATACAAGCGCTAAAATAGATTATTAAAAAAAATAATAAACTTTTACATAAATCAATTTAATCTTATTTCGGTGGAGGGATACGCGCATCAATCACTGGATAAAACATATATTATTCAATCCAATCCACGATGCCAAACACATTCTAAATATCTAATCAGTGAATAATATTTCATAAGAAAATATCGAATAACTCCAAGCTATGAATTCAGGGAATTTGAAAAACAGAAGAACGCCACTGCGAAGCCAGTCTCCTGTCTCTTGTTAGCATTACAGCTAGCTGATTGAAACCAGGAGGCTGAATATACGCATTCCTGTTTCTTGGAATTTTGGACAGCGCAGTTTTTGTCTGTATCTTCTTCTTGGTTTGAATTTCTGGACATCCTCATCTTTGACACTACCTTCTGTTTTGAATTTTCCTGCAACCTTTTGGACAGCGCTCGAGCATTCTTTGTCCAAGGAGAATCATAGGATAGGGTTTTTAGCAAGAACAAAGAAAAACATTTCTATAAAACTGTTTTTGAAAAAAATAAATTATTTATTTATTTTTTTACTTGAATTAATTTTTTTTTTGTTTTCAAAATATTTGATGTGTATAAAAAATATTATATTTAAATAAATTTTTTAAAAAATATTTTAAAATACAATAACAATCATACTAGGAAACACACAACTGCAGAATAGTTAAAGTATCTTTTAACATATTCAAAATTCAAAATTTTAAGGTGGTTCTAATAAAATGGGAGGCCATCCATTGCCGACAATCCCGAGTCAATATCATCTTATGTCATTAGTCATGTCCTGATTAAACATTCAAGAGTGATACAACAGAGTTGAACAGATGATAAACTCTCGTTCATGGTTATTAAAATTTGAAGTGAGTTCATCTAATAAATCACTAGTCTAGACTCTAGAGCATGGCCTGTAGAGTTTCAATTCAAATCATTTTCCCACATTATCCTGATCGACTATATATATGACTCGATGGAATGACTTGTAATTAGGTTAGGGTTGAAGAAAAAAATAGAAAAATTGATTAAATCCAGAAAATACAAAAAAAAATAACTGAAAAAACCGAACCATGAAAAAAACCAATTAAACCAATTATAATTTTTAAAAAACTGATCGATTCGGTTCGGTTTCAGTTTTATAAGTCTGAATCAGAAAAAATTGAACCGAATCTAAACCGAAAAAAGACTAAGCCAAACCGGAACCGACCAGTTTGAACTGGTTTTGGTTTGTTAAAAATTTTTTTGATGTGGTTATTTTTTTTATAAAAACTAAACCGAAAAAAAACCAAGCCAAACTGGAACCGGTTGCGGTTTGTTAAAAAAAAATTTGGTTTGGTTACTTCTTTTTTTTATAAAAATCAAACCGAACCGAACTGAAAATAATCACCCCTAAATAAGGTTGAATCGATCAAACCCATTTTAAATCTGATTGGGCTAAGACTATTTTTTAAATAAAACTATGCTGTTTTGATAAAAATAAAAATAACAATTTAAATTGACATGACAACTCACATGTTAATTCTGGGGTGTTTGACACAGTTTTTACTTGTGTTTTTAGTTTGAAAAGGTTTTAAAATAATATTTTTTTAATGTTTTCTAATTATTTTGATGTATTTATATAATTCATGTTAATTTTAGAGTGTTTGACACGGCTTTTACTTTTATTTTTGACTTGAAAAGACTTTAAAATGATGTTTTTTTTAACTTTTTCTAATTATTTTAACATGTTTATGTATATAAAAAATATTACAGTACATTTTTTTAAAAACAAATATTTTTTTTAAAAAAAACACCACACACCACTCTCCTAAAAATCTCATAATTAATCTCGTGACCAGAATCTTCTTGAGTCAAACTAGTAACACGAGATAGCTGATTTAAATCGTGTTTCACCTCATTAAAAAAACCGATCAATGTTCACATGTTGTCCATGACATGAAAAATAAATTCACTCCATTTATTGCGTGGCCCATCACAAGAAACCCTTGCTTATTAATTAATTAAACAACCCTAATAAAAATGCCTAATAACATTTGAAACCTGCTTATTTTTATGTTTTAAAAGAGTTTTTAAAATAATTTAAAATTGTTTTATTTTTTTAATTTCAAATTAATATTTTTTTAATGTTTTTAGATCATTTTAATGTGTTGTTATCATAAATAATTTTTTAAAAATAAAAAAAAATATTATTTTGATATATTATTTATAAAAAATATTTTAAAAAATAACCGCAATTACAATTTTAAACAGATTCTTGAAATTTGCTTGTTTTTTCTAATATATGTAAAGTACACTTTAATAAATATGCATGGAATGATTTATTAGCAATGTTGAATTACAAATTAAGACTATATTTACTTTAATTATGGGAATAGAATAATGTGAGTGAGAGACATTCCAGCTATTTAAATCAAGGTTTGGCCTTGAGGCACATGTTAGTCACAAATACGCAGCGACTAGTTTATGTTTAAAAGGCACAACTACATATATCCTCTAACCAGGTCTCCAACCAGCTAGTCGCATTCCAAGTTTCCAAACTTTTTTCTCTTTTTTTGTTTTTTTGGTTAATGTAGAATCTCATGAGCAGTTTGTAAGTATGATAATTGTTGTTTTACAAAATATTTTTTTTTATAAATTTATTAAAATAATATTTTTTTTATTCTTTTATATCAGCGCATCAAAATAATTTTAAAACAAAAAAAATCAAAATAAATATTTAAATTTTAACGAAAAACAGGTTTAACCTCAACATCAAACACTCTTTTAATGGGATAACCCACAATTTTTGTTGACATGTTGACTTGGATTAGTTCTAAAAATATCAACCTTAAAGTTGATCTCGTCTATCATATAGGTCAATCTATAACCCTGTTAAATTACGGTAAAAAACTTTTTGATTTTTTTATATGTTTTTTTAATAATATTGTTTTGATTTTTTTAAATATATCTTTCGGGTTAATCTCATCTGCTCGTAAACCGAATTTTACATCAAGTCAAACTTAAAACATATTTAATAAATAAGTGTTTGAGAATGTGGTAGCGGTTATAGTTCAATATATTTTTTGCTCGGAAATACATCAACCTTAAAGTTGATCTCGTCTACCAGGTAGGCTAACTTATGACCCTGTTAAATCACGGTAAAAAACTTGTTATAAATAATATTGTTTTGATTTTTTTAAATATATATTTCAGGTTGATCTCACCTGCCCATAAACCAAATCTTACATCAAGTCAAACTTAAATCATATTTAATAAAAAGATGTTTGAGAGTGTGGTAGATATTGCGGTTCAAAATATTTTTCGCTTTGAAATACATTAAAATAGTATTTTTTTTTAATTTTTTATAAATCAATTATAACACCAGCATATGAAAACAATTTAAATGAAATTTTAAATTTTAAATCCAAACTCAAAAACTCACTTGAAACTCTATGCAGGGAAGAGGGGACAGTTGCATGAAACTACAACGGGATTATTTGAAATCCAGGAACCTGCCTGTCTTCACCACCACTCCACCAATGATTTTTAAAAACGAGCAGTGTGATTGATGGCTTACGCTATACTACAAGAAGTAAATAGTATTATGCAGTAAATATTATTTTGACTAAGGAGAGTCAAAAATGGTTTTCCAGCAGAGTCTCCACTAAGGCAGCGTCTCCTCGAATAAAATCATCACAGCTTCCTCCGCTTCCATGAAGCCACGCATCTAGCCTCCTGTTTAGTGCGCAGGTGGTGGTGCCCTATCTATTTCCATCAACACTCACTACTCTCCGTGGTCCCTACCCCTCCCTTTTTTTTTCTTATATACAATCAAATAATAATAATAATAATAATAATAATAATAATCAAATTTGCACTAACAATTTTTTAAATCCTGTTCAAGTACTGTTAAAATGCTAGCATTTCACAATTTTTAAATTTCATCACCGAAGATTATTAACTTTTTTTTAATTTAAATTTTAGGATTAATATTTTAAAAAATTATTAATGTTTCCCATATATATACATATACAGAGTGTATCTTTAATTTGTTATTTCAAAAATTGAGCTTATTATTATTGACTATTCAAAAATACCTTTTATTATCTTTTATCACATACAATAAAAGCAATTGTTATATATAGTCGCGGTTGCTTTTTGAAGTAATTTTTATTTGAAAATATATTAAAATAATTTTTTTTATTTTTAAAAATTATTTTTGATATCAGCACATATCAAAATAATTTAAAAATACCAAAAAAATATTAATTTAAAGAAAAAAAAATAAAAAATTTTAAATTTTTTCAAAAATATTTTTGAAATGTAAAAAAAGAGGGTTGTTTAACCCACTTTTCAATTGTTATTTATCTAAAAAACATTAAATAGTTTTTTTAGATGCTTTTTCATAACTTTAAAGTGACGATAAAAATTAAAAATAAATTATTAAAAATATTATTTTAACACATATAAATTATAAAAAAAATCCTTTTAAAACACTTTTAATTGACAAAAACCTCTCACCATATTACAAAACACTCACAAAACTCTTTTTTTTTGAAATACTTGAAGTTCACTTTTTTAATTGTGATCTTCAAACTATCATATATAGACACAATTAATTTAATTTAGTCTTATGATAATTGATTTTTTGAAATTAATTTCCCATACTAAAACTAATTTCAACCATGAAACTCAAACCATCTATATTATTATATAAGATCTCATTACTCACAACAACTTTAAATTTTGAACCCTAATACATGAAAGAAATAAAAACCCTAAGCACAACAATTCTCATCGATTATGTGATCAATTCATCTAAATCCTGCCAAATATGTCCAAACTCCAAGCTTCTCAGTATTGAAAATCGAAATTGCATTATAATTTAAAATAGAATGTAAAAAAAATGAAAATAAATTTGAAAAAAAACAGATAAACCACCGCCATCTCTTTTAACCTAAAAAGACCATCCTTGTCATTTACAGGTGGTTACTCCACACACACACACTCTCTCTCTCCAACTTGAAACCCTAACTATTACTCCACCATTACCACTACATATAAACAAATTCAAACTACAAAAAAATATTATAAAAATATATATCTACTAGTACTATGAGCTAAAGGGTCCTTCTCTCCTCTTCTCTTACAATACATCTTCACTAATAAAATTCCCTTCTTCTAGTACTCTCCATTTCCCCTCCTCTTCTTGTTGTTGTTCTTTCACTTTCTTACTCCAAAACAAATAATGGGTTCAACAAACCAAGAACCAATTCATCACCAAACAACCCAAGTCCATTTTCACCATGAAGAAGAACAAGGACCATAGTTTGGAGGGGGGGAGGGGTTCTTTTGTGTTGTAACATTGGCTACATTATGGGGAAAGTGGGAAATAGTGTTAATGGAAGTGAAGAGGAACAAGGGATAGGTACAAGTGGTGAGAATGGAGAGCAAAATGTAGAGAGGGGATTTTATTGTTTTGGATGTAAAGGGAATTTTTCTGTTACTAGGTTTATCGGGTTTAGATGTGTTTTTGTACTTTTATTATCTGTTGCCGTTTTTCTTTCTGCTGTTTTTTGGTTGCCTCCTTTTCTACATTTTGCAGATCAGGGGGATCTGGATCTAGATTACAGGATTAAAGGTAGGGTTTTTATTTTATTTACTTTTATTTTTCTGGGCTTTTGAATTCGTGGGTGCTTGGCATTTTGAACCGTGAATAGATCTGGATTATTATTTTTTTATTTGTATTAAATTCGTGGGTTTTTGCTGGCTGAGGTTGCCAAGTAGTGTTTGGTTGATAATGTGAGAAAAAAAAGGAACGTAGAATTTATTAATTTTCCTTTTTTATGGGGTTGCTTGAATTTAGGGTTTCTTAAGTGGTTATGATCTGTTGGTGGGTATTGGGTTGGTGAGAAAATGTATGGAAAGAAATTGATTGAGAATACTGTGAAACAAGGTAAGACTACATGGTATTTACCGATTAAAGAGTCTGTAGCTTGAAAATCTTATTGTGGTTTGACAACTTTGATTTTTTAGATTTGTTCAAGCTAGGAATACAACTAATGGAAGAATTTGGGTATTAGAATTTCTATATTAAGGTGGTGGTCTTTTGCATCTCTAATTTGGGTAAAGATCTGGTCTTTTGAGGAATAGACCTATACTTTGAGACATGGGTTTCTGAAATATGGATTGTTTAAGACTGAAATATAGACGGTCAGGATATGTTGTATTGTTTCATGCTAGTTTTGTTAAATATAACCTATGCTTTATGCAAAACAAGAAACATTGATTGCACAAAATAATTGCTCCATTATGGGCCTCCTGAAACTAATTGAGTATTTGTTCATATTACAAAAACTGGTCTTTGTATGCCGCATATGTGGACTTTGTATCATATGTGCTGTGTAATGATAGAGAAGCCACTATGTTCTTGCTAAAGCTTTTTCTTTGTTTTGAATAATTCGTTGTTGCAATTTGTCTCTCCTGGGTAGCACACTTTTGTTGTTGACTAGTCCCATAATGAATATGTACTGAGTATGAATTTACAAGCTTCAAATGTGTTAGCCTCCCCACCACCACCTCTCCACTCAGTAGTGTAGATATTTGGATTGAAGCTTTAATACAGTGTTGGAGTCTGCAACTGTATCATTGTTTCATGAATGTTAGGCTTATATTTTAGTCATGTATGGCTGGTTTTGTTAGATGCTGCAAGTGAGTTAGTGCTGAGGTCTATACTGAGTAATGATTTTGTATGGCTAACAGTCCCAATTAATTGCGACAGAAGTGTTATTAAGCTTAGTTCAGCTTGTGGATAATTTGAACTGAATTTGTGGCTTTAATTTAGTTACCATTTGTGTTCTTCATGACTGATCTTGGAAATGGATGCTGAAAAAGCATACATGTAGTGTTCATGCATTTTTTATTTTAAATTAGGAATCACCTCCAGTCCTATGGTGCCATACCTTTTGAAATCGAGACGTCTAATTAAATGTATTGGAACATATAAGCGGAAATGATATGAGTGAAACTATCACCTGGTAATTACAAGTGTTTAGGTTTGTTTCATCAATGCAGCATGTGTTTTTGGATTCCGTTGTGAGATAAACATCAATGGATTTGTAGATATCCCTGGATGCTTATGCTATGCTGCTAGTGTCTTACAGTGAGTGGATTGTTTCTCCAAAAGAAAAGAATAGCTAAGAAAATAAAAGATAAGAGAAAATAGTTGGTTTTAACGCTGAAATAGAAAAGGGCAAATGAAATGTGCCTTTCATGCTATGTGGTTGCATTCAGTGAACGCTCCTGCTTATTTGATATGCATATCATTGCCTAAGTCTTTTTTCCAAATTATTTCATGGGTTCAAATCATGAAACTCACTCTTTCAATCTTTGGTATCAATGTGTTCAATTTTCATGTATTCAGATCATGATATAGTAGCAAGTTTCCTAGTCAAAAAGCCAGTTTTCTTGCTGGAGGACAATAAATTGAAGCTTCAGGATGATATTTTTGATGAGATGAGAGTTCCTAATACCAAGGTATTCACTTGTTCCATTAGTCTTACATTATTTAATTTGTACTTCCTCAATTTTGATTCAAATTTATATGTTCAAACAGGTGGTTATCCTGTCTCTAGAACCTTTGGCTGGATCAAACAGAACAAAGGTTGTGTTTGGGGTTGATCCACTTGAAAATGATTCAAAAATATCATCAACTGATCAAAGTCTAATCAGGGGCTCTTTTGTGTCTTTGGTTGTAAACGATTCATCCCTCGAACTTACTAAGTCCTTGTTCGGAGATGCATCCTCTTTTGAGGTACTTAAATTTCCTGGTGGAATTACTATTATTCCACCACAGAGAGCTTTTCTTTTGCAGAAAGTGCAAATACCATTCAACTTCACCTTGAACTTCTCTATTCTTCAAATACGGGAAAAATTTGCAGAGCTGAAAAGTCAACTGAAGGCAGGACTGCATCTAACGCCCATTGAGGTTTGACAATAATTTGCCCCTTCTCTTTTAAAACATGACCTGTTTTGCAGTTTATGTAACATCTATTTGTATCTATACATGCATGTGAGGTTTTGCTTTACTGCAGTCGTTCAGTATTCCAACTTTTGAATGTGTTTGAGATTGTAGTGTGGGGTGGTTGTGTATTGGGAGTGGGACCTTTGAAATTGTGTAAAAAGTGACTTGTTAGAAATATGTAAAGGAAGGGTTTTGTTTCTATAACTAGACTCTTATTTTCTGACAGGGAGAAAAAAACTCATGCGATTAATAACTTTTCATTCATCACAGATTTTAGTCTATGATTACCCAAATAGAGATATGCCTATCAGTTTCTCAAGAGAATTTATTCGTTTACCACTCCAGTGTTTGCTATGCAGAATCTGATGGTTTCTTTTGTGGATGCAGAACTTGTATATAGAATTATGGAATTCACAAGGTTCAACGGTGTCCCCCCCTACCACTGTTAAATCGTCAGTTCTGCTGGTAATTGGGAATACCCCCAGGTTAAAGCAACTGGCTCAAACTATCAGGGGTAATTCTAAGAATCTTGGCCTGAATAACACTATTTTTGGTAGAGTGAAGCAAGTTCGTCTATCATCTATATTGCAACATTCACTCCATGGTGGTGAAGGCAGTGCCCCTTCACCTTCTCCTACTTCTCTTCCTCACCACCACCACCACCACCAACACCACCACCACCACCACCACCACCACCACCATGATGCCCATGCTCCTGCAATTTCACCTATACCTCCACCTAAGAGAAGTGCACCTGCACCTGTTGATGATTCACCTGCCCCATTGAAAAGTTCATCTGCACCTCATAACAACCATGAAGCAAATCCTCCTGGTTGTCAATTTGGGCGCAAAAGAAGGTTTACAGGGAATGGTGGAAAGAGGTCTCATTTAGCCCCTTCAGTGGCACCTAGTAGTCCTCCTCACTTTGCTGCCTTGCCTCAACCCGACAATGATCGACCGGAAGTATCACCAGCACCTTCACCGATTTCCCAATCAATTCCTGCATCTAGTCCTTTGCCAAATGTAGTTTTTGCCCATGCTCAGCCACCATCAAGGGGTAAATCTGATGAGCATTCTGACACAATGCTGTCATTTTCACCTTCACCATCGCCGTCTTCATGTGAGTAGATTTAATAATCTTTTCCAAGTGCTTCACATCACAGACAAATCTAACACTCATTTCTTTGTAAATGCGATGATGAATTTTTCTTTGCTGGCTGCTCATCCTCATCGTTCATTCTGGTTCTTTCTCTGCAAATTGTATATGAAACGTTGTGGGTTGATTGCTTGATATACTGATTCTATTTTGTTTTCATTTTTTTACTTGGTATGCATTTTTCTCAAGCTTGAGTTTCTGTGACATTTATTTTCTATAATCATCTTGTTCCTCAGACTGGACAATGGAAATCACTCTTTACGAATCTATCATGCACCAATGAGTTGGAACTGTTGGACCATATTATGTAAATGTTTATATTCATTCCCATGAATGCCATGGACTAAATATATCTACTTTTGCAGCCTCTGCAGGTCTTCTCACTGTTCAATGGGTACTATCCCTAATTGCTGTTGTACTACAACTATAACAAAAGAAAAGGGGAACAATCTATTTTCTAGTTAAAATCACTGCTCTGGGATTCAGCATTCAATTCAGACAGATCGAACAAACCGGAGGAGTTTAGGTGGGAGCAACGCAAAGGGCTTGCCTCCCATCCTAGTGGATATATGTCTCTTTTTTTTTGTTTTCGTGCGTGTAAATATTTGATTAAAAGTTCAGCATACAGATGCATTTTGAGGTCAAAGTCACAGAGGTGGCAGGCCTTTGATTGCATTGCCGCTGTTTTGTGTATTCTCTTCTGCAGAAATGTAAGGAGGAAAAAAAGCCAAAAAAAGAAAAGAAGAGAACAAGTGTATCAAATTACCATTTTGTATCTCATCCCTGCTAAGTCAATCAGGTATGATTTTTGATCCCAAGTGTCCGTCATTCTCCTTCAGTCTAGCTGTTGAACTCATCTAGCTTTATCTCGTATATGGTGGTTAAATATTGGGTAGATATGGTTCAATCTTGATCTCGTATTAACGTCACAGGTCAGATGAGCACTTTGGTCCGCAAACTTTTATTAATATTACTGTTGCTTGGGCTCCATCGCAAGAGCAGTCTCAAACCCTAACCCCGCACCACTGTTAAGCGTGTATCATCGAGCTAAGCATTGTTTGGTTATTGATTAGGTTGAGTCTTCAAGGAAAAAAAAAAAAAAGTACTGATCAGTGCCCAGTAATGCACTGGCATGGCACGAGCGCTGCAAATGCTTGTTCATGGAATCGTGCTTAATCATGTTTCGTGCTCCATTGGCCCGAGAAAGAATCAACTGCTTGGCAAAAACAAGCAAATAAACTAGTGACGGGCTAGATGAAAAAAAAACACACCTCCTTTTGTATTTGTTCAAGGTTTACTTTGCATTCCTCATAAAAAAAGGGGACTGGACTTGACCTGGGGTATGACTCACAAAAGACAGGTTTAGAGAGTTTGGTTTTTGGTTCGATTTGTTTTTTAAGTATTAAATCGATGTTCATATTAAAAATATATATAAAATATCATGTTAATATATTTTTAATTTAAAAGGTTATTGGATTACTATTTTTATTAAAATAGAATTGTTTTATTTATTTTTTAAAAAATTTATTGTTGTTGACCCAATTAAGTATAGATTGAATTAGATAGGTTAACTGTGTTTAAATGAATTAATGTTTTTTTATTCAAATTAAAACTTTATTCACGTCAAACTAAGTGCTTTGTACGTAAAAAAAACTAAAAGAGGGGTTTTATCGTGCCCCTATAATGAATAATGCTTCTTTTTTTCCTTTTATTTTTTTAAAATAATATATTTTTTAATTTTATTATTTAATATTAGATTTATTTTTTATTTAGTTACTTTTTAGATGGTCGGTTTGATGGGTTAATCCAATTGATTTATATTTTTTTAATTATATATACTTTTTAATTTTATCATTTGATATTAAATTGATTATGAATTAAGCTTTGCGATTTGTTTTATTTGTTTTATATTATTTTAATTGTTTAATGAGTTAACCTGAGTTGATTTAAGTTGTTTTTATATTTTTTTTTTTAAATTTAATCATTCAACAATGTATTGATTGAAAATTAAGCTTTACGTTAATTTGTTTTATATAAGGATATCTTAGTTTTATGACTAGGGTAGCGGGGTTTGACATTTTAATCTTTGTTAAATCAAGTTGTTTTTTAATTCTTTCTAAGATGTTATTTCGGTTTCATGATTTAAGTCACGAGTCCTTCAATATTGAATTTGTTTCTTATTGAGTTCCTCGACTCATGTTCTAGGTCGTGGGTTTTGCGGATTAACCTAATTGACTTAGTTTTTTTTTTTAATTTCATCATTTAATATTGTGTTTGATTGAGAATTAGATTTCATGATTTGTTCTGGCTTGCTTTTATTGGATTATCTTGACCTTATAACTAGAGTTGTCTTGATTTGTTTTTTTGTCATTTTTTTAATTAAATTTTTTACAAATTTTATTGTTTAATATTCGATCAGATAGGGTCGATTGAGAATTGAGCTTCATAATTTGTTTTGATTTGCTCTTTATGGGGTTATTTTAGTCGCATGACCAAAGTCGTAGATTTGATAGGTTAACTCAGGTCAAATCAGATTTTTTTTTAATGAGATTATCTCGGTCTCATGGACCCAATCATGAGTTTAATGAATTTACCCGAGTAATTTTTATGATCTTTTTTAATTGGTTTTTCTTTTTAATCTCATCCTTTAATATCAGACTGATTGAGAATTAAACTTTGTAATTTGCTATTTATGACCGATTTTATGACTCGAGTTGCGAGTTTGATAGGTTAACTAGGGTTTTTTTTTTAGTTTTTTTTTTAATTTCATTCTTCAGCATTAAGTTAATTGATAATTATATTTTATATTTCATTTTGATTTGTTTTCTATATAATTATTATGATCTCATAACCCGAGTTGTGAATTTGACTTGTTAATATAAGTTGAACCAAATTACTTTAATATGTTGTTATATTAATATATAAAAAAAAGATACCACCTTATTTTTTAAAATTATATTTTTTTTTTTGAATTTTTTAAAAAAAAAAAAATTTTTTTAGGGGGTGGGGGGGGTTTTTAGTTCAAAATCAATCAAATTATACTGGATTAATCTTGACGGGGCTAAATTTTTTTTTTTGCAAAAAAAAACATTAACAATATATATATTTTTTATATTAATTTTTTTTTGATCTAACCAGTATCTCAGCGCCGATCAAAAGTAAAACATTTTTATAGATATCTCATCTTAGTACTCTGAATTGCTCGGCTTTCTTGCTAAATTTCTGTATGTGGTGGCAGATTTTCTATCCACTTCCCTTATCATGAGCGAGCGAGCCAGCGAGCCAGCTTTGTCTAGCCGAGCAAAATATATGCTTTGTGTTTTGAGATATTATTAAAAATATATGGGTGGGCAAATCAGTAATATTATCTGGAATATTTATAAACATCGACTCAAAATTAATTGGATTTTTTCCATTTTGTTAAATAATTTCAGTCAGAATATTTTATTTAAAAAAATTAGTTCAATTCAAATTCAATTTTAGATTTTCAAAATTAAAAAAAAACACAATGACCAAAACCGAATCAACCCAAATATAATAAATTAAATGCTTATTAAATCAAAGCATATAAAAAAAGCCAAACTAGAGGCCCATTGATTTAAATTAGATTTATTCGGTTTTAATAAATATAAAACCGAAATAAACCAAATCAAATCAGTCGGTTTAATTTTTTCATTCGGTTCAATCCTGGTTCGATTTTTAAAATGAAAGATTTTAACATGGCATGAGACGACAACACTAAAAAGTTGAAAACAAGAGCCTCTGCGCTTTATTCTCCTGTTCTTAATCATTGTTATTCGGTCCATCTCAAGTTGGAAATTCCCTTTCTTATTATTAAGAATTGAATTTAGAATAGATTTTATTTTTAATTTTATTTTTAAAAATTCAATTAAGGTTAACTCATCTTATTTATAATTTTAATAGGAAAAAAATTTAATATTAAAAATATATATTTTTTAAGATACTTGTATAGTTTTTTTTAAAATCTTTTAAAAAATAAGATGAAGGTAATATAGAAAATAAAATAAAATAAATTTTATTTTTTAAATACATAGATTCAATTTATTTATCAATATAATTCAAATAAAACACTATAATTAAATTTAATTTTGGTAGAGAATTGATTTCAAATAAACAGCATGGACTTTAAATAGAGAGAGGTTGAAGATGAGGTTAATTTTTAATTATTCAGAGCCCGTTTGATATTGTGATAATAATTATTTTTTAAAATATTTTTTATTTATAAATATATTAAAAAATATAATTTTTTTAAAATAATTGTCCTGATTATAATCCAAACTAAATTTTTAATACGATAAAACCAAGTCAATTCCTTCTTTTATTTTTTGTGCAACCCAAACTAGTATGAACCCTGAATCAATCATGTTCCAGATCAATTCATTGAGCTAAATAACTATGATAACATGCATATTAAAAAAAGAAAAGCATTCATATCAGGCATCTACTAGAAAGTAAAAACAGATTCATTTTGCTTTTCTTGAAAACAGCATGCGTGTGTGTGTCTATATATATATATATATATATATTCAGACACACGTAAGTTTGTTAATAAATGGAGGTGGATCCTGAAACAGGGGACACAAAGTTGGGAGAAGCTTTGAATTTCCTTTTCTCTCTCTCCGAGTCATGACACGTAAGTGTGTGTGACATTTTCCCGTGAAAAGAGCTCTGAATTTGCATCTCTCTAACCAGCTAAAAGACACACTCTTCTTGTCTTTTTCCTATTCACAGAAAAATATCAGAGCTCAGCAACTTGCATATTCTCTTTGCAATAAAGAAT
This sequence comes from Populus deltoides, assembly GCA_015852605.2. NCBI lineage: Eukaryota > Viridiplantae > Streptophyta > Magnoliopsida > Malpighiales > Salicaceae > Populus > Populus deltoides. The sequence goes on from CM027585.2 coordinate 14,297,308, forward strand.
CAATGAAAATTGAAAATATCTTTGCATTGAGAAAGTGATATCCATTTCCCAATCTGCAAACTAATCTTTCACCTCTATTTTTGTTCCATTGGAACCAAACAAATCTCACTGTTAGATTCCCCTGTATGTATCTATAAGAGGCACAGCGGTTTGTTACTCTTGAACAAAACGTGGAAACCAGCCTGTTTTGGTTGAAGTTAAGGTGATTGCTGCTCATATTTAGGTTAAGGATTCAGTCCTTTTCTCCTTTTCAAGTTAATCACTTGTAATTTTGATCTGGGCACTTGCTGGTTTTGGTCAAAATGTAGAATTTTGAATCAATTCTTCAAGTTCTTGATGTTTAGCTTTTTGGATTGTTTTAGTTATGCTAATGTTTTTCACTTAGTTTTGCAAGATTTTACTTTTTTAAGTAGATACTAACAGAATGCAAATTGGTTTCAAGAAATATTATCAGGGTCTGATTTGTCTCTGAAAGAAATGGCGAATTTGGGATTGTTTTCTGGGACCAAGACAGCGAAGTCGGTGAATGTGAGTTTTAGATTACCATATTATACTCAATGGGGTCAGAGCCTGCTTGTGTGTGGATCTGAACGAGTCCTGGGTTCATGGGATGTGAAGAAAGGCTTGTTATTGAGCCCTGTGCATCAAGGTGAGGAGCTCATATGGGGTGGAAGTATTTCAGTACCAAGTGAATTCAGTGGTGAGTATAGTTACTATGTGGTGGATGATAAGAAGAGTGTGTTGAGATGGGAGATGGGAAAGAAGCGTAAATTAGTATTGCCCGAGGGGATAAATGGTGGAGAGCATGTGGAGCTTCATGATCTTTGGCAGGTGACGCTTTGCGCTCCATTCTTCCATTCCTTTTCATGCTTTGCGAATTGGTGTTTCCCATATTCATCTTGCAATTTTTTTTTTTAAAGGATTCTTTCTGTTCCCATTATTCTGGAAATGTATGTGAAGGCATTATTCTGACATATAACCAACAGATTTCTTGTAGATTGAAGAAGTCTAATAACAACAATTGCTTCTTCATAGTTAGGATTATATTGGCTTCATGATGATTCGTTGATTAGAGGAGTGTAGAATTTCTTAATAAAAAAAAATTGTTGGTTTCTTTCCATGTAACTTTGATGATGTAAACGTTCATTTTCATGGAATCCAGGCTGGTGGTGATGCCATCCCTTTCAGAAGTGCCTTCAAAGATGTCATCTTTCGTCGAAGTTGGGGTTTGAACATAGAGAGACCCCTTGGGATTCAGAATAAGTTAGACAAGGAAGGTCGTTGTATAGGCTTATTTATTATTCACTCATCATCCTTGTTAATGTTTGTGCCTGATTTCTGTTTGCTGACCCTTTTCCTTTGTGATCTCTGAACTACAGTAGATGCAGTCGTTGTCCATTTCAAAATTTGCTGTCCAGATGTAGAAGAAGAGACATCAGTAAGTTCTCTCTCTCCCTATTGAGCTGCCCACATTTGTATGCAAGCAAAGTTATGCACGATCTTATCAGCATTGCACCTATTTATGAAGTATGATATGTACAGGTATACGTAATTGGCAGCAATGCAAAGTTAGGGCAGTGGAAAGTTCAGGATGGACTTAAACTTAACTATGCTGGTTACTCAGTTTGGCAGGCAGATGCTTTGATGCAGAAGGGTGATTTTCCAATAAAATATCCTTTTGAAGTATTTCCCTCAAACAGTTGGATGTTTCATGAATTATTTGGTTATTGTTACATACTGTCCCCCCCCCCTCTCATGCGTGTCTCTGTCTGTCTTCCTTAATGGTTGTTTACGTATAAGTACTGCAAATACGGAAAGGCTGGAAACTTTTCTTTGGAAACTGGTGCACATCGCGACCTTTCTATTGACTCTTCTAAAGTTCCGCCAAGATATATTTTCCTCTCAGATGGCATGATGCGAGTAAGCTACAAAGATTCACTTATAGGTCAGCATATGTTGTGTTGCAAGGTACTTTTTAATTGTGATCATAATTCATCAAATTTTTTTTAATAGGAAATGCCTTGGAGGGGTGCTGGTGTTGCATTACCAATGTTTTCTGTTAGATCAGAAGCTGATCTGGGGGTTGGTGAATTTCTTGACTTGAAGCTTCTTGTTGATTGGGCAGTAGTGTCAGGATTCCATTTAGTCCAGCTTCTACCGATCAATGACACATCTGTGCATGGCATGTGGTGGGATTCATATCCATACAGGTAGGCAACAAAACTATCATTTATAGAACATATAATTTAGTTTTATAGGGGACTCTATAGTTTGTTTTAAGGCATAGTTAATTGATTTTTCCAAAGATAGAAATGTCTTTAATTAAATCACCTAGTTAAGAAAGCAGGCTCGAGTTTCTCTAAAATTTCAAGGTGTCCCAGTAAAAAATCCATGTAATTTTTATTTTATCTTAATTATTGTAGCAAACAAGGATTCGATTGGCAAGCTCATTTAAAGTTTTCTCTTGCCTTGTTTTCTTGGTCATGCAGCTCACTATCTGTGTTTGCATTGCATCCACTATACCTGAGAGTAGAGGCACTTTCAGAAAACCTACCAGAGACTATCAAGGTGGTTTCATTGGCTTTTCATTTAATTCTATCCAACATGATACTAGAAGACATTTTCTTTATTATATGCTGGCAATTTCTGGCGAAATATTTCTTATCTTTTCAACTAAAGTATTATCCATTACTTTTTGTTGTAAACACCCTTCCTTTCCTTTCCTTTTTTTTTTTGGCAGAAAGAAATTCAGGAAGCTAGAGAGCAGCTGGATGGAAAGGTCGTTATTTTTAGTGATTCTTCAACTTCATGAAGAAACACATTTCTGATGTTCATCTCTGTTGTGTTTAATGATGTGTTGTGACCCAATTAAGAAAATGGTATTAGAAAAATAGCAAAAAAGTGAACCATGATGTTCTAAGCTAGCTCCATGGACTGGCATGCAGGATCAGTTTTGCAGTGCTTTAGCTTGTTGTAAAGGCATGAGATCAACAAGCCAAAACATTTTATTTTTATTACTTAACTCCATTTTACATCCCTTACTAGAATTCTTGGACGGGAGGGAACAAGTGCTCATGTTAGGCTGTTCCAAACACCATTTTGATAAGAAAGATTTTTGTCTTTCTAAACAAAAAGAGAAAAAAAGTTCCATAAACTTTGTTTTGATTAGAAATAAGATTCTTTGGTTGATCCAGCCATTGTATTAACGTGTTTGAGCTTGGACCCGTGCAGGATGTTGATTATGAGGCTACTCTGGCTACTAAACTTTCAATCGCCAAGAAAGTGTTTGTACAAGAGAAGGATTTGATACTTAACTCTAGATCCTTTCAGAAATATTTCTCAGAGAATGAGGTCTTACAGACTTATGTTTTCTTCTTCCTATGATCATGTCTATTACACCTAAAGTACTTCGATTTGAAATTTGAACTTTGGTCATTTTTGTCCTTGATTATACTCTCTTCAGAGCCAATTGGTGTTCTAATGAATGTTTTATTTGATTGCAGCAATGGTTAAAGCCCTATGCGGCCTTTTGTTTTTTGCGGGACTTTTTTGAAACATCAGATCACAGCCAATGGGGTCGTTTTTCCTGTTTTACAGAAAAAAAGGTTGTTATCTCTTTGGGTTTTCACTCATCTAACCTAAGATTAAATATCATTCGTCAAATTTTATTGGATCTTATCATACATGATAACTAGGTAATATAGATCTTTGTTTCAATTTCGTAACCAAAGTTATGTTATTTAAATTCTCTGACAAAATGGCACCATTTTCATGCAGGTCGAGAAACTTGTCTCAAAAGACAGCTTGCACCATGACATAATTCGCTTCCATTATTATATCCAATTCCATTTGCATACACAGGTATTTTCATTTGGTCTGATGATATTTGTCTCCCATTTGTAATTGCTCTTAAGCCAGCAGTCGGTCTTATACTGTTTGTGTCATAATGAACTGACAGTTGACAGAAGCTGCAGAATATGCAAGAAAGAAAGGTGTCATATTGAAAGGAGATCTACCTATTGGTGTAGACAGAAACAGCGTAGATACCTGGGTCTATCCAAATTTGTTCCGAATGAACACCTCCACAGGAGCACCTCCAGATTACTTTGATAAAAATGGGCAGAATTGGGGCTTTCCAACTTATAATTGGGAGGAAATGTCAAAAGATAACTATGCTTGGTGGCGTGCTCGTCTAACTCAGGTTTTGTACTCTGAATACAATGATCTTGTCTTAACTGTGCTTTCATCTCTTTCTGATGAAAAACTTATTTGTTTCTATGACAGATGGCAAAATACTTTACAGCTTACAGGATTGATCATATTCTGGGTTTCTTTAGGATCTGGGAGCTTCCAGAGCATGCCATGACAGGTCTGATTGGAAAATTCAGACCATCTATCCCCCTAAGTAAGGTATAGCAGGACCCTCCTAGCCTTCCTGCATGAAAAGTAAGTTTTAAGTGATGCAAGAGAATTTTAGGATTTGGTATAGGGAACTGGAGTTCTTATAAAGCCTAAGCTACCCTTGCAGCACTAGTACTTGAAGCACTTGCGAGAGAAATTCCTTTTTCATGTTCTATTAAACATGTTCAAATAATACATCTGCTGCAGGAAGAACTTGAAAGAGAAGGAATTTGGGACTTTGATCGCCTGAGCCTCCCATATATCCGGCAGGAATTTGTACAGGTTACTGACTTTTCTGTGTTGGCTATATGGTCTACACTTCTGATGGTTATCAACTCATTGCATTTGACATGACCTAAAAACTAAATCAGATACTATGAGCGTGTTGATTTACACTTCTCTTTTATTGTTTTTTTCCTGATTTCAGGAAACATTTGGAGCTTCTTGGACCTTTATTGTGTCAAATTTTCTGAACGATTATCAGAAGGGCCGCTATGTGGTAAATTTATGTTTCTGGTCAATAATATGAGGTTACCTCTTAGCATTTTGACTGAACCTAGGTTGGTCTAGTGATGAATTTGTGACTCACATCGAGCCTCAAATAGGCTCGTGAATTCATGTCATAAAGGAACCTTGTCACATGAACTGACTGACCTGTCTGCAATTTCTGACATTAAATTTTTTCCATTGAATCGCTTCTTGGTTCTTTCAAGTTGTTTTATGGTCTCCATTCTGTTAAAGCTCCGACTTATATTCCCTATGCCTCAATTTTAGTCTTACTGTTAGGAAAGTGATTCTGAATTCTTATCCCTTCTCATTATCTCATATCTTTTTATATCTGCTTCAATCTTATTGTATCATATTTGGTGCATTTGTTTTGGCATGAAAAATTAGTTGACTCATATTTCTTCAAATTAATCTAGTTCAAGGAGGACTGTGACACGGAGAAAAAGATTGCTTCCAAGTTGAAGATGCTTGCAGAAAAGTCCATGTTATTAGAGAGCGAGGACAAGATACGCCGTGACCTGTTTGATCTTCTGAAGGTAACATATAGTGGAAAAATATTTATATTACCACAAGTTTCTTATATGGAATTTATGTTAGACCTGTCTCTTGACTGCTTTAGAGTGACTGATGATGGTTCTTCTCATTACTAGTCTCGGTTCTTGGTTTTTATCTATTAATTCTGTTTGCAGAATATAGTTCTTATTAGAGATCCTGAGGATGAAAGTAAATTCTACCCTCGTTTCAATCTTGAGGACACTTCAAGTTTTCAGGATTTGGATGACCACAGGTACCCTAATCATATCTACTGTGAGAAATTCCTAGTTCATTTGGATTGAGTGACCCATAGAAGAATGTAGTAAACTAAAGCTTTTCATCCCCTTTTTGCTTACCTATAATTCTGGTGTTCTATAACCAAGTACTAGTTTGTTTCCTTGCATCTCATCAAACCTCTCAATTCCTGCTGATATAGCTTCTCTTACTTGTTATGCAATACAGCAAAAATGTTCTCAAAAGATTGTACTATGATTACTATTTCCATCGGCAAGAAAATCTATGGAGGCAAAATGCTTTGAAGACCTTGCCTGCTCTCCTGGACTCATCAGATATGCTAGCCTGTGGGGAAGATCTGGGTCTAATTCCTGCTTGTGTTCACCCTGTATGTTTGTCGAATCCTTCCCAACTTTAACTCTTAACTGCCTACATCTCTTCTCTTTTTCGCTTACTTTATTACTTCCAATCCGCATTCCATGAAAATTAAGCATGATTGGATAATGTTTGCAGGTCATGCAAGAACTAGGATTGATAGGTTTACGCATTCAACGTATGTCCAGTGAACCTGACCTGGAGTTTGGTATTCCTTCTCAATACAGCTACATGACGGTGAGTTCCAGACTTCTTGTGTTATATTTCTCGTCTATATTGTGGACATATCATTGAGGCGCATGTGTGCCCTTGCTCAGCTCCATTAGAATGTAATATAAAATTGGGCTGGCAACCTCAATTCCTTCACGTGCTTCAGGTGTGTGCTCCATCATGTCATGACTGCTCAACCTTGCGTGCTTGGTGGGAGGAAGATGAAGAAAGAAGATGTCGATATTTCAAGAACGTGGTTGGGTCTGATGGAATCCCGCCTAGTCGATGTGTTCCAGAAATTGCACATTTTGTCCTCAGGCAACATGTTGAAGCTCCATCAATGTGGGCAATCTTCCCTCTTCAGGTACTGTGACCTGGTTTTATTATCAAACATCAAATCTTAGGGAAATCCATATCCTAACCAGTGAATATTTCATTTCATGTATTAGACCGATTTAGCCAACATAAATTCATACAAACTAGGGGCTTTTCTTTAATGATCAGGACTTGTTAGCATTAAAAGAAGAGTACACGACACGCCCTGCAGCAGAGGAGACGATCAATGACCCAACAAATCCAAAGCATTATTGGAGATACCGTATGTTTTCAATTCCATTTCTATAGATTTGGTTGGCATCTCAGTGTTTGAATTCTAGCTCTTCTCTTTGTTTCCAGCTAATAAACAAAGCTGTATATTTCTGTCATGCTTAGGTGTACACGTGACATTAGAGTCTCTGATGAATGACAAAGAACTCATATCAAGCATCAAAGGTCTTGTTCGTGGGAGTGGACGTTCACATCCTTCGGTTGAAGAAACCGACGAGCAAGGGAATCAAGAAACGATAGTGATGATTACAGGCAAGCATCAAGCTGCCAAAGGTCAGGAAAAGATTTCCTTTGAAAAGCAACTAACTGGGGTTCCAAGACCGGAGACTTATGTTTTGTAAGTCTTGTGATATCTTCCACGACACATATATCTTGCAGCCATCAGGGCTTGAAGTCATACATAAGCTTGGACAACATGAGACAAATCTGGGATGTACTTGTTCACATGAACCGCTTGTGAGAATCAACATCCATGCTAAAATTCCTCGTTTACAGTAGAAATGGTCCATTACAGAATAAATAGTGGGCGTAATGGCATGCCAATCTATACTTTTAAAGCTTGTCCTTTTAATAAAAGCATGCTGGTAATAAAACAATAGCAACGCACCATTACTGCTATGACTATATGTAGTCAAACAATTCCAATTGTAGTGTTTTGCGGCCTATAAAAAACTTGTATATTATGTTAATATACTTTGTATATAATGGGATTTGGATTTTAGCTTCTGCTAAGCATTTATCTTTATAGCAAAAGCTTCTCTTCTCAGCTTCTCAAGTCCATGGCTGTCAGACCTGGTTTGGGGTCGGACATGGTTTAGAGCAGGTTATTAGGTCACCGGTTATCTCGTGGGTTACTGAATCAATTATTTTGTTCAAAATGATTTTTTTTTTAAATTCCTCAAAGTCACTGGATACTGCTGGAAAATATGTAGGCAAGAAAAAAGCTTAAAAAATTTAATTTCAGTCCCAATTACATATCATTACAGCAAATCAAGGCAACACAATTATCAAATATCAATTTGAAATAAGATGTTTCCACAAGCATAACAACCAAGTTCTTCATCCTTTCTCTTTGACAACTAAGGCATCAATATGGGCTTGGATCCATTTACGTGACCATACAAACTATAGTTGTTAAACTTGTGTTGGTTCAGTGAGTTGGGCCAAGTTGAATCGACAAAGAAATTATAATAGTAAAATTTGATTAATTTGATAAACTTGATTAATTTGATAAAATTGATCTAATCAATCTCAATTTAAATTCAGTGATATCAACTCTAAAAAATTAAAAAAACATATCATTTTAATAGAAACAATACCATTTTAATAGAAATGATTCATCTTGGTGGACCTATAAATTAACTAAATAACCTATTAATCCAGAAAATTTTATGTGCCGGTCCACAATTCAAAAACCAGATGACATATTAATTTAAAAAATTTCTCACCATTGACTTAATTAATTTTGACCCCGTCAACTAGATTTTATCAGGTTAATATTTTATTCGATTTAACTAGAACTTAAAATAAATCAGGTTAGAAATTTAGAATTTTTTGGGTCAACCTGGTTAAACGAATATAACATTGAACCATAGTTCTTCCTCCTTTCTTTTTGACATCTACGTGACCCAGCCATTTATGCTTTCTGAAACCCCACCATATGACCCTCCAAACTCCACCCTCCACCACATCATCGTCGAAGGTCTTAAAAAAGGAATAATAAATAAGCCAAATAATTGAAGGCCGCACGTGGACGTGAACTGCACCTGGTAAGTGATGATGACCCACTCAAACTGCCAGCCTAGTCCACCCAAAGAAAGAAAAATAAAGACAAGAAGATAAAGAAGATGCTTTGATGCTTGTTGAGAAACAATGATCGAAGACAGAATTATTACCCTTTTTGATTCCATTACATGAAACATTATGTTCTTCAAGCACACTCTCTCTAATCTAATCATACATGAGATGAAAAATATCCCAAATTATTCTCTACTCTCTCACTTCTTCTCTCTAATCCCCATCAATGGACCTCCTTAATGTGCTAACACCGATCACTCTTTCTTCACTAACCCCTACCTGCTGCTTATCTTCTTGATGTCCTTCTTTGTTTTCTGAGCTCTGATGAAAACAGAGAACAGTATCATCCAATCTTTCTTTGGTTGATGGCACCAAGTTGAAAGATCCGAATTTGGGTGTGAATTCTTGAGAATAGGTGCTGAATTGGGTGTCAAAAGTGAAGGAAAAGTTCGGTGGAGTGAATTCTTCAATCCTGTCGAGTGCTGTAGGGCAGCTTTTTCTCCTCTTGGATTCTCTGATTGTTCCTTGCTTTTCTTTCTTGAGTTCCTGGCTTGAAGAAGAAGTAGCTTGTAATGGTGGGTCTTGGCTGGAATCTTGATTTTTGGAAGGTTTTTCAATGTTGTTTTTCTCTGCCATTATTCTTGGTCATGACTCACGAGGAGAGAAGACATAAAGATAAAGACTTTTCTTTTGGACAGCTGTGTGTAATATGGTATGTAATGAAATTACAGAAGGTCTTAACTTTGTTGATGTAATTAAGAAAGATTCTGTCCTCAAATTGCAAATCATAAAGTAGCAAAAGGAGGAGTAAATACCGAGTTAACTTTTTAATTCATGATATTAAATAAAAATATTTTATTTAAAAAAATTATGAAATTTAATTTTTAATTAATTAAACATTAACGAATTTATTTAGAAAAATATCAATCATAAAAAAATAAGAATTAAAATTAAAATACAAAATAAATTTTATTTTTGATTAAAAAGTGATATTGAAAAGAAAAATTAATTGAGCAAAATGACAAAAAACAATAAAAAAAATAAGGATCAAAATTGAATTAAAAAATAAAAATAAATATTTCATTGAATGGTAAATTTAAAAAGAAAAATCAATTCAATAGAAGCTCAAAAAAATAAACAAAAGAATGAGGTCAATTTGAAAAAAAAATAATATATGGCAAATTAAGATTGAAAAATGAAATTAAAAATAGATAAAACTTCTACAAAAAGACTAATAATAAAAATTAGAAATAAAAAGAATAATGACTGAAGTTAGAATAATAGCAATAAAAAGGGAAAAATTGTAATTTTCAAGGGAGGAGAGAGAGAAAAAAGGTTCATTGATGATAAATCAAACCATAACCACCGACACGTGCTGCACCATCAGGAAAAGGACCCGACGACGCTTTCAATGACACAAAAAAAACATTTTTGGACTTTAGGAGGCACCATACATGCCCAAACTTTTTGTTTTTATTTTTTAGATTTTGTCAAATACTAAAATTTTTCTAAACTGACTTGATAATAATAAAAAATTATTATGAAAAGATAAAAAAATCCCTTGACACCAATTTAAAATTTGTGCTTTTAAGGACATTTTAATTGTTTCATTGTGTTTTTTTATTTTTTATATTTGGTTAAATAACAAATTTCTCATTGACTGAATTGATAATAATAGTAGAACTATTATAAAAATATAAAATTACCCCTTGATGTTAGTTTTAAAATTTGTGCTTCCAATGATATTTTTGTCGTTAGATTATGTATTTGAAATGAAAAAAGATTTATTAATTTTCAATCAATTTAGTAATGACTGATGAACATTGTAAAAAAAACTTAAGTGCCTCTAATAGTTGGTGTTAAGTTTTTTGGATAAAGAGATAAAATCGTGATATCACTATTACAATGAATAATGATTTAACTCATTAACTACAATGAAAAATCTTCATGTTTTACCTTTGATTAAAGATGATTGTAAAAAACAAGAGCCCATGGAGGCTTGACTTAGTTTTAAAACAGGTTGAGCCGATATCAGATAGATTCAAAACACAATTTGAATTGAGTTTTATAATTAGATCAAATCGATCTAAGCATTAGTTATGAAATTCAACTCGACAAGTTGAGCCAATACCAAATAGATTCAAAACATAACTTGAATTGAGTTTTATAATTAGATAAAATTGATCCTATGAACCTAGTAAATTATTGATGTTTTTTTTTTAAAAGACAACTTATTAAAAACAATAATGATATAAATTAATATGTTCATTTTATTTTTTTCCTTGATGGAAAAAAAATAATAATATCAATCCACCTTTATATCAATGTTTCCATTAAAGTATTATAAAAATAAAATGTTGTCCTCTCACTTTCATTAAAATACTAGATAACTTGGTAGTGAAGTTTTGCAATGTTATACGACTTTATATTTGATTGAAATGACAGAAAGCATGACATGTCTTTATATATATATATATATAAAGTTTATCATATTAATTATACTTTATAGTTATTAAGTTCAGGCTAACATTGTAAATTGATTCAAAATATCGGGAAAATCAAGATTTAATCCAAATCGAGTTTAAAATTAAACTCAATTGATGTCATCAAGACCCAATTAATCCAATAGACATGCCCTAACTAGTTTCAAATTGAGAGGTTAGGGTTAGGGTTAGAGTTAAGTGTCTAAATCCAAATACATTCCAAATTCAAACACAATTCAAACCCAAGACAACCATATCCCAATCCACCGAACTCAACCTAGTTGTCAAATAAAAGTACATCTTTTTTTTTTTTTTTTCATTTTAAGATATTATTAGGGCTTTTTCAGAAATTAGAATGGTAATATTGTAAGATTTTTAACTACAGGGATATAAGTGAAACACTGGTGATGAGTCTATAGGGTTTAAAATGGAATTAACCCACAATGGGAAAAGCAACTTGGGCACTCTTAGCTTAGGGTGTTAAACCATTAAAAGGCCCCCTTCAGCCATCTACAACCATACCTCGTCGGCCACCACCATGGCAATCAGCATTGAAAACCACCACCTCCCGTACGAAACACACAACCTCTACGATGTCAAATTCTTCGATGACAGGATCCACACTTTAGTCACCCACACGTCTTCCCTCGTCAACACATGGATCGCCGAAACCCAACAAAAACTCCTCCAAAACAACAACCATGCTCACCGTCCACTTATAGTTGGCCTTGACGTCGAGTGGAGGCCCAACAGGTTCCGTCGAATCGAAAACCCAGTTGCCACACTCCAGCTTTCAGCTGGCAATGACTGCTTGATCTTTCAACTCCTGCATTGTCCCACTGGTATCCCACAATCCCTTCATGATTTTTTGAGTGACATGACTTATACTTTTGTTGGGGTGGGTATTGAGGGTGATGTGAAGAAGCTAACGGAGGATTATGAGCTGAGCGTGGGGAATGCAGTGGATTTAAGGGGTTTAGCTGCTGAGAAATTGGGGGATTCGAGGTGGAAGAATTCAGGGGTAAAAAGGTTGGCGAGGGAAGTTTTGGGGAAGGAGATTGAGAAGCCGAAAAGGATCACTCTGAGTAGGTGGGACAATCCGTGGCTTACTCCTGCTCAAGTTCAATATGCTTGTCTTGATGCCTTTTTGTCTTGCAAGATTGGGGAGAGTTTGGTGGCTGCTTGAGCTAGGGTTCATGATGGGATTTGAGGGCTTCTAGTTATGCATCTTACTGGATGCTTGCTATAAAGTATTTCAATGTATTGCACTGTTTTTACATCGTCACAGTTACATTATCTTACAGCGCAGAATGATTTCTACTTTATATGCTCGGTTTATTTGAATTTCTGTGTCTAGCAATCAACATCCATCTTCACAGAAACAGAGAAGAAACACACGACCTGTCCTTTTCAACAGGCTGACGATCCAGCTTTATTTGTGCGATTGAGATTGTTTTTTGAAATAATTTTCTTAAATTCTATCATTAACACATTAAAATTATAAAATATCAAGTTATGCCGATCACTGTCGTAATCTTGCAGCAGTCGCTGCAGTATGCTGCCAAATCATGTCCTCAAGAGGCGCAAAAGCTTGGAACACAGGTTTCTAATATATTTTTTGACCAATTCGTTAAAAACTACCTTTTTGGTCCTTAGGAGATTAGTGTACACACACACACACTAAATCTTTTGTTGCAGCATAATTTTAAAGCTATATCTAAAATAAGGTTTATATCATGAGTGCGAGAATTGATCTAACTTGCTATGGCAACTCTTTGGGACATCTACAAATCACTCCCCAATCTATTATAGGTTTCACAAACAGTTTTAATCTTGAACCGGCTCAACACAAGCAAGATTATTGTTTCATATGTACCAATCGATTGAGTTTTATTCATGTGTTAAATTGAATTGGATCATCATCAGGCCTGGAATTTACAGGGGAGTGGAGTCCGGTTTACAAAGAAACCAGCCGAAAGTCAATCGGTTAGTTTATAGTTATAATAGTTAACCTATTTTTTTTTATTTAAATAAAATAGAAAGGGCTTTGTTTTGAGATTTTATTTTCTTTTAAAAAACTTAAAACTACGATTGTTTTGAAAAACATCAGTTATCCGGTTGATCCAGCATGGCCCGGCCATATTTTCTTAGGAATTAAGAAGACGAACCAGCACCCTTCAATCTAATAACAAAAAGCAAACGGTAAGCGAGCAGAACCTGTTACCTGTATAATTGAACTCTCAATATTCCTTTGATTATCCTCTTTCTTCTGTGTTTTTGAAACTTTTTTTCATGTAAAAAACTTAAATTCCACAGTATTTGCCGTGCTGAAATATTAAATCTCGTGTTCCCTTCTTTGTTTTGCACCCAAAACACGCACGTATATGTGTCTTTGATCCCATCATTTCATTTACAAAAACCTCTCCTCTCCTCTCTCTGCCCTTTCTCTTCTCCCTCAATAAAAAAAAAATCTTTCTCAATCAACAACTTTTCTCTTAATTATCAAGAAACTGTCTTTCTCAACCAAGAACCTCCACTCTCTTAGATCAAGAACCTTTTCTTGATCAAGAACTGCCTCTCTTCACCCTCTTCCCATTTCTCAAAACTCCAGCTCTATAGCCTTGGCAATTTACTTCTCATGGATAACTTTAACCTTCGCTCTGCTTACAGAGGTTCGAATAATCTTGAGCGCTATGATTGTTTTGATGTGCAATGTGACGACATGTACTGTTATACAATCACTACTGATAACGAGATATGCCTCATGCAATGGATTGTTAGGTTGTTTTCGCTTACCTTCCCAAATAGTGGAAAAAGACTGAAGGTATCTATGGACATGATTTGGGACCAGTCCGTTGATGATCACAGCTTCTTCATTCCTGTTGCCCTTCAATTTTGTTATGAGCATTTTTGCATCATCTATCATGTTTCTCCTCCACAGAACTTTCCAATATTCTCCCTGGAAAGCTTCCTGAATCACGATTATGTTGATTTTTTCGGTTTCCAAATGTTGTATAAAGTCAGATATCTTCGTCAGCAATACAATCTTGTTGTGAAAAACTGGTTTGATATCTCATGTCAGGTTTGTCTTTCAACCCCAGCATTCCTCCGTAACCATGACGTCAGCGTGCCTCTACAAACACTGGTATCCGTGATATTCTCGAAGAAGTATCTAAAGCCTGATGACATTCTTCAAAGGAACTGGAGGCTGCGTGAACTTTCTCTCGATAAAATAATGTTTGCGACCCTAGATTGCTTTTTTGTCTACAAGATTGCAAATCTGATCACATTTCCTCTTCCATTATAAAGGTAGTGATTCTTTAATTAATTTGTAACAATTATTGAATCATGATTAAGAAATTATACATGATAAGTTGTTTAAAGATTAATTCTTGGGTGGTGTCGTTATATTTTTGTTTTCTTTTTTTCTGCACCTGCAGGGAGGCTCAAATATTTCTCAAGAGACTGTTGATTCTGATGGTTTGGTGTTTATTTTTCTCATGACTTTAATGGCTAGTTAGGGTTACTTCTAGCTCTCTTTAGTAGGCAGTTTTAGGGGGTTTCCTTTGTATGCTGATGGGGTTTACCTGCTGTTTTTTTGAAGAGGATGTTGATGCATCCTGTCTTGCTGATATTGGGTCCTTGTAAACTAGCCGACTTCTTTGTTGTATGCTCAACTTTCAAAAATTGAAAGAAATCAGTGAAGTACTTTTAATGAAAAGAAAAGATTCGTGCAGTGAAATAAGCTCTAATCTTTCTACTATTTTGGTGACAAAATCTCTTACGAACTTGCCCCATGTCTGAGTGCCAATAGACGTGTGCTTGCTTGCATCTGTTTTTTCTTTGTGCTCAAGCAAGCATCAACTTTTTCATTGATGATCCGGTTTTTTTTTATAAAGAAACACCTACAATTTGAATGCAACAAATATGGATGGAGATTGAAGAGATTCAATTAAGAACTTATAAAACTCATCGTTTTATATGTACATATATATAATCTCATCGTTTCATTAACAAACTCTAACAGAGAACTCCCCTCCCCTCCCCTCTCTACCTCTACCATTACCCTTTCTCTCTTCCTCAATTAAGAACTATCTTTCTCAATCAACAACTTTCTCTTTGATTATCAAGAAAATTTCTTTCTCGATCAAGAACCTCCACTTTCTTTGATCAAGACCCTTTTCTTGATCAAGAACTTTCTCTCTTCTTCTCTTGGCCAATTCTCTAACCTCAAGCTTTAAACTTACCAAGTTACTCCTCATGAAAAGCTTTAATCTTCGCTCTATTTGTTTGGGTGGGAATGATCGTGAGGGCGTTGAGATTTTTGATGTGCAATGTGACAACATGCGCTGTACCGCAACCGTTACTAGTAATGCTGCACGCCTCATGGATCTGATTGGTAACCTATGTAAATTGGTTACCAACCCAAATAGTGGCACAAGACTGAGGGTATCCATGGACATGATATGGGACAAGCCAGTTGATGATGATGCCAAGGTCGACCCTCCTGTTACTCTTCAGTTCTGTTATGAGCATTTTTGCATCATCTATCATGTTAATCCTCCAGATAATTTTCCCACGTCTTCTCTGGAGAACTTCTTGAATCACGATTGCATAGATTTTTTCGGCTTCGAAATGAAGCCCAAAGTCGAATATCTTCGTCGGGCACACAACCTTGTTGTGAAAAACTGGTTTGATATCCCATCTGAGGCCCGTCTGTCAAATCCAGCCAGGTTTGGTGACAAGGTGGATTTGTCTCTACAAGAAATGGTATCCATGGATTTCTCAAGGGAGTATTCAAAGGCTACTGACCTTCTTCAGAGCAACTGGAGGTCGAGTAAACTTTCTACTGATCAAGTAATATACGCGGCCCTAGATTGTTATTTTGCCTACAAGTTTGCAGTTCGGGTCTCAATTTGTCCTCGTTCAGATTAGAGGTATTGGTTCTTTAGTTAATCTGTATCACATTCTTTAATCAAGATTAGTTCTTGTGTGGCCTTGTTATAAAATTGGGAGCTTGATTTTTCAAGGAATTGTTGATATTCTGCTGGTTGGTGTTAGGTGTTTGTGGGCACTAGTGTTCTTAATTTCTGGTGATGCTTAACCGATGATGCTACTGTAAATGTTTGAATGACTCTGTAGTTAGTACTTAAACAATATTTTAACTTTCAATCACTTTTTTATTCTTTTCCATTGCCTTGGCTATGATACCAAATACAAAACAATCCTTAAACTCGCAATTTACACAAATTAGTTCCAATAGTCTTAAGAATTTTATTTATTTATGTTTTATTTTGTCTAGGAGAAACAACCTAAATTAACAATGGACTTTACCTTCTTGGTCTCTCTATTCTGTAAATTGTTTGAATCGAGTCCCTCTACTATTCTTAGGTTTGCTTGAAGAAAACATGATAATAATTAATTAGTTTACAAATCTTACTATTGGAGATAAAGAAAATGATTTAAAAACTAGCAGAACCTGTCACCAGCATATATAAAACTCTCCTCTCCTCTCCTCTCTGCTGCCTCTACCATTGCCCTTCCTTTTCTCCCTCAATAAAGAACTATCTTTCTCCATAGAAACACACTCTTTAATTATAAAGAAAGTGTCTTTCTCAATCAAGAACCTCCACTCTCTTTGATCAAGACCCTTTTCTTGATCAAGAACTGTCTCTCTTTTCATTCTCTTCCCAATTCTCTAAACTCCAGCTTTATAGCCTTCGCAATTTATTGATTTCTCATGAAAACCTTTGAACCTAGCATGGTTTTCTTGGGTGGAAATCATATTGAGAACTATCTTGCTTATGAATTGCAATGTGACAACATGCATTGTTACACAACCGTTACCCGTAATGCTACATACCTCACGAATTGGATTGCTGAGTTGCTTTCGGCTTTCGTTCCACATGGAGGCAGAAGACTAAGGGTATCTATGGACATGATTTGGGACCAGTTCGTTAATGATGCCAACCTCTACCCTCCTGTTACACTTCAGTTCTGTTATGAGCATACATGCATCATCTATCAGGTTTCTCCTCCAGATAACTTTCCAAGATCTTCCCTGGAACACTTCTTGAATCACGATCATGTAGACTTCTTCGGTTTCGAAATGCTGTACAAAGTCCAATATCTTCGTCAGGCATACAATCTTGTTGTGAGAAACTGGTTTGATATTCCATGTCAGGCCTGTCTTGCAAATCCAACAAGGTACCGTAACGTTGCCAATTTGTCTATACAAAACATGGTATCCATGGATTTCTCGAAGCAGTATATAAAGCCTTCTAACTTTCTTCAAAGCGACTGGAGGTCGAATATACTTCCTATTGACAAAGTAAAGTACGCGACCCTAGATTGCTTTTTTGCCTACAAGTTTGCAATTCGGGTCTCAAATTTCCCTCGTCCGAATTAGCGGTATATGTTCTTTGATTAATCTGTATTACATTCTTTCCATTTTTCAAGGACGGTTGATTCTTCCGGTTGGTGTTTGATGTTCGTGGGCACTAGAGTTCTTTGTGGTTATGCTTAACAGATCCAGATGTCAATGTTTTGTTATGGCTTTAATGTCTCAGTAGTTCTGGTCTTTGGTCTTAATTTGGCCATTGATCATGGCTAGTTATGGCTCCTTCTAGTCCTGTGTAGTAGCAGTTTTAGGGCATTCACCTTGGTTTAATGGTTTTAGGTATTTGGGCTTAATTAGCATGTGTCTTTCGAAGAGGTTGTTGTGTTGATTTTGGTCATTGTAATCAATGAAGTGTTACTGAACATAAGAGATTTGTATAGTTAAGTTCTCATTTTTCAATCCTTCATTGTTTTGAGAAAATCTCTGTGAAAAATAAGCTTGCTCTCTTTAGCAAGCTTACAGTATTTCGAGTGCCAATAGGGATATTTTTGCATACAACTTTTTGTAAATATCTTGTTTTACTCATGTTAATGATTTCAATGTTCTACAGATTTGTGTATTTTGTTACAAGTTACAACTACCTTCTGCTCTACTTGTATCAGCATTGGTCTCAGATTTGTTAGTACAAAAGGAAGGGATAAATAACGGCTCTGAATTGCTTACAGCTCCTAACTCTGTTGATTTTCTTCTGCCTTTGCTCTTACTTAAATTGTAGTAAAAATATAGTTTGAATCAAAATAAATATTCAAACATATATATTTTTTTAAATATTGAGATAGTAACATATTAGATTGATTTGGGTTAATCCGAATTAACCTACTAATCCGCATGTTGGGTCATAAGATCATGACAAACATATATAAGGACTAATTTTCAATAAATCTAATGTTAAAGGATGAAAAAGAAAAATATCAATTAAAAAAAGAATAAACCTAAGTCAATCTTGGTTAACCTATCAAACCCGCGACCTGAATCATGAGATTGAGATAACCCAATAGGAAGCAAATTGAAACAAATAATTATGAAAATCAATCCCTAATAAGTTTAATATTGAAGGAAGTAATTGAAATAAAAAAATTAATTATAGAAGAGACAACTAAAAAACAATTTGAGTTAACTCAAGTTAATTTATCAAACCTGTAACTCGAGTTATGAGATGAAATAACCTTATAAAAAGTAAATCAAAATAAATCTTGAAACTCAATTCTCAATTAGTTCAATGTTGAAGGATATGATTAAGAAAAAAACCAATTAAAAAAAAATTCAAATCAACCGAGTTAACCAATCAAATCCAAAGCCAGAATTATAAAACTAGAATAACCTGTATAAAAAGTAATTAAAAAAATTTATGAAATTCAATCTCTATTAAATCTAATATTTAAGAATAAAAAGAAAAAAACATTAGGTTAAAAAAATCCGCTCACTATAGGGATAGTTTCGTAAATCCGCACACTATAAATCCTATAAAGACACCCTTCCCTACGAGGAAATCACCACGTTCCGTCATTGCTTTCAAGTTTCAACCCTTTCTTTTCTTCGTTTCTCTCCGATTTGACAATGGCTTCCTCAGCCGAAACTACCGAAACCTGCAAACCCTCAACCGAAACAACCGCAGAAACCACCACAAAAAGCACCAAGATAATCACATTGAAAATCTCAGACGAAGCGATCTTTGAAGTGGAAGATTCGGTGGCGATGGAAATATTGGTGATAGTTAAATCATTCTTGGAAGATCAGTCTCCGTCAACCGAAATTGTTCCTCTCCCGAATATATTGGCCAAGCCATTCTCACAGTTTATTGAGTTCTGCAAGGAACACGTCATGTTTAAAGAAAACCCAGATAAAGAAAAGCAGAAAAAAATCAGTGAGTTTTTTCTTAAAGAAAAGAGTAATGAAGAGTTGCTGGATATGATCACTGTGGCTAAGTACTTAGAGGCTGAAGACTTGCTCGACCTACTTAGCCAGGCTGTTGCTGATAGGATTCAGATCAAGAGTGTTGAATATATGAGAAAGTTTTTTGGGATTGAGAATGACTTTACTCGTGAAGAAGAGGCAAAGCTATGTGAAGAACGTTCTTGGGCTTTTGAGGACGTTGATAAAGACTACTAAAGTTCGGTTCTTTAGAGGTTAAAGATTTGCTTGATGGAAGTGTTTTTAGTAGAATTACTTTCGCCTAGTTTTTGTTTCCTTGCAAAATTTTATGGATTTTGTACTTAATTTTGCTTTTGGTTTGGACATAAATAAGAAACTTTCATGGAAGGATTAAACGTGTACATGTATAAGAAAGAAACTCACTGTAAATTTTGCCTTTTATTTTTCTGGATGGAATTCATCGAAAGATTTAAGAAGAGGCCAATAGGATTTATTTCTGGAGCAAGATTCTTTAAACAATTCAAGAAAAGGAGGAAGAAGAACAAGTGAGGTAGGATTCACAGCCTAGAGTCATTGAAAGTATAATGAGGTTTAGAGATAGCTAGTAGCAAGATTCTTTGATAGATTTTGCTCTGTTTCTTCTTGATTTGTGGTTTAATGATAACTTTAGCCTAGTTTTTACATAATAAGCACTTCTTGTTTTTCTTCTTCATGCTTTTTTTGAGTTTCTTTTTAAATCGGGAAGCTAAAACTAAGATGAAACGCTGTGAGAATTCTATGAGATAGACTATTGGTAATCAGAACTGGGAGAAGGTGAAGTATTTTGCTGCTTGGTTTTTATGAGATGGGCTGTGTTAGCTTTTTCCTGATTTTTTGGCTCGGTTCTCAGAACTGGGAGAATGTGGATATTCGTGATTAAGTTTTACATATATATAATTTTAAATATCTACATGATATTTATTATTTGAGTACTATTATTTATATTGTGTTATGTTTGGATTAGAAATAATTATTTAAAAAAATTAACTTATTTGATTTGATTAAGTTAATATCTATTCGATTCAAATTAAATTGTCATTTATATGTATTAAGGTATTTCATTTGTTTGTTTTTGATAAAATATGATTTTGTTAATTTTTTTATTTTTTATATTTGATTTAATTGAAAAATATTGATTAAAAAAAAGGAAAATAAATCAAAACTTCCTAAGATATAAAAATATCTTACGAAACTAGCTTTGTTAATAAATCATGAACCCGCATCAATTAATTCTGGTATTTTTTATATTCAAGAAAATTTCATTAGCATAACTCAATTCGAAATAAAAGGGAAGAAAAATTCGGAAGAGTATAAACCATATAACAATCAACAAGTTATGCAGTTAGACAATTCTCCCATGTGCCATATCTTGAACTAAAGCGTTCTCCTCCGAGTGGTTTAACATGCTCTAAAAGCACAGATCTAGCACAAGCATCCCAAGTCCTTGCTATCTCCAGAAGAGACATGGGCTCTGAAAGGTTCCGAAGAGCTACGCTGAATCTCAATTTTGTCTTCTCCGACAAATCTTCTAGCTCGTCACTGTCATGAAATTGTCCGAGATAGGTAAACAGGAGACATTTCGGATCAGATTCTATACAGCTTGTAAAACTTGTAAATCAAACACAAAGAATTTTCCAGTTTCTCACCTCAAACCAGAAGGTAACTTATCTAAGATAATTGGAGAAGAATTTGGAAATTCGGCAGGAACGAGCAAGCGCAAGGTAAGTTCTGGAAACTGTAAGCAGTGATGAAAGGGACTAATATATTAGTAAATGATCAATAAAAACTGTAGTTGCAATCAATCAGTTAGTTTGAAAATCTGACCATGGGAGATGAAGATAATGATTTAAAATCTCCACTGACGGCCACAGCCGTATAGGAACATTTGATAATGGTTCCTGCACTAGCTTCAGGTAAAGAATCATCTTCTGTTGAATCAACATCTACAGTAGTTTCGACTAACCGCTGGTTTACATGTCTGATTTCGTTCAACAGATCGTTGCTCGGCTGCAATAAGCAGTGCGAGTTACAAGCATGAGACGAAGAAGCAAGCACAAGCCTTGCTGACATGTGGAAGTTAACATAAATAAAACCTTACAATGAATAGAATGAATCATAATGTTGTAATTGCTGAAAAAAATGACACATCCGGAAGAATTGCTGATTTTAGATTCTAATTCCTCATCAAGTGAAAGCAATCCGAGAGTTCCATCCAACCAAAATGTTCCATTTAAGGATTAATGGGAACTAGATTAATTATCTAGGAGACAGTCTTTTTTGTGCTTATGAGTATTACTAACCATCTTTCCACCTTAAGTAATCTCAGTTAAAAGAGAAGTGTTACATGAACTACAATAGATAAAGCACAGGACATAACCTAGCAGCAGATGTAGGACATATTGGACAGGATTCAATGAAGAGCACTCAATACAAGAGTGAAAGTATGGAGGACCAGATGAATACCTCGGTTCTCAGCTTATTGAACCTAGATGTTGCAGTTGAATCAAAATCAGATATCCAATCCATTGGCTGCCCGATCGTGTCCGAGGCCATTGCATTAGACTGGTGCTCCATCTCTTTGTCTTTCATGCTTAAATTTTGTAAGGCAAAGTTCCTTTCTTGTACATGGAATATTGTTTCAGACACCAAATCCTCACCAATAGCACCCTTGGAGTGTCTTTCAGCTGATCCGCCAGCAATCTTATCGACCACATTGACAACTGAGTCAATATCATGGACAGCAGCACTTAATACATCTGGTGATAGTGATTTTACCTGTGAAAACATTGATCATCCACATAAACATGTAAACTTTATTTCGGAAGGAAAAATAGTAGTTATGAAGGGATAGCTGGCATTCCATGACATGATATCAATTTATGTATTGGGAACTTCAAATTAATTGGAACAGAGTCTGATCATATCAAGAGGGACACTGGTAGACATTTAGGTGCTGAGAAGCAAACAGAGAAAATATACTCACAGCTTGAAGTAAACGCTGGAGTGGTTGGTTTGTGTCAGATGTGTTGGGGGAGCTAGTATACTCTTCGAGTAAAGGGGAGGCTGATATCCCAGGTGTGCCGCTTGCAGTAGATTGATTGTGACTTTGTGTCTGGCTATCAACTTGGTTAAATGCGACATATTCTGATGTTGAAGTCAAGGGAGTAGAAGCGGGAGAAGCTAAAGGAAAAGTTTGCTGGTCCATACGAGCAGAAGAGAGCTGAGATTTTCGAGGAGAACTGGAGTGTGGTTGATGTATAGTTGTTGATATCAGTGGTAAATGCAGATTTTCTGGAGATTCCATAGCTGGAGAGCCACTTTTTTGGCTGTTACGGATCAGCATCTGTTCCTTTTTGTGCTGAATATTTTGTTTCTGCATTTGCTGCTCGAGGTTCTGTGTCAGCGTTGTCTGATGAGCAAACGGAGAATCGAAAGCATTCACAACGTTATTGCTAGATAAATTAGTATGTTGTGGTGCAGTGGAAAAGTTTATGCCTGTTTTCCTTGCAGACTGCTGAATCATACTAGGTCCATTCCTTTGTTCCAAACCCATTCCAGAACTATATTGAAGTGAGCTGAAGAAACTGGGTCGTGAATTTAGAAACCCTGACTGCATTGAAGATGTGAGAGATGAACTGCCCAAACCATTTGTCATAGTTAAATTCACTGGATGAAACTGGAGTTTCTCATTCCAGTTTAGAGGAGGCTGAGATATTTGGGATTGACCACTGTTCTGCAGACAAAGGTCTGCTTGTTGTTCAACAGAGGCAGAGCTCTTCTTCCGAAAGTAGTTCACAAACTTAATAATAGCTTGCTGAGCCATCTGCAACTTCTCCTTGGAAGCATTTGCCATCTGATTCCGCTGTAATGAAAAAATCGGCATGTTTTTTTCTATCCAAATCACTTGTTTCATGTACTTCATAGCTTGATCTGTATCTGTTTCCTGCAGGAAAGATCAAAGGTGATAATTAGCAGAAAATTCTGCAGGAAAAAAAAACTAACGGATTAAAGCTCAAACGCTGGTCAATCTATGGCATCTGCGAACATGTGCTTCAGGAAACCAGAGCAAGTTATAAAGTGCAGGAAGTGAAATAGCTCATATACCTTGTCAAGTAGGGACTTCAAATTTTTGTATAGGTATTCCATTTGTGGCCTATACTGTTGTTTAAAGTCTTGAAGCTGCAAAGGAAATAAAGATATTCTAATCAGTTGCAAGAATCTTTGACTTCATTATCAACCATTAGAATACATCAGATTTGAGTGTCCGAGATAGCTTTATTTTTGTTTCCCAAACAGGGAGGGGACGGTGCTGTCACCACATGACCAATTCATAGTATAATCATAAAAATTCTATCATTTTTCCTATCCAAATTCCATATGAAATGATAAATACTTCGGCAATGCAAATGACAGATATTCCTTTGCAAATAAAAAAAAATGGAAACTTCAAGAAATACTCAGTTTAATCAATAAAAATTACCTTTTGATAGTCCGCATCATGCCCATCCGCGGTATTGGCAAGTTGGTTTGATGATTTTGGCTCTGCTGATGCTACAAAAGATTGATAATGCATTATTAGCCCCTAAAAGAGGGAAAACAAAACAGAAGAAAATATCGATAGAGAGACAGAAAGAAAATGTTTGCGAACTTCATGAAAAATATTTTGAATATGAAATTGATAGGGCACATTTCTACAGTAATACGAAAAGATGGGGTTAAAATAACCCAGGAAGCGAAAGCACAAGCACAAGCCTCTTTAAAAGAAGGCCGCTTTGCTTTTGAATCAAAGCAGGATACCCTGCTTTCAATCAAAAGGTAACATCAAAGGAGGATAAGCTATATGCTTTTGATAATAAACCTTTCACCTCGCTGTGGAGCATCACACTACAACACCAAAAGAGTCAGATCACGACGACACAAAAGGCCTTGCAAAGCAGAAGAAACAAGATATTCAATTGAATTGGGTTTGGCTTTACAGGACTGTTTGCCATCACAAGCAATACAAGATGAGGAGCCCATGAAGTGATGAAATATATAACAAATCCTGCAAACATGAGTAAACTTTGGAAGAAGCTGATACCTGATGAGGACCCAGCAAATGACCTATGTGACTGAAACAGCTTCTGCTGATCAGCAATACTCCTCTGCTGATGAAAGGAAGCTGAAGTTTGAGGTCTTGGTTGGATCCCTTCTTGCGACAAGCCACTTTGTTTTTGAGAACCCAGAATCTGATGCGACTGAACTGGCTGTGTGATTTTCTGGACTTTCTGTTCAGAAGCCGTAACCCCTTGTTGTTGAATCATGTGGCTTGAACTCTGATGCAATTTCGAATTCAAGATAATTGATTGTGGTCCAGCCATTTTTTGCTGATGCTGAATTTCAGAAACATCTCGTTGTTGGCCTAGGGGCTGCTGGAATGACGGTAAAACGTTTTGTTGGGGCATCGACCACTGTCGCTGCTCTGAAGCATCATGCTGCTGCCTAAGTTGTTGATTCTGTTGAAACATTGTGCTATTTGATGACTGTGCAAATGATGATTGCTGGTATTGTGGTGATGCTGATGGTGGCTGAGAATATAGATTCTGAGAAGTCTGTGATGTAACATGCTTCTGCCGCTGATGAGGTTGGCGGTTATGAATGTCAGGTTGGATGGCGAACCTCTTACTAATATTCTGGACCTTATCCTTCAGAATTTGATCCTGCAACTCCTGCTGTTGTAACTGGTACATCAGCTTCTGATCTGAAGACTGGCTTCCTGGTACTTCACTCTGAAAATCAGGAGACATATTTGGTTGAATATTTTGTTCAACCAAATTACCAACCAAATATTGGGAAAATTGTGCTATAGCATTTGTCTCCGAGCTTTGACCAGCATCATTTACAATTGAGGTCTGACCTAGACCTGTGACAGAAAAGAATAGGTTAAATCAATAGTTATAGTTCCTTCAAATCAATCTCATTATATACAGAAAAGTAGCGCCTAAAAATGCTGTAGCTTCTAAAACAAAGAACAGTGCAGTCTGTACTTCTGCAAGAGTTTTGTGCATATTTGGGTTAAAAACTAGTAAGGACTTTAGCATACAAAGAAGTAAAGCAAGAGAAAATATAACAAGCAAAACGAATGGCAGACGCAAAATTGTTGCGTTCTGTTACACAAAAATTTTGGAACTGTAACTTGTCATCTTGTTTCTACTTGTTCATTTCAAGAGCATTTAAACCACTGTAATTCTCATGCTTTCTACAGGCATAATAATACTGTATTGGCTATTAAGTCTGACTCCATAAAACAACTTACCTGAGGGATTTTTACCTGTTGTCTGGGAAGCTTCAGACTTTATGGTACCAAATGAGCCCATCTTCTTACCTATTGTATAAGCATAACTTCCCTGAGAAACAAAGAAGAGACCGAAGAATGAACAATTGACACAAAGGAAACTTTATGAGCCAAAAACCATATTAAATAATTAATAATAGGAAAGTAATAACAAAATAAAACCAAATAACATAATACGTACTAGCAGCTAATTTATGTATCTATGGAATCATATTTCAATAGTCAGGTTAAATAACTCAAGAGATATAAGAAATGGATAAGAAGCTGTGGAAGATTTCGACAATTCTGAATGAATATCGTGAAGATATTTACATAGGAAAAAACAATCAATTATACTGATAGAAACTGAAACATGAAGGAAATAAAAGATGATGAAATAAATATAATATTTTCTCCTTTAATGGTTTGCCAAGTAAAAATTCCGTGGATAATTGACAGCAAAGGAAATTAAATAGAACATAACTGTCACCAAATCATGGCTGATAGAGAAAAAGATCGCCGAAAAAGTTAACAGCATATATACTTCCGAGAGCGCAGCCCGAACCGATAAGTAATCAACATTTTGCACACAGCAGATTGGTCAAGTGGCGTTTGAAATTTGATTAATATGACTACCTGTGTTGCTGAATTTCTGAATGTCTTATCTTCAAATTGCACAGCAATGTTCCTTAGCCGATTTAGAAATTCAGGATCAGAAGAAGCCTGCATCTTGTAGTGGTCTTTCAAGTTTCCCAGTCTATCATGTCATAGCAAGAAAGCAGAAACTCAATAAAAAGTTCCTCCTTTCATAACTAACATATCATGAAAGTTTATAGCATTTGAAATGAGTAAATAACAAGTTTATCAGAGTAACAATTGTTGATATGTAATTCTCAAGAACCATCCTGTGACATGATACTTAATTTAAAATCAAGACAGCATAAACTTGTAGACAAAGAGTTAGCAAATCTGAAGTTTAAAATAATTCGAAACACATTGGTATTTTATATCAACCAGGGACAAAAACTGCAAAGGAGAAGCGATCCTGAAGCGAGCTTCTTGACGAAACCAGATAGATTGATCTTAACATACCTTTCCTCAAATTTCTTTGGTAATTTTGATAACTCAGCAGGTGCTGACATATCAATGTTAATTTTCAGTGAAAGATTGACTAGATGACCCTGTGTGGAAACATTTAGTCGATCATTGACCAGATGTTTTCGTTTACGCCTTGTCTACCATGACCAGATGCTTCAACTTCTGATCGTGGCCTCAACCTGACGTTTGACCCGGTGTTTGACATATCAATAACTCACGATAGAAAAAAACTTCCAAGCATACGACATGCGATGCTGAAATTCTCAACTGGTAACCAAGCAACCAGACAACTATTCCAACTCACTTCTTATTATCCCAATTCCCAAAAATACTTAAAAACCCCCACAATATGTAAAACAAGAAGACATCAACTTACCCTATTCATGTAATCAAACAAACAAACAAAGAAACTTTAATCAATAAAATTAAAAAGAAAAAAAAGCGTACATCTTTTCGACAACTTTCTTTCTGACTTCAGATGTCAATTCCGCTCTCCAATCCTGTCTTTGACTTGGCATCCCTTCAACTTTTAAACCCTTAAAACTTTTGTCCTCCATCATGCAAAAACCCCCCCACCAAAAGAACCTGGAAAGAAACACACACACAGAAACACAAATATACATGAGATAATATAACAACAGATTCGAAACAAGAGAGAGAAAAAGATCCAGTCTAGATAACAGGAAAATATACAGAAAAAACCCTTACAGATGGGTTTTAGAAGAGAAACAAAAGATGGTGCAGGTGACCCTTTTGTTCTTTGAAGCGGGAGACGAGTGCGGGGATTCGTTAATGTATATAGATTTGGTTTTGATTGGATTTTTCTTATTAAGATTTTGGAGGAGAGTAGAAGTGGCTGTTTTGTCAAGGAAATCTTCGAGGGTTTGGGATTCGTTACGTGAAGACTCACAGGGTGTGTAGTTTTTATGAGAGGAGGCTCGCTGCTTACACGTTGTCGGGCGTTCACGTTATATGACACGCCAAATAGGGTCGGTGCCTTTCCATCCAGATTCTTAGTAGAGTAGTAGGTCAAGAGAAAAGCCCAATGAATCTTATCTTGGACTATACATTGAGTATTATAGTTGTTAATCTGACCCAAGACCTGATTTGATAAAGAGATCAAGTTATTAATTTTTTAATTAAAAATATTATTTTATTATTAAAAAAATATTTTAAACTTGTTTAGGTTTGAATTAGATTTAGCCTAATTAGATCACGGGTTAACTTGCTAGGTCATTTAAATTTAAATAGGTAAACATCAAAACTATTACAAATTAAAATTATATATGTTAGGATTTAAATAGAAGATTTATAAGGTCAACTTACTAGACTAAACTGAGATTAATAACTACACTGAGAATAGCTCATTCCACCAAATCTTCACCTAAATATTTGGAATCTAACTCTAGTATTTTAGTTTTGTTAGTTATGGTTATGTGAATATTTATATACTTAAATTTAGTTTTTTTTTTCTAGAGGTATATCAAGATTATATTCCTTTATTTCCAGCAATTTGTAGTTTTAAGATTAAGAATTCATAAGTAATTTTTTTCAGTATTTTTATTCGATGTATTTTTAAATAAGTGTTGTTTGATTGTGTTTTAAAATTTCTATATTTGATTATTGGTCATTCATCACATCACATTGTTGTTTATGTGTTTCTTAAATATAATTAATTATTGGATATTGTTATTTATTTCTTTGAAATTTCTATTTGAAACAAAGAGAAAAGGTTCAAATGAAAAATAAATAAATTGAAGAATTCCATTAACATGTATCGACTTCACTTGATATATAATTTGTGTCATTCATCCAATACAAATAAAAGCATATTAGTAATGAAATATTGTTAAAAGTACAAGATAATTTATTTGTAATTTTTTAATAACTAATCATACATTAATATTCATGATTTAAAGAATTAAAATATGTTAGATATCGCAGTACGTACCTATTAAAGTAATATTTGTAATGTTTTTGTATAATAGCTTAATTATTATTAGTTGTCAAAAAATAATATTTGTAAAAATAAAAAAAAAACTGATATAGAAAAGATATCGTTTTGCTTTTGCATAAAAAAAACCTATTTATGTTTAGGAATATATATCAAGCGGTCCCGAGAGAAAGACCTTTCCCACCTTCATCAATATTTCTAGCAATTTTTTTTAAAAGCTACTCCCACTAATAAAAAACTACATAATTACTTTGTGGGTAACTTGAAAGGTTGCAACCTGAGGAGGTTATCCTTAATTCTTGACTATCTAGATTTAAAATTTGAAGCTTATGTATAGAAAAATTTATCAAGTTTATTTGAATACACGAGATTAAAGGGAAGGTGCGCTTTTAATATTATCTAAGGCTTTATTTATTTGCTGAAAAATAGTTATTTTAAAAAAAAATGGTTTTCATAGAAAGTGGATTCCTTAAAAGTGAATTGTTTTTTGATGTTTAGTAGTGTTATGGAAAATAAGCTGAAAAATAACTTATTAATATTTTATTTGTTTTCAAGTTTATTAAAAGGAATGAGGACCAAATCTAATAGATAAAAAATTTGAAGGATGATGAAATTAAAAAAAAATCTAATTAATTTTATAAATTACTTCAAATAAAATAAATAGCAATCAAAATAATGGATATTAAATCTGACTGATAAAAAAATTGAAAGACAATGAAATTAAAAATGATTCCAATTTTATAAATGATTTTAAATAAGAAAATTATAAAAATAGAGACAAAATCTGATAGATAAAAGATTTTAATTAAGAAAAAAATAAGAAAAAAACAAATAACAGTAAAAAAAATGAGGATCAAAGTTGATATAAAAATTAAATTTAACCAAATTATAAGGGATGCAATTGAAAAACAAATTCAAAACACAATATATAACAATAAAAAAATTGAGGATCAAGTTTGATATAATCTATAAATAACAAGATATTTTTATTTTTTCACAACTTCTAAAAAATATTTTCTATCTAATTCTCCGCATCATCACCAACTTAGAAAAGTTTTGGGCTATTAGCACAAAAACAAAATCTAGTAAAATAATACAACTACAAAAAGTTTTGATAAAATACCATATTTTAAAATTATTACGATTCCCAAATACAATATATAAAGAAATCACGAATAAAAAACATTATATCAAGTAAATATCGCATTTTAAAACTATAATATATATATAAAAAAATCAGGATTGGAAATTGCAACATGTTAAGTTGGCAGCGGCTGCAGCAGTGATTTTTAAGAAAGAAGATGTCCTTAGAGGTTTGGAGACGAAGATGAAAACGAGTTTTGGGTGTTTCAAGGACAATAAACTACTTGCTGGTTTGCAAGCTTTTTGCAGAGACAAGGGGTTGTCGTGTTGGTTTAGAGGGAAAGGAGGCTGTGTGCGTGTGTTGTGTGACTGATATGTTGAAGAATGCCATAAAAAAAAAAAAAAACTTACAATATGGATGATCTCATCTGAATGATAGAGTGTGTGTATATGTAGTACAAGCCACCACAAGAACTTGTGGAATAAAGCCTTCACTAGCTACTAGTTTTTACTAGAATTAACAATCCTAGCAAAAAAATTAAACTTATTGTTGTTTTTGGTAGTATAATTTAATTTGTGATTATTAGCTATAAGTTGACACTGTTGCTTGACGGTATAAGGGCACTTTGAACATTAAATTAATTATAATGAAAAAGCTATAATATTTCAGGATTTTTTTCATTAATTAAGTTCGCGTATTCCTTTCTTGGCAGGAGAGTAATCAGATTAATTTCCCTTAATAACATGTCTTTCTTTTTTTTTTTTACTGGTGCACTGTTTGCCAAATTCTCCTCTTCTGAGATTATAAAATCGTCAAGATCAAATTAAACGATGTCAAACTCTCAAAGAAGGAAAAACCACACGTGAAAGGAAGGAACAAAGCTTTTTGAGAAGGAGATTGTGTACCTCAAGACAACGGGCTTTAAAATGAAATAGAAAAGTATCATCGAAGAAGGTATAACTTAACATGCATGTAATGCTTATTAATGGCTAGAGAAAAGGCTAATTAAAGTTTAAGCGACAACTCAAGTCTTGGCCCTTCTTCCTTCTGATTCTTTGGAGTGCTAGATCCCCCAGTATGGTTGCCATTTGTAAAGATATTGCTAGGCATAGGCTGAAGCCCTCCATTTTGCATATTGGACGAACTAGGTTGATGGTTCATAATATGTGGCCTTGATGGCCCCCCATAACGCCGTCCACCGCCCTGTCCAAAACCACCACGGAACCAATGGCTATAGGGCTTATGAATCATAGAACTCGTATCATCCCCTAGGTTCTTGCCAAGAGAAGAATAATGCATGGGAGATCTTATTGCCATGTCCCAAAATGGGTATGGTATATAAGTCATATGCTCACTCAGCAATTTGTTCCTCTTCTCTATGGCTCTCTCACGTTTATGGGCATTTTGATGACCTCCTAGTGCTTGTGAACTGGTGAACTTGTTTTTGCAGTACTTGCATTTGAACATTCGCCTTTCTCCGCTCGAGTTTCCCTCAAAGAAATCCATTAGGCTTAGATCAAGTCTTGATCTATTACTATTCATATTTTCTGCAGCACTATTTTGCTCTGTGGAAGACATGGCAAGAGTTGATAACAAGGGTTTTATGCTAATGGAGTGAGTTTGAGTTTGCCTGTGGCTTTGAAAGAGATGAGGGTGTGAGGTATATATGGAGGAAGAACTGATTTCATATCCTCCATGCATGGAAATATATCTCTTATTCCATGTATCAATAAGCAACAGAAATGGCAAGGAACTAATGAATAGTTTTGACCTTTGACTTCTTGTGTCCTTCATGTTTAATTTTCATTTTAGGGTTTCCTTTTTCCCCCTCTTTATTGATGTTAAGGTGTTCTTTTTCCAATTTTAGGGAAATTATATGGGGAAAAACAACTTTGATTTGAGAATTAGTTCACCTCTTGTTTTCGCATTTCAAAAATATTTTAAAAAAATTTGAGTTTTTTTTTCTTTGCTTTAAATTAATATTTTTTTTGGTGTTTTTAGATTATTTTGATGCGCTGATATCAAAAATAATTTTTAAAAAATAATAATAAAATATTATTTTGATACATTTCTTAGTGAAAAACACTTTAAAAAATAACCACAACCACACCCTTAAACAGGTGCTTAGGGTACGTACTAATTTGGCTTTGGAATACATACATGGTTGCTAACTCTCCTTTTTACATCATTTTGTTTTGTTTTTTAATTTGACTTCAAGTTTTTTTTTGAAAGACTTTAAGAATTAAAGTTAATATCAAAAAATATAAATTAATTACTAATTCCACATTAAATTCCCATTTCCATTTTTTTAATCACTCTTCAATCATCCATTAATTATACTTAAAAGTTAAACCCATCATGTGTAAACTTAAAACCAAGGTTAAATTAAAATATTTTTCTATAAATAACTAAATACTACATGGTAAATGGTTAAACTTGAGGCTAAGAGAGAAAATTTAAGCACTCATATTCAATTCTTGATTCCCATATCTATAAAAAAGATATTTAGACTCAAACATTTTTCTTTTTTTTTTGGGGGGATAAAAGTGGTAATCATACTTATTGAAGTTAATTTATTTTCTAAGGTTGATTCCTCGTCAAC
Organism: Populus deltoides; assembly: GCA_015852605.2. Classification (NCBI taxonomy): domain Eukaryota; kingdom Viridiplantae; phylum Streptophyta; class Magnoliopsida; order Malpighiales; family Salicaceae; genus Populus; species Populus deltoides. The sequence continues at coordinate 14,329,817 of CM027585.2, forward strand.
AAATATTTTCTGGTTTCCCTTTTCAAATCCAATCTTTCTAGGATTTCCTAACTGGACTTGAGAGTAATTAATTATAACTCTGTATGTGAGAAACAGTAATTGTAAGAAACTATGCTTAATTGTTTCATTCTAAAAACAAAATACGCTTAATCTTTTCTATGTTGTCTTTGTGTTAATCTCTCTTCTGCACTGCAAGTATGCAATAGTTACAACTTAAACATCATAGGATTTTTTCAAACAGTGTTCTTGTTGAAAAATGAGTGAGTTAGAGATTAAATCTAATTAATACTCCTCCATTAGTAGTGATTAATTAAACGTCTTATTTGAAAGTAATTATCATTGCTAAATACTGAATTTGAATGCAATTAATAGGCATCACTATTCTCTTAACTTGTTATGGAAAGATGATCACTCACATGGTGCTTGGAGGGATGAACAAAGTGTAGATAATAGAGTTTTTCTCGTTTTTTTCTCCTTTTTTTTTCTTTTGATAGAGACTTAGATAAGTTTCCAATTCATTATAACACATGATGGCATACTAGTTATGGCTATTTAATAAGTTTTGGTGTTTGAAAGCACAGTAATGATTGTGTTTTAAAGTGTTTTTTACTTAAAAATCAATCAAAATAATATTTTTTATATTTTAAAAATTATTTTTAATATCAAGACTTTAAAATGATTTGAAAATATATAAAAAAATAATTTTAAATTTTTCAAAAACACGAATTTCAACCGTGTTTCAGAACAATATCGTGACAACAGTTAGACTCTCTATAAAAGGACTGTCAAAATATTTTCAGTTTCTTGACGTCCAATGAACCTTCAAGACTACTTGTGAGTGAGATTATTCCTTGATTGAAAAAGAAGAGCATTTGTTAACTTGCCATAGACACATGATTCATTGATTCTACCGCCAAAACGAAGTGGGCTCCTGGAGACTGAGATCATTAATAACCGTTGACTACGCGGAGACCATACAGCCTTGACCACTATCCCGTTTCTTTCTTCCTTATTCTTGTACTCGTTTATACTAACACTGTACCGCGGATCATAAAAAACTTTTTAGCATCATAAATAATAAAAAATCTTCCGATTATAAAAAATTATTTAATATTATTATTAAATCTAATTCAGTAAGTCAACTTTAAAAATTTTCGATTTAATTTTTTATCTAACTCCAATTTATAATTAAATTCTGTAAATATGAACTAGTCGATTTTGTTGGTCCAAAAATAACCTAGTCAATCAATAAAATAATATAAAGATAAAATTAAAAAATAACAAAATTAAATGAAAAAATCTCCTAACTTGGCTCTTTGCTTAGCCTAGTGTTAAATTAAACTGTGTGGGAATCTCATCGACATGATCTAGGTAACTTGACCGGTCTAAAACTAACTCAACCTAACTCCTTATCTAACTAGGTTTAAAATATAATGTGCAGGAGTTGACTCGATGTGATTCAGTTGATTTGGCCGTTTAAAAAATAATCTAAATGACTGTTAAAAAATAAGGATGAGATTGAGGGAAAAATAACAAAATTTAAAGAAAAAAAAAGAGGATGGAACATTTACTTTACTATTCATATAAACAATAAAGCAGGTGCATTTCACCTGAGTTGGTTTATTACAGAGAAGAATACTTTTCCTCTGTTACTGGTAATTGGTTAGTTTTATAAGCATTGTTGCATGAAATGTTTTGATAATGTTATTAAACCTAGTTTAATGTGGTAGGTCAACTTGGTGTTCCATCAAAATAGCCCTGGGATTGGGTTGAGTTTCAAATAAAATCGTATAAGAGTGTGTTAGGACCTGGTCGACTAGATGATTCACCACTAACTTGGTAGACCCGATTAAAACCTGACATACCTTTTTAAAGAAAATTTGTCAAAAAATAAAAAACTAAAATCAAAATAAACCAAATAACTTTTTTGAGTCCATATCCATTTATTTTTTTGGCGACATGAATGGTAAGCAACACCTTAATGAGACTTTTCTTGTCAAGAGATATTCATTAACATAAAAATCAGTTTTTTTGGATGTCAAAATATAACATATCAACTATTTTCTCTATCTTTTTTTTAAGCACTATCCTTTCCCTTAAAGTCTAGGAAATGAAACATAAAGCAAATAAAATTTTAATAGTGAAAAGTGAAACCCATAAAAAACAAATAGTAAAAATGAAAAAGTAAAAAATCACATGGTCTAATCTATAATTTTTCACAAAAAAAAAAAGGTTTTTGACATCACAGGCACCAATATAATGATAAGTTTTTTTTTTTTTTACAATGCGAATATAATTTAACACACAAACAAAAATAAATTATTAGGCATATGAAACAATGTAAAAGAAAATTAAAAAAAAAAAAACAATAGCCAAATCATGTATTTTCTTAGGAAAAAAGAAAAGAAAAGGACGAGCCAGGCACACAGAGGTACAAGAAAATGAACAATACAAGGCGATGTTCTTTTAGTAAATAGCTAATTGGCGTGTTGGACTCATAAGACTAAATTGTTTCTCAACAGAATAAAATATTTTTAGATTAACTAATTATTTTATTTGAACGATCTTTCTCGATGCATCCAACTAAATTAAATTCATGACCCTTACCTCTTAGTTAGTAGTTTTACAGATATGAAACGGAGACGTATGGTTTCATACTTTGAAACTTTTTCATCCCTATCTCAGAATTGGGCACTTCATCAAGAAGCCCAGCCCGTAAACAAGTCATGTTGATTTCAAGCTAGGGCCCTGCTGCTAAACTGATAGCAAGAATCATTAATATGTAATCTACGGCAGCATTTTCTAGTTTTGATGATGGAGACAAAACTAGGTAGCTGACTGCATCCTGATCACTAATGCTACCCTTTTAAAAAATACCTATGAAAAGTAAGGACAGAAGCAGAGTACGAAGTTGCGAGTGCCGGAAAATATGTGACCTGAGAAACCCTGAAGGCAGGGTTCACATGCATGGCAGCTCTGACACAGAAAACTGGATTTCTACCTTCCAAACAAAGGGCTACAACTGCCTCAACACCTAGTTCGCCTTGTTTAGATACATCTTTTTCCATCCTTCAGTTGATCAAGCAATCTAATCGCCTATTATTAGAGTTAACCAGCAACCCTATCCTGGCTGATCCACATTTCTAGGCCACATCACCAACAGTTCTTTTCCTTTACACATTCACTTGTCGAGGAGATGGCATTCTTAAAGAAACATAGCATGTCTACCATTCATATGCTACGATTGGCAAACAGTCAAACCCCTAACAAATTGCGAGAGAAGTGATAATGTCCAGCTTCATAAATCATCTAAACACGAATGTAAAACAGAAAATATATCGAGTTGAAACGAGAAAATGACTCCAAATGCATATAAAACCAGACTACATAATGTAATCTTCTCAATATCTTACAGAACAAAATCAAAAGGTGAGCAGATTGTTTGTTGCCTACATAACTTCACCAACATGAGCAACGAGTTGTATGATAAATGATGTGCGTGCTTCCAGATCTCACTTGTAGAACTCAAAGTCAGTGTCAGGCTTCTTCACATTGGTTCGGTAGCCTTTCTCAAAGTCCTTAGGAAGTATGACATACCTGTTCTTGCGAACTGCATGCATGCCTGCTTCCTGGCAAATAGCTTGAATCTGTAAACAGCCATTCAATTGCAGGTGATAATAAGAAATTTAGTCAGAGCCAAAATTAGCATAGACAGGTATGGGGAGGGGGAATTGCTTTTGAACCCCTCTTCCCATTAACAATCTAAACCTCTCTCATTTCTAATATCCACCTTATTTCACAGTTGAAAACCTCCATACACAAGCTAAGGGACCAAGGGAGAAGAACAGGCCAAAAATTGAAAAGTTCATAAAATACCAAATGCATATCCACAATTATCCACAATGTATGGGATGCATAACCTAATCCCAAAAATTTGCTACATCACATTCCTTGTAATGCAATATTCTGGTAGTATCACTACATAATGCAAGAGTTCTATGAAGTCTAGTTACCCACATTATCCCTAATAAAAAGCATCTTATAAGAAATTAATTAGCTTGACCTTAAAGAACCACTAAAGACATCTACTGAACTTTATGACCTTATCTGTGACAAACAAAACCATAATATATAGCTTTAACTTTATATCCAACCTCTGATTCCTACAAGCCTTTGTTTTCCTTCCCAAATAAACCAGAACCTCAATGATTATAAGATCTCCATAGGGGAGTAGCTCTGAAGAAATCAGGTGAAAGAAAATATGCAAAATGCATAAAGAAAATGCAGGTTTGAAAAACCAACTGCTAACAAAAAATTGCAAAAGCAACCAACCTCAGCAGCGCTAATTTTATCGGGTCGAGACACATAATCCTCCAAGTCCACCTCATCACTTAAATTCATTTTTGCAGTGCAAACCTGCACAAAAACAAACCAACTCAAAGTAAATTCCACTGAATCCAGAATGCCAATACATTGTGAGATAAGATGCTGTGAAACAATAATGTCAGAACATAAGAAGATGTTCAAAGAGGATGAATCCATCAATCTTATAAAATATGAGAAATAACATATTGCCATTTGAAACATACAAGGAAATTACCTGGAAAACAAGCCTCTTCTGCCGTCTATCAGGCAAAGGAAATTCAATTTTCCGGTCAAGTCTTCCAGGACGTAGAAGTGCAGGGTCCAGAGTGTCAGCCCGATTAGTTGCCATTATGACCTTGACATTTACTGTCTGATCAAACCCATCCATCTATAGCAGAATTCAATCATCAACAAAAGTAGATAACTGATCACTAAGGCAACCAACATAACACGTGCATCATAATGAAGCTATTTATGGTTGGAACAAAAAACCCTTTTAAGTATAAAAACACAACTTTGCAAGTCAGAGAATTTTTTTTTTATTGTGAATTATGTAAAGATTTTCATCACACATACCTGATTCAGGAGCTCCATCAGAATACGCTGAACTTCTCTGTCAGCTCCAGTTTGAGCGTCAAACCTAGCAGTAGCAATAGCATCTACCTCATCAATAAAAATAATTGCTGGGGCATTCTCTTTAGCAAGACGAAAAACATCACGAACCATGCGGGGACCCTGGAATAAAAGAAGGGAAAAGACATTATAATGGGGGTGCAAATGTAGGCAATCATTACCAGTCAAGTATGTCCACAAAGTAAAGCTACCAAATGTCAAGAGACTTCTCAAAACAATGATTCTGCTTTTAATTCCTCAGATGGATATCACATGAGACAAGAAAAGATTATCAGGTGGATTTATAGAGGAATGAATTACATGATTCTATCTTTATCAGGGAATAGACAACTAATTTCAGATTCTAAGAACTTTCGTAAGAAGAGCTAAAACATGCAAATAAATGAAACTGTTAATGATAACTCAAATAATTTAACACCACTGGGACATGCAAAACATACCTCGCCCAGATACTTCTGAACAAACTCAGAGCCAACAACTCTAATAAAGGCCGCTGTTGTATGATTAGCAACGGCCTTGGCAAGCATAGTTTTTCCAGTTCCAGGAGGACCATAGAGCAAGACACCACGAGGCGGGTCGATACCAATTTGTTTGTACAGCTCATGGTGAGTTAGTGGCAACTCAACTGCCTCGCGAATTTCCTGCTTTTGAATGTCACATCCTCCAATGTCCTGGCAATATCATAGAAGAATAGGAAACATGTGTCAGTTGAGATTAGATTCTTGAACTCAAATGAGAAACTAAATGACACAAAGTAATGAATATTGCAGCTTGTGGCCCTATGTCACTTGATCATTAGTGCAAGAACTAGAAATCAAAACATACACAGTTCTCTAGATTCCAGTAGTTAAAAAAATCTCAAACCAACAATTACAAATAAAAAAACTTAAAGAAGCCCCCATCAAAACAAAATTACGGCCTAAGAGAGAAAACAATAATCAGGCTCCAACTACAAAAACTCACAAAGAACAAAATCTGACTTCTTTTCAGAAAACCCATATATTTAGCAACAGCAGTGTTCACGTGAAAACAATTTATCCACAAGGGTACCGAACCAAGAAAAAAACTACAAAATAAACCCTAAATAAGACTATTTTTAGAAATTGTAAAATTCAAACCCCTAGTTAATCAATCAGCAATTTGAGTATACAGCAAACTGTAATTCAAAAAACAGAACCAATATACAAAACCCCAATTTTTCATAACCCTGATTAAAGAACCCCTAGCTACTCAAACACCTAATTAGCAACTTAAAAAACCCAAATCCCAACCAAAAGAAAATTCCTAAACCAGATTTATTGAAGCTTACTTTATTGAGTAACTAATATCAACTTAGGTAAATATTGAAACTCTTAAACCAAATTTACAAACCCAAATTAAAAAAAAAACCAATTCAATCAATCACCAATTTACCAATCGAAATGCCCCAAAAAACCCTAATTTCAAAAATTGAACCTTACATCACAAACACAATCTTTCCCACCCTAGCAAACCATAAAAACCCTTAACCCCAAATTACCAAACCCTAGCTAGTCAAATCACCAAGTTACAAATTATAAACACCCCAAATTCAAAAACCCACAAATCAAAAGTTTATCACTTACATTATAAGTAACATCAGGTTTCTCACTCTGACTAAGCAGAGAAATACTAGAATCAGCCTCCGGCGGCAGAACATCAACGAGAGCATTAGAGTGACGATGCAACGCCACAGAAGCCGACGGCTTCAACAACTCTCTATTAATCGTACTCAAAATCCTGACATAATAATTCGAACCCGTAGTAGACCCAACAATCCCATTATTCTGATCCACCATCTCCATAAACTGCCCGATTACAAGCGGCACCGACTGGATCCGCTTCACCTCTTCCTGCGCACGGAGGAGTTCTCGCTTTAAATTCTTCTGTTCATCTTTCACATACTCTTCTTGAATTTCGATGAATTCGAGCTGCCTTTGGAGAGACTTTAAGCGACTGTAAAGATCGTCGTCTTCGATGGGTATGGTTGATGGGTCCAGTACAAGGTCGGATCTTGGCTCCGTGGCTGGGGCGGGTTTCGGGTCTAGTACCATCGCCGACATGATAATGATTGATTGATGTGTGGGGAAGAGCAGAAAAAGAAGAAGAGCCGAGCGAGCTTGGGGTGTTGAGCAAGAAATCTGCGGGAGAAGTTTTATTTATTGGGTGCAAGGAGATATGGAAAGAGGCAGGCTTTAGATGGGCTGCAAATTATCGGATTTTACTGGGCTTAGATGTATTAGGCCTTGTTTATTTGATGACCCATATATTTATGTGTTTAATATTAAATGCACGGTTAAAATTATATTTTTTCAATTTTTTATTAGTTTATTAAAATTAATTGAAAAACACTAATTTAATTTTAAAAAAGTCTGGTTCATTGAGATTATTCTATTAACCTTTATTATTTAAAGGATAGCATTTTTTTTCTATGATATCAATCATGACCAAATTTGAATTGGGTTACCGGTTAATATATTTTTAATTTAATTAAAAATTAACTATTATGGTTTTCTAGATTAATCAAATGGGCGGTCCAAATTTAATAATTATGCATTTTAATGTTGTAATTAATAAATTAGATGATTAAAAAAATGTAATAATATAAATAAATAAATAAATATTATGAGAGCTCGCACCTATTACCATGTCAATACGGACCAACCTATGCTTACCTTTACTTTTTTTTACGTTTTAAATATAGTTTATTTGTGTTTTAGAATTTTTGGATATTCTGGTTATATAATCATATCAACGAAATTTTTTTTTTAATGTTATGAGAATAGATTTAGTGATATAGTAAAGCAAACAAAGATTATTAGGTTCATATTTTCATAAATAAATTTTTATCCCTTTCCTAATTAAATTTTATTTTCAATGTCACTCATAATTAAATTTCAAAATATTTTTGTATCAAATTTAATTTTTATTTTTCTAATTACTATTTATTTTTTTATTATGTTTTTCCCTCGGTTTCATCATTTACCATTTTATTAATATATATTTTTTTTAATTTTTTTTTATGATTTATTTTCTATAAAGTTGTTCCTAAACTCATGAGTAGCTTCATGAGTTTTGAATTTTAGTATAGGTTTACTTTAGTTTTTTTAAGTCTTTTTATAAAATTAATTTTTTTAAATTTTATTATTGAATATTTGATTTATTGATTTTGTGATTTTTTATTAATTTTTTGCTTTTTTTTCTATGAGTTTGATATTCCAATCTTATGCTTTGTGATGTATGTGATTAATATTTTACCCGGGTTGACATAGATGTATTTTGCTTTATTTTAATTAATTTTTTTTGTTTCACTCTTGAATATTAAATTGTTTTAATTAATTTTTTCTAGTTTTATCCAAGAAATAGAAAATAGGAGAAAAACAACCTTTTCCTTCCTCTAACTCACTTAACTCACTTTCCTCTTCGGTGGTTATAAATATGAAAATATGATATACTTATGATGATTTTTATTGTATTAAAATATTGTTTATAAATATTTCTAATTAATATCTTATAAGACTAATATTAACTAGAATTATTAAGATTTGTGTATATTATATATATATTTTTTAAAAAATTGCTATTATGTATATGGAATATTTAAAACTAATATAGATATATTTAGAAAATATTAATCAGATATGTACCGATGATGGCGGGGAAACCTGCGGAAAGCTAGCATTGTTGTTGAGGGAGAAGAGGAAGCCTATAGGAATGGAAGCAACATCAACTACTTTAACCACCATATCGTTGCAACCGTTACCATTCACATTGTCTTCTTCCACCATGCATATCGTTGCAACCGTTTAAACAATCCACCCGTGTTTTGGAATTTACCCTAAAAATATTAATTAATATATATTAGACAACTTATATTTAATTGGATAATCCGCAGTATATCTGTAATAATCCGAATTAAACCAAACACTAAACTGATTCCTTGGCTCTCTCCCTATATATAAACCAGTTGATCTCTCCTGATGAAAAAAAAACCCTAGCAGCAGCTCTCTTTATCATTGATCAATATCGTAACCCTAATCATATTCTTGTGTTGCACAATGCAAAACGGTCTTCCTCGCCCACCTCCTGGATTCAAGTTCTTCCCCACTGAAGAAGAACTGATCAACTATTATCTATACAACAAGATTCATGGAAGATTTCATGGAGAAGATGCCACCTTGATCAAGGACTACGATCTTTATGGTGAAGAAGAACCCTGGGAAATATTCAACAAATTTCAGGGTCACAAGTTTGGTGACAATGGGCTTTATTTTCTTACAACGTTACATAAGAAAACAACCAATGGTATTAAGAATATGAATAGAAGTGTCGGTACTCATGGCGGTACCTGGCATGGTGATGGTGGCAAGGAAGTAAAATCCAGTGAAGGAGTTGTTATTGGAACGAAGAAAAGATTTCGATACCACAAACATGGAAAACCAGTCAAGGATGGTTGGATACTGTTGGAGTATGGTTCAGAATCTATTTCTGAAAATATTGTGATCTCTCAGCTCAAGAAGAGTGAACGTGGTTCTTCAAATAATAAGGAACCAACCTCAAGAAAAAGGAAACACATCAATGCAGAAGTTTTTGAAGTTGCTGAAGATGATGACATACTCAAGATCATGCAAAGCATAGTGATCAACTCTATACCTACAAGGTCACCAGCTCTGGAACCCCAGCAGATTATCCAGAATCAGGACACGTGGCTTGAGGCTGCAACAGTTTCAATGGAGCTTGGGGCATCCGCGACCGTCAACTCGGGACCTGATCTGTCACAAGCTCAAGAACCGCAGCAGATTACTGCAAATCAGGAGATGTGGCTTGAGGCGGCTTCTGTTGCATGGGAGAATGATGGAGGTTTCTCTACTGAATATTCTTTTGATGATAAGATATCATTCGTCAACGGTGAACCTGTCGGATTGCAATTCGAGCCTGGGCTTGGAAACTTCATTCAAGAACCAATGATCAATGAACATCAACAGATGGCTCTTGCATGTTTTAGTGGCAATCATGAGGAAAAACCTATTTCAGTCGAGGATTATGAGTTGATGGGTCTATCGGAAGCTACCTTTCAATGATCTGAATATTGTTCAGAGTTTCAACGAGGATCCAATCATCAGCACTGAACCAATAATGACGCCGGGCAATGAAGATTTTAGATATTAATAAAAATTCTTGTGTAAGTAGAATCATTGATAAAGAGGATTTGTGTTATACTAGTTAATTAAAATCTTTATTTAATTAGTTAGTTAGAATTCTTATTAGATTATGATAATTAATTAAACGTTATAATTTTCAAAGTATTCAAAATTTTAAGAGTGTTGAATGTCATGAATAAAAGCTTGCGATGTTAAATAATTGATTGTTTAGTCTTTTCAACAATTAATGATATCAGAGCTTTTCAACCATATTGGTATCATAGCTTTCCAACAGAAGAATCACACACCATTGAAAATCAGAAGATCATGGGGCTTGGAGTTAATTTGCCGCTCTTCTGAAGATTCTTCCAATAACTTTGGGTTTATGATTGATGAAAGTCAACAGATGGCTCTCTTGCAATAGCTGCAATGGCGATGAAGGGTTTTAATTTCCCTGCTGCCGTTGTTTGCGAGAACACGGCAACTTCTGACAATGCAGTACCGCCAGAAGTGAGAGCTGTCCCGTTATGGATGCTGGCTTCATCCAGCACTTGAAGAATGAGCCCAATTGCATGGTTTTGCTAACTTCCAAGCATTGCAAATGGAAGAACGCTATATGAAGATGATCACGTTGATGAGCTTATGGCCATGAAGTCTGGACCTATTTCCTGACTAGAGTAGTGATTTTTCATGTTAGTTTTTTATAGGATTATTTTTAACACTAATTAAGCTCTGTTGCTTAGGTTTCTTCTTTTCTTTCTTTTTCCTCAAAGGTTCTTGTACTTAGTTCACAATTTGTAAACTTGAATTTACTAATCAACATATCAGTTTTGTCTGTCCTCTTATTTTCTTTCCGAGGCTTGACAATGGTGAAAGTGCCGGACCATATTGTTCACTCTATACTATTTTGACCTTAACTTGGTTAAAAGTTGTATGTTGGCGGCCTGGTGGACTCAAATTTGGAGGGACATTTTGGTTATAACTTGGAAGAATGGAGATTTCTTGTTATGCTGCAATGACAATGAGAGCTGTTCAAGTGTTATAACTGGTTGCGTGTAGAAATAGAAAGTAGTAGAAAAATGGCTCTTCACGTCTCTGACCTCTTCAGCTTCTTTACATGGTATTTTCATCGATTATTTTGTAAAAAATATTTTTTATTTGAAAATATATTAAAACAAAGTAAAAAAATTAAATTTGAATGAAAAGTAGATTCAACCTCGATGCCAAACAAATACTAGCTAAATTTTTTTCTGTTACCAAATTTTGAAAATACTTGTTTGTAGGAAAGAATGGGAGATCACAAAAGGGAGTCCGATAAGAAATTAGAGGAACATTTACCATAGAAGGTCCACCAACTTGATTTTTCTTTACCTGTGGTGATTTTGGCTTAATATTTTTTTGTTTTCAAGTTAAACCCAATTTTGGAACAACCTGTGCATGATTGTTGTTTTCCTGGAACAGTCTTGGGACATTGTAAATTATGATTTCTGCATAGCCATTTGCTGTTGGGGTTAGCTCAGTTGTCAATTGTCAATTGCAATGAAGTGGAAGCAAGACTTTTCCTATCCCATAGTGTAACAAGTACTGCTACAGAAAAAAAGAATTATATGATTCAACATCACTGCTAAAAGAACAAGTAAAATTGTGATTTCTGCACTGTTTATGTTGTCATTCAAGATCAAGTTCTGATTAAAAATGCCTCTCAAGGAGGACTTTTCAGAGCGAATTTTTTTATACTTCATTTCTTGGAAGTAAAGTCAATGACTGCCTGTCAATCCCTGATAAATTAATGTGATTTCTATATGTTATATATATACACGATTTCGATATCACTGTTGAAAGACAAATAAAATAGTGATTTCTGCACTGTCGATGTTGTCATTCAAGATCAAGTTCTGATCTCTAGAGAGTAAACACATCCTTATGATGCAGTCGTCGTTTATTGTATAAATCTTGATTTGGAGAAAGTTTGGACGATTTAAACGAGTTTATCATTGGATAGAGCTGGGTTGCTTATGAGGTCAGCACACTGATATCTAACGAGATTATGCCTAAATTAGATTCAAAAGTTTCTTTTAACTTAGAGTTTTTTTTATAGTTTAGTTCTGTGATTTTAGAGCTTGGAAGCATTAAGTTTTTTTTATCGTTACTGAATTTTTCTTATTTCAATTCATGGAAATAAAGTCAATGGACTGCCAGTTGCATGAAGACATTTACCAGCATCGAGGATGCAGCTGGGATGCCATTGGCGTCTTTTAATATTATTTTACTTCCGAGAAAACAAAACATTTGATTCAGCTCATCAGATTTTGTTGCTTACAATGGCCAATCTTCTCTTCAATAAATTGATGGAGAGTGCCAAGGCAATTGAAGGTGGTAATCTGGATCTTGCAGAGTCACTTCTGGAGGAAATCAGATATCTAGTTTCTACAGAACCCAACATAGCAACAAGGAAGGTTGTGAAAAACTTTGCAGAGGCTTTAGTCCGGCGAGTCAATGGACTGCATCCTCGATATCCTTTGCCGTTAGTACCTTCCTCAAATCTAGAGGACTTCTACAATTATGTATTTTATCCTTTCTACTGGTTTTCTTACTTCACCACCACGCATGCCATCCATGCCTTTCGCACTGGAAATAAACCACTCCATGTTATTGATTTCTCAGTCATGCTATACACCTCTTTGTGGCATGATTTGATGCGAGATCTTGCGAATCAGCCTGGTGGCCTGCCATCTTTTCGGTTGACCAGCATCGTGCCGAAACTGTCAAGGAATTTTGACTACCTACAACAAATACGCAGCAAACTCACTCGAGCTGCTGAACGGCTCAGGGTTGATTTTGAGTTGAGACAAGTGGTGGCCAATAATGCGAAAGAAATCATTGAATGTTGTGTGTCTAAGATCAGAAGGACAAGGGAGGATGAGATGCTAGTCGTGAGATGGTCGTTTTCACTTCACAAGTTGCTTTCACAGGAAGGTGCCCTTGAGCAGGTGCTCTCAAAGGTGAAGGATTTGAAACCAGACATCATGATAATTGTCGAGCAGGAAGCCAATCATAACGGGTCTGATTTCATGGACCGGTTTGTCAAGTCATTTCAATACTACTCCACTATTTTTCACTCACTAGAGGAGGACAACTTCTACCGCGATGTGGATGGCATGGAGTTGTGGAAGAGGAATTTCAGACGGCAAATTGGGAACGTGGTGGCATGTGAGGGCATTGACAGGGTCGAGCGGCATGAGTCATTGTATCAATGGCAAGAGCGGCTATTGCATGCTGGGTTTCATCCAATGCAACAGTGGTGGAAGAACGATAGACATACTCTCCAGTTGAAATACAGAATACAAGAGAAGGATGGACATCCTATGCTATATCGGTACAATTGCCCACTTGTTGTCACCTCGGTTTGGAAACACTCTGACCCATCTCAGTTCAGTGATGGTGAATTACCTTATTCCATTCTTTTCCTTTCTGTTATGTTATCCCCATACCGATGTTTATGCTCATAAGTTTGTGGTTTTATGAAATGTGGACAACTGGTAATCTCTTTGACAGGTTCTATCACATTACAAGATGTAACTATGTTCCCTCTAGCTGAGAAGTCTGACTTGATGACTTCTTCTGGGTCTGTGGGTGAACAAGCAGATGATAGGGAAGACAGTATGTGGTCTCCAAGGGTAGCTTTCTAAGTTTCCAATTACTTTCCTCTAGTTTGCAGTTTCAGTTTGAATCTTCTAGTTTTTTGATGGAATGAATCCTCCATCGTCCTGTAGTTTCTTTAAACAAAATTGGTGAAGATCCGCATCAGTAACCTAATTTGATTTCTGATACATATTGTGCTGTTAAAATATAGACATTCATTGATGGAAAATTGGTGACAGTTCTACATTAATTTGTGAGACTTAATTTAGTTAATCTCATACATTGAAATCTGCTGCTTCTGCTGTTGTTAATTACTGCTATAATATTAGAATTCTTGTACTATTCTTTCAGGGCTTTTTGATGGATCAAATAGGTGCTTCAGCTAATCTATATGACATATTGGAATATGTATGTCATGTACATAAGTTTCCACTGGCATTGACATGGATTTCCCATGGTGGGGAGGGTAATGCAAATTCAAATGGGAAACGTATTCTACAGATTGAGGATATGGCTTGCTATGTAAACAGTTGCTGGAAGAACAGATTTGTTGATGGATATGTGGAGTGCTATATTAAGGAAGGGCAAGGTATTGCTGGTAAAGCACTTCAATCGAATCTGTATTTTGTTCCTCATATTTCTCTGCTGGATGCGGTCGATTATCCATTCGTTGACTATGCACACAAGTATTTCCTTCATGCTGCTGTTGCAATCAAGCTCACAAGCACCTATACCAGCACCAGCATCAACGATTACGTAGTAGAATTTTTTCTCCCTCCTCACTTGAAAGAAAGTTCAGAACAACATCTTTCAATAAATGGACTCCTATGCACCTTGCAGAAGAAATGCGGTAATTTGTGGAAACTTTGGTGTATGGAAACAAATAAGCTTAATGGCTCCAGAGCAATGCTTGGGGAGGTAGGTGTCTCTAGCATCCCACCAGCCGCTGTTTCTAGGAGCTCTCAAATGGTACTATCAGATGGTATGCCAAGCATAAATGAAATCATGGAACTAGACATATCTAACCAGACCAGTGATGGGATGGAAACACATCAGACTCTTGAACAGGTGATTGTCTTAACTGAGTCTATATCATTGTATTTTTGGCTATAAATAGCTTCATGCTTCATGTGGTTAATTATCCTTCTTGTCAATCTCCTGACAGGAAGTCAGACAACAATATGCAATGGCTACTCCTGGTATAAATGCTGAAAGAGAGTTGCCTAGCAATGGCAATGCCAACCGAGACATGGTTATTAACAAAAAACGAAAGGTATCCAGTGTGTGGGAGGGATTTAAGAAGCATGAAGGAAAATATGGTGAAGCATGGGCTACATGTAAATATTGTAATAAGCGGTATCGTGCTGAAAGCACGAGGGGAACTTCAAATTTACATAAACATTTACAAAAATGCTTGTCCAAGAGACAGGGAGGAGCAGAACAACAATCATCACCTCTGGTTGAATCTGATGATTTAATAAGTTCCATCCAAAGAAATTTTGTGTTCGATCAAGAAAGAAGTCATCTAAACATCGCAAGAATGATGATTAAGCATGGATATCCACTGGATATGGTTCAGCATGAGTTTTTCGAAACTTTTGTGAAGAATTTGCAGCCAATGTTTCAACTTCATTCGAAAGACATGGTTGAAGCTGATGTTCTTGCTATTTATAGACAAGAGAAGGAGAAGCTCATCAGATGTTTCAATAACCTCTCTTGTCTGTTCTGTTTAACAATTGAATTGCTGTCGTCTGACGACAGAAAGATGACATACTGTTGCTTGACCTTGCATTTCATTGATGATGAATGGAAGCAGAAGAAGAAGATTCTTGCTTTCAGGAATCTACAGGGCAATTACGATGCAGAAACTATACAAGAAATCATTAGAAGTGTGCTTATAGAGTGGGGCATTGGCAAGAATTTGAATTTCATATGGTTAAATATTGCTCCTCCAAATGATCAGATGATTGGAGAATTAAAAAGTAAGCTTTCTGACCAAGACTCACTTCTCAATGGGGATGAATGTTTTTTATCTTCTTATGCACAAATTGTTCATCTTCTTATTCAAGATGGACTTTTCGAGATAAAGAGTGTTCTTTGTAAGATTAGAGAATCTATTGCATATGTCTATGGAACACAAGATAGAAGAGAAATGTTTCAGAAGGCAATCAATCAACTGAAGTTGCAAGACAAGAACAAGGCTTCTCTAGATGTTCCTACAAGATGGGATACCACCTTTTCGATGCTCGAGAATGCATTAGACTTAAGAAATGCCTTTGGTTACCTTGAACAAACTGACAGCGAATTCAGAGTGAATCCATCCGTGGAAGAGTGGAGCATATCAACGATCATACTGGACTGCTTGAAAGTGTTGATATTGCATGAGTCCGCAAGCAATGCTTCTACAGGCGTAGAATTGTATTTCCTGAACGTTTGTGGTGTCTATAAGAATTTGATACAATGGAAGAGGAGCCAACATGCATTTGTTCGCTCGATGGCAGATAGAATGCTGGTGAGGTTTGATGAGTTTTGGAGCAAGTTTTGCTTGGCTTTGGGAATCTTAACAATTCTCAACCCATGCTTTAAACTTGATGTTGTGGAGTACGGCTACAGCCAGATTTATGGCAGTGATGCAAACTTATTCTTGCCAAGACTCCATAACGATCTTAAAAGGGTGTACCATAGATATTCTAGTGACTCCAGTAATCCGGCAGCATCCACTTCCACTCTTGCTGATGTGAATTGCTGCACATCATTTAATCCAACTTCTGAAGATATGCTTCAAGGATTCAGGGCGTGGCAGAAGCGTAAATATGAAAGCAATTCGCTGGATTCGCAGAAGGTTGAACTTGATCAGTATTTAGAGCAACCTCCAGAAAACTTGAGTAAGGATTATAATGTCTTGGAATGGTGGCATGCCAATGCTCCAAAATTCCCAATACTCGGAAGAATGGCTCGTGATTTCTTTGCAATTCCTGTATCAACTATTGTTTCAAAATCTTCTGCAGCTGAAGAAGCAGTGAAGATGAACTCAACCTTTAATCACGTACGTCCTGAAATTGTAGAGGCTTTAATATGTGGGAGGGATTGGCTGGAGAGTCCTTCGCAAGTCCTCTTTTAAAAAAAATACTCCCATTTCTAGTGTTTTTTTTTTGTGGGGGGTTGCTATTTTAAGTAATTCTACTGTTATTATAAAATGCAGCTAGAAATATTTTACACATTGGATTTGTGCTGTGTATTCGGTGGTATCACTCTTTTCTTGTTTAATGTGGGCATTGTATTCAGCTAGAGTATATGTGTGTGTTTATATGTTATATGTAGAGTTTATATAACCATACAACAAGAAAAATAAATAGAATAAAACAAATTATACAAAATACTTAAATCATCTCTTAATTCATTTAATTCCTTGATTTTTTTCCTTTTATCTTTTAAGAAAATAAATAAGAATATTTATTTTGATTATTTACTTGACAATACCACTCTTTTCTTGTTTAATGTGGGCATGTGTTTGTTATTGTATAAAAAAAACATGTTTATTTTTATCCAACTATCATTACCTCTTCTATCCCGAAAGAATAACTGATTCTTGTTCATCATTTTCTTTTCATGTTATCACTAGCAAAGACATACTCTCACGAGACAAGAGGAGTGTGAGAACGCCTAGTTTACATCAGGTTTCTCCATAAAAGAAGATCTAATTAATCACCCCACCGGTGTGCAAAAGCCTTGCTTACTATTGTCCAACCTATGGTTTAAGAGGATTTAAGCGCGATCCAGTATGTTTGATGCTGGTAGCTTAGATTGATGGGAGAGAAAATTTAGTATGCTTCATGGTCCATCCTGTTAACATTTGCTGGGCCTGGATTGAATATGTCAACGGAACACGAGAGGAAAAAAGAAACAGTAACAACAGCAGCAACATAACTGTTATCAATTTCCAGTCCTCCAAAATCAGAAAGCCAATGCCATGGCTGTTGTAGCACAGCATTCATCATATAGTATTCCCAGATCATCTTAAGACAATCCCTGCCTTTTGCTAAACTAGTTCTTGAATGAAAACAACATGTGGCCAAACCCCTCGCACCACATATCATATATTAAGAATCGCATTTCACAGTTTAAACTAACGAGCTGAATTCATTCTTTAATAATAATAACCTACAGTCAGAAGGTTACCTTATTTTTCTTAATACAAATATTAAACATTAAAATCTGGAGAATCCACATTTCTAATTTCCCGTGTTGAGGTTCTGCTCCAGGTCATAGGACTTTAAAATTGCATCTTTTAATATTCAAATCATCCCTGCAAACCCAAGTATCCCTTTCTCTATTTTGCTTAAACTCTTCAACGTTTCATACGTTCAGAAGGGTGGGTTATCATAACGAGATGGAAAGCAACAAGTCTCTTTATTATTACCACAACCATACATGTTCACTTGTTTACAGCTCCAAGGTCTTCATTACTAAACAGTGAAATGATGATGAATTTCATTTATTTAAATATTTGATGGAACAGTAAGAATTAAGTGCTTTGCTCAGCAAGAATCCAATTTTCCTCGGACCATTACTGTTGGAAACTTAGGCAGGGCCTCCCATGATACTTACAACACAGGAAACTAAATAAACTCCCCATCCCAAGCATCATTCACTGGTTCGCATTGCGTACTCCTCCATCCAACTCTCTCACAGACTAAACTCTGTCTAATATGATAGCTATATGTTCACAAGAATGGATCGTCAATCGACCAATAAGTGCAAATGAAATGAACGAAGAAATGCAATTCTTACACCATCTAATATTGAACTTGTGAGAACTAACTGGAGATACATTGTATTCTTCAACATTCTCAACTTTTAAATCAACAAAACATAAGTGATCATAAAATAATATTGAAACTAGAAAAATCAAAATGAATTACATGAGAACCAAAAAGGATCAGCACTAAACCTGCAAGCAGAACCTTGAGGTAACGCTCAGACATTCTTCAACTTCTTCATCTTAGAAGGCGGCCAACGACCCTTCTTTCTCATCCTCCTCTTCCTAACAAGCCTATTCCTTCGAAGCCTGATCTTTCTCGCCAATTTCATCTTCATCTTCTGTTCTTCTCTCTCCTGTAACTTTGACTCCAATGGCAACTTATCAACTGCTACAACCTCCTCTTTACTTTCTACAGGAGGCTCACTTGTCTCTGTAGGAGCTGTTCCATCAATATCCGAAGAAGCTCTCACAATAACTGCACCAATTCTGTTTCCACGAATTGGGTTTTGAAACCGGACTCCATTCCAAGTCTTAAACTTTAATTCAAAGCCTTTCACGTCCAGCCTGGAAACTAAAAAATAACACAAAATTCAGATATGGGTCTTGAAGACTAAATTAAAGTGAAAGATGAAATATTTCGTAATTTTAAGCACAACCCAGATTCAATTATGGGTTACAGCAGCAAAATAAACAAACTTCATGGTAACTAGTATAGAAAGCATGAGCACAAAATTCAGATATGAGCCTTTAAGACTAAATCAAGAGAAAGATAAAATATTTAGGAATTTTCAGCAAAACCCACATTGAATCGGGGGTTATAACAGAGAAAAGACCAGTCTTCCTAGAAATAATATAGAAAGCACGAGCATCCAAGAACTGGTTGAACTTAGGAAGCAAGTGATAAGTGTTTGATGAAACGGCCAAGCGAGCATGAAGTGAAATCAAATAAGCTTATACTAACAAGTGCTGAAAAGCATAAATAATAAAATTCACCGTCGATACAGCCCATATTAGCAAAAACTGCAAACATGAGACAAATCTAAAGAAGTGGGTACCTGGTGTTGCAATGAAGGCCAAAGTTGGAGATGAAAAGGGGGGAAGTGAAGAGAGCGAGGTGAGAGGATTAGAGAGAAGAAGGGGCATTTTCGTTTTGATAGAAAGGAAATCTGCAATCTTTTTGGTTTTGGGGGTTTCCTGTTTACGTTGCTGGCATTTCTGTGTGGTTCTTTTGGATAAGGAAAGTGAGCTCTACCTCGGTTTGCTCTCGCCCAGAGAAAAAGACCGAAAGGAAAACCTTCATACAAGTTTCGAAACGTTTTCACATGGTCCTCTGTTTTTCTCTTTTCAATTTGGCTAAATTGTTAAAATTATCCGGGATTTTAGATCAAATGGTACTTTAATTATTATTATTCTAATTTCATTACCTAAACTGTTTTTGAAGATTTTTTTTTATTAATTTCAATCACAGGTAATAATTTAGAAGCATAATAGGTATCAGGAAAAATATGTAATTTGAAAAAAAAAATAAGAGACAAAAACATGAATAAATAAAAAGTTTGTTTTTTTACCAAAAAATAGTTTATGATATTTGAATAAGAAAATTAAAGTTTAGAGACTAGATTACTTTGACCAAGAATTTAAAATGATTTTAAATAATTTAACCTTTTATTTCTACATCTTTCTTCTTCTGCCATTCAAAATATAAATCTAATATAGGTTGTTAGTTTTGAATAATGTTATTTATATTCAAATATATGTTCTAATGAATCTTTAAAATAAATTAGTGGCTATCATAAGACATTTGGTATGGATATTATGAGACGAATATTTTTATTTTATTTAGTAAGGGCTGAAAAATTAATTTACAATAATATAATGATCATTATTATGATTATTATTTTACTTTGATGGGCACCGCTGTGATTTTTGTTTTAAAAAAATAAATACAAATACTATTAAAAAGATTAATTTAAATATGATTAACATAATCATAGGTGAAATAATGCAAACATAATTTTGCTGGTCTGAAATGAAGGAAATTGATGTATAATTCTAGCTAAATTTTTTTCTTCACATATTAATTATTTTGGTGAAAACAAATAAATATTTGCAAGTAGGAGATATTTTTATAAACAACTTAAAATATTTGATCTGGGCTTGAAAGCTTGTTATAGCTGCTGGATGTCTACTCTCAATGACAATTGATCTGTACCTAGTCACATAATGTTTTTAGCTGGGCTTTGTTCTTGGCCCAAATTACCTCAATTATCTTCCACAATATGTAGGCCACTAGATTTAGAATGTTTTAATACATTTTTATACATCACTCCGGGATTGCAACTAACACATGGGAGAATCGAAGTGCTGGTTTTTATTATCACTCAATTTTCAGTAATTAAGCCTTGAAATTATACATGGAATACTTGAAAATTATTTACCTGTATGCACCATCACCTTCTTTCTCATAATTAAAAACATCACGTCACTTGCTATTTGTTTTCATTTCAGAATTACTTTCCAGCCTAGTTTTAATGTTCACGCAGACTGCAGATTATATGCGCGTTCTGATTTTTTCACTCTGCAGACAAAATCTTGTTCTTGGAAATAAAAGACAAGGCCAGCAACTACCTGTGAGGATCCAAACATGAATCAATTGCTGAAGAAAAAAGAAGAAGAAATAAATAAACAGATAGCTCACACTTAAATATCGAGCAAAAAGAAAAAGAAAACTTACTTTCAGTTAGGGCTGTCCAACCAATCCTTTCCACATATCAAAGCCTCAGCTATCTCAGGTCGAACACAGTCAGGGACTGATGCCATCTTCATAACCTCTGATGACTTGGAAATGACAGTTGATACTGGAATTGCTAAGAAATCACGAGCCATTTTTCCCAGTATTGGAAAATTTTGAGCATTGTCTCGCCACCAAGCTAATACGTTACCATCCTTATCCAAGTTCTCTGGTGGCGGCAGTTGTAGATACTGATCAAGCTCATTCCATTGTGAGTGCACCATGTTGCGTTCATACTTACCCTTGCGCCACTCTTTGAAACTAATTACAGATGATGTACAACGACTCACGTCAGCCATGGCAGAAGAAGATGGTCCCTGATTGCTGATATCCATTGCATATTTATGGTATGCACATGTAAGATCGTAACGGAATCTGGATAAGTGCAAGTCAGCATCACTGCCGTATATCTGCCGGTAGCCATACTCAATTATGTCCAATTTATAGCTCGGGTCAAGAACTGCTGAGATTCCCAAAGCCAAGCTAGCTTCTCCCCAATACTCGTCAAATTTTCCCTTCATTCTATTTGCCATAGCGCGAACATATACATAATCGCTCTGTTTCCAGCCTTGCAAATTCTTATAAACATCACGAACACTGAGGAAATAATCATCTCTGCTTGTCGGAAAATTGCATGTTGACTTGTAGAACTCTTTCAAGCACTCAAATACGGCTGTTGCTTTGTTCCATTCTTCCGCAGATGGATTCACTTTGAAATCATCATCCAATTGCTCTAGGTGATTAAAAGCTGTTATAAATTCCAATGAACTCTCCAGCATAAGAAAGGTGGTGTCCCATCTCGCGGGAACATCTAGAGTAGGCATTTCCCTGTCCAGCAAACTCCGATTATTAATTGCCTCCTGGAACTTCTGTCTTATAAGTGAGCTTCCTCTGACGTACTCTATACATTCTCTTATCTTATATAGCACACTCCTTATCTCAGAAAATCCATCTTGAACAAGGAGACTGAGAATGTGGGCATAACTAGGAACACAGAAAAGAGGTCCATGGATAGGTGGGGCTTGATCAGAAACCTTACTTCTTAATTCTCCAATCATGTGATCCTTTGGAGGAGTTATATCCAGGAATATGAAGCGAACGTTCTTGTTGATGCTCCACTCTGTAAGCACACTTTTAAAGACTTCATGTACAGTCCCCATGTCATAGTTGTACCGTAAGTTCCTGAAAGCAAGAATCTTCTTCTTCAGCTGCCATCCATCGTCAATGAAGTGCACGGTGAAGCAACAGTAGGTCATCATTTTGTCATTAGATGACCACAATTCAAGTGTTAAACTCAAGAGACAAGAGAGCTTATCAAAAACATTGACGAGTTTCTCCTTCTCTTGTCTGCAAATAGCAAGGACATCAGCTTCAACTACGTCTTTTGAATAAAGTTTAAACACTGGCTGAAAATTCTTCACAAAAAACTCGTGTTGAACCATAGTCAAGGGATATCCATGCTTAATCATCATTGTCGCAATGTCTAGACGACTTCTTTCTTGATCTATGACAAAATTCCCTTGGATGACGCTAGTACTCAAGTCACCTGTCTCAACCAAAATTTGATGCTCTGCTTCGTCCTGGCTGCTTGGCGAACAATTTTTTAAGTGCTTGTGCAAATTTGAAGTTCCTCTTTTGCTTTCTGCTCTATACTTCTTCTTACAATACTTGCATGTGGCCCATACTTCCCCATTTTCTCCCCGATGCTTAACGAACCTGTCCCACACAGTTGATATCTTTCTTCGTTTATTAGTACTCTGGAGGCCACCATTTACACTGGGCAATGAATTCTCACCATTCATAGCAGGTGCGGGTATAGCAGATTGTTCTTGGACGTCCTGTCAAGAGATAGGGAAGTAGGATATTGGCAACATGATAATTATTCCACCCCTTGCACAATCTGCGGAAGGAAATCTGCCACATAGAAGGCTGTGATTGGACACATGATGGGTGTCCATCCAAAACAGAGGGTCTTTTCTGTCCATCTGACAAGGCAGATGATTTAGAGTTTTTGGGTCTAAATAACCTAGAACCCAATTCTGCTGGCTAGAATATTTTGTAGCGAATCACAAGTAAATTTTTTATATTTGTTTTGATTTTTAATTTTAAACTTATTAAAAGTTTTTTTTTAATGTTTTTAAATGAAAATGAGTTAATTTGAAGGTTTTTGGATCTAAATAACCTAGAATCCAATTCTCTAGGTACCACAGCTTGCTAGAATTTCTTATTGTATGTAATTGTTTTTTAGAAAATAAATTTTTAAAAATTAAATTATTTTTTAGAGTTTCATGGTGTCATAAAATATAAATTGAAAAATATTTTTTAATATTTGATTATGTTATAAAAAAAACTGGAAAATAACTTATTAATATTTATTTTATTTCAAGTTTATTAGAATAATGAGGAATTAATTTTACAAATTAAAAAGTTAAATGAGAATGAAGATTAAATATGATAAATAAAAAATTTTAATTAAAAAAATTAGAAAAGAAAAATAAATAATAATTATAAAAATTAAAATCAAAATTAATATAAAAATAAAATTAAATTAAATTTTAAAAAAAATTAAAAAAAAAATTCAATTCAAAATGCTTAGCAATCAACTCATTCTTCAAGAAAAAAATGACATGAATTCAGTATAGAAGAGCACCTGTTCAAGAGGCTCGCGTGTTTCTTCATGTGGGATGTTTGGCATTCTTTCATCATCCAATCGTACTTCAGAGCCGCTCGCCTCATGTACTTCTCTGACACTAACTTCCCACAACTTTAAACATTTCCTCTGCAATGTACGCAAGACCTTATTTATCAAAAGTACTAGTTCTGAAGTCTCTTCCATGCGTTCAGGGAGAAAAAATTCCAATACGTAATCATCCTTGCAAGGGTGGGTACTTGTTAGCCTTATAGCAAAAGCAGAAAGATGGTTTCTGACCAGCCAGATAGTAATGTTACTGCTCGCATGAGGGAATTCAGCTGGATCAAGAACGGAAATGTCATGCTGGATATGAATATTAGATTGAAGTGCTTTTCCGGCGATACCTTGTCCTTCCTCGAGACGATGTCGTGCATATTCATCCACAAATTCTCCCATAAACCAATTATTTACATAGCAAGCGCTATCATCAATACATAGAATACGTTTTCCCTTTGAATTTGTATTACCATTTTGGCCATAGGAAATCCATGTCACAGCCAGGGGTAACCTATGTAGATGACATGTATATTCCAATATGTCATATAACTTAGCTGAAGCAGCTATTCGATTCATTGAAGAGCCCTGTGAGATCAACGACACCAATAATCGCATAAAGATAAAAAAAAAAAAAAAGAGTATATCACAAATCCTGTGGATCAAACTCTTTTAAATTGATTTTTTTGCCATTTATCAAAGCAAGAATTATATTGTGAGTTTCTAATTCATGTCTAAGGAATTTGAAGTTGTTGCAATCTCCCCATGCAATAAAGATAAAACTGGGGAATTTGTTAAATCTAAGAAAAGAAAGAACGATACCTGTGTGGACTTTCTATCTGCCATTATGGAAACTAGAGAATCATTTTCTTCATCATCCTCAGACTCAGAGGAGCTCGCCATCCCTTCTGAGTCGTCAACTGTATCTTGCATTGTGTAAAGACCTGTCAACATGTTTTTCCAGTAGCCTAAAGTGAAAATACACACGGCGAATTTATTAATGGATAATTAGTATAACAAGAGAAGAGAAAGGAAAGGATGGAATTGGATTATTCACCGCCACTGAATTGAGGTGGATCAATGACCTTCCAAACTGAGGCTACAGCTAGCGGAAACCCGTGCCGACGTAGCAGGATATTATGCCCTTCCTTCTCTTCGATTCCAGATTTTTCTAAACCGAAGGGAAAACCTATCATAAACATGTCTACGAATCCATGTTGGGGAACTGGACAAAACCCAGCCTGAGAGAGGCGATTTTGCCAGTGAGCAAATGACTCAATCCGCTCGACCCGGTCAACGCCGTCACATGCCACCACATTCCCAATCTGTCGCCTGAAATACATCTCCCATAACACATCGCTATCATAATCTTCCTCCAGTGACTCAAAAAAAGGGGAGTAGTATTGGAATGATTGTTCGAGCCGCTCCGAAAGATCTGGGCTGTTAAGATTGGCTTCTTGCTCAACAATTACCATGATGTCCGCTCCCAAATCCTTCACTTTTGAAAGCACTTGCTCCGTTGCCCCATCTTGTGCAAGCAATTTGTGGAGTGTAAAATTCCAATTCACAACCACAATCTCATCCTCGCTTTTCCTTCTGAGTTTGGAAATACAATTTACAATATCATCCGGACTATTGCATATCAATTGCCTCAATTCCAAATTTTTGTCCTCAGCCCTTTGCCGGTTTTCACGGAGATGGTAAGAGTGTTTTGACAGTTTCGGTGCGATACTGGTTATCAGGACAGATTGTAGGCCACCATACTGCCTTTTGAGGTCTTCAATTAAATCATTCCACTGCCGAAAATTGAACTTGATGGAGAAGTCAATAATGTGGAGTCCTTTATTTCCCGAATTCAAGGCATGATCGGCAATGGCATGTTTACTGGTGATTCTAGCAAACTCGCAGAAAGGTTTATACATGTATCCGGGTAGTAGCAAGGGAAAAGTACAAGGAGGACGAATTCGATAGGCTCGCCGGACAAGAGCCTCAGCAAAGTATTTGACAACTTTCCTCGTCCATATGCTCTCCTCTTTAGAAGCTAGAGATTGAATTTCTGCCAAAAGAAAATCTGCAACATCCAAGCGATCACCTTCAATCGCCTTAGCACACACCATCAACACGCAAGACAGGGGAGAGGCCATCGAAGGAAACAAGATTTGATGAAGGGAATTGAAGCAAATGACTCTTTCACTCTTCGTTTCTTATAGTCAACCCCGTTTGCTTCCAGCATACGTTCCTTCGTGGAACCTGCAGTTCACCTCGTTAATATCCCTACAGTTTGAGATTATCTTGATGTCAGGATAGGCACTTCTTTTGGCATCATAGAACTTGAGATAATTTCCTGGTAGAAAAAAGCATATTAATTAAGTGTGCTTATTAAACTCAAATTGAGTAAATAACTTGAATATAAAAAAAAAATTATTTTTAAAAACACTTAATATTTTTTAAAAAAAATTACATGCTCCTTTTTGTTAACAAAAATGTATTTTTCAAAAAATAAAAATCAAGAATACAAGTATTTTTTTATATAAAAAAGCAAAAGCAAAATCATAATTTATAATTATTATTTTAATATTTTTGTATTTGTGATAATCTAATTATAGAATATTTATTTTATTTTATTCAAATTAAAAATTATCATTAAAGATTCATATTATTAACTTAAAAAATCTTTATATTAGATTTATAATAAAAATTAAATTTATAGTAAACACTAAATATATATATATAATAAATTAATCTTTTACATTGTTAAAAAATTATATTGTTCTTGTTTTTTTTCTTAAAGTAAAAAATAGAAAAAAAAGAGAGAATGGAACCAATCCAAGACCTAACATCTTCTTCAACTGAGGTTCTATCCCAAAGTAAATCTAAGTAAATGTAAACACCATGCTTTAAAGCAACATGTCAAATTCTGTGATGTTTGGCATGTTTTTTCTAAATCAAAATGCTAAATTCGTAAGTCAATGTTTGTCTTTTTGTTGATCAGAGAAATTTCCATCCATAAATATGCATCGAACTCTAGAAATATCTTACAGAATCACGATGGAGGTACCTAAGCAACGGACCCATTGATTGAGAATTGGTATTCTTGCCTTTTCCTCCATGGTAGGGCCTGAATAATAAGGACCTGAGCTCGTCATTCTTGTTGACTGGTTCCTAGCCCGAAGAAGAAGGATAACTCAGGCAGGGAGAGAATACAAGTCCCGAACCGCTGGTCTGGGTCAAATGCCGTGCACCATCATCCTTTGTAAATTCCATTTTCTAAGCCCATCTGTCATGACTGGATAGGATGGTGTTGCAAAATGATGCTGTCATTTACTTATAGGTCGGGGGTTACATGTCAAAATTAATTGTCTGCGGAAGAATATAATTTAGAGCTGTTTATGATGTTTGGTTAGAGTTGTTTTCAGCTTGAAATCGAATTTAATGATAGGGGATTGTTTAAATATAAACTAGGTTACTTCTCTCACTAGACTATACCAAACAATTTTGAAGTAAAAAATTTATAAAATGTTTTTTTTCTTAGAGATATATTAAATTAATCTCCATCAATTCATTAAATTTATAATTCATTAAATTTATAATTCAAATTGTATATTTTATTGAATTTAATAATATTTAAAATTGATAAAATTTAAAAAATAAATCAATAAAAAAATCAATACTCAAGAACTTTGCAAGGAGAAAATCGATTTGATGAAAAGCTACGGAGCAAAAAGAAAATGTTATCAACATCCTGCAGGTTCTGCCTCCATCACCACCAGCATTCACAGCAGCAGCAAATAATATGTGGGGTTTGATAATATCATGTAACAATTAAAAAAAAAAAAGTGGTATTAAATGTGTTTATTTACTGGAAAATAATTTTTTTAAAAAAATAATTCGTTTGAAAAGTGAATTCTAAGAAAATAAATTATTTTTTGATGTTTAATAGTATTATAAAAAATAAGTAGAAAAATATTTTCCAGTGTTTAGTTATATCATAGAAAATAAGTGATTTTTTTTTATTGTTATTAATACTTTTTTTTTCAAGTTTATTAAAATAATAAAAAATAAATCTTATAAATTAAAAGGTTGAATGAGAATGAAATTGAAAAAAAAATATAATTTCATAAATTATCTCAGATAAAATAAATAATAATCAAAATAATATAGATGAAATCTAACAAATAAAAAAATTAAAATATGATAAAATT
Source organism: Populus deltoides (assembly GCA_015852605.2). Classification (NCBI taxonomy): domain Eukaryota; kingdom Viridiplantae; phylum Streptophyta; class Magnoliopsida; order Malpighiales; family Salicaceae; genus Populus; species Populus deltoides. The sequence continues at coordinate 14,358,057 of CM027585.2, forward strand.
AAAATAATTATAATTATAATTTCATAAATTATTTCAAATAAAATAAGTAGCAATCAAAATAATGAGGATCAAATTTGATAGATAAAAAATTTTAATTAAAAAAATGATAAGAGAAAAGTCAATAACAATTATAAAAATGAGAACCAAAGTTAATATAAAAATTAAATTCTAAGGGATAAAATTAAAAAAAATCAAAACAAAAATACATATATGAATCAAAAGTTTGAGGATCAAATTTGATATAATCAATAAATAATATGATATTTTTAATTTTTTCACAACTTCTGAAAAGTATTTTTCGTCCAAAATAAAAGGAAAACACTTTCTTAGAAACCAAGCTAAATTTTTCTTTAACTGAAAAGTATTTTATTATCAGTAAATATTGAATTTTTATTTTTATCATAATTTTATTATCTATTGATCAATATAGTATAAATAACCTCTTAATGAGATTTATTCTCAGAGAAGTGATACTCATAAAAATATTTTCAAAGGCACTTTAGATATTTTTTTAATTAAAAATAAACAACAATGCAGATTATTTTAAATATAATATATAAAGTGGATTCTATTTTTATTATTATATAATCAATCTTTTTAACTAGAAATTATAAAAAAAAACTAGTTAATGTATTTAGTTATTATAAAACTACATGACAATTTTTTTTAATCTATTTCTCACACGCTAGCTCACGAGGATGTCCATTTGTGACAAAATCATTAGATCAACTTGTGACAAAATCATTAGATCAACATATGAATCAACTATTTTTATTTAAACAACTTTTTTTTTATTTATAAAATATTGACCCAATTGATTTTGAATTGGATGTGACCGGGTCAATTAAAATTACTAAAAACCAAGTCATGTCATGTCAATTTAACATGCTAATGTCTTGTTTTGTTTAACTAAAAATCAATCTAGATCAGCTCTTCTATCCTAGTCTAGCTACCAAGTTAAATTAGATAATAGCAATATGAAAGGATTAAGGTGTGTTTAGAAATAAAAAACAATTTTTTTTAGTCTTCTTTTTTCAATGAAAATTTAATAAACAAGCTCATTTTTGTCAACAAAATGTATTTTTCCAAAAAAAAAAATCATTTTTGTCAACTAAAAAACACGACTTGTGACAAGACTCGAGTTGATCCACAAAGTGTTGTAATAATAGTTACAAAACAACAGGGTGATTTGCAGATTTAAGATAGCCTCGAGACACATAAGAAATCTCTGGAAATAGCATTGGAGAGTCATTTTCATACCCAATTCTCAGTGGCAACCGAGTCATCTAGAAAACAAAGGAAAAGTATAGTGACCTCAGTTTATGTATATTAGTGATTTTTATTCGACTTCACTGCTAAGCTGTGGAAGCTTGTAAGCAGTACCAAGAGCATAGCCATTAGAGCTGGATGGAATTCATATCCCAATCTATGATTCGAGGCCTCTCCTTCAGCGCCCTCCTAGGCATGCACCTCGTTAATATCCCTACTTCCATTAATTCTTCCGAATACAGATGTCCATATACAGTTCTGGTAAAGTATTGACTAATGAGTTTAGGGATTTGGAAGGAACGTGACCGGACATGGTTTGGATTTGGTAAAGTGTTGACCAAGAATTTAAAATGATTTTGAATAATTTAACCCTTTAATTTCTACATCTTTCTTCTTCTATTATTCAAAATATAAATCTTATTTACGTTGTTAGTTTTGAATACTGTTATTTATATTCAAATATATGTTCTAATGAATCTTTAAAATAAATTAGTGACTATCATAAGACATTTATAAAAATAGGTACAAAGAAAATTAAAAAGATTAATGTAAATATGATTAACATAATCATAGGTGAAATAATGCAAACATAATTTTGCTGGTGTGAAATGAAGGGAATTCATGCATGATGCTACCTAAATTTGTTTCTCACATATTAATTATTTTGGTGAATGCAAATAAATATTTGCAAGGAATCGACACCTTAAAATACAAAATACTTTATTATAAAGTTTGATCTAGGCTTGAAAGCTTGTTTTAAGTGACAGATTGATTGAGGCCTCGTGTTTTTTAAGCATAGTCATATAATGTTTTTTAAATGGGCTTTTCAATGGGCCAAAATTACCTCAATTGTCTACCAAAGTACGCAGGCAACTGTCTAGTTCATGGTCATATTTATAAAACTAAATTAATTAGATTGTATTTAATGGATTAATGTTAAAAATAATTTTTTTTTTATTTTTTATTTATTTTTGACATGGAATATTAAAACCATCAAATAACACTAGAAAACATTAATTTCATGTTTTTTCACGGAGATACAGATATATTTTTAAAACGCATTAAAAAAGTAGTTTCAAATCATTTTTTACATCAAGATTTTTTTTTATTTTCAAATTCATGATAAAATTAAGCAAAAAATAAGTCTTCGTCACTTCAGGTTCTTGTGTCCAGTACTATTCTTCTACAGCATCCAAGTCAGATTTGCTCAGCCTGGTTGACCCTGCGGCACAGAAAAATAATGTAACTTGTTATTTGTTTTCATTTGAGAATTACTTTCCAGCCTAGTTTTAATGTTCATGCAGACTGCAGATTATATGCGCATTTTGATTTTTCACTCTGCAGACAAAATCTTGTTCTTGGAAATAAAAGAGAAGGCCAGTGTTTACCTGGGAAAAACTTATTTCACAGTACTAGCAACTACCAGTGAGGATCCAAACATGGATCAATTGCTGAAGAAAAAAAGACGAAGAAGAAATAAATAAACAGATAGCAGAGATATAAACGCATCACACTTAAATAGAGCAAAAAGAAAAAGGAAAACTTGCAGTTAGGGCTGTCCAACCAATCCTTTCCACATATCAAAGCCTCGGCTATCTCAGGACGAACACCGTCATGGACTGATGCCATCTTCATAACCTCTGATGACTTGGAAATGACAGTTGATACTGGAATTGCTAAGAAATCACGAGCCATTTTTCCCAGTATTGGAAAATTTGGAGCATTGTCTTGCCACCAAGCTAATACGTTACCATCCTTATCCAAGTTCTCCGGGGGCAGTTGTAGATACTGATCAAGCTCATTCCATTGTGAGGGCACCATGTTGCGTTCATACTTACCCTTGCGCCACTCTTTGAAACTAATATCAGATGATGTACAACGACCCACTTCAGCCATGGCAGAAGAAGATGGTCCCTGATTGCTGATGTCCTTTGCATATTTATGGTATGCACATGTAAGATCGTAACGGAATCTGGATAAGTGCAAGTCAGCATCACTGCCGTATATCTGCCGGTAGCCATACTCAATAATGTCCAATTTAAAGCTGGGGTCAAGAACTGCTGAGATTCCCAAAGCCAAGCTAGCTTCTCCCCAATACTCGTCAAATTTTCCCTTCATTCTATTTGCCATAGCGCGAACATATACATAATCGCTCTGTTTCCAGCCTTGCAAGTTCTTATAAACATCACGAACACTGAGGAAATAATCATCTCTGCTTATTGGAAAATTGCATGTTGAATTGTAGAACTCTTTCAAGCACTCAAATACGGCTGTTGCTTTGTTCCATTCTTCTGCAGATGGATTCACTTTGAAATCATCATCCAATTGCTCTAGGTGATTAAAAGCTGTTCTAAATTCCAATGAACTCTCCAGCATAAGAAAGGTGGTGTCCCATCTCGCGGCAACATCTAGAGTAGGCATTTCCCTGTCCTGCAAACTCCCATTATTAATTGCCTCCTGGAACCTCTGCCTTACAAGTGAGCTTCCTTTGACGTACTCTATACATTCTCTAATCTTATAAAGCACACTCCTTATCTCAGAAAATCCATCTTGAACAAGGAGACTGAGAATGTGGGCATAACTAGGAACACAGAAAAGATGTCCATGGATAGGTGGGGCTTGATCAGAAACCTTACTTCTTAATTCTCCAATCATGTGATCGTTTGGAGGAGTTATATCCAGGAATATGAAGCGAACGTTCTTGTTGATGCTCCACTCTGTAAGCACACTTTTAAAGACTTCATGTACAGTCCCCATGTCATAGTTGTACCGTAAGTTCCTGAAAGCAAGAATCTTCTTCTTCAGCTGCCATCCATCGTCAATGAAGTGCACGGTGAAGCAGCAGTAGGTCTTCATTTTGTCAGTAGATGACCACAATTCAAGTGTTAAACTCAAGAGACAAGAGAGCTTATCAAAAAAATTGATGAGTTTCTCCTTCTCTTGTCTGCAAATAGCAAGGACATCAGCTTCAACGACGTCTTTTGAATAAAGTTTAAACACTGGCTGAAAATTCTTCACAAAAAACTCAAGTTGAACCATAGTCAAGGGATATCCATGCTTAATCATCATTGCAGGTAGAGCAGATTGTTCTTGGACGTCCTGTCAAGAGATAGGGAAGTAGGATATTGGCAACATGAAGGCCAATTCCAGTCAATAATTTGGCAGATTGTGTCTTCTTCAATAGTTGAACATACAAGCTAAACAGAGGCAAAATGGATTTTATTATATTCGAATTATCAAATGTAATTTATCTACTGAAAAATAATTATTCCACCCCTTGCGCAATCTGCGGAAGGAAATCTGCCACATAGAAGGCTGTCATTGGACACATGATGGGTGTCCATCCAAAACAGAGAGTTTTTTTTGTGACAAGGCAGATGATTTAGCAAACAACGCGTAGGCTTGTTTGTTCGCTGAAATATAAGTTTTTTAAAAAAAAAAATGAATTTTTTTTAAAAAATTATTTTCAAATATTTTATAGTATTATAAAAAATAAATTGAAAAATATTTTTTAATATTTAGCTGTATCATAAAAAAACCGTAAAATAATTTATTAATATTTTATTTTATTTTAAATTTATCAAAATAATAAAAAACTAATCTTCTAAATTAAAACTCATTCTTCAAGAAAAAAATGACATGAATTCAGTATAGAAGAGCACCTGTTCAAGAGGCTCGCGTGTTTCTTCTGCTTGATTGCTGGTTGGGTTCACTGTCATGAATTCGTTTCCTTCTAAAACACCATCTTCATGTGGGATGTTTGGCATTCTTTCATCATCCAATCTAACTTCAGAGCCATCCTCATTTACTTCTCTGACACTAACTTCCCACAACTTTAAACATTTCCTCTGCAATGTACGCAAGACCTCATTTATCAAAAATACTAGTTCTGAAGTATCTTTCATTCTGAATCTAGGGAGAAGAAATTCCAATACGCAATCATCCATGCAAGGGGGGTACTTGTTAGCCTTATAGCAAAAGCAGCATGATAGGCTTCGTCGCACCAGCTAGGTCCGTAATCTTCATAAAGGAATTCATCTAGAAGAAGCAGGGAAACGTGTTGCTCGATATGAATATTAGATTGAAGTGCTTTTCCGGCGATACCTTGCCCTTTCTCGCGACGACGTCGTGCATATTGATCCACAAAGGCATCCATTTGGCAATGATTTACATAGCGAGCGCTATCATCAATACATAGAATACGTTTTCCCTTTGAATCAGTATTCCCTCCTCTGTTACAGAAAATCCATGTCACAGCCAGTGGTAAACTATGTAGATGACATATGTATTCCAATATGTCATATAGCTTTGCTGAAGCAGCTATTCGATTCATTGAAGAGCCCTGTGAGATCAACGACACCAATAATGGCACAAAGATAAGAAAGTAAATCACAAGCAGTGGATAAAAAAATAAATTTATCTCAATTTATTTATCAAAGCAGAATTATATTGTAAGTTTCTAATTTATGTCTAACGAATTTGAAGTTGTTGCAATCTCCCCATGCCATAAAGATAAAACTAGCAAATTTGTTAAATCTCGAAAACAAAGAACGATACCTGTGTCTGTGTGGACCATAAGTTTCTATCTGCCATTATGGAAACTAGAGAATCATTTTCTTCATCATCCTCAGACTCCGAGGAGCTCGCCATCCCTTCTGAGTCATCAACTGTATCCATCCCTTCTGAGTCATCAACTGTATCTTGCATTGTGTAACGACCTGTCAACATGTTTTTCCAGTAGCCTAAAGTGAAAATACACACAACGAATTTATTGCTTGATAATTAGTATAACAAGAGAAGAGAAGGGAAAGGATGGAATTGGATTATTCACCGCCACTGAATTGAGGTGGATCAGTGACCTTCCAAACTGAGGCTACAGCCAGCGGACAACCGTGCCGACTTAGCAGGATATTATGCCCTTCCTTCTCTTCGATTGCATATGCTTCTAAATAGTCTTCACCATATTCCTCTTCAAAACAGTGTTGAAAATCTTCCTTAAACTCGTCTGCCTTTTGGGGAACTGGACAGAACCCAGCCAGAGATGGGCGATTTTGCCATTGAGCAAATGACTCAATCCGCTCGACCCGGTCAACGCCCTCACATGCCAACACATTCCCAATCTGTCGCCTGAAATACATCTCCCGTAACACAGGGGTCTGAGACGGTGTCTGCCGTGACTCAAAAGTAGTGCAGTAGTATTGGAATGATTGTTCGATCCTCTCCGAAAGATCAGGACTGTTAAGATTGGCTTCTTGCTCAACAATTACCATGATGTCCGCTCCCAAATCCTTCACTTTTGAAAGAACTTGCTCCCTTGCCCCATCTTGTGCAAGCAATTTGTGGAGTATAAAATTCCAATTCACAACCACAATCTCATCCTCCCTTTTCCTTCTGAGTTTGGAAATACAATTGATAATATCATCCGGACTATTGCATCTCAATTGCCTCAATTGCATATTTGTGTGTTCAGCCCATTCCCGGTTTTGACGGAGATAGTCAGTGTCAGTGTGTTTTGACAGTTTCGGTGTGATACTGGTTATCAGGACAGATTGTAGGCCACCATACTGCCTTTTGAGGTCACCAATTAAGGACTTCCACTGCCAAGAATGGAACACGATGGAGAAGTCAATAATGTGGAGTCGTTTATATCCCGAATTCAAGGCATCAGCAATGGCATGTTTACTTGTGATTGTAGCAAAATCGTAGAAAGGTCCACATATGCAATCCCCTGGATCCAATTGAGCAGGAAGCGAGGGTAAAGCACATGGAGGACGAATTCCATAGGCTCGCCGGACAAGAGCCTCAGCAAAGTATTTGACAACTTTCCTCCTCCATGTGCTCTCCTCTTTAGGAGCTAGAGATTGAATTACTGCCAAAAGTGAATCTGCAACATCCAAGCGACCACCTTCAATCGCCTTAGCACACTCCATCAATATGCAAGACAGGGAGCGGCCATTGAAGGCGACAAGATTTGATGAAGGGAATCGAAGCGCAAATGACTCTTCCACTCTTCGTTTCTTATAGTCAACCCCGTTTGCTTCCAGCATACGTTCCTTCGTGGAACCTGCAGTTCACTTTGAAGATAGTGTCATTCAATTGGACCTCCATTCCATTCAGCTCTGTTCAATTTTCTGTAAAGGTCTGAGCTTTTAGTGGACAACGTGTGTTGAGATGATGGTTTGTTTGGTTCTTAGAAATCAATGGAAAAATCTTACAGAATCATGATGATGGAGGGACCTAACTCCTAAGCAATGGACCGCGGCTAACTATTTTTTAGTGATAACATATTTTTTACGTTAGAAAAAACCTAGGGAGGCCGCGGTTAACTATCAACCAGTAACTCAGCAGCGCATTCAAGAACTTTGCATAAAAAGCTAACAGAGGTTACCCAGTCCTGAAAATCGAAGATGTTCTATTTTAAAAAATAACAAAATTCAGTAAACAAAATCTAAAAAATACATCCACCTTTACTTTAATCAGGTACATTGTTATGGTGATTAAGGTTGTTAAAATTGCGATTTAACTTGTAAAATCATATATTTTTACGGATTATTATAGATTTTATGTACTAAATTACTTGTAAAATTTAAAAATGAATAAAATCAAATCAGAATCCGATAAAATCATTAAAATCATATAAAATCACGATTTGACCGCGATTTAATAATTTTATGCGGAAAATGCTTTTTTCCGTACTAGGGTAAAAGTTTCATGCTTTCCTACTTTCCTTGCGTGGCAGGCTTGAATAAAGCCACGTAAAGGCTAACTTTAAATGAAAAAGTAAATAATTTCTGGAAAAGCCAGGTTTGTTGTCCTTTGTATTAGTTTCTTTTTTACCTTGAATGAACTTTCTGCGCTCTTTCTTCTTGACTTGGTAACCGTGGTTCTTTCTTCTCACATGGATTGCTACTTTCCACGTTGAGTTTTCTGTTTTTAGTTGAAAAATAGGTTTTTTTTCTTTTTTTTTTAAATTACTTTTGTTTTTTTTAATATTAATATTGTTGGAAAGTTAAATTTGTATTTTTTTCTATTAAGCTAGCGTGATTTGCTAGTTTGTCAAATAACTCAGGTTATTCTTGTTTATAAATTTAGTGGGGTGTTTTTTTTTTAATTAAACTTGACTTTTTTATAGTTTATTTTTTCTTATAAAATTAAAAATAATAATTTTACAGAAAAACCATGCTATTAAACTTGATAAAGTAACAAAAATTAAAAGGTGTAGGATAACTATTATTCACCCATAAATTTTTATTTGAAACATAAATTTTTTTAATGTATTTTAAAATTCCTTATGATTTTACGATCCGATTTTGGTTTGTATGTTCCGTGCCATATCAAAATCATGATTTTAACAACATTGATGATGACCTCTATCACGAAATAAAATAAAATAAAATAATAATTATATAGTTATTTATCTCTGTACAAAAAATATCTACTATCCAGATGTACAAGTTACCTTGAACGCATATAAATTTTACCATTATTAAAGGTTTATATAATTATTAATTTTAAAATTTATAAAATTAATTAAAATATACGTAAATTAATTAAAATATTCATATTAATAATAAAGAAAAAATGTCAAGAACGCGCCAGCCCAAGGGCAGGGGAAACATGGATGGATGCCTTTCTTTCAAAAGAAGCCTCAAAAACGGAAAGGGTTGTTGAAACTTGAATCTGACCAGACGCGGCTCTTTCTCCTCTGCTTCGCTTGCTCTCTTTCTCTTCTTCTTTGGCTCTCCTCTCTCTCTCTCTCTTTCATCACAAAACGACCTCCTCTCTCTCTCTCTCTCAAGCCCACAGACATCCCCGCTTTCTCTTCGCTTTTTCCCTCCAAATTTAGTTTTCAAAAAAGCAAGTCCGAGTCAGCACCGAGTCACGTCTTGGTTCATGACATCACTCCCACGTCATCCAATAAACTACATCGTGGTGTGTGCCATAATTGTGGGACCCTTCCTCTGATTATTATAATCAAGATTGAGTCCTGAAATTGGTAGCCTCTGTTAGTTCTTGAGAGCATAAAGAAAATGTTTTCAACATCCTGCAGCTGGTTCTGCCTCCACCACCACCAACCAGTAGAAGAGCCGCAGCAAATACATACCTAGGAGGAGAATGTGCGGTTGATAATATCATGTAATAATTTCCAAAAAAAGAATTGAAATATTCCACAGAAAGGAAGCTCATTTGGCCCAGGTAGATCCAACTGGCTGAATCTGATAATTGTTTTTTCCTGCAGCCAGGATTTTTTCCAGCCAAGATTCATCATAAAAAATTATATTTATCCTTGACAGTTAACCTAAAAATAATTATGTATATGTATATGTATTCAATACTGAATTTTGATAGTAATTTTATTATCCATTCATAAATATAGATAACCTCTTAATAAAATTTATTCTTAAAAGTTGGCGTAGAAATGATACTAAAATCATTTTTGAAAAATATTTTCTAAGACACATTAAACATTTTTTTTATGCTCTCAAGAACTAAATACTAAATATATATAAGAAATAAATTAATCTTTTACATTGTTAAAAAATTATATTGTTCATGTTTTTTTCTTAAAGTAAAAAATAGAAAGAAAAAATCCTTGTATTTAAAAACTGTGGAGTACCTCTTAAAAGTATTTTTCAAATTCAACACAAATTTAAAAAACTACTTTTAAAAATTTCTAGAAAGAGAAATATTACATTCGAACAGAAAGTTCAAGTTTTCTTTTTTGTACTCCAATTTTCTTGAAAATTAAAATATTAATTTATTTTTAAACAGCCTCTTCCATCCACTGTCAAGCTTAGAGGTTGCAGGCCCTCTTTCACCATTGGTAGGGTAACATCAAATATGGTACCTTATGGATGAAAGATTCTTCACACAACAGGTTTACAAGGTGAGATTAGCCAACGAAAATTAACATAAATACAGGCAAAGACACCAGCCAGCCACAGATAACATTATTTTGATTGTTTCCTATAATTACACATCATGTATTAATTTATTTTTCTAAATTGATGATCTAGAGAAAGAATCTGTTTGTGGCATCCTGATATTGTTTGATTCTGTTAACAAATCAAATGAAGTTAAAGAATATGGAGAGAGTATAACATCAATATCTTTGTCAGCATTCTCGAGCATAGTTTGGGCTGGCACCACCTGCATACCGTGAAGAAGCCAAAGCAGTTTGCAGATTTGCCACATAAACTGGAATTGAAAGGTTCTGAGGTCATTGAAAATTCAGATATAAGTCTTGAAGACTAAATTAAAGTGAAAGATGAAATATTTCGTAATTTTAAGCACAGCCCAGATTCGATTATTGGTTACAGCAGCAAAATAAACAAACTTCACAGTAACTAATATAGAAAGCACGAGCACAAAATTCAGATATGAGCCTTTAATACTAAATCCAAGAGAAGATCAAATGTTTAGGAATTTTCAGCAAAATCCACATTGAATCGGTGGTTATAACAGAGAAAAGACCAGTCTTCCTAGAAATAATATAGAAAGCACGAGCATCCAAGAACTGGTTGAACTTAGGAAGCAAGTGATAAGTGTTTGATGAAACGGCCAAGCGAGCATGAAGTGAAACCAAATAAGCTTATACTAACAAGTGCTGAAAAGCATAAATAATAAAATTCACCGTCGATACAGCCCATATTAGCAAAAACTGCAAACACGAGACAAATCTAAAGAAGTGGGTACCTGGAGTTGCAATGAAGGCCAAAGATGGAGATGAAAAGGGGGGAAGTGAAGAGAGCGAGGTGAGAGGATTGGAGAGAAGGAGGGGCATTTTCGTTTTGATTGAAAGGAAATCTGCAATCCTTTTGGCTTTGAGGGTTTCCTAGTTTACGTTGCCTGTGGCATTTCTGTGTGGTTCTTTTGGATAAGGAAAGTGAGCTCTACCTCGGTTTGCTCTCACCCAGAGAAAAAGACTGAAAGGAAAACCTTAATACAAGTTTCGAAACGTTTTCAAATGGTCCTTTGTTTTTCTCTTTTCAATTTGGCTACATTGTTAAAATTATCTGGGAATTTAGATCAAATTGTACTTTAATTATTATTATTTTAATTTCAATACTAAACTGTTTTTGAAGAATTTTTTTAATAATTTTAATCACAGGTAATAATTTAGAAACATAATAGGAATCAGGAAAAATATGAAATTTGAAAAAAAAATATCAAATTGTACATTAATCTTTCTTCTTCTACTATTCAAATATAAATCTTACTTACGTTGTTAGTTTTGAATAATGTTATTTATATTTAAATATATATTCTAATGAATCTTTAAAATAAATTAGTGGCTATCATAAGACATTTGATGTGGATATTACGAGACGAATATTTTTATTTTATTTAGTAAGGATTGAAAAATTAATTTACAATAATATAACGCTCATTATTCTGATTATTATTTTTACTTTGATGGCTACCGTGATTGTTTTCTTAAAAAAAAAAGAAATAGGTACAAATACAATTAAAAAAGATTAATGTAAATATGATTAACATAATATCATAGGAGAAATAATGCAAATATAATTTTGCTGGTGTGAAATGAAGGGAATTGATGTATAATGCTACCTAAATTTGTTTCTCACATATTAATTATTTTGGTGAATGCAAATAAATATTTGCAAGAAAGGAGAAATTTTCATAAACACCTTAAAATACAAAATACTTTATCATAAAATTAAGCAAATAACAAGTCTTCGTCACTTCTGGTTCTTATGTCCAGTATTCTTCTACAGCGTCCAAAATAATGTAACTTGTTACTTGCTATTTGTTTTCATTTGAGAATTACTTTCCATCCTAGTTTTAATGTTCATGCACACTGCAGATTATTCACTCTGCAGACAAAATCTTGTCCTTGGAAATAAAACAGAAGGCCAGTGTTTACCTGGGACAAACTTATTTCACAGTACTTGCAACTACCAGTGAGGATCCAAACATGGATCAATTGCTGAAGCAAAAAAGAAGAAGAAGAAATAAATAAACAGATAGCAGAGATATAAAAGCATCACACTTAAATCAAGCAAAAAGAAAAGGAAAACTTACTTCCAGTTTGGGCTGTCCAACCAATCCTTTCCACATATCAAAGCCTCAGCTATCTCAGGACGAACACCATCATGGACTGATGCCATCTTCATAACCTCTGATGACTTGGAAATGATAGTTGATACTGGAATTGCTAAAAAATCACGAGCCATTTTTCCCAGTATTGGAAAATTTTGAGCATTGTCTTGCCACCAAGCTAATACGTTACCATCCTTATCCAAGTTCTCTGGTGGCGGCAGTTGTAGATACTGATCAAGCTCATTCCATTGTGAGTGCACCATGTTGCGTTCATACTTACCCTTGCGCCACTCTTTGAAACTAATATAAGATGATGTACAACGACTCACGTCCGCCATGGCAGAAGAAGATGGTCCCTGACTGCGGAAGTTCTTTGCATATTTATTGTATTCACATATAAGATTGTCAAGGAATTTCTGGTAGTAGCGCAAGTCAGCATCACTGCCGTATATCTGCTGGTAGTACTCAAAAATGTCCAATTTATAGCTTGGGTTAAGAACTACTGAGATTCCCAAAGCCAAGCTAGCTTCTCCCCAATACTCGTCAAATTTTCCCTTCATTCTATTTGCCATAGCGCGAACATATACATAATCACTCTGTTCCCACTTAAGCAAATTCTTATAAACATCACAAACATTAAGGAAATAATCCTCTCTGCTTGTTGGAAAATTGCATGTTGACTTGCAGAACTCCTTCAAGCACTCAAATACGACTGTTGCTTTGTTCCATTCTTCCGCAGATGGATTCACTTTGAAATCATCATCGAGTTGCTCTAGGTGATTAAAAGCTGTTCTAAATTCCAATGAACTCTCCAGCATAAGAAAGGTGGTGTCCCATCTCGCGGGAACATCTAGAGTAGGCATTTCCCTGTCCTGCAAACTCCCATTATTAATTGCCTCCAGGAACTTCTGCCTTACAAGTGAGCTTCCTTTGACGTACTCTATACATTCTCTTATCTTATAAAGCACACTCCTTGTCTCAGAAAATCCATCTTGAGCAAGGAGACTGAGAATTTGGGCATAACTAGGAACACAGAAAAGATGTCCATGGATAGGTGGGGCTTGATCAGAAACCTTACTTCTTAATTCTCCAATCGTGTGATCCTTTGGAGGAGTTACATCCAGGAATATGAAGCGAACGTTCTTGTTGATGCTCCACTCTGTAAGCACACTATTAAAGACTTCATGTACAGTCCCCATGTCATAGTTGTACCGTAAGTTCCTGAAAGCAAGAATCTTCTTCTTCAGCTGCCATCCATCGTCAATGAAGTGCACAGTGAAGCAACAGTACGTCATCATGTTGTCATTAGATGACCGCAATTCAAGTGTTAAACTCAAGAGACAAGAGAGATTATCAAAAAAACTGATGAGTTTCTCCTTCTCTTGTCTGCAAAAAGAAAGGACATCAGCTTCAACTACGTCTCTTGAATAAAGTTTAAACACCGGCTGCAAATTCTTCACAAAAATTTCAAAAAATCATGTTGAACCATATCCAAGGGATATCCATGCTTAATAATCATTGTTGCAATGTCTAGACGACTTCTTTCTTGATCTATGACAAAATTCCTTTGGATGACGCTTGTACTCAAGTCACCTGACCCAACCAAAATTTGCTGCTCTGCTTCGTCTTGTCTGCTAGGCGAACATTTTTTTAAGTGCTTGTGCAAATTTGAAGTTCCTCTTTTGCTTTCTGCTCTATACTCCTTCTTACAATAATTACACGTGGCCCATTCTTCCCCGTTTTCTGCCGTATGCTTAACGAATCCATCCCACACAGCTGATATCTTTCTTCGTTTATTAGTACTCTGGAAGCCACCATCTACACTCAGCGATGCATTCTCACCATTCAGAGCGGGTGCAGGTATAGCAGATTGTTCTTGGACGTCCTGTCAAGAGATAGGGAAGTAGGATATTGGCAGCATGAAGGCCAACTCCAGTCAATAATAATGGCAGATTGTGTCTTCTTCAATAGTTGAACATACAAGCAAAACGGAGGCAAAATGGATTTTATTATATTCGAATTATCAAATGTAATTTATCTACTGAACAATAATTATTCCACCCCTTGCGCAATCTGCGGCAGGAAATCTGCCACATAGAAGGCAGTGATTGGACACATGATGGGTGTCCATCCAAAACAGAGGGTCTTTTCTGTCTATCTGACAAGGCAGATGATTTAGAGTTTCTTGGTCTCAATAACCTTGAACCCAATTCTGTTGTCTAGAATTTCTTGTAGCGAATCACATGTAGATTTTTTTTATTTAGTTTGACTTTTAATTTTGAACTCATTAAAAAGTTTTTTTTAATGTTTTTAGATGAAAATGAGTTAATTTGGTATTTTTGGCCCTATATAACCTGGAATCCAATTCTTTAGGTATTAGAGTTGGCTAGAATTTCTTACAGCAAACAACATATAAGCTCTGTTTGTTTGCTGATATGTAATTTTTTTTAAAATGAATTTTTAAAGAATAAATTATTTTTAAATATTTGATAATGTTATAAAAAATAAGTTGAAAAATATTTTTTAATATTTAGCTATGTTATGAAAAAAAACTGGAAAATAACTTATTAATATTTTATTTATTTCAAATTTATTAAAATAATAAGAAATTAATCTTATAAATTAAAAAATTGAATAAAAATAAGAATCAAATATAATAAATAAAAAATTATTATAAAAAATAAATATCAATCAACTCATTCTTAAAGAAAAAAATGACATGAATTCAGTATAGAAGAGCACCTGTTCAAGAGGCTCGCGTGTTTCTTGTGCTTGATTGCTGGTTGGGTTCACTGCCATGAATTCATTTCCTTCTAAAACACCATCTTCATGTGGGATGTTTGGCATTCTTTCATCATCCAATCTAACTTCAGAGCCGCTCGCCTCATGTACTTCTCTGACACTAACTTCCCACATCTTTAAACATTTCCTCTGCAATGTACGCAAGACCTTATTTATCAAAAGTTCTCGTTCTGAAGTCTCTTCCATGTCTTCTGGGAAAAGAAATTCCAATACGTAATCATCCTTGCAAGGGTGGGTACTTGTTAGCCTTATAGCAAAAGCAGCATGCCATTTTCTGATCCGCAAGTTAATAATGTTAGGCGCATGAGGGAATTCAGCTGGATCAAGCAGGGAAATGTCATGCTGGATATGAATATTAGATTGAAGTGCTTTTCCGGCGATACCCTGTCCTTCCTCGAGACGATATCGTGCATATTCATCCACAAATCTATCCATTTTCCAATGATTTACATAGCAAGCGCTATCATCAATACATAGAATACGTTTTCCCTTTGAATTTGTATTACCATCTTGGCCATAGGGAATCCATGTCACAGCCAGTGGTAACCTATGTAGATGACATATATATTCCAATATGTCATATAGCTTAGCTGAAGCAGCTATTCGCTTCATTGAAGAGCCCTGTGAGATCAACGACGCCAATAATCGCATAAAGTTATAAAAAAAAAGAAGTATATTGTACCTTTTTATCAAAGCAAGAATTATATTGTACGTTTCTAATTTATGTCTAAAGAATTTAAAGTTGTTGCAATCTCCCCATGCCATAAAGATAAAACTAGGAAATTTAACTATCTAGATGTGGTCCGGTGGTAAAAGTTTAAGATTAAAAGGTTTGTTTTCTCTGTGGTCTCAAATTCGAGTCATGTAATTGCTCATATGATTGTCATTGGAGGCTTATATAATCATTAACTTCAGAGCCCATAAGATTAGTCGAGGTACACGCAAACTAGCTAAACGTCCATATTAAACTAAAAAATAATAGGAAATTTGTTTCAATCTCGGAAACAAAGAACGATACCTGCGTGGACCATAAGTTACTATCTGCCATTATGCAAACTAGAGAATCATTTTCTTCATCATCCTCGGACTCAGAGGAGCTCGCCATCCCTTCTGAGTCATCAACTGTATCTTGCATTGTGTATAGACCTGTCAACATGTTTTTCCAGTCGCCTAAAGTGAAAATACACACAACGAATTTATTGCTTGATAATTAGTATAACAAGAGAAGAGAAAGGAAAGGATGGAATTGGATTATTCACCGCCACTGAATTGAGGTGGACCAGTGAACTTCCAAACTGAGGCTACAGCTAGCGGAAACCCGTGCCAAAGTAGCAGGATATGCCCTTCCTTCTCTTCGATTCGATGATCAACAAGATTTAATCCAAAATCTATCTTCAACTTGTCTACCTGTTGGGGAACTGGACAAAACCCAGCCTGACATATGCGATTTTTCCATTGAGCAAATGACTCAATCCGCTCGACCCGGTCAACGCCCTCACATGCCACCACATTCCCAATCTGTCGCCTGAAATACATCTCCCATAACACATCGCTATCATAATCTTCCTCCAGTGACTCAAAAAAAGGGGAGTAGTATTGGAATGATTGTTCGAGCCGCTCCGAAAGATCTGGGCTGTTAAGATTGGCTTCTTGCTCAACAATTACCATGATGTCCGCTCCAAAATCCTTCACTTTTGAAAGAACTTGCTCCATTGCCCCATCTTGTGCAAGCAATTTGTGGAGTATAAAATTCCAATTCACAACCACCACCTCATCCTCACTTTTCCTTCTGAGTTTGGAAATACAATTGACAATATCATCCGGACTATTGCATATCAATTGCCTCAATTCCAAATTTCTGCCCTTAGCGCATTCCCGGTTTTCACGGAGATAGTCGGTGTGTTTTGACAGTTTCAGTGTGATACTGGTTATTAGGACTGATTGGAGGCCACCATACTTCCTTTTGAGGCCTTCAATTAAATAATTCCACCGCCAAAACTCGAACATGATGGAGAAGTCAATAATGTGGAGTCGTTTATATCCCGAATTCAAGGAATCAGCGATGCCATGTTCACTGGTGACTCTAGCTAACTTGTATAAAGTTGCCTCTGGTTCGTATAGAAAAGGTAGCGAGGGTAAAGGAAATGGAGGACGAATTCCATAGGCTCGCCGGACAAGAGCCTCAGCAAAGTATTTGACAACTTCACTCCTCCATATGCTCTCCTCTTTAGAAGCTAGAGATTGAATTACTGCCAAAAGTGAATCTGCAACATCCAAGCGACCACCTTCAATCGCCTTAGCACACTCCATCAATATGCAAGACAGGGGAGCGGCCATTGAAGGCGACAAGATTTGATGAAGGGAATCGAAGCGCAAACGACTCTTCCACTCTTCGTTTCTTATTGTCAACCCCGTTTGCTTCCAGCATACGTTCCTTCGTGGAACCTGCAGTTCACTCTGAAGATAGTGCCATTCAATTGGACCTCCATTCCATCCAGATCTGTTCAATTTTTTTTAAAAGGTCTGAATTAAAGTAGCTTTAGCGGACATGTGTTGCAATCCTGGAAGGGCATGAGTGAAGATGTGGCTTGTTTGGTTCTTAGAAATCGAAGGAAAAATCTTACAGAATCATGATGGAGGGAACTAAGCAATGGACCCATTGATTGAATTGGTATTCTTGCTTTTTCCTTGCTTTTATATGTCCATGATCGGTGAATTGATTTTGAAGTGAAGAACTTTACTTCGCGATAACATATTTTTTACATTAGAAAAAACCTAGGGAGGCCGCAGCTAACTATCCTCCAGTAACACTCTGCCAAGTAGCAAGGTGGAAAACAGCAACTCAGCAGCGCATTCAAGAACTTTGCATAAAAAGCTAACAGAGGTTGCCGAGTCCTGAAAATCGAAGATGTTCTATTTTAAACAATAACAAAATTCAGTAAAAAAAAAAAATCTAAAAAATACATCCACCTTTACTTTAATCAGATACGTTGTTATGGTGACTTCTATCACGAAATAAAATAATAATTATATAGTTATTTGTCTGTACAAAAAAAATATCCATCATTATCGTGTCCAGGTTGTCTTTATCGTTTATAAATTTAAGATTATTAAAAATTTATATCATCGTCTAAATATCTATCTAAATATTTATATTAATAAAAAATAAAAAATAAAAAGTCTTGAACGCCAGCCTAAGGGCAGGGAAACATGGATGGATCATGGATGCCTTTCTTTCAAAAGAAGCCTAAAAAACGGAAAGGGTTGTTGAAAGTTGAAACTTGAAACTTGAATCTGACCAGACGCGGCTCCTTCTCCTCTGCTTCGCTTGCTCTCTTTCTCTTGTGCTTTGGCTCTCCTTTCTCTCTCTCTTTCATCACAAAACGACCTCCTCTCTCTCTCTCTCTCAAGCCCGCAGACATCCCCGCTTTCTCTTCGCTTTTTCCCTCCAAATTTAGTTTTCGAAAAAGCAAGTCCGAGTCAGCACCGAGTCACGTCTTGGTTCATGACATCACTGCCACGCCATCCAATAAACTACCTCGTGGTGTATGCCATAATTGTGGGACCCTTCCTCTGATTATTATAATTAAGATTGAGTCCTGAAATTGATACCTCTATTAGTTCTTGAGAGCATAGAGAAAATGTTATCAACATTCCGCAGCTGGTTCTGCCTCCATCATCACCAAATAATTAAAAAAATATGTTTGATTTTGTGGTAATTTTTATAGTTATGATTTAAAAAAAATAATTTAATAAAAAATATTTTTTGTGAGGTTGATTTTAAAAAAAAGTTGGTGTTTCGTTATAATTGTAGTTGAAGTTGTGGTTTTAAAAAAAAATTTATTGTGTTTTGTTAAAAAGCCGTGGTTGAAAATTGGTGGAAAAAAAGCATTTTTGTGTTTTGTAAAACTATGGTTTAAATTGTAGCTAAAAAAATAATTTCTTGTATCTGGTTATAATATGCTTTGTGTTTTATATTTGATTTGAATTAATTAAAATGATATATTTAGACACTTATATATAATTCCAAAACATAGGTGTTTTGTAATTATGATTACATAACAAAATGAAAAATCCTTATACATTAATGTACTCCTTTATTATTTCACCAAACTATTTGCAATTCCATTGAATACAAAAATCCATACGTGAAAGCCTTTGTGAGCCTTAAACGGCCAAAGCCTGAACAATATCAGGTAAAAAGTCATCTGAAATTAAATTGGAATTGCGATCATACTCAGAAAAAACTGCATCATTTTGCGATATCCTTCTAATATAGTTATGTAATACCATTGATACAACTACAATCTCAACTTGTGTTTTGTATGGATAAACAAGTATGTTTTGTAAAATTTTCCACCTCTGTTTCCATACCCCAAAAAAACATTCGACATGTTACATAGTGATGAGAGAGGGGAACAGTCTGGGGAAGATGGAAAATGAGAGTTTGTAGATCGATGGCCAAATTGATCTGTCAATTAACCGTGCTGTGAACAATTTGGGTAAGAAACAGGAAAGTTTTGGAACCGTTGGGAAAGTAAGGGAAAAGTGTCAGTGATGAGAGAGAGAGGAGAAAACGCATGAAAAGCAATGAGTAATTGCTTTTCAAAAACTGCAGTCCAACCAACCTTAGTTTTGGCCTGGGATTCACATATAAAAAAATATGATTGGTGTTAATCAAACATCATATTGTAAATTTTAATTTCAACCACGACCGCAATAACATTTCCAAACAGCATCGAAGAAGACCAGCAGCAGCAGCAAATACATACCTAGGAGGAGAATGTGGGTTTGATAATATCATGTAATAATTTCCGAAAAAATAATTGAAATAGTCCACAGAAAAGGAAGCTCATCTGGCCTGGTAGATCCAACTGGCTGAATCTGTTAATTGTTTTTTCCTGCAGCCAGGATTCATCATAAAAAATTATATTTATCCTTCAAAGTTATCCTAAAAATAATTATATATATATATATATATATATATATATATATATATATATATATATTCAATCTTGAATTTTGATGGTAATTTTAGTGTCCATTCATCAATATAAATAACCTCTTAATGAAATTTATTCTTAAAAGTTTGGGTAGAAATGATACTAAAATCATTTTAGAAAAATATTTTATAAGACACATTAAACATTTTTTTTATTAAAAGCAAACAATAATACAATTTATTCTAGGCATGATATACGGAATAATATCTATCTTTTTTATTACATAATCAACCTCTCCAATCTGAAATTATAAAAAACTAATTAAAGTATTTAGTTATTATAAAACTATTTCATTGTTATCTCTTTTTCACTTTCGGTAGCTCACTACAATATCCACTTGCGACAAAATCATTGGATCGGAATCAACTATTTTTATCATCGAAATAATTTTTTTTTTTAATTTACAAAATATTAACCCAATTGGTTTTGAATTGGATGTGACGGAGTCAACCAAAGTTTCTAAAAAACAAGCCATGTTTAACAAGCTAATATCCTAGTCAATCTGCCAAGTTAAATTAGATTTCTATGGAAAACAACTTTTTTTAGTTTTCTATGGAAAATGAAAATTTTAAAAAACATGCTCATTTTTGTTAACAAAAATGTATTTTTCTAAAAATAAAAAAAATAAATCAAGAATACAAGTAGTTTTTATAAAAAAGCAAAAGCAAAATCATAATTTATAATTATTATCTTAATATTTTATATTTGTGATAATCTAATTATAGAATATTAATTTTATTTTATTCAAATTAAAAATTATCATTAAAGATTTGTATTATTAACTTTATATTAGATTTATAATAAAAATTATATTAATAGTAATCACTAAATATATATAAGAAATAAATTAATCTTTTACATTGTTAAAAAATGCTTGTATATAAAGGAGAAAATTATATTGTTCATGTTTTTTTCTTAAAGTAAAAAATAGAAAGAAAAAAACCTTGTATTTAAAAACTGTGGAGTGCCTCTTAAGAGTAATTTTCAAATTCAACACAAATTTAAAAAACTACTTTTAAAAATTTCTTGATAGAGAAATATTAAATTCGAACAGAAAGTTCAAGTTTTATTTTGTGTACTCTAATTTTCTAGAAAATTAAAATATTAATTGATTTTTGCACTCCAAATCAAATGAAGTTCAAGAACATGGAGAGAGCACAACATCAATGTCTTTGTCAGCATTCTCGAGCATAGTTTGGGCTGGCACCACCTGCATTACGTGAAGAAGCCAAGACAGTTAGCAGATTTGCTACATAAACTGGAATTGAAAGGTTCTGAGGTCATTGAAAATTCATGAGGGTCATGACAACGATGTCAGAAACCTTTTTTGGATCCACGAAGGAATTCTCGTCCATTACATTAGAAGAAGTGAACACAGTTTTTGTTGATCCAGACAATCGTGAGCTGAGCCCCAATCCATCAATAGAAACTTTGAGATTCACTTTGCTGTTCCCAAAATTCACAATCTGAAAAATACATTTTCCTGAAAGTAAGAACTTGGCTGGAAAAAATCAAACAGAAACTCTTACAACCCGATTTTACGTGTGTTTGTGTTTTGTCGTCAGCCAGCGGCAGCATGTCATGTTGGGAAGACCACTAAAGTTGACTCGATGGATTATGCCATATTTGTTAAATTGCAAAAAGGATTCAAACTTGCAGCATTGACAAAAAAAAAAAAAAGGGATAAAAACTTAAAATTGGTGTTTAGGGCACGATCCCTGCAAACTATGCTGATATTAGCATACCTTTATTTTCAGGTAAGTTTGAATTTTGCCAAGTAATTGCAGATGCAACAAGTGTAGAGGAATTTGTCTGTAGCTTAGCGTCAAGAAGAGTTGCTCCACTTGACTCTCTGAAGAATTTTTGCACCCAGTAGCTCGGAGTTCCATAGTGCTTTGATGAGTTGAAGACAATTGCATCTGGATTCCACCTTCATAGAAAAGTTCCTTTCAATGTCAGTACCCTGAAAAGAAAATGATATCCCTTGCCATGCATGCTTGAATTTGAATTAATTATTGAGGAATAGAATGAGAATGGACCTCCTATTACTGCAATTCACAGAAAAGTGGTGCATAGCTTGCCATCTACACAATACCACAGAAATGGGGAGATAAACACCTCAAGAATTGGAATTTTCGTGAGTATGAAAACACAAAAAGAATACTTTGGCCATGGCATCAAATTTGAACCAGAATACCATGAATGATGATCTGGGAATTGTTTGAACTCACTGTTTCAAAGGAGTTCTTTATTAATTTGTTCACCCCCACCCACCCAACCTCTCCGCGGGAAAAGAGAGTGGGAAGGCATTAAAAATTTCAGACCCTCGATCACTGAATAGCACATTGACAAATAACTTAAGATTGCTGGAACAAGTATTACAAACCTGTTCCTTTTTAGACCAATGAGGAATCCGGCTTCAGCGAGTGCAGCTAAAAGACTTCCTGTGCCCGCTTCTTTTCCAGTCACGGCATAGTTGCTCACAGAAGCCTCAAAAATAGTAAATCTCATGAATATTTGTCACATATTTTAGTCAGTATGTTGTCAAAAGGCATATGACACACCTTTGGACAACTGCGGGATGTGCAATCAAACTTATGAGTCATAGAAAACAGGTTGCTGGCAGATGTATAAACCTAGTTCAAAGAATAAAAGAGGATTAACATTGTGTTTTCTGACTGATGAAAAATACACACAAGTACAATACTGCAAAACAGAAAGAAAACAAAGCTATTGTGACAGGATGTTTACATGAAAATCATAGTAATCAGCTGGGTGATCCAAAGAATGAGAAGACCCATCACAGTTTGAGATTATCTTGATGTCAAGATAGGCACTTCTTTTGGCATCATAGAACTTGAGATAATTTCC
The DNA here is from genome assembly GCA_015852605.2 of Populus deltoides. Taxonomy (NCBI): domain Eukaryota; kingdom Viridiplantae; phylum Streptophyta; class Magnoliopsida; order Malpighiales; family Salicaceae; genus Populus; species Populus deltoides. The sequence continues at coordinate 14,381,066 of CM027585.2, forward strand.
TGGTAGAAAAAAGCACATTAATTTGAGTTCTGAAACTGGTCTATCTTCCAGAATCTGGAGTGAAGAGTAACATTTGCAGACCTTCAGACAAATTTTTATGAAGAAAATCTTTGTAAAATTTAACTTAATATAGAATTGAGATCAGGTGACTATATCATAGCAACTCATTTTTGAAATCTCAATTATGGATCATTTGACAAACACAACTTAGTTTCAAACTTGTAAAACCCAACTACCACAAGGTCTCTTGGAAGAAAAGGCAAATATAAGTAATGCTGCATGAAAAACAATGTCATATCACCTCAATAACATAGCATCTAAATAGAGGGTAAGTAGTTCAAATTAGAAGTACATGCTACTTTCTATGGACTCAATACCGATTCTTTCATCTAATGTAATAAACAGATTTGTATAGGCATGTCGGAGTTCATGTTCTATGCAAGACTAATTTGCATCTTCTTCTCTCATTTCTCCTTTTCTACAAAATGGATCTTATCCTGCCTGCAGTAAGAAGTGTGTAAAATAATTATCCATAATACACAGGATTGATTTCTCAATTTGAAGAATAAAAAGAGAAAAGCAAAATAGATAAGAACATAAAGTATGATTCTGGAAAGTTCTAAGCGCATCATAATTATCCTCCACGTATGGTCATGCAAAAGAAACATCATACAGCAATTGTTTCACGGGAATAATTCACCAGATTGATGTTAGTTTTCCTGCATGAAAATGTTCAAATAATTTTATCACTCTGCTGCCTACTCTCAATAATTACAAGGAATTCAACTCTCAATTTCATAAGCATCAAGCATTTAGCATTGAATGTTTTAGTATTACTGCCAGCATATCAATACCTCTGCTTCAAACATAACTATAACAACAATTTGCTAAAACAATCATAAATGGCCAGCCTGCATCCCTTTGTACACATGATCTCAATCATCCTATGCAAATCAAAATTATATCAAAACTCTTCTTTCAAATCCCACCTGCCTAGTTGCTAATCACAACAAGTTTAATTCCTACTGTACAACATAAAACTTCAAGATACAAGATACCTAATTATTATCAAATCAAATGAATTAAACAAAAAAAAAATAATGTAGTTAGTTTCCCACGATAATACATCCACCCTTCGCTCTATATCACCCTAGATACAGCTAGCTCTTCCTTCACATGCGTGAAATGTACATGATACCTAATTATATATAAAAGATTATATATATATATATAATCGAAAAAATCAGTGTTCCTGGGGCACACGTACGTATTCCATCGAAGCAGACAACAACTTGCCTCATCCTCATGCAACCCACCATGCGTTTGAGAAATGTAATTATTATCAAATCAAATGAATTATATAAAAATAATAATAATGTAGTTAGTTTCCCACGATAATACAACCACCCTTGGCTCTATATCACCCTAGATACAGCTAGCTCTTCCTTCACATGCGTTGAAATGTACATGATACCTAATTATATATAAAAGATTTTATATATATATATATATATAATCGAAAAACTAATTAAGGAACACATCAGCATTCATGGGGCACACGTATTCCATCGAAGCAGACAACAACTTGCCTCATCCTCATGCAACCCACCATGCGTTTGAGAAATGTAGATTGTCAACGTGTCTTAGTCTAATCTACCAAACTTGTTCTTAATTTGGATGTCTTAACCCTCACCCTCTAGTGCAAATTAACGCAGTGAGTTGACTCACATTGTCGGTCGAAGAATGAGCTTACTTGTTACAAACCTTGCAGTTTCATAATTACAAACCTTGCAGCTTACCGAATATATAAATTGTTATAGAAATGATTTTACTCTCAGTTTATCGACTCCAACCGAAGTTGACTTTTGTTGTGCATACTGGACCGAAAGCAAACACAAATAAAACACAAACAAGCAGATTTACGTGGTTTCCCAAAACCAGGTACATCCATGGAGGCAGCAGATTGTATATTATTGGAGGAATGATACAAACACTCAACTCAACCCAATACAACCCACTGAACCCAGTGTTTCACTTTAACACTCTTCTCTCTCAAATCTACACTTGCACTCACTCTCACAGTTGCATTCACTTGCACTCACCACTGCACTCTCTATGCCTTCTCTCGTCTCTCTTCTATCTTCTGTCTTCAGTCTTTCACACACGTTTACAGGGGAAAGGAAAGCATAAATATAGTGGTTGTAAAGGAGAGGGTGGTTGATGGTGGAGAGGGTAGTTGAGAGTGGTTGAGAAAAATGTTGACAATTGCAAATGTTGACAATTTGCTACAAATCTCCACCTTGGCAAGATTTTTCCATGCAATCCTCGTGATCAATCAATGCTGCCTCTGATGCGCCATATGGTGCTGCACCCTGAAGGTGCTCAACACCGAGAGAGGTTGACCAAGTCCAAACAATGTTGGAACTTGATCCCTGAGACACATTTTGTGAGCATGTCAGCTGGATTATCTACAGTACCAATCTTACAGAGCGGAATATCCCCTTCATCCATAATTTCTCGAACAAAATGAAATCGAACATCGATGTGCTTGGTGCGGGAATGATGAACCTGATTCTTTGCAAGACAAATAGCACTTTGACTATCACAATGGACATCCACGTGCTCTTGAACAATTCTCAAATCTTCAATCAACCCATGTAACCAAATAGCTTCCTTGAAAGCTCACATTCGCCATGTACTCTGCCTCGGTTGTTGACAAAGCTCCGTTGATTGTAACGTTGACCTCCAACTTACAGGCCCTTTAGCAAGTGTAAACACGTAGCCTGTTGTGGAACGACGCTTGTCTAAGTCACCAGCATAGTCCGAGTCCACATAACCAACTAAATTTTGCCCAAGTCTATCATCCCTCTCAAACTTCAAACCAATATCAGTTGTGCCATGAATGTACCATAGAATCCACTTAATTGCCTGTCAGTGACCCTTTCCCGGATCATGCATATACCTGCTCACCATACTAACAGCATGTGAAATATCTGGTCTCGTACAAACCATTGCATACATTAATGCACCAACTGCATTTGCATACGGAATTTGAGCCATATGTTTACGCTCTTCCTCTGTGCGTGGAGACATTGAAGCACTTAGCTTAAAATGAGGAGCTAAAGGTGTGCTTACAGGCTTGGTCTTACCATCTACCCCAAATCTCTGTAGAATTTTCTTCAAGTATTGGGTCTGTGTCAAACAGACTGTGCCTTTTCTTCTGTCTCTCTGAATCTCCATGCCAAGAATCTTCTTAGCTTCTCCAAGATCCTTCATTTCAAACTCAGTTCTCAGTTGAGCTTTCAGTCTATCAATCTCCACCTTGCTCTTTGATGCGATCAACATATCATCCACATATAAGAGCAAATAGATGAAAGAACCATCAAGAAGTTTGCGAAAATATACACAGTGATCAAACTGACTCCGTGTGTATCCATGTTCTGCCATGAACTTATCAAATCGCTTATACCACTGGCGAGGAGATTGTTTCAATCCGTATAATGACTTCTTGGTTTACAAGCCCAATTCTCTTTCCCAGTGACTTTGAAACCATCTGGCTGAGACATGTAAATTTCCTCTTCCAAATCTCCATGTAGGAAGGCAGTTTTCACATCAAGTTGGGCTAACTCCAAATCAAACTGTGCAACCAAGGCTAACAGAATACGGATTGATGAATGCTTAACAACTAGAGAGAATACCTCATTATAATCTATCCCCTCCTTCTGAGCATAGCCTTTTGCTACCAATCTCGCTTTGAATCGGATGTTGTCTTTTCCAGGATTACCTTCCTTCTTAGCATATACCCACTTGCAACCAATTGTCTTCTTTCCCTTAGAGAGTTGTACCAAATCCCAAGTCTGATTCTTGTGGAGAGATTTCATCTCTTCATCCATTGCCTCTTTCCATTTTGCACTTTCTACACTCTGTACTGCTTCTTTGTAGGTGTAGGGGATTCCATCATCAATCACCGGAAGTGCATAAGCCACCATGTTACAATACGGGCGAGGTTTCTTGATAACCCTTTTTGGTTTACTCGTTGTAATGGATTCTTGTTGTGTGGTTGCTGGAGTTGTTGCATCCTCTTCATCTGAACTTTCATCTGAATCTCCTTCAGTAGAGATTGTCTGAACAGTCTTTATAGGGATGACTAAAGTCTCCAACTCCACCTGTTGTGCATCACCAGACTGTTTTTCCTTCTCCTGTGATTTCTCTTGCTGTAACATGCCAGACTCATCAAAAGTAACATCTCTACTCAAGATCACTTTCTTTGATTCAGAACACCAGAGTCTGTAGCCTTTTCTCCTCCACTAAAGCCCAAAAATATAGCTTTCTTGGCTCTAGGATCTAACTTGGACTCAGTAACATGATAATATGCTGAGCAACCAAATATACGCATAGAGTCATAATCATTTGCAGGAGAGCCTGGCCATACCTCTAAGGGAGTTCTTCCATTTAATGCTGTTGAAGGTAACCGGTTAACAATATGACGAGCATAGCTTAATGCCTCGCCCCAGAACATTTTGCTTAGTCCCGAATGTGATAGCATACATCGGACTTTCTCCACCAATGTGCGGTTCATCGTTGCTCGCTACTCCATTCTGTTGTGGTGTTTTTGCGAGCAGTAAAATGTCGCTGATCCCTTCATTCGACAAACTTCAAAGAAAGGATCCGAAGTGTACTCACCACCATTATCGCCACCGAAGAGTCTTAACCCTCCTTCCGGTTTGAGTCTCCACCATTTTCTTCCATTTTGAAAGATATCAAGGACCTCATCCTTGTGTTTCATCATGTACACCCATACTCGTCTTGAGAAATCATCAATAAAAGTAACAAACCAACGATTACCTCCAAGAGATTCATTCTTTGAAGGTCCCCATACATCTGTGTGAACATAATCTAGGATCCCTTTTGTGTTGTGTACTGCAGTGCCAAACTTGACCCTTGTCTGTTTTCCAAGAACACAATGCTCACAGAACCCATGCTTCCCAGTCTTGGCGCCTTTTAATAGACCTTGCTTGACTAATCCTTGCAAAGCCTTTTCACCAGTATGCCCTAAGCGCATGTGCCAAAGTCTGGAATTATCTGCTTCATCATCTTCTATACTTTTGGAAACATTGTTGTGTTGTACGAATCGTAGACCCATCCAGGAAATATAAGTTTCCTGTCCTCGTGCCTCTTAAGACAACTAATGCACCACGGATTGCTCTCAGGACTCCACCATGCATGATAATCTTATAACCACTGGATTCTAGGACTCCAAGTGAGAAGAGATTTTTCTTCAAGTCAGGTACATACCGTACATCTGTTAGTGTCTTGACTACCCCATTATGCATCTTCAGATGGATAGTCCCAATCCCTTTGATCTCACAAACATCATCATTACCCATCAACACAACTCCTCCATCGAACTCCTCGAGTCTCGAGAATAAGTGCTTGTTAGGGCACATGTGATAGGAACATGCAGAATCAAGAATCCATTCACCAGAATGGTTTTCTGGTGATGAGACCATGAATGCAGAGTCTTGTTCATCCTCATCTCGTGCAACGTTCACTGTTGGTTCATCTTTTTCTTTGTTACCCTTGATTGGACAATCTTTCTTCCAGTGCCCTTTTTTGTGACAAAAGGCACACTCATCTTTTGCAAGATATCGTCTGTTTGATGATTCTCCTCTGGATTTTGAGCGAGATCTCCCTCGCCCTCAAAATCTTCTAGGGTTTGTTCTGCCTCTAACAGTCAATGCTTCTGACGTTGACTCCTTGTGAACAATTTGGTCCTTCTTTCGATACTCATTGTTCACCAAAGCATTGGACACATCAATGAATTTAATCTTTTCTTTACCATACAGTAAAGTGGTGACAAGATGTTCATATGTGTCAGGCAGTGAATTTAATAACAGTAGAGCTTTATCTTCATCATCAATTTCCACATCTAAATTCTTCAAATCAGCTATCATTTTATTGAAATCATTCAGATGCTCATTCATAGAAGTACCTTTCTTGTGCTGAAACCGGAAGATCCTTTTCTTCAAGTAGAGACGATTCTCTATACTCTTCTTCATAAACTTGTCCTCCAGGTGCTTGCCATAATTCCTTTGCAGAGTTTTGTTACGAAAAGGCGTGACTTGATCCTTTACAAGACAAAGTCGGATAGAACTGCAAGCCAACCGATTTATCCTTTCCCAGCTTTTATCATCCAAATCCTCCGGTTTATCTTCTAGAGTGAAATCCAAATTCATTTGGATAAGCATATCCATGACTTCACATTTCCACATGCCAAAATTACCTTTCCCATCAAACTTCTCCACCTCAAATTTGGTACTCGATACCGGGATGTATTGTGGAGGTATACTAGCATTCCCCGCTGATCTTTCTTCTGGAATATCAGCCATTAGGACGTCTTTGGATTACAAATGGAATCCCGAACTTGTTAAAACACACACTTTTATGCTCAAAAGTGCCAAAACAGTAACTTCGGTATGCTGTTTAACAAAACGGACACCACGGTTGCGTCCAGAATGGTTGAAAATGCTAGGAACCAACTTGACTCGGCCAAAAAACGGGTCAAAAAATCACTGAGTTGGCCAAAAAACCAATCTGACCGAGTTGACTTAGGGAAAGGAATATTCTGTCTCTGATAAAGAATATTCTGTCACGGGAATATTCTCTTACTGGTAACGGAATATTCTTATTCTGTCAAGAGAATATCCTGTCACTGTCTGATGACGTGGCTGATGACAGGGCAATGTGGACCCTCTGTTGATGACATGGATGATGACTCAGCGCCTACGCGTCGGATGACGTGGCTGTCTTCTCAGACGAGAATTCCGGCACTGACTGGTTTTTCCGGCAGATTTCCGGCGAAACTTCGGCGAGCTCTACAGGGCTCGTTTCAACTCCGATTTCGACGATCTTTATATCGTCGGACTCGTATGGAAGAGAGGAATCTCCGCAGCTGGTCAAAATCAAGATCTGAGAACTTTGAAAATTCTGCAACTTTGAACAGAGAGCTGAAAAACCTGTTTTTTCAGTGTTCTAGCTTCCCTAATGCTCTGATACCAATTTGTTGTGCATACTGGACCGAAAGCAAACATAAATAAAACACAAACAAGCAGATTTACGTGGTTCCCCAAAACCGGGTACATCCACGGAGGCAGCAGATTGTATATTATTGGAGGAATGATACAAACACTCAACTCAACCCAATACAACCCACTGAACCTAGTGTTTCACTTTAACACTCTTCTCTCTCAAATCTACACTTGCACTCACTCTCACAGTTGCATTCACTTGCACTCACCACTGCACTCTTTATGCCTTCTCTGCGTCTCTCTTCTATCTTACGTCTTCAGTCTTTCACACACGTTTACAGGGGAAAGGAAAGCATAAATATAGTGGTTGTAAAGGAGAGGGTGGTTGATGGTGGAGAGGGTAGTTGAGAGTGGTTGAGAAAAATGTTGACAATTGCAAATGTTGACAATTTGCTACAACTTTCACTTTGTTTTTTCCCGATGAATCATTACAAGTTGTACAAAGGTTAAGACGTCTTAGGCTACATTGGTATTCTTAGTAAACTAGGTAAGTGAAGTAAGTTAATTGTATATTTGTTTAATTTTGTTGTGTTTGTTTTTAGACTGATCGATGCTTTCTTTATTTACAGCTTCTCTTGGGCACAAAAAGCGTCAGAGTGCATTTTTTCTCCCAGGTACTAAACTCTGCAAATGCTCTTTCCCATTCCTTAGAAGATATGCAGGTTCTATAAAGAACTCTTAGACTAGTTCTCTAGCCTCTAGGTGACAGGCAAGGGCAAGACCAGTTGTTCAGAACACCTAATTGGAAATGATAGATTGGTTATAAATCTTATTGCCCTTAATATTGAAAGTTGAAACAGCCTCTTGGAACTAGTCAGAGAAGTTATAACCTAGTAAACCAACAGAGAACCTTCCCATGCCTAACAGATGAAACGTGGTGGGCATAAATTTTTTTATATTTCTTCTTCTCTGTAACAAATTTCCAGTAAAACAAAGATTAAAGCTTCTTGCTAGTAACTGTAACTCCAGAATGCCTTCCAACGGTAGAGTCATGATACAAAAAAAATCAATGCTTCTGAAGCTGTAGATCATTACCAACTACGTACCAATTTGCCTTTCCTGTGCAAGTGATAATCCTCCCAAGTGTACCAGATAGTAATTTCCCTGTAAGATAAAACTAAAGAAGGATTCTGATGCCATGAAGCAACAATCTTAGGAAGCACATCTGTAGTAACATAAGAAACTGTAATTTCCCTAGACAAAGTATCTGCCACGTTGTTCCCCCTCCCTTTCTTATATTATTTTCTGGTAGAATCATCTCAGAACCTTTCATCTAGTAACCCACGCTTCATCTAATTTACTCTCCGACATTTTAATATAAAACCTTAATTAGATTGCCATTTTGCAATGCAGGTGATCACATGGTCTTCTTCCTCCTTAACATGATCGAGGTGATTGGACTGTTCTTGACATTCAAACCATTTCTTGACATTCAAACCATTTCTTGCTCTTCCTGATGACAACATTTCTTAGTTCTGTTTCAAAAGTTGACATCAACCAACAAATAAATAAATAAAAAACACGAGGAAACCGATTCCAAATTCTTTTTCCATAGCTAACCCAATCCTTCAACTTTGGCATACGCTCAACTGTATTAACCCATGTAATCAACCAGAAAACCACAGAAGATTTGCTCTTCATGACAATAGCAAATAAGTACCACTTGTCCTTGCTAATGCGTATTTTTCTTTGAGCATGAAGTGAAACCAAAAAAGCTTATACAAAAAAGCGCTCAAAAACAGAAATCGTAAAATGCATCTTCGATAAAGCCCATATATAGCAAAAACTGCAAACATGAGACAAAGTCCGCATGGGCAACCTCAACCATGTGGATGAGTTGTCAATGTAAAGCAAGGACAGAGGAGCATAAGGTGTAAACAAATAGTGACTGCATGTGGTTTCAGTATCAACTATCAAGATGATAGTTGATTCTGAGATGCAGTCAAATGATCGTGTATGTAAACAAATAGTGACGCATGTTACGTACAGATAATTGTGGCATGTGGATGGACTTAAACGCATGTTGAGGCGAAATATCGTGGGTTTGTGGCATTTATGTGAGGGGATTTTAGCATAATAATACATTTTTATACATCACTCCGGGATTGCAACTAACACATAGGAGAATCGAAGTGCTGGTTTTTATTATGACTGAATTTTCAGTAATTAAGCATTGAAATTATACATGGAGTACTTGAAAATTACTTGCGTTTCTGCACTATCAGTTTATTTCTCGTAATTATGGTATATAATGTTTTTAGATAACATTATTTTGATTGTTTCCTATAATTATACGTCATGTATTAATTTATTTTTCTAAATTGATGATCTTGAGAAAGAATCAGTCTGTGGCATCCTGATATTGTTTGATTCTGTTAACAAATCAAATGAAGTTAAAGAATATGGAGAGAGTACAACATCCATGTCTTTGTCAGCATTCTCGAGCATAGTTTGGGCTGGCACCACCTGCATTACGTGAAGAAGCCAAGACAGTTAGCAGATTTGCTACATAAACTGGAATTTAAAGGTTCTGAGGTCATTGAAAATTCAGATATGGGTCTTGAAGACTAAATTAAAGTGAAAGATGAAATATTTCGTAATTTTAAGCACAACCCAGATTCAATTATGGGTTACAGCAGCAAAATAAACAAACTTCATAGTAACTAATATAGAAAGCACGAGCACAAAATTCAGATATATATGAGCCTTTAAGACTAAATCCAAGAGAAAGATCAAATATTTAGGAATTCGCAGCAAAACCCACATTGAATCGGTGGTTGTAACAGAGAAAAGACCAGTCTTCCTAGAAATAATATAGAAAGCACGAGCATCCAAGAACTGGTTGAACTTAGGAAGCAAGTGATAAGTGTTTGATGAAACGGCCAAGCGAGCACGGAGTGAAACCAAATAAGCTTACACTAAAAAGTGCTGACAAGCAGCGATCATAAAATTCACCGTCTATACACCCCCAAGTTACTAAAAATATTTTAAAAACAATCATTATTATATTTTTAATCTTTTTTTAATTTATAATCTCATTAAAATAAATCAACCTAAATCAATTAAAAACAATGATATTTTAATTTTTTTTAAATGATTAAAATTTTTTTTTTTAAATCAAATAAATCTCACTTAGATCTTAATTGGATCAACTGAAACATAAATTAATCTCATAAGTTAATTGAGTTTAACTATATTAATTCATTATCTAATTTGATATGAACCCGACTTGTATCAGGGCTTAGGTTTATCCACCAGGTTTTATAATAATGGTTTAAGCAAAAAATTGTGGTGTAGTAGGTTTTTGGTAGTTATGTGAGGGGATATAATACATTTTTATACATCACACCGGGATTGCAAGTAACCCATAGGAGAATCGAAGTGCTAGTTTTTTATTATGACTGAATTTTCAGTAATTAAGCATTGAAATTATACATATCACATGATTCTTTCTTTCTTTTTTTATGAAGAGGATAGACTGAAAAGTAATTTTTTTTTAATTATATCAATAAAAAATAAATGTCTTTTTATATATTATTAATATTGATAAAAATATAGTAAATTTTTAGATAATTTTTATACAACTAGGTATATTAAGAAATAGATATCCTTGACTTTAACATTTTATGTTAAGAGTCATACAAATAAATAAACAAAATCTTGTAACTCAATATAGGACCTAGAAAAATCATCAGTTTTATATCTATTTGGACTTTGATGTGATGCCGAGCTTAAAGATATTAGGTCTAATAGTTTGCCAAATTCATATGCAATTGGGCTCAACATGTAGTTGAGTCCATGGATGTTAGGTCTAGCAACTTGACAGATTCATATGCACTTGAGCTCAACACATAGCTAAGCTCAGAGATGTTAGTCTGGCAGCTTGTAAAACTCATATGCAAGTACGCTCAGTGTATAGTTGAGTTACGAATATTGGTTTGACAGCTCATCAGACCCACATATATTTAGATTTAGCATGTAGTTAAGTTCAATAGTGTGTTAGGTTATTACCCTGACGCTTTTAAATATGGATTTAGACAAAAATAATGTATATATAACATGTTGATACATAAGTAGAAAGATCTAATTTATTAACAAAATTTACAAAATCACGATGGAGGGACATAGTTAAGAAAACTTTTTAAGTAAAAAGAACTAATAAACTATAAAATTTTACAGAATCTGGATGACCGTGTTGATAGCTTAAAACTTTTTGGTAGCTAAAGAAGCAAAGCTTGGTTGAAAACAAACATCTCCAATTGATGATCATAGTGTTTTTTAAATGGTTTTTAATAAGATTTTATTCAAAGAATTTTTTTAGCTATTGTTTATGTGATATTTGTAACTCATTCCTATGCCGGTGATTATGATTCTCCAATTAATTTGTAGAGAAGAAAGGAAAGGCATTGGTCTATTGCACGTGGAAAGGGACAAATTAACATTTAGTCCTTCAAGTTTATAATGATGCTCATTTTGTTAAAATTATCTGGAATTTTAGATCAAATTGTACTTTAATTATTATTATTTTAATTTCATTACCTAAACTGTTTTTGAAGATAAATGATTTTTTATTAATTTTGATCACATGTAATAATTTAGAAACATAATAGGAATCGAGAAAAACACTTAATTTGAAAAAAACAATAACGTAGATATGATATTCGAATAAAATAAATAAAGTTTAGAGACTAGATTACTTTGACCAAGAATTTAAAATGATTTTGAATAATTTAACCTTTTAATTTCTACATCTTTCTTCTTCTATTATTCAAAATATAAATCCTATTTATGTTGTTAGTTTTGAATAATGTTATTTATATTCAAATGTATGTTCTAATGAATCTTTAAAATAATATTTTATTTAGTAAGGGCTGAAAATTAAATACAATAATATAAATTGTTATTCATTTAATTCAAATGATCATTATTGATGTCCACCGTGATTTTTTCTTAAAAAAAAGGAAATAGGTACAAAGAAAATTAAAAAGATTAATGTAAATATGATTAACATAATCATAGGTGAAATAATGCAAACATAATTTTGCTGGTGTGAAATGAAGGGAATTCATGTATGATGCTACTTAAATTTGTTTCTCACATATTAATAATTTTGGTGAATGCAAATAAATATTTGCAAGAAAGGAGAAATTTTCATAAACACCTTAAAATACAAAATACTTTATCATAAAATTTTATTTGGGCTTGAAAGCTTGTTTTAGCTCCTGGATGTCAATTCTTAGTGACATTTCGTTTAGGACTAGTCATAATGTTTTTAGATGGGCTTTTTTATAGGCCCAAATGACCTCAATTATCTTTCACAATATTCAGCCCACTGTACAGGTTATAGTTATAAAATCCGACTATTGAGATTATAGTGCAGCCTATGTTAAAAATACTTTTAGGATTATACATAATTTTTTAAAAAATATTTTTATTTAAAAATATATAAAAATATTTTTTTTTTTATTTTTTATTTTTAATATAAGATATTAAAACCATCAAATAATACTAAAAAAAACATTAATTTCGTGTTTTTTCAAACTAAACACTTTCAAAACACACTCAAACTTTGTTACAGATCATTTTTTACATCTAGAGTTTTTTTTTTTTTTCCTTTCCAAATCCATGATAAAATTAAGCAAATAACAAGTCTTCGTCACTTCTGGTTCTTATGTCCAGTATTCTTCTACAGCGTCCAATTCAGATGTGCTGTGCCTGGTTGACCCTGCAGCATAGAAAAATAATGTAACTTGTTACTTGCTATTTGTTATTTTGTTTTCATTTGAGAATTACTTTCCAGCCTAGTTTTAATGTTCATGCAGACTGCAGATTATTCACTCTGCAGACAAAATCTTGTTCTTGGAAATAAATGAGAAGGCCAGTGTTTACTTCAGGAAAAACTTATTTCACAGTACTAGCAACTACCAGTGAGGATCCAAACATGAATCAGTTGCTGAAGAAAAAAAGAAGAAGAAGAAATAATAGCAGAGATATAAAAGCATCACACTTAAATCGAGCAAAAAGAAAAAGGAAAACTCACTTGCAGTTAGGGCTGTCCAACCAATCCTTTCCACATATCAAAGCCTCAGCCATCTCAGGACGAACACTGTCATGGACTGATGCCATCTTCATAACCTCTGATGACTTGGAAGTGACAGTTGATACTGGAATTGCTAAGAAATCACGAGCCATTTTTCCCAGCACTGGAAATTTTTGAGCATTGTCTCGCCACCAAGCTAATACGTTACCATCCTTATCCAAGTTCTCCGGAGGCTGTTCTAGATACTGAACAAGTTCATTCCATTGTGAGTGCACCGTATTGCGTTCATACTTACCCTTGCACCACTCTTTGAAACTAATATAAGATGATGTACAACGACTCACGTCCGCCATGGCAGAAGAAGATGGTCCCTGACTGCGGAAGTCCTTTGCATATTTATTGTATTCACATATAAGATTGTCAAGGAATCTGGATAAGTGCAAGTCAGCATCACTGCCGTATATCTGCCGGTAGCCATACTCAATTATGTCCAATTTATAGCTCGGGTCAAGAACTGCTGAGATTCCCAAAGCCAAGCTAGCTTCTCCCCAATACTCGTCAAATTTTCCCTTCATTCTATTTGCCATAGCGCGAACATATACATAATCGCTCTGTTTCCAGCCTTGCAAGTTCTTATAAACATCACGAACACTGAGGAAATAATCATCTCTGCTTGTTGGAAAATTGCATGTTGAATTGTAGAACTCTTTCAAGCACTCAAATACGGCTGTTGCTTTGTTCCATTCTTCTGCAGATGGATTCACTTTGAAATCATCATCCAATTGCTCTAGGTGATTAAAAGCTGTTCTAAATTCCAATGAACTCTCCAGCATAAGAAAGGTGGTGTCCCATCTCGCGGGAACATCTAGAGTAGGCATTTCCCTGTCCTGCAAAATCCCATTATTAATTGCCTCCTGGAACCTCTGCCTTACAAGTGAGCTTCCTTTGACGTACTCTATACATTCTCTGATCTTATAAAGCACACTCCTTATCTCAGAAAATCCATCTTGAACAAGGAGACTGAGAATGTGGGCATAACTAGGAACACAGAAAAGATGTCCATGGATAGGTGGGGCTTGATCAGAAACCTTACTTCTTAATTCTCCAATCATGTGATCCTTCGGAGGAGTTATATCCAGGAATATGAAGCGAACGTTCTTGTTGATGCTCCACTCTGTAAGCACACTTTTAAAGACTTCATGTACAGTCCCCATGTCATAGTTGTACCGTAAGTTCCTGAAACCAAGAATCTTCTTCTTCAGCTGCCATCCATCGTCAATGAAGTGCACGGTGAAGCAGCAGTAGGTCTTCATTTTGTCAGTAGATGACCACAATTCAAGTGTTAAACTCAAGAGACAAGAGAGCTTATCAAAAAAATTGATGAGTTTCTCCTTCTCTGGTCTGCAAATAGCAAGGACATCTGCTTCAACTACGTCTTTTGAATAAAGTTGAACCATAGTCAAGGGGTATCCATGCTTAATCATCATTGTCGCAATGTCCAGACGACTTCTTTCTTGATCTATGAAAAAATTCCCTTGGATGACGCTAGTACTCAATTCACCTGTCTCAACCAAAATTTGCTGCTCTGCTTCGTTCTGCCTGCTTGGCGAACAATTTTTTAAGTGCTTGTGCAAATTTGAAGTTCCTCTTTTGCTTTCTGCTCTATACCTCTTCTTACAATGCTTACATGTGGCCCATACTTCCCCATTTTCTCCCCGATGCTTAACGAACCTGTCCCACACAGTTGACATCTTTCTTCGTTTATTAGTACTCTGGAGGCCACCATCTACACTGGGCGATGCATTCTCACCATTCAGAGCAGGTGCAGGCATAGCAGATTGTTCTTGGACGTCCTGTCAAGAGATAGGGAAGTAGGATATTGGCAACATGAAGGCCAATTCCAGTCAATAATATTGGCAGATTGTGTCTTCTTCAATAGTTGAACATACAAGCTAAACGGAGGCAGAATGGATTTTATTATATTCGAATTATCAAATGTAATTTATCTACTGAACAATAATTATTCCACCCCTTGCGCAATCTGCGGAAGGAAATCTGCCACATAGAAGGCTGTGATTGGACACATGATGGGTGTCCATCCAAAACAGAGGGTCTTTTCTGTCCATCTGACAAGGCAGATGATTTAGAGTTTCTGGGTCTTAATAACCTTGAACCCAATTCTGCAGTCTAGAATTTCTTGCAGCGAATCACATGTAGATTTTTTTTATTTAGTTCGATATTTAAATTTAAACTCATTAAAAGGTTTTTTTTTTTTTTAGATGAAAATGAGTTAATTTGATGTTTTTGGATCTAAATAACCTAGAATCCAATCCTCTAGGTACCAGAGCTGGCTAGAATTTCTTATAGCAAACAACACGTGTGCTCTGTCTGAAATGTAATTTTTTTAACTTTTTAAAAGTGAAGTTTTGAAAAATAAATTATTTTTAAATATTTAATAGTATCATAAAAAATAAATTGAAAAATATTTTTTGATATTTAGCTCAATAATAAAAAAAACTGTAAAATAATTTATTAATATTTTATTTTATTTCAAGTTTATTAAAATAATAAAAAACTAATTTTATAAATTAAAAAATTAAATGAAAATGAAAATGAGAATCCAATATAATAAATAAAAAAATTTAATTAAAAAAAATTATAAGAGAAAAATAAATAAAAATTATAAAAATAAAAATTAAAGTTGATATAAAAATTAAATTAAATTAAATTTTAAAAATAAAATTAAAAAAATTCATACAAAATACATATGAATCAACTCATTCTTCAAGAAAAAAATGACACGAATTCAGTATAGAAGAGCACCTGTTCAAGAGGCTCGCGTGTTTCTTCTGCTTGATTGCTGGTTGGGTTCAATGTCATGACTTCATTTCCTTCTAAAACACCATCGGATGATGGCAATTGAAAAACCCTAGAAAGTTCATCACCCCATCTAACTTCAACCCTAGAAAGTTCATCATCCAATCTAACTTCAGAGCCACTCGCCTCATTTACTTCTCTGACACTAACTTCCCACAACTTTAAACATTTCCTCTGCAAGGTACGCAAGACCTTATTTATCAAAAGTTCTCGTTCTGAAGTCTCTTTCATGCGTTCAGGGAGAAGAAATTCCAATACGTAATCATCCTTGCAAGGGTGGGTACTTGTTAGCCTTATAGCAAAAGCAGCATGATAGTTTCTGATCCGCCAGTTAATAATGTCAGGCGCATGAGGGAATTCAGCTAGATCAAGCAGGGAAATGTCATGCTGGATATGAATATTAGATTGAAGTGCTCTTCCGGCGATACCTTGTCCTTCCTCGAGAGGATGTCGTGCATATTCATCCACAAATTCATCCAATAACCAATAATTTACATAGCAAGCGCTATCACCAATACATAGAATACGTTTTCCCTTTGAATTTGTATTACCATCTTGTCCATAGGAAATCCATGTCACACCCAGTTCTAACCTATGTAGATGACATGTATATTCCAATATGTCATATAGCTTAGCTGAAGCAGCTATTCGATTCATTGAAGAGCCCTGTGAGATCAACGACACTAATAATGGCATAAAGATTAAAAAAAAAAGTATATCACAAATAATGGCATAATACATAGAATACGTTTTCCCTTTGAATTATATTGTAAGTTTCTAATTTATGTCTAACGAATTTGAAGTTGTTGCAATCTCCCCATGCCATAAAGTAGCAAATTTGTTAAGTCTCGGAAACAGAGAACGATACCTGTGTGGACCATAAGTTTCTATCTGCCATTGTACATTGATCATTTTCTTCATCATCCTCAGACTCAGAGGAGCTCGCCATCCCTTCTGAGTCATCAACTGTATCCATCCCTTCTGAGTCATCAACTGTATCTTGCATTGTGTAAAGACCTGTCAACATGTTTTTCCAGTAGCCTAAAGTGAAAATACACACAACGAACTTATTGATGAATAATTAGTATAACAAGAGAAGAGAAAGGAAAGGATGGAATTGGATTATTCACCGCCACTGAATTGAGGTGGACCAGTGAACTTCCAAACTGAGGCTACAGCTAGCGGAAACCCGTGCCAACGTAGCAGGATATGCCCTTCCTTCTCTTCGATTCCACATTTTTCTAAACCGAAGGGAAAACCTATCTTAAACATGTCTACGAATCCATGTTGGGGAACTGGACAAAACCCAGCCTGAGAGAGGCGATTTTGCCAGTGAGCAAATGACTCAATCCGCTCGACCCGGTCAACGCCTTCACATGCCACCACATTCCCAATCTGTCGCCTGAAATACATCTCCCATAACACATCGCTATCATAATCTTCCTCCAGTGACTCAAAAAAAGGGGAGTAGTATTGGAATGATTGTTCGAGCCGCTCCGAAAGATCTGGGCTGTTAAGATTGGCTTCTTGCTCAACAATTACCATGATGTCCGCTCCCAAATCCTTCACTTTTGAAAGAACTTGCTCCATTGCCCCATCTTGTGCAAGCAATTTGTGGAGTATAAAATTCCAATTCACAACCAGCATCTCATCCTCACTTTTCCTTCTGAGTTTGGAAATACAATTGACAATATCATCCGGACTATTGCATATCAATTGCCTCAATTCCAATTTTTTGTCCACAGCCTTCCGAGCCTGTTCCGGATTTTGACGGAGATAGCCAGAGTGTTTTGACAGTTTCGGTGTGATACTGGTTATTAGGACTGGTGGAAGGCCACCATAATCCTCTTTCAACTCGTTAATTAAATAATTCCACAGCCAAAAACCGAACACGATGGAGAAGTCAATAATGTGGAGTCGTTTATATCCCGAATTCAAGGCATCAGCAATGGCATGTTTACTGGTGATTGGAGCAAACTCGTAGAAAGGTTCATACATGTATTTGTCCGGTTGGCATAGAAAAGGTAGCGAGGGTAAAGTACATGGAGGACGAATTCCATAGGCTCGCCGGACAAGAGCCTCAGCAAAGTATTTGACAACTTTCCTCCTCCATATGCTCTCCTCTTTAGGAGCTAGAGATTGAATTACTGCCAAAAGTGAATCTGCAACATCCAAGCGACCACCTTCAATCGCCTTAGCACACTCCATCAATATGCAAGACAGGGGAGCGGCCATTGAAGGCGACAAGATTTGATGAAGGGAATCGAAGCGCAAATGACTCTTCCACTCTTCGTTTCTTATATTCAACCCCGTTTGCTTCCAGCATACGTTCCTTCGTGGAACCTGCAGTTCACTTTGAAGATAGCGTCATCCATCTGTTCAATTTTCTTTGAAGGTTTGAATTAAAGTAGCTTTTAGTGGACAACGTGTGTTGAGATGGCTTGTTTGGTTCTTAGAAATCAATGGAAAAATCTTACAGAATCATGATGGAGGGACCTAACTCCTAAGCAATGGACCCGTTGATTGAATTGGTATTCGTGCCTTTCCTTGCGCCCCTGATTGGTGGATAATTTGAATTTTTTTTCTCTTTTTTACAACTATTGTATTTTTTTTATTTGTGTTTTTAAATTAAGTGTGCTTATTAAACTCAAATTGAGTAAATAACTTGAGTATTAAAATAATTTTAATTTTTAAAAAAACTTAATATTTTTTAAAAAATACATGCTCCTTTTTGTTAACAAAAATGTATTTTTCAAAAATAAAAAATCAAGAATACAAGTATTTTTTATATAAAAAAGCAAAAAGAAAAATAATAATTTATAATTATTATCTTAATATTTTATATTTGTGATAATCTAATTATAGAATATGAATTTTATTTTATTCAAATAAAAAATTATCATTAAAGATTTATATTATTAACTTAAGAAAATCTTTATAATAGATTTATATTATTGTGAAGTACCTCTTAAGAGTACTTTTCAAATTCAACTCTTTATTGGACTCCAAATTTCTAGAAAATTAAAATATTAATTGATTTTTAAACTGTGAAGTCCCTCTTCCATCCACTGTTGCAGGCCCTAAACTGTATTTGATAATTAATTTGATAATTATCAAATTTTAATATCAAATTTTAAAAAAAATTAAAAACACTTACTTCGTGATAACATATTTTTTACGTTAGAAAAAACCTAGGGAGGCCGCGGCTAACTATCAACCAGTAACAATCTGCCAAGTAGCAAGGTGGAAAACAGCAACTCAGCAGCGCATTCAAGAACTTTGCATAAAAAGCTAACAGAGGTTACCGAGTCTTGAGAATCGAAGATGTTCTATTTTAAAAAAGAACAAAATTCAGTAAAAAAAAATCTAAAAAATACATCCACCTTTACTTTAATCAGATACGTTGTTATGGTGACTTCTATCACGAAATAAAATAATAATTATCGTGTCCAGGTTGTCTTTATCGTTTATAAATTTAGGATTATTAAAAATTTATATGATCGTCTAAATATCTATCTAAATATTTATATTAATAAAAAATAAAAAGTCTTGAACGCCAGCCCAAGGGCAGGGAAACATGGATGGATCATGGATGCCTTTCTTTCAAAAGAAGCCTAAAAAACGGAAAGGGTTGTTGAAAGTTGAAACTTGAAACTTGAATCTGACCACAGGCGGCTCTTTCTCCTCTGCTTCGCTTGCTCTCTTTCTCTTCTTCTTTGGCTCTCCTTTCTCTCTCTCTTTCATCACAAAACGACTTCCTCTCTCTCTCTCTCTCTCTCTCTCTCTAGCCCACAGACATCCCCGCTTTCTCTTCGTTTTTTCCCTCCAAATTTAGTTTTCGAAAAAGCAAGTCCGAGTCAGCACCGAGTCACGTCTTGGTTCATGACATCACTGCCACGCCATCCAATAAACTACCTCGTGGTGTGTGCCATAATTGTGGGACCCTTCCTCTGATTATTATAATCAAGATTGAGTCCTGCAATTGATAACCTCTATTAGTTCTTGAGAGCATAGAGAAAATGTTATCAACATTCTGCAGCTGGTTCTGCCTCCATCGTCACCGATAAATAGAAAAGTGTGTTTGTTATTGTGATAATTTTTATAGTTATAATTTAAAAAGATAATTTAATAAAAAGTATTTTTTGTGAGGTTGATTTTAAAAAGAAATTGGTGTTTGATTAAAACTGTGATTGAAGTTGTGGTTTAAAAAAAACAGTTTATTGTGTTTGATTAAAAAAATGTGGTTGAAATTGTGGTGGAAAAAAAACAGTTTTGTGTTTGGTAAAACTATGGTTTAAATTGTGGCTAAAAAAAAAATATTTTTGTATCTGGTTATAATATGCTTTGTGTTTTATATTTGATTTGAATTAATTAAAAGAACATATATAGACACATATATATAATTCCAAAACATAGGTGTTTTGTAATTATGATTACATAACAAAATGAAAAATCCTTATACATTAATGTACTTCTTTATTGTTCCATCAAACTATTTGCAATTCCATCGAGTACAAAAATCCATACGTGAAGGCCTCTGTGAGCCTTGAACGGCCAAAGCCTGAACAATATCAGGTAAAAAGTCATCTGAAATTAAATTGGGGTTGCGATCATACTCAGAAAAAACTACATCATCTTGCGATATCCTTCTAATATAGTTATGTAATACCATTGATACAACTACAATCTCAACTTGTGTTTTGTATGGATAAACAAGTATGTTTTGTAAAATTTTCCATCTCTGTTTCCATACCCAAAAAAACATTCGATCATGTTATATAGTGACGAGAGAGGGGAACAGTCTAGGAAAGGTGGAAAATGAGAGTTTGTAGATCAATGGCCAAATTGATCTGTCAATTAACCGTGCTGTGAACAATTTGGGTAAGAAACAGGAAAGTTTTGGAACCGTTGGGAAAATAAGGGAAAAGTGTCAGTGATGAGAGAGAGAGGAGAAAACGCATGAAAAGCAATGAGTAATTGCTTTTCAAAAACTGCAGTCCAACCAACCTTAGTTTTGGCCTGGAATTCACATAAAAAAAAATATGATTGGTGTTAATCAAACATCATATTGTAAATTTTAATTTCAACCACGACCGCAATAACATTTCCAAACAGCATCGAAGAAGACCAGCAGCAGCAGCAAATACATACCTAGGAGGAGAATGTGGGTTTGATAATATCATGTAATAATTTCCGAAAAAAGAATTGAAATAGTCCACAGAAAATGAAGCTCATCTGGCCCTGGTAGATCCAACTGGCTGAATCTGTTAATTGTTTTTTCCTGCAACGAGATTCATCGTAAAAAATTATATTTATCCTTCAAAGTTATCCTAAAAATAATTATATATATATATATATATATTCAATACTGAATTTTGATGGTAATTTTAGTGTCCATTCATCAATATAAATAACCTCTTAATGAAATTTATTCTTAAAAGTTTGGGTAGAAATGATACTAAAATCATTTTAGAAAAATATTTTATAAGACACATTAAACATTTTTTTTATTAAAAGCAAACAATAATACAATTTATTCTAGGCATGATATACAGAATAATATCTATCTTTTTATTACATAATCAACCTCTCCAATCTGAAATTATAAAAAACTAATTAAAGTATTTAGTTATTATAAAACTATTTCATTGTTATCTCTTTTTCACTCGGTAGCTCACTACAATATCCACTTGCGACAAAATCATTGGATCAGAATCAACTATTTTTATCATCGAAATAATTTTTTTTTTTAATTTACAAAATATTAACCCAATTGGTTTTGAATTGGATGTGACGGAGTCAACCAAAGTTTCTAAAAAACAAGCCATGTTTAACAAGCTAATATCCTAGTCAATCTGCCAAGTTAAATTAGATTTCTATGGAAAACAACTTTTTTTTAGTTTTCTATGGAAAATGAAAATTTTAAAAAACATGCTCATTTTTGTTAACAAAAATGTATTTTTCTAAAAATAAAAAAAATAAATCAAGAATACAAGTAGTTTTTTTAAAAAAGCAAAAGCAAAATCATAATTTATAATTATTATCTTAATATTTTATATTTGTGATAATCTAATTATAGAATATTAATTTTATTTTATTCAAATTAAAAATTATCATTAAAGATTTGTATTATTAACTTTATATTAGATTTATAATAAAAATTATATTAATAGTAATCACTAAATATATATAAGAAATAAATTAATCTTTTACATTGTTAAAAAATGCTTGTATATAAAGGAGAAAATTATATTGTTCATGTTTTTTCTTAAAGTAAAAAATAGAAAGAAAAAAACCTTGTATTTAAAAACTGTGGAGTGCCTCTTAAGAGTAATTTTCAAATTCAACACAAATTTAAAAAACTACTTTTAAAAATTTCTTGATAGAGAAATATTAAATTCGAACAGAAAGTTCAAGTTTTATTTTGTGTACTCTAATTTTCTAGAAAATTAAAATATTAATTGATTTTTGCACTCCAAATCAAATGAAGTTCAAGAACATGGAGAGAGCACAACATCAATGTCTTTGTCAGCATTCTCGAGCATAGTTTGGGCTGGCACCACCTGCATTACGTGAAGAAGCCAAGACAGTTAGCAGATTTGCTACATAAACTGGAATTGAAAGGTTCTGAGGTCATTGAAAATTCATGAGGGTCATGACAACGATGTCAGAAACCTTTTTTGGATCCACGAAGGAATTCTCGTCCATTACATTAGAAGAAGTGAACACAGTTTTTGTTGATCCAGACAATCGTGAGCTGAGCCCCAATCCATCAATAGAAACTTTGAGATTCACTTTGCTGTTCCCAAAATTCACAAACTGAAAAATACATTTTCCTGAAAGTAAGAACTTGGCTGGAAAAAATCAAACAGAAACTCTTACAACCCGATTTTACGTGTGTTTGTGTTTTGTCGTCAGCCAGCGGCAGCATGTCATGTTGGGAATACCACTAAAGTTGACTCGATGGATTATGCCATATTTGTTAAATTGCAAAAAGGATTCAAACTTGCAGCATTGACAAAAAAAAAAAAGGGATAAAAACTTAAAATTGGTGTTTAGGGCACGATCCCTGCAACCTATGCTGGTATTAGCATACCTTTATTTTCAGGTAAGTTTGAATTTTGCCAAGTAATTGCAGATGCAACAAGTGTAGAGGAATTTGTCTGTAGCTTAGCGTCAAGAAGAGTTGCTCCACTTGACTCTCTGAAGAATTTTTGCACCCAGTAGCTCGGAGTTCCATAGTGCTTTGATGAGTTGAAGACAATTGCATCTGGATTCCATCTTCATAGAAAAGTTCCTTTCAATGTCAGTACCCTGAAAAGAAAATGATATCCCTTGCCATGCATGCTTGAATTTGAATTAATTATTGAGGAATAGAATGAGATTGGACCTCCTATTACTGCAATTCACAGAAAAGTGGTGCATAGCTTGCCATCTACACAATACCACAGAAATGGGGAGATAAACGCCTCAAGAATTGGAATTTTCGTGAGTATGAAAACACAAAAAGAATACTTTGGCCATGGCATCAAATTTGAACCAGAATACCATGAATGATGATCTGGGAATTGTTTGAACTCCCTATTTCAAAGGAGTTCTTTATTAATTTGTTCAACCCCCACCCACCCAACCTCTCCGCGGGAAAAGAGAGTGGGAAGGCATTAAAAATTTCAGACCCTCGATCACTGAATAGCACATTGACAAATAACTTAAGATTGCTGGAACAAGTATTACAAACCTGTTCCTTTTTAGACCAATGAGGAATCCGGCTTCAGCGAGTGCAGCTAAAAGACTTCCTGTGCCCGCTTCTTTTCCAGTCACGGCATAGTTGCTCACAGAAGCCTCAAAAATAGTAAATCTCATGAATATTTGTCACATATTTTAGTCAGTATGTTGTCAAAAGGCATATGACACACCTTTGGACAACTGCGGGATGTGCAATCAAACTTATGAGTCATAGAAAACAGGTTGCTGGCAGATGTATAAACCTAGTTCAAAGAATAAAAGAGGATTAACATTGTGTTTTCTGACTGATGAAAAATACACACAAGTACAATACTGCAAAACAGAAAGAAAACAAAGCTATTGTGACAGGATGTTTACATGAAAATCATAGTAATCAGCTGGGTGATCCAAAGAATGAGAAGACCCATCACAGTTTGAGATTATCTTGATGTCAAGATAGGCACTTCTTTTGGCATCATAGAACTTGAGATAATTTCCTGGTAGAAAAAAGCACATTAATTTGAGTTCTGAAACTGGTCTATCTTCCAGAATCTGGAGTGAAGAGTAACATTTGCAGACCTTCAGACAAATTTTTATGAAGAAAATCTTTGTAAAATTTAACTTAATATAGAATTGAGATCAGGTGACTATATCATAGCAACTCATTTTTGAAATCTCAATTATGGATCATTTGACAAACACAACTTAGTTTCAAACTTGTAAAACCCAACTACCACAAGGTCTCTTGGAAGAAAAGGCAAATATAAGTAATGCTGCATGAAAAACAATGTCATATCACCTCAATAACATAGCATCTAAATAGAGGGTAAGTAGTTCAAATTAGAAGTACATGCTACTTTCTATGGACTCAATACCGATTCTTTCATCTAATGTAATAAACAGATTTGTATAGGCATGTCGGAGTTCATGTTCTATGCAAGACTAATTTGCATCTTCTTCTCTCATTTCTCCTTTTCTACAAAATGGATCTTATCCTGCCTGCAGTAAGAAGTGTGTAAAATAATTATCCATAATACACAGGATTGATTTCTCAATTTGAAGAATAAAAAGAGAAAAGCAAAATAGATAAGAACATAAAGTATGATTCTGGAAAGTTCTAAGCGCATCATAATTATCCTCCACGTATGGTCATGCAAAGAAACATCATACAGCAATTGTTTCACGGGAATAATTCACCAGATTGATGTTAGTTTTCCTGCATGAAAATGTTCAAATAATTTTATCACTCTGCTGCCTACTCTCAATAATTACAAGGAATTCAACTCTCAATTTCATAAGCATCAAGCATTTAGCATTGAATGTTTTAGTATTACTGCCAGCATATCAATACCTCTGCTTCAAACATAACTATA
Source organism: Populus deltoides (assembly GCA_015852605.2). Classification (NCBI taxonomy): domain Eukaryota; kingdom Viridiplantae; phylum Streptophyta; class Magnoliopsida; order Malpighiales; family Salicaceae; genus Populus; species Populus deltoides. The sequence goes on from CM027585.2 coordinate 14,406,169, forward strand.
ACAACAATTTGCTAAAACAATCATAAATGGCCAGCCTGCATCCCTTTGTACACATGATCTCAATCATCCTATGCAAATCAAAATTATATCAAAACTCTTCTTTCAAATCCCACCTGCCTAGTTGCTAATCACAACAAGTTTAATTCCTACTGTACAACATAAAACTTCAAGATACAAGATACCTAATTATTATCAAATCAAATGAATTAAAAAAAAAAAAATAATGTAGTTAGTTTCCCACGATAATACATCCACCCTTCGCTCTATATCACCCTAGATACAGCTAGCTCTTCCTTCACATGCGTGAAATGTACATGATACCTAATTATATATAAAAGATTATATATATATATATAATCGAAAAAATCAGTGTGCCTGGGGCAGACGTACGTATTCCATCGAAGCAGACAACAACTTGCCTCATCCTCATGCAACCCACCATGCGTTTGAGAAATGTAATTATTATCAAATCAAATGAATTATATAAAAATAATAATAATGTAGTTAGTTTCCCACGATAATACAACCACCCTTGGCTCTATATCACCCTAGATACAGCTAGCTCTTCCTTCACATGCGTTGAAATGTACATGATACCTAATTATATATAAAAGATTTTATATATATATATATATATAATCGAAAAACTAATTAAGGAACACATCAGCATTCATGGGGCACACGTATTCCATCGAAGCAGACAACAACTTGCCTCATCCTCATGCAACCCACCATGCGTTTGAGAAATGTAGATTGTCAACGTGTCTTAGTCTAATCTACCAAACTTGTTCTTAATTTGGATGTCTTAACCCTCACCCTCTAGTGCAAATTAACGCAGTGAGTTGACTCACATTGTCGGTCGAAGAATGAGCTTACTTGTTACAAACCTTGCAGTTTCATAATTACAAACCTTGCAGCTTACCGAATATATAAATTGTTATAGAAATGATTTTACTCTCAGTTTATCGACTCCAACCGAAGTTGACTTTTGTTGTGCATACTGGACCGAAAGCAAACACAAATAAAACACAAACAAGCAGATTTACGTGGTTTCCCAAAACCAGGTACATCCATGGAGGCAGCAGATTGTATATTATTGGAGGAATGATACAAACACTCAACTCAACCCAATACAACCCACTGAACCCAGTGTTTCACTTTAACACTCTTCTCTCTCAAATCTACACTTGCACTCACTCTCACAGTTGCATTCACTTGCACTCACCACTGCACTCTCTATGCCTTCTCTCGTCTCTCTTCTATCTTCCCGTCTTGGTCTTTCACACACGTTTACAGGGGAAAGGAAAGCATAAATATAGTGGTTGTAAAGGAGAGGGTGGTTGATGGTGGAGAGGGTAGTTGAGAGTGGTTGAGAAAAATGTTGACAATTGCAAATGTTGACAATTTGCTACAAATCTCCACCTTGGCAAGATTTTTCCATGCAATCCTCGTGATCAATCAATGCTGCCTCTGATGCGCCATATGGTGCTGCACCCTGAAGGTGCTCAACACCGAGAGAGGTTGACCAAGTCCAAACAATGTTGGAACTTGATCCCTGAGACACATTTTGTGAGCATGTCATTGGATTATCTGCGAGTACCAATCTTCTAGAGAGAATATCCCCTTCATCCATAATTTCTCGAACAAAATGAAATCGAACATCGATGTGCTTGGTGCGGGAATGATGAACCTGATTCTTTGCAAGACAAATAGCACTTTGACTATCACAATGGACATCCACGTGCTCTTGAACAATTCTCAAATCTTCAATCAACCCATGTAACCAAATAGCTTCCTTGAAAGCTTCCGTTACT